>JAQFVV010000019.1:7549845-8788117 GCA_028023455.1 Epiperipatus broadwayi
ATTTTAGGAGGAAAACAAATTCCAATTTGATATTCTATAGTTTTTAAAGCTTATCTATAAATTTTGTTAATTTTAGAAACTTGTACAGTATTAATTCTTTTGGTAATTCATCAGATGTTTTGTTTGGTACAATTTTATTATTCTATACTGCAAATGATACAATTAAAATCATCTAAATTATTTCTTAAATGTATTTATAATATGATGGGTGTTTGAAAAAGTGGATAACATTCAAGCATCAAAATGATATTCAGAGAATAACAGGTAGTTCCCTTCAAATTGTTATGAGATAGTAAAATCCCTGTCCAAAATCAGGCAAACAATAGGGGTAGTATTTTGACTGAAAAACTTTATAACTATTAGTAATAGTTTTCAATTTTTAAAAACTCAATGGGTGCGCCTATGTCAATCGGACAAACCATTTTTTTTCTTTTCTTTTTTTTTTCAGTTTCTGATCAATCTAAAATTCTTTTAGCTTTTGCGCCATCTATTCTTACTTAACATAAATTTATCACTGCTTGTGCATTATTTGCCCTTATGGCCAACTTTTTATATCAATGTCATAAAACTGATTAAACTTATTTTTTCTCCCAAAAATTATTTAACAACTTTTTTTTCCAACTATCTTTTTTTTCTTCTTGCCAAACATCATTGTTAACCATCTAATTTTACTTGCACTTCTAAATTTCTTTGAGAATTTAAGAAAAAAAAAATGAGAATTTCAAATTATTCTTTTCTACAAGCTTTTTTTTCATATTTTTTTGAACTATTTTTCTGCTTTTTTTTTAAATTTTATTATTTCTATTTGATAATATGGTGTTTTCTATTTCAAACACACATACTTAATTAAACAATTTTATTAACTTTTCACTTTTTCACTTTCTTCATTAATCAATTTTTTCAAAATGTATTATTTTCCTTTTACTTTCAATTTCTTCTAACAGATAATTTCTAGATTTTTCAATATTTGTTTAAAGTGCATAAATTTTAATTCAAATGCAATATACAATGCTGCCAGTGTTATTTAGAAGAAATTTTTATGAAATAAATTTTCATGTCATCACTTTTAATCATTTTTTATATAAACAAAAAGTATTCATTTAAAATATACATTCATATATATTAGTTACAATACTGGTGAAGAGGTGATTATCATAAAGAATAGTATGTCAAAACTGATACGATTCTTTTGAATATGGTATAAACATTATTTTTTCACTTTTTGGTATCATTAAATTTAAACTAGTTAATAATTTCACAGAGAAACTTTTTAGTCAATTTATTTAAACCATAAGTTTAACCCTGTAGGATTAGAATATTTTGACATATTACAATCAAATTTTTGTTTCCAATCAGAGCAATGACATTTAGTTAATCGATGCAGATTAATTTAAAACTTTTTATTCCTTTAGCTAATATTGGCTAAAAATTAATATACGATCACTAAAAATTACTGTTTTACATCTCTGCTTCTGTTAAAACCAAATGTTCATTGTGATCACCCCCCCCCCCAAAGTTACTGCAACCTATTAAAATGATTTGAACCATTGATGATATTCATGTGCCCTTGCATGCACTTAATGAAATTACAATACGTAAATTATACTCATATTGATTAAATCATGTATTTAAGATTCTCTACATCATCTGTTATCAATCAGTATAACTTGCTATCTCATTTATATAAATAATTCCTGAATTCAATCTGTCCAATTTTCAGTCTTCATTAGAGCCAGACTATATTATTGCTTCATTAAGGTCTTTTCTTTAAGACTGCACTTTCAGTTTCAATCAATTTATTGAATGCATTATCTTATACTGAAAGAAATTTTTTTACATTTTTTTTTTTTTTTTAGTATGCTAATCTTAATTGATTACAAAAATATTGATTTACTAATACTCTTAATGGAATCTCTTCCTACTACTAGAACTTTATTCAGAATCCATAACTTTTACATACCATAATTCTCATTACTAAAGTTATTATTCAATCTCTTTCAACATAATCTTTACAAAAAAAACTCCAGAAAGCATATTCCACATACTATAACCATGGTAATGCTTTACAGAATGTAGATTATCAATCTTTTTTTGTGAACAATCAATAAATCCCAAGATGCCACACAATTGATAAAATTTTATTCCATTTAATGCTGCACCTTTTACATACTCTCAAAAGAATGTGTTTTGCATGTTGTCTTTTTATTTGCTGATACAAATAATCAATATTGGAGTAACACATGCACACACAAATGCTTAAATTCCTGCCAAGAAAAATCATAGTTAAAATATAGCATTCTGATATTATTATTAGTTGTATGATTTTAAAATTGGTTTTATTTCAAAACTCATTTTTCATTTTCTTTATAATTCTGTATAATGTATTTGTTTGCTTAAGCTTGTTTATTACTAAATATTACTAGGAAAAGTCTTGATTATGTTGAGCCAAATATATTGGATGTTAATTTTCCATTGTAAATTTCCATACTAAAAATCTATCATGATATTTTCTTTTTTATCAGATTGAGCAAATATTTATCATTACTTCTTTTTAATATCTTTCAAACAAATAAATAAATAATATATTGATACAATTACACATATATCCTGATTGTTGGCGAAGCCAACATCTGACATACCAAAGTAGACACAAAGGTGTTTATCCATAAATTTCATCTTTTTTTTTTTTGTTTGAAAGATAAAAATAGTATAATTTATTTAAAAAATAAATTGACTAAAAAAATGTATTGGCAATTTATTTCTTCACAAACATTTACACTGGGCATGCCTATGAGAAATATTTGTTTTTCAATTATTTTTATTTTCTAAAAATATCATTTTCATATTTTTTTCTATTCATTTTATATTTGAACAATTTCCCTCATTTTTAATTTAATATCTTCAGAATACAATCATCTTTTTTTTCCCTAAAGTTATTTATTTCAAGTTTTCTAAACAAATAGTATTATTTTTATGTTTTCAAATACATTATATTATTTTCATATTAATATAGGTTGTTTTTTTTTAAGAAAAAAAAACAAAAACACTTATTTTCATTATTGAAAGAATCAAACTTATAGATAGCATCTTCTTGTCTATTTTAGTATGAAGATAGTAGCGCCACCAACAGATAATATAGACATGAAACTTCAATAACAAATGTAATATTATTTCAAAGTAAAAAGCTTATTTGATAATTTTGTTAGCTTCTTCATTATTAATACATATGAATATGGATAATAAAACATTATATGTAAAGACTTATTTTTCAAATTACAATTTTTTTATATATAATTATGTAATATATTTAATAAAAATATATTCAAAACACAAAATCTAGATGCCATCGTATATAATGTCTCTTATTTAATATTCATATATATTAACATTAAAGAGATTAACAAAACATTATTAAAATAAACTTTTTTGTATTAAAATAATACATTTATTAGTGAATAAATATATTTATGTTATTTATTTATATGCAAAAATAAAAGAATGATTTCCATTTTACCATAATACTTGTAATAAAAAAACAAGTTCAGTGTTGGTTATAATTCTTATTACCAACATTTTACACATTTCAAAATTTGAAATCTTTCATCAGAAAAAAATATCCAATTCACAATGCAATCTTCTTTTTTATTTTATTGAATAAATTTTATTGTAAGTAAAATAAATTTAAATATTCTGTGGCTTTTGCTTTTTACTTTTTTTAAAAAATCATAAATTATAAAAACAAAATATTGGAAATTGTCTCTATTTCAATAGCTATTTTTTCTAAACTGAAATGGTTTATAAAATCGAAAAACAAATTTATTTTTTCTTCTATCTTATCAACATTTTTACACTCATCCTATAATCAATTTGCATTAAAAAAAATTGTTTTCTTTAATAATAATAATAAAAATATAAAAAAACTTTCTTTTACAACTTTTTTGAAATCCTAATAATCTTTATCAGTTTCATATTTTTTAATCATTTCCAATTCGATACTAAGATTAATGTATATTTTCCCCTCCACTTATCATTTAACAGTCTATTTTTCTTCTTAAACTATGTTCTTTTTTACTTATCTTGTTTAATTAAATAATTTACAAATTTATATTGTTTAACAGCAGAATTATAAAAGTACTAATATAAATATCAAATTCTTGCACTCTTATTTTTGACACCATCCACTTTAGATAAATATATTTATTAGGCTAGAGATTATCATATCATTCTTAACCCAGATATAAACTTTAAATTCAGTTAAACCTTATCACAAGGTATTATTTAATCAACTTCATTCCTCTTTTTTCCATATGCATTATCTTTTTTTTTTTAGATATACTTAACATTTCCGCTCCTCCACACATCCTTGAAGCATATGAATAAATATATCTGAAGAAGATAAATATCATGGCATAAAATTTCATGTGTACCAATTGTATAAGATGGAGTGAATAGCTGTAGGAATCTTGAAAGTCTGAGTTCAAATCTCTTCTATAAATGATATTAATATTATAGAGCTAATTAATATACTAGTATTTAAATATAACATATGCAATGTATATATATGATATCAAAAATTTTAGCACTTAATATATATATTATTTATAATAAATTTAATTATAAATACAACCACAGTTAAATATGATCATATTTTAAAAAGTTAAATATATTGGTTATTATCAACTCTTAACAAAATATCAATTAACTGTAATTCTAACAGTAAAAACATTTATATACACACAGTATAGCTACTTTTTTTTTTTTCAAGTATATATTTTAACACTGCAAAAACTGTATAGGACTACTATCTGCTGATTCAAATTATTGTATATTTTATATAGAACTGTTTTTTTGTTTGTTTGTTTGTTTATTTTTTTAATAAAATGAATTGAAACATACTGTCACAATCAAGCAATTTTTGTTCATTATTTTCAAAATTTGTAATGAGATTTATTAAAAGTAAATTTACTTAATCTTATATAAATACTTAACAGAAAGTTAGTGCAACTTAGATCGGAAGAGCTCCATTTTACTTTTATACAAGTGATTTCAAATAAAGTGTTCTAATTATACAGTTTTAAAAATCTAACTTAAAAGGAATCATAAATTTAAAAAAACAACAACACAGAAACTATTTTAAAAGTGCTTATATAGCAGCAAAATGATATCGGTTATGGACACACCATCTTATCTAGTTTTGAAAAACTTAGAAAATGGACTAATGATGAACTGAAGTACGATATGATTCTGATTATCTAGCTTTCTATTATTCAACATTCCAATTAATCTGTCAATTCACATTGAAATGAAATATCTTCTCCATCTTGAAATAAAATATCTTCTCACCAAATACTATCATTTCTTTTTTTATTTGACAAGAATTTGTAACATTAAGTTTTAACACAATTAATTACACTAATATGATTTTGAGGTAAAATTTTAAAAAAATATTATTTTAGTAAAAATCAATGCCTTGAGTCTGGAAATGATGTCAATTTCTTCATTTCATGTCTAATTGTGAAACAATTCTGTTTTAGTATCTATAGTTGTAAGATGTAATGATGAGAGAAGTTCTCACATATCTCTCTTTATAATACAATTATAAAACCTTAATTGTGATTGTTTGTGAGTATTCCAGTCATATTAATTGTTCATAATAAACTCCCTCCAGTTACATAATAAAAAGAGCATGATGGAAGTTTGGATGTTGTAAAAAGCCAGGTGCTTCTCTCAAACTCCTTGGATAAAACAGAAGTGTTTTAAATCCCAGTGGTTGGAAATGTTGAGCTGACATTTCTTTTCAAGGTTATCTATCTGTTGCACTTAAGATCTGATCCAACAAGTTCATACTCCATGCACCTTTTATTTTCATTTATATTTGTGCATGTGTTATTGTGAATATAACAATTGTATTTTAATCTTTATTTATGAAATTTTTATTATAAGTTATTTAAGAACACCATGGCTATTGTATCACAGGTGCACAGAAAGCTGTATATACAAAGTCCTCCAGAGAGCATTCAAGAACTTCAGAAATTTGCAAATTTTACTGGAAAGAGAAAATGGCTACTGAGAAATTCTAACATATACTTCCAAGGAATATAAGTTTTCAGCTGATGTATCTTTTACTTTGCTTTCTAAGTTGTTTTTACTTATATGTTACACCTCTCCTCTATACGTGTATAATTGTATACTTAGAGCGAAATCTAAGGATGAAATTGATACATTTCTAAAAATAAAAATTGTTTAAAACATCAAGATATAATCATACCTGTAGAAAGCCTCCATGAAATCTTAGGCACTTAGCATCTACCCTAAACAGCATTTTGAAAAATATTCAGTGTTTGTTTAATCACAAATTTTCTTGAATTCATTCATGTTTTGCTTTATTAAAAAATAGATTTACCATATATATACACACACTACATGCATTATTTTTTTAAAAATATTTTTGATTATATTCTTAATAAAAAACTATGCATGGATAGCTTAAATGTAAGTAAAAGCAATATATAAACCATCTTATTGTTTACAAAATAGCTTTTCATGTGTTTAATGTAGAAAAAAATGGAATTGCATACTGCATACTAACATTTATATATAATATATCCAATCAATACTATGTTATCAAAAATTTTACATAATGACAAAATAATATTTTGCATTATTGCCAATTAACCAGATGTGGCTTAGCAAAACAGAATTGGTTTTTGAATTCAGTATAACAAAATTAGTAAAACTCACCTATTTTGATTTTTACCACAGAAAAAAGTTTTTATCTGCAAACTAGTGTTATTAATCAAATAATTAATGTATTAAAGTAATACATTTATATTAAAATTTTGAATAAATTAATAGGCATGTATTTATTAAATAAAATTAAGAATAACCACATAATATAGTCAAAAAATTAATAAAAATCAGTTTAGTCAATCTAATGAAAATGTTGGGATCAACATACTATTTAGAATTTGAACATCTCATGATTTGAGCAATTAACTATATTGATTGACATGAGTTTCTCTTTCAGCATTGCTAGTTTGTCTTTTTTAGATATAAAATAACCTATCCAAGTATTTTTTTTTATATCATAATTTATTATTCATGTTTTTCTACCAAACAAAAAAAAAGGCACTTTGATTTGAGTTAAATAAAAAAAAAAAAAACAGAAAACAAACTTCGATTTACTAGATTTCAAAATAATGTTTGTTTTTTGTTGATTATTATGTATTGTTAACATAAATATAGGAATATTTTAGGACTTATTTGAAATAACTTTAATGCTAAAGTTTTACTTTTTTTATATATTAAATTTTTTATGTGTCTAAAGAATTATAAAATTTATATATTTTATACATATATAATTTTCCAGAAATGTTCATAAACTTATATGCAAAATGTTCACAATCATAATATAATAAAATATATATTGTTTATACAATTAAAGTAATTTTTTAAAAAATAATTTTATTAAAGTATAATAGTTTTATAATAATAAGATTTTTATTATTATTATTATTGAAGTGTAAGTACTGTTATTTTATAATAAAATTTCAAATTTATGCAAAAGTTTCATTCAATTTATTTTTTCTCATCAATGGATACGATTTCTATTCATTTATCTTTAATAATCAAAATTCTACTATGCTAAGATTTAAACTAAATAAAAAGATTTGATATTGTATAACTGAAAAAATGTAATTTATAATAACGGGTAAAGAATTTATAAGTAATAAATTAATAATGGTATTTTCTAAATAATTCTCCATATTATCTTTGATTATAAAACTTGTTTTATTTCACAAACAAAATTTCTTTACCATATCTATATATGCATCACATTTCAACCATCTTTTAAAATCATTTTCAAAGTTTATTCCTATATATAGAGAGATTTATATTTATAATTCACATTTGCAATCAATAAAAACAATAAGGAAAAAAAAATCATATAAATTTATATTATATTTTATATAATGAAAATAATTTTTCTATACATAATTTATAATCCAATATTCTTTTGACTTTTTTACGCAATTATAATTCAAGTTAAATGCTTGGGAGCGAGAAATAAGAAAAGCTTAAAATAGAATTTTTATGCAAAGTGAGAAGTAAAATGGAATACTTATATGCTTAATATAGTAAGTTGAGCATGTTTTTGATATCTCTATAACAATATCATAATCATAGCATTACAGCCACAAAGTGGAGGCAACTGATAATATAAAGTATATGTAAATAATGTGTGAGTACATTTATGTGAACCACTTTTCTTTTATTGCAGTTATTTTTACAATATTTAATAATTTTTTGTTGTTGTCTACTTCATTTATACTCATTCTGAATTTTCTATATTCTTTACTATTATTGTTTTTTTAAATAATTATTTATTTAATTTTAAATATTTAAAGCCTTATTTTAATTTTATAAAATACAATATTAATTTTATATTTTTGTACTATTAATATTATTGATTTGTATAAACATAAGTTACAAATTAAAAATATAGATCAATATATATTTATGGAAACAAATCTTGAAAATGATTATAAGTGATGTCAAAAAAAAAAGGCAAAGTATAAAATAATATGCATTGCTATGGAAAATATAGGTTCATAAAATAAAACAAAATTTATAAAAAAAAAAAAATATGTGAAAAGTTTGTATATTGGAATCAAAGGAATTTTTTCAATGAAAAAAAAAAAGGATACGTATTGATGTACTGATTTTCTAAATTAAAAGATTTAAATCATGTTCTATATGCAAGTTTATATATTGTACCATTTTCCGCCTAATCTATTTTATTAGATGTGGACAGCTGCATGATTAGGTTTGTATATCTGTTTAAGTATATAGCTATTATCTACCATGAACATACCTAATCTACATTATTACATATAAACATAAGATTTAGCGTAAGCATTGTATATTTCATAATATGGACCTAATTATAATGAACTAATTCATATATTCTTGTAAAACCCACCAAGAATTATGTGTGGTGGTTAGCATTAGCTATCTATTTCTTAACATATGTAAGGGCAATTTGACTTACTAAAAGAAGTGCTAACCTTCATTCACATTGTCGCCCTTAATATTTTAAATTTATACATTTTTTTATTAGGTGCACAGATTGTGATATATATATATCTTAATACCCTGAATAATAAACCTGAATACAATAAAATGTGTTGTCATCAACATTTGAATTTTCAAAGATCGCTGCGAAAATATATTTACAAGGTATAAATTGAGAGTATATTTATTTCAATATAAGGAATAAAAAAGCAAAATTAATATAAAAACTATAATGGACTGTGGACCATATTTATAGTTCATTGTAATTCATTAATCACTTCCTTTTTATAGTTTATGTGACAGGTGTAAAATCTTCAAAGTTATTTCAATAAATATTATGAGCTCAAAGGTTAATTTCTGACTGGTAAGATTGTCCAGAAAAATAGTTTCTTGAAAATGAATATAATCCTCAGCTTTTACTTTGTGATCAGTATATTAAGTTCCAGCTTTGACATGATGCTTCTATTTCAGGGAGGTGATGACTTCATTCTTCTAAATCATAATAAAGACATCTAAGGTAAAGGAAAACTTCACAGAGTAATTCTGTATCTTGCAGTATATCCAAAAAAAGCAAAAAACAAGAACTCCTTATTCACATCCATCCCTTTTAGATTCCTCTGAAAACTCATCATGCATGTGTACAATGAACCCCTCCTAAATTTCTTCAAACTTTTATCTTTCATTAGATTTTTTTCTCAAAGTTCTCTTTCTTGTAATTATCAAGACCATATTTAATTACCAATATCACACTTCATAAAACTTTTATCGACACTTAAAATCAGTAGTCGGTTTTATTATTTAAATTTGCTTTCTCTCTTTTTTTATTGAAAGTAAAAAAAATACAATGTGTATTGTCTCAAGGAAAATAAATTTTCTAAGTTTATTCAAATAAAAGATTTATTTTTATTTTATATATATATACAAAATTCACCTAACATATATTTTTCTTTTTTTATATATATATTCTATTCTTAGCAAAATCTTCTAATTCAACTGCCAACACACCTTGCACGGTTAATCATGAGAATAAACTAAGTGTTTTGGCTAGTTTATTTTATTTTTTATTAATAGTATATTTCTGTTGATTAATTACCCCCTCCCCCAATCCTTGCATTATATGCACCTTTTCCCCCTTTATCATTGGCTAGTGTAAAAGTTTTTTTTTTCCAAAATATTTATTAAACAAGTACAATGTTTACAGTGACAATTATGTATACATTGTAAATTAAAAGGAAAGCTAGAATTACAAACATAAGAATGAATTACATGATTATAAATAAATAAAAGATAGTATTATTCTGGGCAAGAGGTAAACCCGAATACCTGGTCTACTGTTAACACACAAGTAGACCAATTAAGCTCACCAACTCACCTACAAATTGCACAGAGTCATATAGTCAATCTAGAGTTTGGTCAGATCCCCATTGGAAAAATCACTACAACTATGAAGGCTTAGGTATTTATGCTAAATCTGATGTATTCAGTTAAATATTATCCATTTTGATAACATAAGGATCTGAACCTCTGATTATTAACAAAACCACTTTCAGCAATATCTTAGACCAGCAGCGTTTCCCAACCTTTTTTGGCTCACGTACCACTTGGTAGTACATCACGCTAAATTGTACCACTTCATAAAAATGATTGTATTTCGTGAAATTTGTTGTTGCAAGTATGTTATTTTATTTGCATTATATATGTTATAGGGTGACCAAGTATGTGTTCACATCACATAATGAGACAAATTACATTGAAACAAGCCTAAAAGTCACGCCAGATTATAAACTTACTGAAATTATAAACTCATTGTAACATATATATATATATATGTATTTGTTCAAAGTTTCATATTTATCTACAATTTTGTCATATTTCGTTTATTAATAAATGGTTTTAATAAAAACACAAAATTATAAAAAAACAATTAATATATTTTCTTATCATAATCAAATATTTTTATAAAATAAATTTAATGAGATCCTTGTACTTGTTTCGAAGAACATAATTTTTTGAAATTTGGTTCAAAAAATGCGTTCAATCTGTTTCGATACTTTTTTTTTTTAAAAATATATGAAGAAAAAACTCTTTCTACTAATTCCATACTAGTAAACGGTAATAATAAATTAAGAGCTTTCTCAGAAAGTTGTTCATATTCTTTAATGTTTAATCAAAAATTCATTAGATTGTGTCGTTTAAATTCTACTTGTAAAGTTCTGTTACATGATAATTCTATTAAATTTTCTTTATCCTTTATTGATAATGATGTAGTTTTTCTAAATTTTCTTCATAGAAGGGGTTTGAAATCCAATTATCATTTGTGTTTTCGGGTTTTGGATAATATCCATGAAAGACAATTTTAATCCTGTTAAATGTGCTATTATATTTTTTATCTTGAGACAGACTAACCTTATTTTCAAAGAAAAAAAATATGTAGAGTTTTGAATACTTTCGGTTGATTGTTTTCGATACACTGTTTCCAAAAATCTAATTTCTTAATCATACTTTCAATTTTATCATTAACATTAAAGATCGTTATCGACTGTACATATTAACAACTTTACTGTATAATATTATTAATTAAAATAATTTTTATGAATTATAGGAAAAAACATTTCTATGATATTTTTATTTAATTTTTTTATTTTTATTTATGTCCGCCATTATTGATTATTTTTCATGTACCACCAACCAGCAACTCGTGTACCACCAGTGGTACGCATACCACAGGTTGGGAAACACTGTCTTAGACAGAAGAAACAAAGCGTTTTACCAGCAATCATCCTTGCAATGCAATCAGAGTCCATGTTTCCTCGAATAATACTTTTGGAGCTAGGAGCATGTCACGGTTTTTAAATTTTATAAGTTTATTCGAAAGAATTTTCCCTCAATAATTGCACCGGGATTGAAAACCATTTTACAACGAGTAGACCACAATGCATAGTTGATAAATAATGAAAGCCTAATAGTAGGGATGAAAGATAAAAATTCACTTTAAGGTTATCAGCAATAATCCTTCTAGACCTCCAGAGTCCATGGCATGAGTAAATCAGATGGTCAAATGTTTCGTCATGTGTCTGGCAGAGGGGGCAGATTGGGTCAATTTGTTGATGCCTCGCCTATGGAAGAGAAACCAATTAGTGCTAATGGCATTTAAATTTATCAATAATAAAATCAAAGAATTTCGGTTCCATAGCCCAGCACCTGAAGAGGGAGGTGATCTTATTATTGGTCAGGGCAAGTAGAGGTGTTATGGGAATTGTGACAGGGTGAATGATACTATGTGCTTGCCAAATATTAATCCTGTTATCAAACGTATCATTTGTAATTACCATGTAGCTTTTGATCAAATCAATCACGGCATCAAGGAAATTCTTGACTCTAGGAGGGGGTCTCTCAGTCGGGATAACTAGCAAAATGACTTGCTCATATCCAAATGATTTGATAAGCATGGTGATAAAATTAAATATCTTTTGAATATGAATGGCTTGAATAGCATAATAAGAAAGTCCATTATACTTCCGGTGAAGTTGCATTCTATTAATGCTAATTGCAACAACTTTACCTCCCCAGAAAAGTCAGGATGCAAGAGAATTCATTCTATTGATAAAAGTCTTAGTGATCCTCATGATGGGCATGTAATAGTTGAGCTTGGCCATGATCTTCATATTGAGAAGCATTATCTTACCATGTAAGGAAAGGTAGACTTTAGACAGACATTTAGCAAGTCTTTCCATTGAGTGCAGAATGTGATTTTGAATATCTTTGGACATTTGGAAGTATGTTTTGGATATCTCAAAGCCCAAAAACTTTTGAGGATTGGCTGTAAATTTGGATACAATCTTCTGACCTGAGGATACCTTCCATATAGCTGATTTCAATGGGTTGATGGTGAGACCATAGTCAGCTGTGTATTTATCCAATATGGAGTATAACTGAGGTAAATAGGTTGTTGAAGGGAGGAAGATGATTACGTCGTTCATATAAGCCATGAGCTTTATCAATTTGGCAAGCCTTGGTACATAGACACCAGGTAGTTGTTGTTTGATGGCTTTCAACAGCAGATCAATGTAGACTATAAAGAGAAGAGGACTGAGGGGGGAGCCTTGTGGAATGGATGTGTTAGGTTGGAAAAATGAAGAGAGCTTGCCATTCAGTGAGACAGCAATTTTTCTGTTAGACATGAGGTTATCTATGATCTGTATGATAGAGGTTGGGATGTGATGGCCTTTCAGCAGGTTTAGAAGAGTACTGATGTTAACAGAGTCGAAAGCTGCATTGAAATCAAGCTGGATATCTATGACAGCCTGCTTTCTCTGTTGTCTAACATAATCAATTAATATTTTAGCTTGACCAATGGCTAAAATTGGTGAGGAATGTTTCTTCGCAAATTGGGAAGAAGATATATTTTGGAGTATCTTATCCTGGATCTTATCTTTTATGACAGATTCCAGGATTTTAATGATGAGCAGAGACATAGAAATAGGCCGAATGTTTTTGAGGGTGTGGGGATCTTCATACTTCCTTTAGGAAGGGGACTAAAGCAATAGGATATAGGTTTGGGATTGTTCTTTTCTCCTGTGCCTATTGGCTGGTCATTCTAAATAGGATGGGAATTGTGAAGTGGCTTAGATGATCTAACAGGAAGTGTGGTATAGAATGCAGTCCGGGATGTATTTTATCTGGCAATGCTTGGAGTTTGGCTTTCAGCATATCTTCAGTGATACCATGATCATCTTGACAAATTAAAATGTCTTCAATGGGAGTATTAACATGGCTGAGACGATGAAATTTTTGTTCAAAGTGTTTATGGATTTCCTTAATCATTGGAAGGCCAACAAAGAACTCACCATCAATATTGATGATAGTGGGAGTAGGGGGGTTAATAGCACCCAGTGCCCAATGCAAGTAGCTTCTAGTCCAACAGTTCTGCTGAGCCAGAAACACCTTGGGACGCTTTATAGACAGATAATCTGCAAATGCCTTCTGTTTGGCTTTATACTGTAGCTTAACAGATATAATCTCATCTATAGAAGATGAGGCAGAGTTAAATGTCTCCATTCTGAAACAAAGCTCATCCAAGTCTTTTAGTAACGCCAATGGTCCCTTTCGCTTAATTGTATGGTAGGAAATGATCGATTGAAGAATGCCAATAAAGGCAAACCATGCTTCCTCTATAGGTTTGGCAAGTATATCTATTTTTTTAAAATATATATATAAGCCTCAGATGGTATGGCTTCTGTTATATTCGATTTTGTCAACATTCTAATGGTGTTGCAAGTGGGAGTGACATTATTAGCAGCTTCAATCTGAACTACTAGGGCAAGATGGTCAGAAAAGACCACATGTTCTAATTTTGCAGTGATGAGAAAATGTATGTCAGGCATATAAAAGAATAGATCAATCAGTGACCTGTATTTTCTGGTGTAAAAAGAGTAGGAATCATCAGGCAGATGACCCTCTAATCATCAGGCAGATGACCCTCTCCACTCATAAATGGCTTATCTATCAAGTGAATATAGGTTTTTGTAAATTTTGCATAAGTGATATTAAAGTCGCCAAAGATTAGGGTTGGGTTGTTATTATTTACCAATAGCATATTAATTATGTTAATGACTTTCATTAACATGCAGCAGGACCTATCTGCACATACATATATTATATTGATTACCAAATTTTGATATGTGACTGATATAGCAATAAGGTTATTATTCTTATAGAGTATTATAAATTTATTAGGTGGTTGTTTTTTATTTATAAGTAAACCGACTCCGCCAGCTGCAGGAATGCTATCAGAGAAAGCTATGTATCCAAGAGATTCAAGACATTCTCTAATTCTATAAGCAGAATTTGAGTGATATTTTGTTTCACTCATAAAAAATAAATGTGGATTATTGATTGCGATCCATTGTTCAATGGCATATACCCTTTCCAATGAGTTGATACCCCTAACATTTACTCCTACAAACTTATGCAACATAATTGGGTTATGTATCTATTAAATCTACCACAAAGAATATAAGGTTCCCTTTTAATTCTTAGCATAAATAAAATGTAAATTCTAGTTGGGATAGTCTGGATCTTTGTAGTCTGGATCATCAATGGTGTTACCTGAGGTTTCTTCTAACCCAATGGGTTCAATCACCAGGGTGCCATCTGAACCGTCAACATCGATGACATGACATACATCACCAGCAGTCACTTCTAATGAATTAAGACTCAATATCCTATTATCCTCATCTGATAACTGACATTTCTTCTCTGGACTTTTTTCCTTATGTATTGGAATATTGGTTTTCTTCTTCTGCTTAAGAGATAAACATCTGTTTTTCTTCCCCAGAGATTTTTCATCTTCTGAGCTGGACTTGTGTATAATGGATGACTTCCTTTTCTTAGTACTGGACTTATCTATGGGCACTTCCATTGAAGATTCCTCTTCTGAGCTAATATCTATCTCCTTGGTTGGGGTTGATAGGCTTGTTGCTACTTTTAAGCTGCTTGTTCATACTTCTTGTGCATCACAAAGTAGTGGTTTTAGTCTGATAAGGAATTAAACTTTTGTTCAGAGGCTTCTTGACAGGATTGCTTGGAGTAGTGCTATCATTGTGCTGATAACATGTGGGATTGTCTGAAGTATCTTGCTCCACCACAGTTTGTTGTGCTGATCCCATTCTTTCAGCATGATGTAGTTGGCTTTGTGTATCATTTCTTCCTTTAGAGGCCGGTGGAAGTAGAGACTCATCTACAAGAAAGAGATCTTGTGTAATATCTGATGTTTCTTCTTCTCTGCCTACACTTCTGTAATCAGGTTGTTGCAAGATATATATTTGTTGATTATTCATTTGATATTGTTTGTAGGCAACACCAAGTGGGTCCTCTCAAGACAATGAAATATTGTGGTCTAACTCCACGTAAAGAGAGGATCATGCGTGAGCCTTTGTAATTAAACACAGTAGGTATGTCAGTGGGTGAGACATTTTGTTTAATTGCTATTTGAAGGGTTACATTGTTAGATAGAAAATGTAGACCATCTGAATCAACAGGAAGGTATTTAAACTTACTAACATTGCCAAAGGCTTTGAGTGATTCCTGTAGATGTTCTTGGTAGAAGTTCATAGGACAATTTTTAATCCTACCAGAAATTATATTAGGCCTAGTGAGATCAATGTAACAGATGAATTTATCATTTAATTCCCTGATATTGCTTTTAAAGTAATTCTTGGCTGCCCAGTTAGTAAATTCCAGAGCAATGTAGTGATCATTAGGATGATTCAGATCTTATGAATACCAATGGCTTAAGTCTTTTTCTTTAATAGTTTCATATAACAACTCAGTGGGGAACTTGAACAATGCACAGTTAGCATCAGTAACAGCTAGTATCAGGTTCTTGTCACCACTGAAATTGATCAATGACATAAAGATTATTGGGTATAGTCCTGGTGAAACGTTCGGTGAGGTCTCGATACTGCTCCTTATTATAGTCACGTGTATTAAAGAAATATGTGTTGGTGGATGATTGTTTAAAAGTGCTATTCTGATCAACAACCATTTCCATTAAATCAAGCAAAGCAATATTATCACTAACGTTAGGTATATTATGAGAGGCAATTGAGAGCGATTTGCTTTTAAGGATATTTGCATATGTAGGGATGTTGGTATTAGAAATATTTGTTTTATTATGTTCGACTTTCCCCAACCCATAAGTACCATTTTGTGTTTTTCGTAATTTTCATTTATTTGGCTATTACTGAGATTGTTTTCTAATGTTGTAGCAAAAATACTAGAATTTTGGGCCCCCATCGGCAACAAACTTTTTTTAAACTTATCGAAGGTTTCATCTTTTTTAACAACGGAAGGCATAGCATGTTTATCTTTTGGTATTTCTGCATGTAATTTGGTGACAATATTATTTGGAGTGTTCTGCATCAAGCCGTCAACTAAAATCGAGTCCGAAGTATGATCTAGTGCATCTTTTCTGGCAGGTTGAAAATCTGATTTTAATATTAAGGTTGTAATTTGCATATCCTTAGTAATTTTACTTACAGCCCCTAAATATTGTGCAATAGAGTTATTTATATTATCATTTTGATTTATATAATTTGTTTTCTTAGGTTTAATTACTTTCTTCTCGTTTAAGTGTAATTTTTCATTCATTTGACTATTTTCGTCATTGTGATTCAACGTTATATTACCATGCTGTTGATTGCTATTCATATTGCCTTGCCAATAATTTTTGCCTAACTGATTCATAGAGATTTTTAGGTAAAATAAGACTTACCTTGCCTTTCCAGGAGGTTTAAGCACAATATCTTCCTTGCTTCACTAGTAATTTTAGCTTAAAAGAGGCAGCTGAATGACAGTTTATAAACTAAGATATGGCCTAGGTGGCACTCAAATTTGGCTAGTGTAAAAGTGTTTGACTTGTTTCCTTTTACTATGGGATATGGGCCATCATATATATTTTGAAACTTCTTGAAAATGTGTCTGTCTTACTCCTGTGCCATACTTGATCCCTTACCCTAAATCTAGTTGTCCCTATGCTCTGTCTTCATGCCCTTTTCTCTGCACAATGCACAAGTCATTTCTGTGCTCTTTTCCAGTCTGCCTCCTGGTCGATTTGCTCTGGAACAATTGACAATCTCAACTTGTATAATACCAGTACAGATTGACCAAAATGAAGCTGAATTGGAACAAAGCCCATCGATTCAATATTTTGTCCAATTCATACAATTTAATAACTGAAACACAGGCTTGTTATATACCTGTGGCTATATATATAGTAATATAGGGTATATGAGCACAGACTTTCACACCACCCACCTCTCTCCACTCTATCTAATAACACCGATACACCTAAACACATATATGCTGAAAAGATAAATAATCACCAATATACGTATTTCATGCTAAACCAGAAATCATCAGTTGGTCCAGACTATCATCTTTACACACATATATATAGTATAAGTGCTCAGATATATATTAAGATAGACTATCCTCATAGTTTAATGGACAGGCTTCAATCCACTCCACACTCCAACTCTTCAACCATCCATCCAATTGAAAATCTGATGATGGAATGCTCAAAGGCCACCCTGAGGCCGAGATTATTATCACACCCATGTTGACCTAAGGTCAATCTGAACCCCACATGTACAGGACATATTACATATATATAGCCACAGGTATATAACAAGCCTGTGTTTCAGTTATTACATTATAGAGATGTCTGCCCATCCTTGCATATGTATTAAATGGATTATGTCCTGTACATGTGGGGTTCAGATTGACCTTAGGTCAACATGGGTGTGACAATAATCTCGGCCTCAGGGTGGCCTTTGAGCATTCCATCATCAGATTTTCAATTGGATGGACGGTTGAAGAGTTGGAGTGTGGAGTGGATTGAAGCCTGTCCATTAAACTATGAGGATAGTCTATCTTAATATATATCTGAGCACTTATACTATATATGTGTGTAAAGATGATAGTCTGGACCAACTGATGATTGCTGGTTTAGCATGAAATACGTATATTGGTGATTATTTATCTTTTCAGCATATATGTGTTTAGGTGTATCAGTGTTATTAGATAGAGTGGAGAGAGGTGGGTGGTGTAAAAGTCTGTGCTCATACAATTTATGGAAGTTGTCTCATCCATCCTTTATGGTCTGTTGAGGTATAAACTCTGAGTCACTCCCAACCCACTCACACAGGTTAGACTGAGGGTTTCTGATACATAGTAAGACATGTCATACTCCAATGCTTTCCAACCAGTCTTCCCATTCTGCAGATATAAAGGGTGTGAATCCATTCACACGGGTTTAAATTGAGGGTTTCTGATAGATAATAAGACATGTCATACTACAATGCTTTCCAACCAGTCTTACCATTCTGCAGATATAAAGGGTGTGCCATGATCGAACAATATGGCCTTGGGTTTTCCTACCTTATTAAAGTACTGGGTTCCTAATACTCCTATGGCACTCTCTTAGTATCGGCTTGGGTTATTGGGTAATGCAGTTACCTACTTTGAGAATATATCATAAGCTACCAAGATGGTATCTCATTCTTCAAAATCTGGGTAATGGACCATATAAATCCATTGCCACAAGATCATTTGGTCTCTGAGGAATTATGGATTGCCATTGACCTTCATAAGATCTGTTTGGTGATTTTGTCTTCTCACAGGTTTCACACCCCTTTATTACCCATATCACCTGTGGTCTTATCCTTGCTCAGTAGAACCATGCCTTTAATAAACATTTACCTTGTCTACCCATAGAGCCTGTATATGCAATGAGTATGTCTAATTGTGTCTTTCTTTACATCTGTTAAGGCCCATAATATCCCTTTTCTCAAATATCTTGTATCCTGTTTTTTCTCTATCATTTTCCCTGTTCTACCATTGTTGTTTCTTTTCCTGTAGCTTATCCATAATGCTCCTGCATGTCTCATCCTGTCTCTATAGATCCCCTAAATGCTTTAAGTCTTCTACAGACTTATCTTCTATCATCCTCATTGTTGCTATACTGATATTGTCTATCTGTAAATGGTTTGACAATGCAGAGCCTGGGTTCTGACTCAATGCATCTGCTATCACATTTTCTGCCCCTCTACAATATTGAATGGAATGATTAAACTCTTGGAGGAAGAGGCTCCATTGAATTAACAGATTATTTGAGAGGTAACTGTGGTTCAAGAATTTCACACTCTTATGATACGATCTCACACCTCTGACCCAATAAAAAATTGCCTAAATTTCTGGAAAATGCCCAAAGCACAGCAAGGGTCTCTTTCTCTGTTGTTGAATAATTTTTTCCTAGACCTCATAGTGGATGCTGCCAAAATATAATATCCCATGTCATCATCTTGCTTCTGAATTAAAGGGCTCTCAGCCCGTATCCACTATTATCTGCCTGTATGATGAATGGTTTATAGAAATCTGGGTATACAAGCATGACCTAACTTTTTTAAAAAAAAAATTCTCTTTGACCCTCCTAAAACCTATTTCTTGGTTTTGTTCCCATTTCCATGGTGTATATCCTTAATAACTGTATCAATGTTTCCATGTCTATGGTGAAATTATCATAGAATTTATTATAGAATATGCATAGACACAGGAACAATCTTACTTTTTTTATTAATGGGGATGGGAAAGTCCTTAATGGTTTGTATTTTCTCCAGGTGTGTCTTAATGCCTTTATCACTGACAAGTGCCCTAAAAAGTTTATTTCTGCAGCTGCTAGTGCAGCTTTTGTGCATATTAATTCTGTTTTTCTCCTGACATTCCTGCAAGAATAATTGTAGATGCTAGATATGTTCTTCCATGTTTTTTGATGCAATTGTAATATCATCTATATACATGGTTACCAAGTCCTTTATTTCTTTTATTTAATACATGGTCCAAGCATTTTAATAACCATGCTCCAAACCTATTTCTTGGTTTTGTTCCCATTTCCATGATGTATTTTTCTTAATAACTGTATCAATGTTTCCATGTCTATGGTGAAATTATCATAGAATTTATTATAGAATATGCATAGTTCCAAGAATGATCTGATGTGGTTTTCTATTACTGGGGGTGGGAAAGTCCCTAATGGCCTGGATTTTCTCCAGGTGTGGCTTAATGTCTTTATCACTGACCAAGTGCCCTAAAAAGTTCACTTCTGCAGCTGCTATCCAGCTTTTGTGCAGATTAATCCTGTTTTTCTCCTAACATTCCTGCAGGAATAATTGTAGATGCTGGATATGTTCTCCCATGTTTTTGATGCAAATTATATTATCATCCATATGCATGGTTACCAAGTCCTTTATTTCTTTATTTAATACATGGTCCACACATTTTAATAACCCTGCTCCAATATTCTTCAACCCAAAGTGTATCCTATTAAAGTGATATGACTTTCCATTGTGTCAAAAAGCCATATATTTATGATCTGCTGGATGAAGTCTTATCTGCCAATATCTGGCAGTCAGACATTGAGAACACTTTCTTGCTTTGGAATTTTGTTAACAGATCATTAATCTGTGGAGTTACATTTTGGTTGGGCCATGTGATTTTATTTAATTGCCTAGCATCTAAGCATAGTCTTATTGAGTTATCCTTTTTTTTTTACTATGTCAAAGGGTTATTATATGGGGATGATGCTTTTGATAAGACCCTCCAGTCCTCCATTTGGTCAAATTGTTTTTCTACCTCAGTCCTATATTGATGAGCACTGGGTATATGGTGTACTTTCCATTACTTTGATATGGTGTTCATAATCTTTTACTATTCCTGGTTTTTCTGAGAAAAAGATCTTCAAGATCCCCTGTCTGTTTTAACTCCTTTATTTGTTTTATGATTGGGTCCTTCTCTTTCTCTAATTGCATATTACATACCCTTTTTTTGATTTCATCTTTTTAATTCAAAATGTACTATTTCCTCATCACATATAACCTTCCTGTGTTTATGATCTATTAAACATCCTGTTTTATGTGTGAATTCCGAACTTAAAATGGCATCATGCACTAATGCTTTTAAAATCAGTATGGAATGATATACAAAGCTCTGCCCTATTTTTAACTGTGCCCATATTTATTTGGTCTCCAACTGTGTTCTCCTCCCATCTGCCATCATGACCTGTGCCACATTTACTGGCAAGATTTTGACATTTGTTTGTTGCTGAATCATCTTCTCGAATATCTTTTCCAATATGACTGACCCTTACCAGCCAGAATCAAATAGCGCCCATACTTTTACATTATGTGCATGTAAATCTTAGAGCATTTTTGTGATACAAAATTAATAGTTACCCATCCAATTCATAGATGAGGTTATCTATTCTCTTTTTTCATGCATAGTTTGACCTTGCTTCATGTTCTTGTACTATATGTACAAGATACCGACTTATTAAAAAATCATTTAATATTATTTTCTTTAAACTGTTATATATATATTTTTCTCATGTGTTTTGGCATCAGCCGGGAAGCGAACCCGCTAACCTGGGACAACTGCTTGTTAAAGCAGCTTTCGCTGATTTCTCGACCACCAATGCTTGACTATATATATATATTTGATATGTCAAAAAAAAAACTACATATATTTATTCCTTTTATTTTACAAACACTTTAACACTATTAATTTTTTTTTTATCATATATCTTATTTTACTTACATACACTGATCCCTTTTTCCCTCCTGTCATCACCTTTGATTGCCACCTGAATATTACATCACCACCTGCCCCAATAGAAATAGATAAGAGAAAAAAATACCTCACATATTTTTCAATAGTTATGATGGTCTGTTATTCCCACCCTATTCTTACTTAATAAAACATTAGGAGAAAAAAAGAAAAAAACTTCCATATCTGTCCCCTCTTTTCTTTATTCAAAAGAACTTTTATATTTATGTCCATCCCTTTTATATCCTCCTGAAAACTCATCACGCATATGTACATTGAATCTCTCCCAAATTTATTTTTCAAAATGTTTATCTTTCATTAGATTTTTGTTCTCAAAGTTCTCTTTCTTGTAACTATTGTGGCCATATTTAATTACCAATATCACCCTTTATAGAACTTTTATCAATACTTAAGATCAGTAGTTGCTTTTATTATTTAAATTTGTTCTTTTTCCCTTTTTTTTATTGAAAGTCTTGCATTGGTGGTCGAGAGGTCAGCGCGACTGCCTTGCACTTGCATGCAGTTGCCCGGGTTGTGGGTTCGCGTCCCGGCCAATGCTATGACACTTATAAATATATATATATATACAATTTGTATTGCAAAATACAATACATATTACCTCATGGAAAATAAATTTTCTAAGTTTATTCAAATAAAAGATTTATCTTATATATTATTTTTTATATATACAAAATTTACTTAACATATTTTTCTTTTTTTATGTATATATTCTATTCTAGGCAAAATCTTCAAATCAACCAACACACCTTGCATAGTTGCAATATGAATGGTCAATAATTAAAAACATAATAAAAAAACATAATAAAAAAATAGATTGAATAATTTATGAATATCCTGTATTAATGAAACCACTGTACTTTTTTGACTTTACATTTATATTTCAATTACTATCAAAACTTTGTATATTCTTAAGTTTCTTTTAATTCTCCTATCTTAAATTATGTATTTATCTATAAAGTCCAAAAAGAAAAATAACATCAAATTGAAATAACTGGCTTTTATAATTAATATAATCTACAATTTAATATAAATTTTCTGATCAATAAAGGCTACTTTAAAACTATTAATTTTCATACTAAAAGCTGTTATTAAAACATATGCACACAGAAAGATAAGACTGCTTATAAACTTTTTACTATGAAAAATATTAATTGACACAATACTAAATAAAAGTATTGTATTTCTGGTCATGGTTTACTTATTTTTTATATCCCATATTCAGCTCTTGAAATATATATATTATAACAAAAATTTTCACAGTTAAAAGATGAAATTTTTTTAAAAAATTTGAAATAATATATATCATTAATCTGCAGTGAGAAATTCATATGGTAATCAATGGTTTTTCAAAAAATAAATAAATGAGATTTCATCAAAATGTTGGCAGCTTCCATGAAATCTCATTCATGATAATGGTGCCTTAAGAACTGTTGTGTCTTATGAAATTTTGAAATTGTATATGAATTAAAGTCTTTTCATAAGATATCCAGTCTTACAGAGATCCATTATATCATCTCCTTCCCACTCTAGCAAAAATTTTAAAAGTCATTTAACTAATAGACATATATATAAGAGAAATTTTTAATATTTCTCTGGCTATGGGCAATTATCTAATTAAGTCTATTAATATAGTCTCAGCATTAGATGAGAACATAATCTTCAGGATGTCATAGCTTTGATAACAATAAATAAGATGTCATTAAAATGTTGACACTTCTATACAAAGTTTTTGTCTGAAGATAAGGATCTTTTTAAAAACTTTAAACAGGATTCTTTGACTAATAATCACAATTTTTTTTTTTTTACACGGACACCTGACCTGTAGTTTGTTCAATTTCTTTTTAAATTTTATACATATATTTTAAACTATACTTATTTTTAAAAATTTCAAAAATCGTTGATTTTAAAAATATGTGTCCACTTCTTAAGTAAATATTCTTCTATACATTCATAAAATTTTGGAATGAATTGTTCTACACATTCATAAGATTTTGGAATGAATTGTTAAAACTTATATGTATTGTTATAAGAGCTGAATGTCGGAAATGCATAGTTATTCTCAATTCTTTTAAATTGCATATCAAAAATTGAATTTTAAGAAACAAATAAACGCGTTTAATTATTGGGAGAGGAGATAAGTTTAAAAAAAAACCCAGAAAATTTAAAGAAATATCTAAATTATTTATATTATTAATAAACTTTCCATCTATTTTTTAATCACTAAATAAGACATGTAATTTAATGCAACACCAACAAACTCTTTTAAAAAGAATTATTTAATTTTGAAGAGCTATTTTATGTACTAAAATATATATTTTCTGACCACTACAATAAAATATTGTTGTCATAGTAACATCTTACCACAACAGAAGTGTCACCTATAAATGAAAAAGTTAAATATTTAACACGTGGATCAAAGGAGTGTCTTATGCATATAAAGACAGCCTTTTGTTCTAATTCCCTCAAAAAAAAAAAAAACTAGTATTTATTTAATACTATAGAATTAATGACTTACCTGGACATTTAATTCAGGAATGTAAATCCTAATGTAAAATGAATTATCATTTAAAGACACAGAATGGACTGTAAGGTCATCTGGAAAGGTATTACCCTCTTTAGAATCCATGACAACAATAACCTAGTCTACCATCTAAAAAATAAATAAAAAAAACGACTTATAAATAAAATCAAAACTATTTTATAAAATAAAGAAAAATTACATACACGGTTATTTAAAATTGTACATGCAAATAAATATATTCTATTTACTTCCTGGATAACATAATCACAGATAAAAAAAAATATACATAGATATTCAGAATAATTTATTTAAAATAATAAAAATAATTCTAAGGAATCATTATTCTAATTTAAGTATCTTTTGTGTAAATATCACACTTACATTAATCACATTTGTATAAATCTTTTTAAAATATTTACTCGAGAGGAGTTGCATTTGCATTACGGTAATGGCTTTGATGGTTTCCTAACATGATAGAGTATTGAAGTCTCACACATATCAAATTAAAAGCTAAGCTTTAATAGAAAGAAAAAATAAACATTTCTATAATGGTTCAGATCACCTCAAATGCCTGCCAGCTATAGCCTATAAAGTGTTAGTCGAATGATTTCCAATTTTATATATAAATAATTAATGAGTCCATAAATTTTACTAAGCATCAAGCGCTTCGCTGGTTACATTAAATCTGCCTTAGCAGAGTAGTAACATTTCCAATTTGGATTTTGCATAGAAAGTCAATCCTTTCGTTAAAAACCGTCCTTGTACATTGCATATGATAATCCGAAGTTAAGTGTGTCAAGCATGATCTTCATAATAATGAGTAACAAAAATACTATCACTGCCAAAACTCCTCAAGCGGCACCCAGAGCTAGCCATGAAATGATGTCATGTGATCTCGTTGCTATGCCGACCTTTTATAAATGACAATTTTAAACAAAATGCATAGCAAAGCTGACTCTTTTATTAATTTTAGTGGTTGGATAAAATAGCAAAGCAAGCAAAAATATAAAATTATTTGTAATTTAGCATTTTCATTTCTAAGTTTGACTTTTTGGAAAAATTTGCTAATTATAATAATTATATTTTAATAACAATTTCCCGTCCGATTTTTTTTTTTTTTACTTATTTAGTAAATACATAAACATTACTAAGAATATTACACCTACATGTGCAAACACTCCTTTAAATTATTACAATTCTGGCAATAAATCAGGATATATCATAAGAACAAAACGACTTTAATCTTCTAGGAGAAAGATTTTTTTTTTTTTTCACGAAAATTTTTCGAAAGAATTTATGCAAAAAATTCATAAAATATTAGCCACTTTTCGCGTTAAATAATAAAAAAAAATACCATCCTAATATATATACAAATTTATTGCAGATTATATATAAATAGTAATTTGTATTCGCCAAGATGAATACATTTCTAACTAAAATATGATGTGTCTATATATGTATGCTTAAAAAGATATAATAAAGGTACATTTAAAGATATTATTAATAGGTGCCACCAGATAGATATTAACTCCTGGCGATGCCTAAATATATATTAGTTGGTATCCATGTTGGGATCTATGCATTTCACTGTTGCCATCCATTTCTTCAGTCTGGAAATTTGTACTTAAGCGAAAATTCATTTTCTTTGGATTTCATGTAATAATTTTGTTGATGTTTTATTTTTAAAAAAAGCCCAATTCATTTAAGTTCACATTTTCATTTGAATTCAAATGATTAGGGTTTTTTCATAAAATAATATAAGCAATGTCAATAAAATTAAAATAATATTATTAATTCGTATTATAATTAGTTATAATATGCTATTGATCATATTAAATATGCTTCATGTCTGTAATTTTAAAAATTCAAAGGAAGTTTTAAATTCAATATTCAGCAATTTTAATAAATAAACATTATATATACAATTTATATCACAGATATATATATAGTATGATTTATATCACAGATATATATATAGTATGATTATTTATAATTATAAAGTGAAAATGGCATTATCTTAGAAAAAGTAATTAAAATTTTTATAAACAGATTGATTAATTAAGAAGATAGTATTTGATATAATTTAGTCTAATAATTTCTTTTAAATATAAAATTTTGTAAATGTCATGATTGGACAAATAAGCAGCGGACCAAATGAAATTGAAGAGTTATTTACCACCAACAGATCAATGGATTAAAATGACAGCTGATGGATCTGATTTTGTTGATAAGCTAAGTTCAAGAACTATAGGTCATTGTACTAAATATACTTGTACTGTTATTGATGAAAGATATATTTTGATTGCTGAATTATTGATTATTTCTGAAGTATTACTGCTGTAATACTTTAATTTTATTGTGTTGACCTTTTTGATTGTGCTTTCAGTATACTTATTGTGCCTGGAATTGGTAATGCAATGGTAGAGTAGAGAACCCACAATCTGCTTCACTCTTGCCAGTCTGCAGAGTGCTGGCTGAAGATCCATAGAGAGGTATGAAAAGGAGCCATCAACTAATTTAGATATAGTGTTGTGTATTATATGTCTAAACTTTGAGTGTCTACTGCCATAGAGAGAAAGCAGCAATCAATCAACAAGCAAACTACTATCCAATACTGCCTGATTAAAACCTATCATCGCTATAGTTATAGTTAAAAAAAGTCCACTAAAAATCCGAACTTGAATTCTTAGTGATGAAAGAGAATGGGTCGGAATTTTCAAAATATTTTATTATAAATCTCTATTACTAATATTAAATATTTATCTTCATTATTTTTGTAAATTACAACTATTATTGATTTGCTCATATATAAGCATTTAAGTCGTAGGAATAAGAGAATTCCTTTTATTCCTGCATAAATACTATAATCTTGTATTGGTGAGAAAGTATTCATCTATTATTAACACTCGCAAAGCGTATGCACACTTAGAAAAAAAAAAAAAAAATAAAAAAAAAAAATATATTTTTAAATATTTATATTTTTTTGTTGGAAAAAGAGTAGAAATTACTACAAAAAATCCCCCCCCATTTTTCATTCAAAATTGATATATAATTATTTAAAGGGGCTGTTTCCTCCTCCTTCTTTTATTCCCAATTCTTGAGATTTTCTCATATAAATTTTGAGTTTTGGGGGAAAGAGAAGATTTTTTTTTTTCCTCAAAAAATATATTTTTTTTTTGAGAAAGTATTCATTTATTCACATGATCACATTTCCTATACTAGCACATTAATTGTTGATAAACAGGGCTGCAGTGCTCTCAGATCCAAAGCTCCTCACTGACGAAGGCCACAAGCCAGAAACTAGTCTGAGGATATTGGATGAGTAGGCATTAGATAGGGATTTTATGCACAAGCCTTCTGGCATCCATTGATTACTCTGTTTAGCACAGGTGGCAATACTGTATGGAGAGTTTTGCTCTGTTTATTCATTTATTATTAACACTCGCAAAGTGTATGCACAATTAGCTTAAAAGGCTGATATTTGAATGTATATTATTGATTTTGTAAATCTGTTTGTAAACTAGTATGACAGGAGATTGCTAATTTGCTTTATTTTATCATGCCACAATTCAACCAGCATAAATTTAAAAGAATTTTTTGTAAAAAGCAATTAGCTTATTATGGCAATCTCTGGCCATGCTTTTAAAGACTGTATTTTAAAACCATTCATTTCCACTTTCTGCAAATATAAAACGACCTACATATACAGAATAAATTAAGATGGTTTTTTTTTTTTAATATTTTATGGTTTTGAGCAATCTATGCTCCATTTTTGGGGAAGGATACTTTGTGTATATTGAACTGCTATAACTTTATTTCAAGATGTCTTCTTATATATGAAATTCATTTGTATGTGTTATAATTATTCATAAATGACTGTAATATCTTTGAGATTGCTGGCCACTTGCAGTTATTATCTTACTTAGAGCAGTGATGTGTGATAGATGGTCATTCCTACCATATATCTTCTGCTTTGTTTTTGGTACATGTTTTGGATGATACCATTTGAAAACTGCTAGTCACTCTTATGCTTAGTACCTTTATAATAGTATGTGATAGATGAAAATTTCTATCATATAGCATATTCTAAGCTCACATAATATTTGTATATTCATAAATAAATGTAACACAGATGTTGCTTCTTGCATTTGCACATACAGCATTTAGTTAATTAGCTGCATTACAGATTGAAAGTATTTATAGTCATTCAGTTCTTTAAATAGTTGATGAAAGCAGCATATCCTCGAACTCTAGATTTATTAATCTTAAAACTAATAATAAAAAGTTGTAATTGTTGATCTATGCAGTATGTTTATCTCTAGTCAGAAACAATTAACAATATATTATACTGTATTATACCGTATATTATATGAGCATAAGCTTAATCATTGAAGACATAAATAACTAATCATACTAACTTGTTTATAAATTGACAGAGCAATCAATTTATGCTATCATGTGTTTATATATGTGTGAATAAATTGTAGTGTCTCATTATCTTTAGTATTTGGCATTATTTTGCCATCTCCATCACATTCTAATTAGATGGAAAGTCTCATGTGCCTAATTGATCTTAACAGGTTATAAAAAGACATTTTTTATTTATTCTGTGACATTAGAATGTGGAGATCCATGCAAATTTGTGGAAGAGATGTACATTTTGGACAGTTACACATGAAATATCTAAATACTTCCATCTGGAATTTTGTACTTTGGTAAAAATTCATTTTCTTTGGAGTTCATATACTTCATATATTCAGATATATTTATATTTTGTTGATGTTTTATTAAAAAAGCCCAATTCATCTGAATTCAAGTTTTCATTTGAATTCAGATGATTAGGGCTTTTTCATAAAATAATATAAACAATGTCAATAAAACACCTTTTTGGGGAAATCTGATATGCTTCATTATTTTATATAAACAATGAAAGTGTGGTTTTATAATAGTGTATTCTATAAAATCACATTCATTAAATTGAAGAATATAATTATTAGAACATCTTTAAAATAAATATTTCTAATGCTTTTATGTTGCATTGATAGTGTATCCAAGTCTCATTTTCATACATTAAGTAAAATACTGGAGGATAATAATAATGATCATCATAATAAAAGTTTTATGCTTTCCTAAATTAGTTTGTTTCAGTAATTAATAAATAACTAATCAACCTTCTTAATGACAATGAAGAAGTTTATCACTCTTTTAAAAGCAATTATTTGCTTAGCATTCCTAAACAATATTTAAACCTATGGCTTATTGATTACATCTCAAAATTTTTTACCAGATTCATTTGAAGGCTTATTCTTTAGGAGTAAAACTCTACTAACAAAAATATAACTTGTATCATTAGGATGTCTTATTTCATACTATAGCATTTTAAAAAATTAATACTAACATATAGAAGCAGTACATAAAACATTCCTTATAAACATAATTATCTAACTAAGGATGATTACCACCTTATAAATTTGATGTTAACTTAAAAACTCATAAAATATATAATAAATTTAATATAATAAATTTTATATGTTATAACCTAGTCCTAATGTAAATCATATATTTAACCATACCCAAAACAATAAAATTAATAAAACTGTTACCTGGACATTTATATAATAATATCTGAAGAACTTTTATATTTCTTTAGTATACTACTAATAATAACTGACCAAATAAGAAGCAATTATAATAAAGTTCACTAAGTAATCCATCGGTTTATACTCCATCAGTTATAACGATTAAAATTTAATCCCAATGAAATATTTATAATATTCCAATGTTTTTTGGGGAATTTACAAAAACATTTTAATAAAAGCATCAAAGATAATATTAAGCACAATTAAATTCCTTTTGTAATTTAATCCTTATTGTATTATGCACATTTACTAATCCAAAAAGAGTGATATTTAACACAATCCATTTTAAGGCTTGTTGATAAATTTAACATTTATCATATAAAATATTAAGAGATTTATAATTCATAAGCAATATTAAAATATTTAGCATTTATAGTTCATTATCCATGTCTTCAAGCACTGGAGGTGCATCATAGTTTACTATACAAAGCAATTTAATCTTTTGAAAAGATATAACTTTAAAGGATTAACATTTAGCACTTCTTTCATTTGAAGTATTTTATTAATCCATGAGTTTATAAATATTTAATCTATGTTGCTAAATAATTCATGTCATTTATATTATATATGTGACCAAGCAAGTAGGTTATAATCCATAAACACATTGATTCCATTAATTTTTAATTAAAGTGTAGCATTTCTGCAAGCTATGAAGTTTATGATGGTATATTTGAGTTGAAACTTATTACTTGGAAATTTTTCTTTCAATAATTAATGATGAGATAATCCATAATATTGAGATAAAATATTTAAACTTTTTGAAGTGAAGAAGAAAGTTGTTTCACCATTATTTTAAGTAAGATATAAGTGACTTGAATAAAGTTGATAGATGTAATTTTATAAAATATCAGCTCTTTTAGCATTATTTTAAAATGAAAAAATGAACAATGTGAATGAAGTTGTCAGTCAGTATTCCAAAGTAAATTTATAAAATTTCCATTATCAGTTGGCTGAAATAAATGAAATTTTCTTGAATAATAATCAGTGGTAATTTCATGTTTATTTGTTGTTGTTTTTTTCTTTTCCTAGTACAGTGAGAAGAAGACATTTTTGCCAAGCTAAGGCATGCAAAATGCCTGGACTGGATTAGTCTACTTGACCATGATTATGAAGGCAAACACAATAACTATTTTAAAGTTTTAACTTGTCTAGTTTTGAATATGCTAAAATTTTGTAAAGATTGACTGTTTTTTTTTTTTTTCAAGCATTGATATTTTATATTCTTCAATCAGCTGATGTCTGGACAATATCATATCTCCTATTATCCATTGGTGTTTCATTATTTTTCTTGGAAAATTTGGAAAAATTGTTAAGGTTACTAAAATACAGACTATAGATACTGTCTGATCTTGGAATTAATGTCAATTTTTATGGATGCTGTTTAAAATAAAGAGAAAAAAAAATACTAATAATAATTTCAAACTTTTCAATTATTTCATTTTGTTTTGGTTTAAAATAATTTTACAATCATTTATTTAAAGCAAATAAATTATGAACTATCTAAAAGTTTTCAGATATTTATTTTAATTAATTTTAAATTGATATTTTTTAATAAAATTACCAACCAAACTAAATCAATTTTGCTTACTCTAAATACATAAACTTTCATACATGCACATAAAATATAAGAACTGTTTGTTCTGTTCCTTAAGTAAAATGTAATCTTAAATATAATTACTTGGCTTTAAAATATTCTGTGTTATAATGATGGATTTATTATTCAATTCTATATTTTTTTATAAAACATTTATTTTGTCTCTGTGTGTGTATGTGTACATGTATGTGTTTATACAATTCAATAGCATTTTCCCTTAATAATAAATATGATAAAATACAAATGTATATATTTTTATATAAGTGTTGATTAAAAATCTGCTTAGGAAAACATTTTTAAATTCTCTATAAAAGTATATTTTCTCCTAATCATTAACAGGAGACTTTTGAACTTAGATATTGATTATATTATAGGTTATTTAACCAATGATAGTGGTGAATATATTTGCTTAACCTTAAAAATAAAGCCAATAAAATTTTTAGTTTTTGAGTTCTATCAGACAATTTACAGTAGTAATTGTAAAGTTACAATATGTTTAAATAAATATATCTTTGTATATAATTCTTATACTAATATTATAAAAAATAAAAAAAAACATATTTAATTGCTTGAGAGATTGTGTAATATTCAGCAAACATATGACAGATTGGGCACAACAGTTTCTATTAATTGACTTCACCATGATTTGTTTTTTAATACTTTACTCAGCTGAAAATTAATCTATAAGTTTTTAACAATTCAGATCATCCTCTATAGCACTGCTAACTGCACAGTACATCAATATTATGTTTATGTAAATATACTTAGTATATTTATGTTTGATTAAAGTCTTATTTTGAAACAAAAATATAAATACTATATACATAAAATAAGTTACTCATATTATAAAAAGCACATCAGGTCTTCCTTTATTTTCTGAAAAATACATTATATATAAAAATGTAAAAGCAGATATGACTAAAAACAATCCTCATCATATATTTTTTGCTTTAGGCGTAGGTTGCTACCATAATCAGGTATGATGAACTAATGATTTTTTATCAATGGCCTGTTTTCTTTACAGAAGTCAATTTTTTTATTGAATAAATATTAGTTGCAATAATTCTTGGATAACTGATCCTTTGAAATATCTTTTCATCATAATTTGTTACTATCATTTTACACTCTATTTGGTGTTAATGTCTTCTATATGTGGACATTATATTTCATGTAAATAAATTGATCGATAATGGCAAATAATGTGTGTAGAAATGTAATGCATAAATAAGTGCTTTATAATGCAAATGTGCTTTTCAACCTTATAAAAATATTTTACTAGAGTAAAAATTATTAACTTTTAGTTTACAATTGTTCTTGGAAAAGGTGTGAATCTCTAATATTTTAGTAAGAGACTGTGTTGCCAAATGAGAAATCTTAATATTGTTGTTGTTGTTGTTTTTTTTTCAGAAATAAAGTTGTGCAATATCATATTATTATTAAATATAATATTTTTTTTCAATACAATATTTTTTAGTTAAAGTCAGGTTTGAAGAAATTGTTTTTTTTAATAGATATATAAAAAGGCTAAATGATCCCAAGATGTATTTCTGGAACCATGTGAAGTATATCTTAATTCAGCTAGAAATGTATGGTGAGAGCGATTTGTCTTTTTTAGACATCTTTATTTATACGTTTAAAATGTGTGCAGTGAAATAGAAATTTTAAGTTTATCTAATATATTGCTGTTAATAACTTCAAGAGTAGTTTAAATCTTATCTTATCTTATTATAACAATCTTTTCAAAAATACTATGTTTACAATTTTTTTATTTCCAATTACTTGTAAAGTTTAATTCGTTTTTACATGAGTGTTCCATCATCAGATTTTCAATGAAGTGGGTGGCTGAAGAGTTCAGTGGTGGAGAAGATTGAAGTTTGTCCATTAAAGTTTGAAGACTTGCTATCTTAGTATAAACTTGAGTACTGATTGTATATATATGTGTGTGTGGGATAGTGATCTGGACCAACTGATGAGTGCTGTTTCAGCACGAAATATATATATTGGAGATCATTTATCTTTTTCACATTATGTGATTATGTGCATCAATTGTAAAAGATGGAATACATAGCTGTAAAGAGCTGAAAGCCTGAGTTCAAGTCCCTTTAATTACATTAAGTTTAGTATAAACAATATACTTACATTTGAATATTTCTTTCATAATAAATTATACTTTCTTTTTCATTTTTACCATTTTTAAACATTGTCCTTAAATTAATTTTATTGAGTTTGATAATACTTTTAAAAGGTTTGTAAACAATTTACGCCCTTTTCGAGATTATTAATTATTATGTTTTAGTTGATAATCACATTAAGCAAAGCATAGCCACTCGTTTTCTTTTAATTGGACTGGATGTTCGTCTAGCCACTGTAGAAGTCAAAAATATTAAATAAAATCAATATGTATTAGATTGCAATGAAAGCATATTTTTATGACTAATTCACTGTTTTCTAATGTCTATTGGTTTTATTAAATGGTATCAAGAGAATCTTGAATCTTTGGAATCAATAAATGTGCCTTCCCATAGAATACCAAATATATATAGATTCTAAATTTAAATGTCTATAATTATGTGGAACAGAAAAAAATATGCAAATTTTTTGGGGGAAATTTGGCTTTTTAAATGTAACATATATTTTAATCAAATCAAAATTTGTTGTGTATGTGTACATTCTTTTTTTAAAATAAAAAAAAAGTACAAAGGAAAAACTGAAACAGCAATATTGTTACCACGCCCAGAGCAAGAGTCAACGAACTATTTGCAAAGTTCACTCTGACCGCTTATAACTCAAAACATCTCAGACATGGAACAGCTCTTTTACTGATTTTTTTTTTATTGATGTGTTTAAAACTTTCGAAGCTAAATATACTTTTAAGAAATTAATTTGTTAAATATAAATTTATTTTCAAAAGAAATCGTCATCACCAGTCACTTGTAAATGAGTACGGCCATTCCAATTTCAAGAGGAAAAAATAAAAAGAGGGAACATAATACATATATTAGAAAGAGTTTTGCGTTACCAATCTGCATCCATATATAGAATATGCACTTTTTATTTGATATTTTACAATGCTGTTTTTTTTTTAAACTTTTTCTGGAGAAAAATTTTCTTTCTGATATCATGTCTTCCCAATAACATTTTTTTATAATATCATTGAAATAATCCTTATAATGTAAACAGAGATTATCACATGAAAATATTGCTCAAGTTTGCCATGAAACACTCTTTTAAGAAATCTGATATGTTTTATTTTACTTATAGTGGACTCTATAATATCACATCCAACAAATCGAAGAATATATTAATTGGTTTTATGATCTTGCTATTGTATTTTTAAAAAATTTAAATTTTGTGGAGCATTTTTAAATGAAACTTTTCTAATGCCATTTTTTTTAAAAAAAGTAAATTAATTTTATTAATAGAAAACAAATGTTGCATTGATAGGATATGCAAGTTTTATTTCCATATCACGTCAAATAACAATTCTCTATATAGCTAATTTAATTGCAATACTTATTTCCCTGTGATGGATTACTCTTAATTTATTTAAAATCAGCAGCAGCATGCTGGAATCCATGCTGCATTTCAACATCTAAGTTTATCTTTCTACTTAAAAAGCTATTAAGATATTTAAATTTGCTTATATTCTTAAGATGATAACCATACAAACTAAAACTTGCTGAGTGTTTCAAATACTAAAACAATGAAAGTCTTTATACAAGCATTAAGAATATTTTCTAGATGATTTTTTGAAGTGACAAAAATAGCACTATCATTAGCATACTGTAAATCCATGGTCCAAGAACTTAGTGAAATTTTTATTTTTAATTATTTCAAATTAAAATTTTCATCATTAAACCTATAGCACATTTTAGTCTCTGTTTCTGACTTAAAAATCAAAAACAATATTGGAGTGAGGAAATAAGCTTGTTTAACACCAATTTTCATTTCCAATGCTTTAGATTTTTCACCTATTGTAACATTTTCTTCCATTTTTCCATTTTTTAATTTGCCATAAATTTATTCAATTTATTAAGTTTAAACATTTTGGTTGACTCTAATGAATAAAAACAATATATAAATCAGATTTGTTCCTAACATTTTTCTTGTATTTTCCTGGTAACAAAAACCATGTCCATAGTTGCTTCTTCATTCTCTAAATCCACATTAAATTTTAATGAATGGAAGCAACATATTCATCAAAATTTTTAAAAAGGTAATTTGCTGTAGTGAACAAAAATGATATTCTATAATAATTATTGCAATCTTGTTTATTTCTTTTATTTTAAAAAATTGGACAATAGAAGCATCCTTAAAATCAGAAATTCATCACTTCATGAGTCCATATTTTAGTCTATTAATAATAAAAGATGAATTTAAACTAGGATTTAGAACCCCTCCAAATACCAATAAGCTTATTAATAATACCAAAGATAAAAAAAAACATTTAAGAAACCCCCCAGGTGGTATATAGAATTGTGTGCCCTCAAATGGGGTGTGATTCAGTTTATTATGGAAAAACTTGTGCCACAGTCGGCAATAGATTGGCTCAGCACAAATACACATATACAAGAGCAATAATCAAAAAAGAAGGTAACTCTGTATTTACTGACCATCAGCAAGAGCTCAACCACAGATTTGAGCCCTCCTAGGCTGACATTTTATGCACGGAAAGGAATGATATCAAGAGAAAAATTAAGGAAGCTTGTTTCATCACCAGCGATGCCAAATCAATAAACAGAAGAGACACTTTTTTTGCCATTTCCAAAAAATGAATAGTATAGGAGACAATTTGCATACATTTGCATATAACATTAATAATCTGAAAAGACTATGAATATGTAGCAACAAGGGCTCTGAAAGCACTAAGTCTGCAAATTAGAATATATTAAAAAAGCCTACAAATTATTACATAAAAAGTTTCACCGCAATGCATCAGTGTATTATTCATAAAAGATGTAATACAGTATATAAATTTGAAAAAGAAATTTGATATATTAGTGAATTTTTGTATTAAAAACTTTTTTTTCAAATCCACTTCAAGAAGAAAACATCCCAGTAAGATTTTAAGTCAATATTTATTGATTTGATCATACAACCTTTAGTTTATTTTGCTTATTTTATTTTTTGTAATGAGTGTGCATGGATAGTCATTTTTTGTAATAAAAATAATTATAAATTTAAATTGTGTTCAGTTAGAAAATTTATACACATTTGAAATAAATTAACAGCATATTTGTTATTTTAGTTAATATTTTTTTTGTCATCTGATAGTAAATATATACTTAAATATAAAAATGTATTTTTTTTAGTAATAGGATTTTAAGGAGATGAAAGGATTATCTAAAAAGTTGACATCATTTTCATAAGCATTTGTGAAGAACTAGTGGAATTGTCCAAGTTTAATTGAAAGAGATCAAATTATTGATTTCAAATTAGCTAGCTATCAGTATCAAAAACTATTGATGAATTATTTAATGTTCATTATTACAATCTTAAGGTTGATGGTTGCAGTCTTTAAATTTGGAAAAACAAAACTTGTTACAACCAGAAGTCATTGCTTGCTGAGAGAGATAATTATTATAAAACACTAAACCATTATGATCATCATACATTTGAACACTTTATACTACTGAAACAACTTTCTGATCCAAATGTGTTAATAATAAAACAGGAATGTCAGAGATAGAAGAATTGGACAATGGATGGCTGCTAATATATAATATAATCAGATGAATCATTATTAACATTTATTTCTAACTACTGAAAAATTTGTCTAAAAAACTCCAAAAGAGGTTTATCAGCCTGATTGCTATCCCTCAGTGAGAATTACATTGGTACAAAAGACAATCTGGATCATTATATTCTTATATTCAGCCATCATTTTGCAAGGATAAAATTTATCACAGATACACTATTTTAACATTTTTGCTACCAGATTTATCTCTTAAAGGCAAACATTGTTTTTATACAACATTAGTACCTTTCAAAAAAAATATATGCTTCAATTCATTTACTTTTAGCTATATGTAACCAAATATGGCTGCAGAAAGGAATTTGCTATTAACTGAAAGGAGACCCTTTGATTCCTCTTGGAGGCCTTAAAGGAACCGAGCAGGTCAAATTCCTAATGTCCACTCCATACGTTCTTGTCGTTGCAGCTGTTATTACTATGTGATTATTCATATAGTATACGAACATGGATGGGCTGCTCACCAACACGCATTAGCCAGCGTGGTGAGTTTATTGGCTTTTTACCTCTGAGTTTAAGATCAAGAAACACCATGGCCTTTCTTCTCAGTGCCTGATAAGGCAGAATGAATGTTTGTGTAAATGATAAATATTTTTCCAATACATGTATACAATTATGACAGACAAAAATAAAGCATGGCCCTTATTCCCAGGAGGCTGTAAAGTCACCAACCAAGGCAGCGGTTGGTGGCCAAAGGCGGAGGGTGCTAAGAATCCCCTGATTGTGGACCCAGGCTGCCATTTGATGACGACTTTTTATTTAGGTACTTACAACTGCAGATCACTTTCAAGTGAAGGAAGATTGCAAGAATTAGAAGAAGAACTCTCTTATATTAAATGGGACATTGTTGGACTTTGTGAAGTTAGAAGAAAAGGTGAAGAGACAATTGATTTAAAAAGTGGACATATACTCTATTATAAAGGCACAAATATTGGAAATACAAGTGGAGTAGGATTCATTATAAATAAAAAGTGGAAGAACAATATTGTGGAGATTGATGGTGTATCAGACAGAGTGGCAAGATTAGTTATACAACTTAATAGCAGATATCAAATGCAGATAATTCAGGTTTATGCCCCAACAAGTTCTCATAGTGATGAAGTAGTAGAAGATTTTTATATGGATGTACAAAAGGCTTTTGATCAGAGTAAACAACATTTTAAAATCGTTATGGGAGACTTTAATGCTAGAATTGGTAAACAAATGAAAGATGAAAGTGCTGTAGGTAATTTTGGTTATGGTAATAGAAATAAGAGAGGACATAGACTTGTGGAGTTTGCAGAAAAAGAAAAACTTTATATTATGAATTCTTTTTTTAAGAAAAATGTTAAAAGGAAATGGACATGGAAGCATCCAAATGAAGGTACAGCAGAATTGGATTATATTTTGACTAATAGGAAATACATATTTCAAGTAATGTTCTTAATAAATTTAACACAGGAAGTGATCATCGATTAGTAAGGTGTAAAATACGTGTTAATGTGAAACTAGAGAGACAAAAATTATTAAGAAAAACAATATTTACAGTTGATATTCCTAATCTTCAGAAATATTCTAATGAATTTAAATTAGAACTTAGAAATCGGTTTCAAGTATTAGTAGATTTTGAGCATGATTCAGATTTGAATGAAATTAATATGAAAATAACTGATACACTTTTAAAAACTGCAACAAAGATAGCTGGTAGAAAAAAGCAGCAATTGACCAATAAAATTTCTACTGAGACTAGAGAATTTATGAAGAAAAGAAGGAATATGAAAATATACAAAAATGATGCATTAAAAAGAATTGAATATCTCGAATTTTGTAAAATGGTGCGGAAAAGAGTTGAAAATGATATAAGAAAGTATAATTGTGAACTAGCAAGGAAAGCTGTAGAAGAAAATAAAAGTCTTAAGAATGTAAAACAACATTTTGGTATTGGTAGGAAATTTATATCTGCAGTAAAAAAAAAGATGGAATTGTTACTAAAAAGAGAGATGACATCATGAAATTGGTAGAAGATTTTTATCAAGAATTATATAGTAATAAAGAACAAGTACCTCCTATATCTATTACATCTACCGAATTGCCCAGAATTTTAAATGAAGAAGTGAGACATGCAATTAAATGTATGAAGAAGGGAAAGGCTCCAGGTAATGATGGAATTATAATTGATATATTAAAAGAAGCAGGTGAAGAAATAGAAAAAAATTTAGTAAAGTTATATACCAAATGTCTAAATGATAAAGATGTACTGGATGATTGGAAGAATGCAGTAATAATATTAATATTTAAAAAAGGTGATAAAGAAGATATTAGAAATTACAGACCTATCAGCCTTTTATCAGTTTTATATAAAATTTTTACCAAGATAATTACAACTCGTCTACAGAGAACATTGGATTTCCACCAACCAAGAGAACAAGCTGGATTTAAAAGTGGTTTTAGTACAGTAGATCATATCCAGGTGTTGAGAGAAGTTATAGAAAGGACAAATGAATATGAGTTGTCATTATGTTTTGGATTTGTAGATTATGAAAAGGCATTTGATTCTATAAACATTTCTTCAGTGATTAAAGCATTGGATCATCAAAGTATAGATCCAGGATATTGTCATATTTTGAAGAATATTTATAAAAATGCAACAGCAACAATTAGATTACATAATGATACTGGGAAAGTCAACATTGAGAAAGGTGTAAGACAAGGTGACTCCATATCTCCAAAACTTTTTACAGCAGTGCTGCAAGAAGTATTTTGTGGATTAAAATGGGAAACTAAAGGAGTGAAAATAAATGGAGATTATTTAAGTCATTTAGATTTCGCAGATGATGTAGTTGTTTTTGCAAATAATGCTTCAGAGCTGCAGGATATGTTGCAGGAATTATCAGATGAAAGTAGGAAAGTAGGACTAAAGATAAATGTTCAAAAGACTAAAGTAATGTTTAATCGATTTGCTCAAAATATGAAAATAAAGATTGATTATGATGAATTAGAAGAAGTTAACAGTTACAAATACCTTGGTCAGATTATCAATACTGATGGAAACATAATGAAAGAAATTAATCATAGAATTAAACTTGGTTGGAGTGCTTTTGGTAGAAATAACTTGATACTAAAAGGAAATATGCCTATGTGTTTGAAAAGGAAGGTTTTTAACAAATGTGTTTTACCAGTTCTTACTTATGGATCTGAGACTTGGACACTTAATAGAAGAGCAATACAGAGACTTCAGATCACTCAAAGAAGTATGGAGAGATGTATGTTAGGAGTAACATGAAGAAATCGAAAACGCAATGTATGGGTAAGAGAACAAACAGGTGTTACTGACCTCATTGAAAAAATTAAAAGATTGAAGTGGAGTTGGGCTGGTCATATTGCTAGAAGAGATGATACTAGATGGACAATTGACATTTTAAACTGGATTCCAAGAGATTGTAAAAGACCCAGAAAGAGACCACATGTGAGATGGATGTATGAAATAAGAAAGTGTGCAGGGGTGATGTGGAGAAGAGAAGCTGAAGATCGGAGAAGATGGATTAAACTTGGAGAGACCTTCATCCTGCAGTGGATTGATAATGGTTGATAATGATGATGATGATGAACCAAATATTAGGACTTGAGAATGATGGATTTCCCAGTTATTTGATTTAAATATTATTAAATCTGTTTGAATAATTATTAACAATGATATTTTCATTTGATATTTTTCAGTGATTTTAAGATTTTTTTCTCTAAGATAATCGCATATATTTTTCTAAATGCTATTTAAATGTTAATTAATCACTGTATATTTAGAAATACAAGTAACTCTTAGTATAAATAATGATCCCACAATATATTACCTCTTTCAAAGCTCATTTCTCTATGATTCTGTTTAGGACTGATATTTTTTATGTATTATGCATTAGTTTGATATGATTTCAGCTTATTTAGCAGTTTATTTTCAAAAATAATGGCAATTTACTTTTATTTTTATGCTTAGGTGGCAAATATAATTAGAGGGTGATAACAACTCTATTTTCAGTCACTAATTATATAATGTGGCAGGGATTTTTTTTACATTTTGTTTGTAAAACTGAAAGGGAAGCTTTTATTTCTTTTGAAAGCTTACATTTTCATTTCAAATTTATCACTTGTTTCAATAGTATTTTTATTAATAAATGTATACTTAAATTATTTTTATAATTACTAATGTTTTTAAGGATGATAAAATCCATAAAGGAGATAGATAAACATTCTACATTCACATTAATGAAGGCTCAAACGTATTTTTATTTTATTTTTCAACATAATCATAATGTCTTTATAATATAAAACTTTGTTATTTTAAGTAGCTTTCAAAACATTTTAAATAGCAATTATAATAAAAAATAATTTAATTACAAACTTTATTATTATAGAAGCCTAGGTGTATGATAAATTTAAGAATATATTTTTAGTCTTGATTTACTTACAAAAATTAAAAATATCACATACATTTACACAAATTTGTAATCACATAAATAGTTTTTCAAATGACAAAATTATTTAACCTAAATTTGTTAATGGCCTCATGGTATATTCATATATTTGTTTGTCATATTTATTATTTTTGATTCAAATTCCAAACTGAGCTTAGTGATTTTTTTGGGTGGTAGTTGAAAATCTAAGTAGACTAAAAAAAATTTTCAGCGGGTCTAGGATGATTAATAAATTATCTTACTATTTTTAGTTTTTGAGTTTTACTATACTGACAATAAAAAATCAATATACAGTGTAATTGTATTAAATTGATAAAAAAATCAAATCAGGTGTCATATGATCTAATTTTAATAAAGCTCGTATTTACAAATGTTATATATAGAGTACGTAAAAAACAAACTCTTAACAAGCTTCAAATAAGTGTAATTGTAATATAATACCATTTACCTCTTATGGCAGTGGCAGTGTATTTTTTATTTTTGCATTCAATACAGTATCACTAATATGATGACAAATAATAATTAGATAGCTAATTATCAGCAAATATTGAATGGGTTAATCATAAGCTAGTTAGTTGGAAAAAAAAAAAAAAAATGATTATGATATAAAAACAATTACATCTGAGCCATACTTTAATCCTAGGTTATTTAAAATAAAAATATCAAACATCAAAGTGATTGAGTTATTATTGTGGTTGAGTTATTATTGTAGTAAATTAAAATAAATAAATCAGATTGTTTATTGCTTTGAAGATTTACAAGAAGTATAAACATTAGAAATGACAGAGTTGGAGACGCCATCAATGGAATTTTAGTTTTAGAATCAGTCAGTATATTGGTACTAAACTATGCAAAGCATCAAGGTAATAGTCACTATAGAAATTATTTTATAATCGAAACTTTTATTTGAATGGGAAAAAAATTAAAAAATATATTTGTGACGAATTTGTATAATTGAAGGCTTTTATATCATTCTGCCAATAACGTTAATTATAAAAAGGATCGCTTTTTAGATAGAGAGATTACACTAAAATTCAATAAACTGTATGATTATATAGGAATATAAATAAAATATGTAAAAATTATTGAAATATTGTTATTAATGTTTTAGTAATAAAACTTATTCTGCAATTTTCCCCACAAGATTAATTAAAGATTTTAATAAATGATGTATATGAGATTCTTTGTATTGTTAAAAGTACAGCAAAAATTATGGTTGTTTATCTTTCTATCAACAGATAATATTATAGCAAAATCTGCTTTTACTTAGTATATTCTGTATAAATATGACTAAATCATAAATGATGATAGGACCATTTAAAATAAAACTATTAAAATTATAAAACTTTCTGATTTATTAGTAGTAGTCTTATTATCACTTTGCTTTATTTCCTAAATAATGTTCAAAGGTTTAAACAAAAAAATAAGTTAATTTGTAAAAAGAAGTCATTTCTGTATGCCATTGGGAATTTTTAATTTTTTAAAGTTTTCAATAAAAAGCCTGCTGCTTATATTAATTCGTTTGAATTTTTTTTATAGATATAAATAAAATTATTAAGTAGTAAATTATAAATTTTGATTTTTAATTATAGCTTCAAGTCCTAATGCATAGAGAATATAAAGTTTATTTTTTATTATATAACAAAATGTATGAGTATATAATTATCACAGGTGGCTGATAGGAAATTGATCTTTAGATATGAGAATTAGCTGTAAATAACAAAACTGCCTAGTCAAGAATATCTTCTTTTTACTTGTAGGATAAAATGTTAGCTCATCAAAGTCTAAGATCTGCTTTTGATACACATAGTCTTTTTCTTTTTTTTTTAATCTTTTCTTTCTTCACTCACTTCAGTTAGTGTAGAGTACAGTTTTTTGTAAATCTTCCACCCAAGCCATCAGTCACCTCCCTATACTAACAATGACTATTTGATTGTGTGGTTGTGAAAACATATTTCCATTCTTTAATGACATGCAAAGTATTTCTGATTCCAATTTTATTTTATTTTTTAACTTATTATCTGAATTCTTACTTCTGATCTTTACTTAAGGCACTACTAAAGAACCATTTGTAACTAGATTTGAGATAGGACTATCCTATTGCCTACCATGGAAATTGAAGAGACATAAAAATTTGATTCAAAAATGACTGACTAGGTTGTCATATCTGGTGGATTATTTATTAAAGCAATAGCAATATTAATATTATCAATAGTTGTGGTAAGTATTATAAATCTATTTTGTTTCTAAATATAGATATTTGAATGTGCAAACTTTACTTGATATTAATTCTTCAAGGCCAGGGTGGAAGTCAGCACTTATTGCCAACGAGTTATCAAGATTTAAAATTAATGCAGCTTCTCTTAGTGAAACTCATTTTCCAGAGGAAAAATGTTTAATAGAACAGATATTTGGCTTCAAGTTTGTTTGTTTGTTTGTTTTGTTTTTTTTTTTTGGGGGGGAGGGGATTAATAAAAGAGAATGTTTGATATTAGATTTAATATAAAATCTAATTTAGCATATTCTATTGTAGGAATTCCTTTTTGTATCCCATGAATGAAATTAAAATTTGGCTTGTATAGCGATATCTGTGTATATTTTATTAGTGCATATTGTCCAACATTACATTTAGAGATTTCTTTAAGAAAACTTTTATTTCTAGCTGGTAAGCATTATTACAGCAATACCATTAAAAAATCAAAATGTTCTTCCTTGGTAATTTTAATGCACATGTTGTTACAAATAGTAGATTTTAGCCAAAAATTATTGGATATAACAGTATTGGTACCATTAATTTGATTGGTTTATTAAATTTTTGCACAACATATAGACTGATTATTACAAACATTTTGTTTAGGTTATGAAGTCACATGCATCCAGACTCAAAGCAATAGCATTTAATAGATTATATTATAGCTAGGCACCACAATACAAGAGAAGTTCATATTGTGTGAGCACTTACAAGTCCAAATTATTGGACAAATCAAGATTATTGTGCTTCAAGATTAAAATGATAGTTGCATTAAAAAAAAATAGATTTTACTACAATCATATTCATTAGAAATTGCTGTTTGGTTCTTCAGAAGTATTTATTATATGAACTAAATTTCAATAACTATTGAATACTAAAATTAATAATTTGAACTTTCAGAGTTGTTACATTACTGGAGTATGGGATTCTCATAAACAATGTGTCATAAATATAAATAAATTTATTCTTGGGTTCACACACACATACACTTTGAATTGAGAATGAAATTCAGACAATGTATTTATTATTAGTAATTTGATTTAAAGAAAAAAATATAGCACTTTCTGCCTGGCATATCATAAATATAAAGACAAAAATTCAACAATTGAAAAGAAGGCTTAAAAGAAACTGCAAAGGAGATAATGATCATTAGAACTTTTTTAATGCATTGGAAGCAAAATACAAACCAGAAATGATATCACATTCTATTAAAGCCAGTAACATCATTTTCTTATATGATGACAGTAATATTTTAAATAGTTGGAAGAAGCATTTTGATCATTTTTTGGATAATGATAAAAAATTGAAATGATTACTTTTATTAATATATCCATTTTATCTACCCATTGAGATGTGAACAAAAATATCCACTTTAGTGAAGTTAAAATTGCCTTTTGTATTCTTAAAATGGAAAGACCACTGAGCCTGATTGAATACTTGGAAAATTTTAAAATATGATATTATATTAACTTTAATAAACATTGGATTTTTTTACGAATGTATGAATTCATGAAGTCACATGATTCTAAGGGTGTGAGCATTGATCCACTTATTAAAATAAAGTATGAGCATTGATCCACTTATTAAAATAAAGGGAATAACCATTGTTGCAATAATTATCATGGAATATCATTATTATTCACTACAGAAACTGTACTTTCAAGGATTTTGTTGAATAGATTGCTTTCAATCATAGGTAAATAGTTATTGGAGATTTGATGTGATATTTGAGATTATCAAGAAGCATTACAGATACAGTTTTTGTTGCCAGATAAAATTTAGAACAAAAGAATGATTTATATATTGCTGTTACTAATTTGATCAAGGTATTTTGACTCAATTAATCAAACAGATCTTTGATATTATTTGAAATTAATTGGTTGGCCATCAAAGTTGATTCATGTTATGCAAATTTTACATAACAGAATGAGTAATATTTACTAAGGCAGTAACCTTTAGGAATAAGTGTCTTAAAAATTCGAAGGTAGGGACCTCTACAGGTCTTAGTCACAAGCTTTCGCTATGAAGCTTGTGACTAAGAAAGTTACTGCCTTAGTAAATATTACTTAATATAATAATGTGCATTTAATAAAATTTATAATTATAACAGAATGAGAGAATTATTATTAGTACAGGTAAAAAATCTGAGACATTTGAAATCAAAACTGGTATTAAACAGGATGTGAAATGATTTCAACATTGTTTTTTATTTTTTTATGCAAGTGGTCTTTGGAACTGTTTATTGATAGTTTAAAGAAATAAGAATCACAAATAAAAATAATAACTTCATCTTCTTGGATTCTGAATTTATATTGTGCCAATGGTTGTGCAATTTTTGACAGTTCAAAAATAATTTTCAGAATGTACTTAAATTTTTGTTTGCAACTTATAAACACTTTAATAATTAATGTTTAAAAAACTCAAATTCTTGACCAGCCAGTGATGAACAAAAAAAATCCTCAGCAACTTTTAACTTAAACGGTTGTCAATTTGATAATCTATTAATCCAACTCAAATATCTTAATAGTTTTACAAATGGAAAAGGAAATATAGATGATGAGGTGCTATACAGTTTCCAACATATTGTTGTCATTTTTAATAGGTTAAAAGATATAGGTGTTTCTCTGCAGAGAAATAAATATTGCAAGTAAATGAGTTATATATAGAATTAGTTATTTTATTTAATTTAATGTATGGAGGTGAGACTTGGATACACTATCAATGCAACATAAAAGCATTAGAAATATTTCTTTTAAAGATGTTCTAATAAATATATTCTTCAATTTAATGAATGTGATACTATAGAATCCACTATTATAAAACCACACTTTTATTGTTCATATAACATACCTGAACAAAACCAGACTTAAAAAAAGGTGTTTTATAGTGAACTTAAGCATGGTTTGTATGGAAGCGGTAGACTCCATTTACATTATAAAGATTGATTTCAAAGAGATTTTAAAGAAGTTTACAATAAATAGTTTCCACTGGAAAAGTATGACATAAAATAAAATACATTAGAGAAATTACAATTAGACATGTATTTGAAATATTTCAGAGATAAAAGTTTTCAGAAGAAGAAGTTAAAAGAAAGCATCACAAAATATCATATAAATAAAAAATAGACCAGTATGTCCTATGTGTGAATATATTTTTGTTTGCAGATTGGTGTATGTAATCATCACAAAATTCATTTGTAGAGTATTTGTTTTTTCTGGGAATGGTCATATTTATTTATAAGTAGCTGCTGCTGATGATTAATGATATTACATATGTTACATATTATTATAATTGTTCAATAACTTATAGGTGCTTTAAAGATGTAGATGATTTATAAATAAGAGATATTGTTGCATAAATAAGATGCAAATTATTGAATTATTATTGACTTTGGAAAAAAATGCAAATTATATCAAAAGAACCAGCTAATAACCATATCTTTGTTATTTTGATAAAATGAATATTATAAAATAATATCATTGTGAATGATTGTTTTTTTTTTTAGATGTTATTAAACTCCATAAGTCTAATACTATTCCTTATGAACTTTTCTATGTTCACTATAAATGTGTAATACAGGCAGTAAAGAATGCATAAATATATATGAAGAACATTGTCTGTTGAAAATAATGTGGTACTTCCACAGAGCATTGATACACATTAAATGTGATCAGATACTAATTGTTTGTTAGTCTTACTTTTTTTATGTTGAATGCCTAAATGTTATCACAAAATAATAGATTCATAAGCTCTTTAAGATATATACTGTACATGTTACAATGGTACAGAAATTTAGGGGTTATATATGGAGTAATGTGAAAAGATGGGAAATTATCATCATCCCCATAAAAAACTAAACAAATTAAATATAAAAGAAATACAATAAATAAGAACAGGTAAATCTCCAACATTACAGAGGAATAATAATCATTAATATCTACAATCAAGAACCCTCAAAAATCAACAGTCAGCTATATGACTGGATTTGAAAGGGGTTCACTATAGACAGGCTAATTACATGACAATGCCAAACTTAGGGCAGAAATACAACACAATGCACATACTTGGGTGTTAATCCATCAGAATGTAAAAGAAAATCAATAATGATGAGATACTGAAACATGCCGATCATCATTGCTTGAGCTATGTAGTACTATTAATGTACTGGCCAACTATGAACTTAATTTCTAATAGTAATCAAAATATATAAAAATGCAGTGCATGGACTTTAAAGGTGATACTTTTGTGCCATTCAGGATTATCACCTGAATATCCAAACATCAATATAATCCCTACACCCATATAAACTAACCATTAATTGCATTTATAGTCCAATGGACTATTTCCATCATCTAATATTATATATAGAATATCTTTAGAAAAACTTAACTTTATTTGATTCCAAATATATTCAACTGTTAGTAATAGCACACAGTCCTGAGATAAAACTTTTGGAGCATCATGCACACACCACATCCCTACTTCTATGAGAATATGACATATCCATCAGCAGCACAGATAACAAAGCTATCTTATTTCATATTTACCCCTGATCTCTGCAAAATACTTTTTCCTCTCCTCAATTTCTGTTTATCATTTTGCCTTTTTTCTGTGTCAGAAGCATAATGGCAACATGCTTTAAAAGATTGAGGAACATGACCAGATTTCTTAATATCACTTTCTTTGATGAGATGTGATCAACTTCTGGACTGTCTAACTATTCTGGTTTTGGTAGGACTATTGGAGCTAATAGCTAATATCCATTTTTTCTTCTTCCATGGAGACAATTCTTCCTTTCAGTCCTGGTATCATGGTGGTGGCTTAATCTTATGCTTCCCATATTCAATGGCATTTACATGTGGACCATTGCCCCCTCTGTATGCCAATTTGGTTAGGCATTTACTCCCTCCTTTTTTTCAATATATGTGTCTTACTGCTGTCAAATGCATTCAACAATTCAGCCACTTGCTTTCTAAAAAGAAAATGTAAGACTCACCAGATGAAAACTTCTCTTGCTATATTTTGTGTTTAACCTCTTCCTAGTAATCCTCACTCTAGTAGTGCTTGTTTAAACTCAGCAAAGTTTGAAAGATGGATGAGTAATGATTCTACCATGCTTGGGAGGTACCTTGTAGATAGCTACAAACTATTACTAGGTTTACCTCTTTAGTTGTGGTTGGGTGTTTCAACAGCATTACCTAAAAAGAACTTATTTTACACAAATGGTTTACCATACTAGGTGTGTGATTCATTGATAGGATATTTATCTTTGCCACTTCTATCTTCTCCTTTTAGTGTTCTCCTTTTACTAATACGGCCATGGCAATTTTTTGTAAGCTTGACCATTTGGTTTATGGTCATCCTCCAACATTTTTACTCTTTCCATGATTCTACCATCAACTCTGACATGGGATTTTGCCTCCTGTATTTGGCTTATATTAATATCCATTACTTCTTGTATATTTTACATTTAGTTCCTCTTTGTTGTGTCTAACTTTATGCATAATTTCCTCTCTAACTTATTTGATTTGGTCTGCTATTTGATTTGCCATATTTTTACTATTTTCAGCTACTTTATCTTTTATTTTCTATACCAGCATTTGAGATTATTTTTCTTTTTTCTTTAACCTCATCTTTGTTGATTATTGTTTTCTATTTCTTTAGCATTTCTACTTTCACTTTATCTTTTTCTCTTAGTTCACCTCTTTTTATTATTCTCTTCTCTTTGTTCATCTCTTTTTTTTATTCTCCTCTTTTCTTTGTTAATTCATTTGTTTAATCATTTGGGATCTTTTTTACTTTCTTCAAATCTTTATTGATTACATTTGTATTAACTGTTCTATCATGATCATATCATCTATTCTTTTGTGTTCCTTTAGTTGATTGCTGATCTTCTTCATGATCATGTTCTTAGTCCATCTTTTTTAATTTTGCTCTTGTTGGCATATATTTTTATATTATGGACCTTTTTTAATCCTCAGACAAAAACTGTGTTAATTTTACACACAGGAAATACAAATATTAATTTTTAAAATAATATCTCATAAAATAAGCTTAACATCACTTCCCTTTGCAAACAACCTTTTTTCTTAACTAATGCTACTAATATTATTATTACTCCTAATTTGCCTTTGTTTAAACCTTGCTGTTTTCATATTTGACTTTATTTGTTTAACTTATTTTCTCTGATTTATTCTCTATTATATCCTGCTCATGGGCGTGTGCAACTGATTTCCTATTCATCATTAATTTTATTATTTATTTGTATTTTAAATACATATCTATATATAAAACAAGTTCATGAAACAAATGATTTGTCAAAACTTTTATCAGAGATCTGAACAGCTTCTGATAGCAAAAGAATGCATAATGACCAGAAATCCTGGAATAGATACAGAATCCAGGAACTGGACACTAAGTACACAATACAACATGAACACCAGAAGGTCTATCTCAATTTAGACACTGTAAGCTACCTACAACCCAAAACAGAAATAATAATGCCAATAATCATTGCAAAGCCCTGCTCCTTGATCCTTAGGGGCTGGTAAATACAAAACTATGTCTTACTCCTTTTCTTGGAGACTTAGAGGCTGGAAATCATGGTAGGACTACCTTAACTGATCATGATAGACAACAGGAAATAGCAAAACTTGAAAGTGGTTTGGAGCAGTGTTTGAGAGTTTCATAAAAATGCATTCCCAAACCAATAATAAAACCCTTCATCCATCACCAGTAATGAACGTAAGTACAGCTAAACAAATTCCAACAGTTAAAAACTCAATCCAATCTTCCAAAATCATACTTTGATTTTCTATTCTACTTTAAATATAAACTCCTTAAATATACATTAATATCACTATTTTATAATTTATTATCAAATTATGATTTAATCATCATCTAGACTCATCACAGCTCGCAGTAACACATTTTAAAATTAATTCTGCATCAAAATAGTTTTTTCAGATGTTATATAGTCACTTTGCATACTGACTACCAGAATTTGCTTATCACTGAGCCCATTGTTGTTTACCATTAGTAAGAACATAAAAAATATGGGGTTAATGTAGAAATAATATAAGATGGGACAATAACATCTCCACAATATAACTAATTAAATTTAATATAAAAGAAATACAATGAATAAGATTTAGAGTCAACATGAATAAAACCATATGGTAAATCTCCAGTATTATAGAAAAATAATAATCATTAAGACCAACAATCAACAAAGAACACTCACACTTAGCTATGTGACTGGATTTGAAAGAGGTACACTATAGAAAGGCTAATTACCTGGCCACTTCCAAACTTAAGGCAGAAATACAATTATCTTGATGCATATATTTACATGCTAATCCAACAGAATGTAAAAAATTAAATAATGCTGAGATATTAAAACATGCTTAGCATTATCATTGCTCGAGTCATATAGTACTATTAATGCACAGCTAACTATAAACTTATTTCTAATAATAAAAATTTATAAAAACATAGTGCATGGACTTTAAAGGAGTTACCTCTGTGCCAGCCAAGGCTATCATCTGGATGTCCAAATACCAACATAACCACTACATCCATATAACTAATCATTATACTCTAATCTAGTTCAGAAGCTAAGAACTATGAACTGTTATTGTGAACAAGAAATAAATAAATATAATTTATTCTAATTTAGTTTAAAATTCCATTACCGAGATAGTTTGAATGAATCCCTCAAACACTAAGCTATATTGAAATCAAGTCACACACTGCCAATTCATGTGAAAGATAGCTAAATAAATTTTTTAAACAATTATTTAATAAGCAGACTGATTAATAATGAAAAAAATTAAAACGACCTGATATGATACTTTGGGCTTACAAATTAAAAAAAATTAATTAAATAGTTGATTTCTATTCCTTAAATTAATCAACTTTTGCTTTCATTAAGTTATTTGTTTAAATAAAAGTTGGAAAATAGTTTTTCAATCAGAGATAAGTGCATTTTAAATTAGCTTATCACTTTTGTATATAATTTTGGAGGCAGGAAGGATAACATAAAACAAAGGAAAAAAAATATTTTATAAAATTAATTTACTTTAAATAAAACTTTTTATAATTGTGAAAGAAAAAGAAAAAATATCACATGAATTTTAAAAAATGTTCAATTAAAAAAACCTAATAAAATTATTAATTCTAATTATGACTTAATTTTAATAACATCTTCATAAATTTAATGTGCATACCAAAATATCTCATGCCATAGTTTTAATTTTCTTTGACGTCCTTTGCATTTATAATTTACAGGTTTTACAGGTAAATGTTCTACCTGATAGCTTCTTAATTTCAGGTTTATTGTCACAGTTATTTCCTTTTTTTCATTTTGCAATAGGACATTTCAGGCTAACAAATAATGAGAATTTATTCACTTTCTTTCAACCAAAATTTTTCCAGGTCAGGTTAACAGATAGACACTCATGTACTTGGTTAAAGTCAAGGTTTTATTGCAGATTACTTCAGGGATATTTTCTTCTCCTTTACATTTTATTCCAGTAAAGCAGATTACATGAAAAAATAGTTTGGCTTTTAGTTAAAATTAACGCATGGTTTTCTTGTAGAAAACATTTTTAAATAGTTGAGTTTCTGCATATGCTTTCTTCTTTAGCAGCTAAATTAGAAATGACTGCTTTCTCTAACAGCTTCATTTGAAATTTTACTGTTCCTTTTCAGCAGCTTGATTAGAATTATTTTCTCTTGCTATCTTCTTCAGCAACTAGGTTAAAATCGACTATCCTCTTTAATAGCTGGTCAAAATGACTGCCTCTTACAAGCCATCAAGGTCATCTTGAACTTACACCCCTAATTTTGGACCAACTCTGTCTTCAACTAATGGAAATCCTGTCTCCTACATGATAAAATTTAATAATCACCAATTAGATCAATTTTCACAAAAAAAATTTCTCATCTATTTCTCTCCCTCAACAATGACATTGAAAAAGTCAAAAACCCAAATTGGAATCATTGTTTTCAACATTCCATTGCAATTAAATTTTTTTCTACCAAAAGAAAAACAAGATAGTCAGTTAATACACTGATTTGATAAACATGGTCATTATATTGAAGAGAGATAAAGAGAAACTAAAAACAATTCTAATCAATTAAAATAAAAATTTAACAAAAAGTTAAACTTTTAATTTTTTATATTTTCTTTTTAAACTTTACTTATCTCTCTTATAACTTAAAATTAAAATTTATAAATATTTAGAGAAGAGAAAACATTTTTCACTTAATCTTTTTTAACATTAAAATAAAAAATGATAAGTAAATTAATGAAGAGAAAATAAGAATAGTTTAATTTACTTTATAATTTTCTCTCTTTTACAAGTTGTTATAACTTATAATGCATTTTAAATATTGAACTTATGTTTAACATAAAAAATAGACATATATCACATGACCCAATTTTTTAAGCTTGTAAATAAAAATAGAGCTTTGCTAATTGCTCTAACAAGCTATATTGATAAATGCTAGCAAGAGGAAGCATTTAAAATGTCTCTATTAGAAACCATACCCCAAACTTCAGATCAACGGTTTTGTGCTTTGGCACTCATTAGTGAGATGTTAGGATAGCTTCAGACACTAGATCTAAAAATACCAATCCAAAGCCAGCATTTATCTAAGAGTTAACTATTGAGCAGAAAATCTGAAAATTTTAGACATCTATATAGTTTGGCTGAAGATCTCTCAGCCCCATATAGCTATTTGAGTTAGATAGCTGGGTTTGAAGACATATAGGTGTTTAAAAATTTCAGTTTTCTGCTCAATAGTTAACTCTTAGATAAATTCTGGCTTTGGGATGATATTTTTTGATCTAGTGTCTGAAGCTACACTAACACCTCAATGAGGAGTGCCAAAGCATGAAACCATTGATCTGAGGTTTGGGGTGTGGTTTCTGATAGAGATATTTTAAATGCTTTCTCTTGCTAGCATTTATCGATAAAGTTTGTTAGAGCAATTAGTAAAGCTCTTTATTTTTATGTTTAACATATGTGAAAATTCTCATATTATTATGTTATGAGAAATAAATTTAAATAATTACTCTATATTCTTAAAAAACATGGAAAAATTAAAGACTATTTCCCCATGCACTTTACCAATTCTAACTTTAAGAAGCATGTGATATTGCTGCATTATCCATTTATTTAAAATATGGCAATGTAACTGCATGGCATAATCTATGTCTGCTATCAGATTATAATTAATTGTGATAGTTAGCATTGCTATATGTTTTATTCATTCTTAAGTTTCAACCTCAAATTTATAGAGTTAATCATCCTTAGTTAGATAATTAGATCTATAAGGAATGTTTTATGCATCATTCCTATATGTTAGTATTAATTTTTTTAAATGCTATAATAAAGCATCCTAATGATATGAGTTATACTTTTGTTAGGATAGTTTTACTCCTAAAGAATAAACCTTCAAATGAATCTAGTAAAAAATCTAGGGGTATAATAAATAAGTCATATGTTTTAAATATTTCTTTGTTTCTTTTCAAAGTGTAAAAAAACTTTCCCAGTATTAGCTATTGATTAGTTATCGAAACAAACTAATTAAGGACAGCTTAAAACATTTATTATTATGATTATTATTATTATCCTCCAGTATTTAAACTAAGAATTTGTTTAAATAGTATGCAGCATACTCTGTTTTTGAGTGTTAGTGTCTTTGCAACAATCCCAAGCTTAGATTAGACTTAGAAAACAAATATTAATATTTATTAGGTATTTTATGTGATTTTTTATAATTGTTAGTTTTTTATTCGTTTATAATTTATTTTTATATTATATAATAAAGCAGTTGTTAATTTTTAACACTTCTATTTTGTCATCATTAAAGAAATATCATCACTGCATATTTATGAAATAAAGGTCATATTTTAAGATATTAGATAGCATATAAATCATTTGGATTGATACATCATTATCGTTACTGTTGCTATCTGAAATAAAAGAGCATAGAATAAGATATACATAAAATTCTCTTTTATATTTATTGTATCCTAAGTTAATGAATAAGCTTTACATCCATACATTTATTTTCTTATTTTATGTAAATTGATTCATAATTCTGAGATAAATCATTAGTCAACATTATATTTAAAATTTCTGGCCCTAGTTTAAACACAAATCAATTTATACTTAATTAGTTTTTTTAGTACAAAATATTATATTAAAAAATATTTCCTCGAAATTTATTAGGAGTATTATTATACATATACTGCAATACCATGAGAAATTTATTTATCTTCAAATTTTACATATTATTAAAGCAATAAAAAATAATATCAACATTTATTTTATGTGGAAGTAGAACGCATATGCATTGCAAGCTGCTTTTGTAATCAAGCTTCCACATAAAACATGTTATAATATATACTATTATAATTTCTGTCATCTCAATGTAGTTCATTTAAATAATTAATTGCTTAAAATTCATATATACATTATGATAAATAATTACTGTAATAATTTGTCAAAATATAAATAAAAGTTGTTACTCATCTTTGCATATGTGCACATTTTATTTATCCATAGAATTTTTATTTAAAATTTATTGATTTTTTTTTAATATTTTAATTGCATTAAAAATATTCAAATGCAGTTTTAAAAATATATATGTATTTTTTATTTTATTTTAAAATATAGATTCACTTTAAATGCTCAAGTGCAATGAAGGATTTTCTAGTTCTTTTTATTGATTTAATTAATATTTAAAAGCTTTTTTTATTTTTGTTTTATATACAGATAAAATTTATAAATCTAATGTATTAAACTACTATTTATAACTAAGTACTCTGAAATAAGCTGATTACTTAACTAATAAAGTACTTCCCAAAGTTCAAATACAATATATATATATATATATATTGTGCTCTTTTCTATAGGTCAGAATTAGCTCATCATAGCAAATTACTAAAAAAAATTAAATTTAGGATATGTTCTCTTTGTGTAATAGTTATATTGTATTGATAATATTTTAAAAGTACAATTTAAAGCTAAATAAAAATATGTAATGCCTAAAATTATAATGAATAACCTTAAAACAGTTAAACAAAGCTAAAAACACTAATTACATATGTTTGGAAAAGCTGTCTATAATAAATAATGCAGCAATAAATGTTTAAAATATGTTTAAAAAGTTGAATTTTAATAGTTAAAGCTTGAAATTAAATAAATACTATATTTAAAAGTATAAATTATATTTAATAATTATAATTAATATTATATATTCTAAAAGTAAGCTTTATGGTAGGAAAAGTTATATTTAATTCTATATTTTCCAAAGTATTATTCCAAATTTTATATTATTATATTATTTATTTAATGTAATAATTGTTGCAATTTATCATTTAATTTTCAGACAGAAATTTGGATACAATCTGTCTCAGTTGTAAATCATGTGACTTGTATAATATAGCCATGCACACATGCTTACTAGTATTTGCATTAACAAAGTTCAAAATATTTTTAAAATTGCATTATAGAATTGGATATATTTATTTACCTATCACAAAAGTAAATATTAAATCAGTCGTTATAAAATGTTTTAAATAGTATTATAAAACGAATGCAGTGAATAAAAACTAAATATTTTGTTTTAAAATAAAATAGATAAATTAAATATATAAGGTGGGATAAACTGATAAAATATTGTTTTTAAAAGTCATTTTAAAATATTTAAGTAATTTTAATAAAATATAGTAATTGATTTAAGATTAATATTTTAAGTAATATTTTTAAATTAGGGTGATTATTATTTTATTTTTTAAAATTAATTGTATGATACTGAAGTAATATGCAAATTAAGTATCAAATGAAAAGCAAAATCCACCAATAAGACGAGATATTTTGTAGGGTATAAATATTGTTGCACAGTTAGTTCTAGGTGTCAGTGATAGTAATTTTCTAAAGTTATACTTCTTAAAAAAATTTATTTTAATCAATTTAGTGCTCTCGTATAATATATTTGCAAACTGATAGGATATTAATTTTTAAGTATTTGCAAAGAGAACATAATATAAATAAATTTTAATAAGTTTTATTAAAAGGATGCAGTGCTAATTTAAAGTTCCCTTTACCAGGATTTTTCCATCAAAGCTTAATACGACTTCGCAGTAAAAATATGGAAATGCCAACCAACAATACGTGCTTAATTAAGAATATTTTAAAAGTAAGAATGATAATTATTAATATAATATTAGTGATTTCAATGAGGAGGACTATTTCATTAAGCAAATAATTATTTTGGACATTATGCAGAAAGCTTAACAGAAAAGGTAACTGTAATTTAAAAGTGAACAATGCATTTTTTATAATAGCGAGATAGTCGTATTTAAGACTGACAAGTAATACGACAAATTTATAACAATTTTTATGGAAAAATAATTTTATGGAGATAAATGTTTTATCCTTTTTGAAGGAAAACATTGTGAATATTTTAAAGAGAAAACTATCATAAAACTAAAGGAATGGAGATTCTAAAGCATATATAATAAAACTTAAATTATATAAAGTTATATGCATTCGTAAGAATTTATTTAAAAAACTGATAATTTGAACAATAATGGAAATAACTATAATTGGATAATAAATAATAATATATTATCCTGAAGAATAAACCTATAAAGGAATTATAAATAAGTAACTACTAAATTGATGGAAACAATTTTTTAAAATTGCACAAAAAGTTTTATCCAGATTATCCGTAGTCAACCGGGATATGATGCATCACCAAGCCGATACAGGATCCTATGGAATAGAAGCTTCGAGTTATTATTTTTCAATATTATGATTTTATTATTATTTTAATAATCATTGTTCTGGACAATAGAAACTATAAACTATTATTCTATAAACTTTTCCAGAACAGATCAATGATTATTTTATTTAATTTTCCTAGATTTTTCAGACGTCTTATTATTTTATTATTCATTTTTAAACTTCGTTCATCATGCAGGAAGGAGTTTACAGCGCATATGCCAAGTTCAGGGCAGTTGTTCGTCATCAAGCATGAGAACTTAGCAATGGACAGGGGTTTTAAATGCTCTTTAAGAGAAAATTTTTTAAAAAAGAAAACTCTCCAGGAAAATAAAAACATTTGAATTTTATAAAGAACATTCGTTTATTGTCTTGATTTATTTTATTAATTTTCTTTTTAAAGTATATTATTTTAATTAGAAGAGTAGGAACATGAATATTAATTTAGTACTAATGATATTATAATCTTATAGTAAATAGTTTGATATTTTAAATAAGTTAATATTTTTAAGTGTGGAAGTATGGGTGGATATCATATATGCAATGTTTATTTTAATTGATGGACATAAAGACGTCATAAGTAATTACAAGTTGATATCACTTAGGTAATAGTTGTGAATATTGATATTTTTAGATGTATTTTTTTTTCTTTTGCAGATTGTCAATGAATTATATTATATTGAAGTATAAATTTTAGGTTGCATGTGGATGCACTTATACAACACATTTAAATTATAAGATTAGGATTTATTTATTCTAGGAATATGCATATTTAAATTTCATATTATTAATATAATGCAACATGATGATGAATAGTTATATGATTCTTTTACAAAAAACTTTAATATTATTAGATATTTAAAGTATAGATAATGATTATTTTGTATGTGTTTAAAAATATTGGATAGGAAAGTAAAGTAGACTTTTCTTGTAGATTAGTGAAATCATTCTAATTACGATTGAATTTTATTTATTGTTTTGAATATGTGAGTTAGTTTCATTTGTCAGTGTAAGATTTGATAAATCTATAAGGAAATTTTGATAAGATAGTGGCTTGGGAGTAATCTGGAGAACATGAAACCAAAGAGATGATATTAATATAGGATGTATTATGGGAATAGGAATAACATTTTGTAATCTTATTAAGTATACACAGTACAGTGAGCAATGCCCTGTAGCTGGTATATTTTGTTTGTGGGCAGTGTCTATTTTATTTGAATACTGATTTTTTTATAAAGCTGAAATAATAGCTTATCATTGTTAGTAGTAGAGAACATTAGACAAATAGGTCATGCCTCTATTTTATAGATACACTATGCCATGGTATTTTTATCTAATATGTACTATGAGTAAGACTCTAGTTTTCTTCCCTAGGCCTTTACATCTATTCACTATCTCGATTTTCCAAAGTAATTACATCGCACAGTATTGTATATTTTGTAAAGAAATAATAAATAATTTAGAATTTAAGAAATGTTATTGAATGAATAAAATAGGTTCATTTACTTATAAGGAGGAGTAGAGTTAATGCAAGTTGGAATTAAAAATCCAATGGAACCAAATGATAAAGAATCATAGAATATGTTCTATATTTATTTTTTGAAATAAAATAAATTTCAGGAATAAAATAAATAAAGCAAAATGGCTCTGAAATGTTAAATAATTTCAAATATTTTATTTTATTTTATGAGTATTGCATATTTTTAAGATATAATGTTATAAAGCAAAACAATATAAAAATAAGCATAGGTACAATTTTGTATTTATTTAAATAATAAAAGTACATCAATAATAGCAGCTATTCCATATTAAAGTAATATTAGAAAGGATATATTGGGTATAATAATGATATTATGGTTAACAATGATGTCCACATATTGTATTAATAAATCAACAGTAGATATTTTTATGTATAATATTCATAACATTGAAAAATAGGAAATTGTTTAGTAAAAAGATCCATACTCGATATTATTTTTTGTGTTTTCCGTTCTATGCTTCAATGTATTTTTTAAGGAAGCATTTTGTAATAATATTTAAAGATATAGCATGTTAGAATAAATATAAAGAGATATAATTTCATCGTAAAATTTGATAACAAAGAGATAGATAAAATTGGATTTTTTTTTTTTTCAAGTCAGAGTGAAGACTTAAATCGATTCTCTATTGTATTAGTAGTTACAATTAATAAGAGATGTATAATGGTGCAAGTTTAGTATACCAATTGTAAATAGTGTAAATAAATTGTTTTATTTTAAGTGTTATAATAAAAACTTTGTTAAAATTTGTTTTTCAAAACTTGTGTGTTCAGACTATTTTCTTTCCCATTACAATGCATTAAAAACACAGAATAATTGAATTAAACATAACATTTTGCACAGAAATAAATAAAGTATTATTTTAAGAATTCTAATATTTTCTTGGAATTGATTTATTTAAGAAATTACATTTTACATTATCTTTATGGTCATAAGTTGATTATTATAATAGTACATTGAATTATAAATGCTATCCATTGCCACACATATATTTTTCAGATTATAAGATGCTACCACATATTTATTACATTATTATATGAAAGATAAAAGATTATATTATATTATTTTCTTATTATTATTATGGTGAATAAAAATTATAGTGAAGAAAAAGATATATAAAATTAGTTCATACAATGAAGAATATTATTATTATTTATTATTATTATTAGTTAGGTGTGGTAAAGTATGACATTAAATCCCTTATCATGCTTTACTACAGTGATTTTGATTAACTTAAAGAAGTTTTATGAACCTGAGATTTTATTTAGCTAAATTATTGTAGATAAAGGATTAAGATTTAATTATTAGTTTAATCTTAATAATTATTTATTATTAAAGTCGTAAGAATGCTATAAATTTATTTATTTGAGATAATAATAGGGAGGATAGTGTTCTTATGCCATTGAGGTAGTATCCTGTGGGATATTGGCTCAATGTAATCTTTCTTGTCATCTGTATTTCACTTCCAAGTCTTGTGATTTTAATAAATATCTTTTATTTTATAAATGGAACCTTATCAGTATTTTTATTAATTTGAGCTAGTAAAATATTTTAATATTAATGCAGAATATTTTATTTATCAATTATTTACATTTAACTGAACTTAATCGTTAACTGAGCTAGACCCATTTTATTTTAATATTATATTGCCCGGAAGTGAGACTACACATGCATAGTTAGATTATGATGACCAACGTGAACCGCATGATATGTAGTTTGGGATCACACAGATGATTAGGTGAGAATATATAAGCTTAAGAACTCCTTACTAGTTCCATTATCTTCATATAACAATTAGATTCATATTTGAACACCAAAAGTCATACAAATACTTTATATATATTATATTATCTATGCAAACATTTCCTCTGTTCGTTTTATCATTAATAATTCTTAAATAACTCCCCTAACTAGTATTTTTCAAAAAAATATTCAATTATTTACTTTATTTTTTGTCTCTTTAAATAATCAATTTCAAGTATTATATATTAAGTACTCTGCTAAAGTCAATTTTAGCAATTAAGGCAATAGAAATACTTATTTACATTTTAAAAAATCTTATAAAAATCCATTTTTATGCACTTGCATAAGTGCTCTTTTTATTTATTTCATTAACAAGCTTGAAAGATTCACAGTTTTCATCAGAGTTGAAATTAATACAAATATTAGAATTAATTATGAAAAATCTTACTAAATGCTATAATAAATTACAAATAAATTTAATCATTAAAAAACTAAAACAAGCAGCAGAATGGCTCAATTGGTTAGAGCATTTCCTTTAAAATCAGAATTCAAGAATCTAAGGCTCCAGATTCAATTCCTATGCTAATATTGTCATTGATCAGGCTAGCATCACCTGAAAAAGAGGGGAGAATAATATTCTCGAAACATTGCACATATACTAACCTGTGTGATTACTAACAGTTGAATGTATTTGGAATATTTAAATAAAGTTAAGACATTCAATACTTATATTAGATGATGGAAATAGTCCAATATAAAAATACACACTGCAAATTGGCTATTTTACATTTAAAAACTGTAAAAAATTTATTGGTTTTAATTAATTTAATTTTTATGGTTAAATAAATGTATTCATCATTTTCATTGGTTATAAGGCATAGAATATAATCATTATCACATTTCAATAGTTTCTCATATCAATGTTTATAATATAATATTATAAAGCATTTTGAATAGCTTTACAGCTAATTATTTTTATAGACCTCTAAATTTGTAAGAAGAAAATATGCATGCTTTCATTGCTATTGTTATTATGAGATAAAATTATTGATTGCTACAAACATACAACTATTAATTCAAAAATAGAAATAGAGAACACTATTATAAATATAACATTATATTTTAAATATGTGTAAAATAAACAATCATTACATTTTATATGTTGGGTGCATGTATGTGCATGGATGCTTATATGCAATAAAAATTAATTGATTTAGATTTTTATTTAGCAAAAATTGTTTTAATTGGTAAAAATATTTATTTAATAAAATTATTTATTAAAAATCAACTTTAAGTTGTTTAGAATAAATATCTGAGAACTTTATAATTGTGACATCTCTTTTTGAATAAAAATATTTATAAAAATTATTTTTTCATAAAACTCGGAAATGAAAGTTTTATAACTTTGTTTTAGAAATCTTAACTCTAGTCTTTGAGCAGTAGAAACAATAACAACCCCTTCCAATATTTCACTGATAATTGAAGAAGTTCTCAATGCATGATGGAGAATATTATGTCATTCAGATATCATGTGATAACATGTATAAAGCATTAAGCTGGGAAAATCCAAGCAGTTGTCTACAAGTTTTCAGTGCATGTAGGATCTAAACTGTTCCAAAGTTTTAAATAGCTATTTTATTTTTATCTGTTAGGCATCTGACCTCATCATTCCAAACGAAAGATGGACCACAACAAATACCAGAAAATCATCATCAAATAATTAATTAAGTAATTCTTTATTTAAAATTATCTCATTTATTACAGTCAACTGTTAGTAGAAAATGGACAATTGACTTGTGGAATCACTATCTCAATATTTAACAAAACATTTGATTTTCTCCAATTGAAAAATAATATAAATAGCTGGAATATTTGGAAAAAAATGTATTTCTTAATTTAAAACAAGTTGCTGGCATATTTTTCATAAACTATTATAAAAATAATTGTTTTCTTCACTATAAGAAAGGATATCTATAAGTCTCAAGAATGTATAAATTTATTGCATTTTCAGTTATAAAAGAAAACATTTTTTCTTAGTGATGTAATTTTAACTCAAATATGCTTCATATAAACTTCTGCTAGAGAAATTAATTTTCATTTTAAAATGATGAAGATTGTTTTTGCCATGGATAATAAATTTTGCATTATCAGTGATACAATCAAGAATTATTGACCTCATGAATTAGAGATTGAAAAATGAATAGATTAATTTTATTAATGTAGTGCTGAACGCTAAATTTGTAGATAAAAATGAGTACCTGCTAAAAGTAATTAAATTGCTACAAATTATGAATGTGCTTAAGAAATTGCATTCAGTATTATCTGAGCTAAATATGTGAATAATATTCAAAGGATAATGAAAGGATTTTAAAGAAATATTTAAATGCTACTTCTGAATTGTAGATTCTCCAAATAAATTAAATATAATAAACGACCAAGTTATAAACAATCTCAAAAATGGATTGTGTTAATTTATGGATCAACTTGGATAAATAAGCATACTAAATGGAATTTAATACTTTTTATGCTACTTCCAGAAAGGATGTGAAATGAAACCAGAGATTATTTTAATATGCTTTCTACTTTCTTAGTTAATTAATATTATAATTGTTTGTTAATGTAACAAAGTTTTTCTTGGATATGGTAAAGATAATATTTTATTTAATATTATTATTATTGTTGTTAAGATTAAAAGGGATTAAATGTAATTTATTTTAAGATTGAGTTGTACAAATATAAATAGTTATCAAATTTATAGTAAATGACTTGCCAAACATTAATAATGCTTATGAGTTCTTAATATTTAGATCTCAAAGCTAAGTGGAGTTGATTATCCTTATGTAGATAAGTAAATCTGTAAAGAATATTTACAATTTAATTATATATTTGTGTTAGCAAAGTAACACTTTTGATGTTCAAGTCTGCAATTAAATCCAATAAAGGATCTTGAGGCAAAAATAAATAACTCCAATGTGGCAAAATATCATCTAGGCCTGCTAAGCAATGACTTGTACTTGTTTGCCTTAAAAGAGTGAAAATTTCTCCAATGTTTGTAAGTGAAATTGATAAATAATTAATTGTTTAGTAAAACAAACTACCTAAGAACGTCTATAATGATGCATTCAAAAATGGAAATTTTGGCTCCATCCGCCTGGGCACTTTCATAAATTTTATCATATGGAAGATTAGATGTAAGGTATTATTTGATAGTGAGTTGACTGATCCTATTGAACACATTTTCTTAAAGTTATTATATAAAGCTAAAGAAAGTGATCTAAGAACATGCCTGCCTAGCCTTGCTGAGCAAACATGGAGTCAATTACATATTTAGCAATAGCCAAGTATATTATGTATTCATGACACTCAAACTTTACACGCCATGGGATTTATATGCCAAATTAGATCACCCCTGATAAGTAACGTAACTTAAAATTTTACTTTTAATCTTGTAATCATCATCTAATTTAATAACTAGTTAGTCTTTAATGTGTCAGTCATGATCGTAAACATGAACTCTATATTACAATGTATATTTTACTTTTTGTGCAAATAAAGATTATTTTGAAAAAAAAAAAAATTTATCTTTCATGATTATAATAATTATTATCCTCCAATGTTAAACTGAGGATTATTTTGTAAAATAATAATACAACCTATTTCTATTTAATGTGTTTTCCCAACACTGTATGAACACACACTTGATATACAATTAGTTCAAATTAATTAGGAAACAAATAGTAATACATATTGAATGCAGTATATAATTTTTTTATTGTTATTATTTGTTCTTGATATTGATTTTTATTATTATGCAATAAAGTAATTGTTAATTTTAATATTTCTTTTTGTCGTTCTTAGGAAACATCGTTCGTCATTGCACATTCATGATGTTAAAGGTCATATCTGAAATATAAATTACACGTAAAACTCAGCTGGATTGGATACATCATTATAATATTAATACTATCTGAAACGTATAAATATTGGTTAAGATGGTGTACATAAAATCCCTTTTACACTCATATCCTGGAATGCAGAAACGCACTTGATATCCATACATTTAATTAGATAACCCTGAGATAAATTATTATTCAACCATGTATTTAAATTTACTAGCCTTAGTTTTAGTAAAGACAGATTAAATTACTCTTAGTTAAGGCTTGAAATAAGAAACAATATTTGTAAAGAGTTTATTGTTATTGTTAAAGAAAATAAGAATTAAAGTACACGTATAATTATGAAAACCTGAGAAATTAATTTATTTTATTAAATGTAAATGATTATTAGAGTTTAGAATAATTATAGCTCATGTGGAAATAAATCAAATTTATATGCATAATAATAACAAATCAAACGAGATAAAGAAAACGCACTTCTTTTTTTTCCGTCTCAACCGCATTTTCCACATTACCGACTTTGTTTGGTTGGTTGGTTTCAATATATAACCTACTTCTATATGTATAATAAACATATACACACATATATGAATAAAGATCTATATAATTGTTTTAATTTTGATTAGGTATGTATATACATACATCATATGTGTATATATGCAAGTATAATATACATTTACTATAGATATATGGAGATAAATTTTATGTCAACATAATTATTTTTGTTTTTTAAGAAACTAATTTATTTATTTTAGTAAGCAAGATTATTAATAATAAATGTTAATATTTGTATTAAATATTTTCTTCCTTTTTTTTTTTTTTTGCCTTTGAACTATGGATCAGTCACAGCTATTAGTAAAATAATATAAAAATTATAAAAACAACTATATTTTATTATGCTTATCGTTTCTTAACATATTTTACCGTCACATATTTAAAGCTGCATCATTTAAATTTAATGAACTCTAAAAAATAAATTAAAGCTACATAAGAAATAATTATGAAGAACCTCATGGTCTAGTGATAACGCAAATGTCTACTTTGCAAATCACTAGCAAGGCAGACGAACTACCACAGACCACGAGTTCTTTCATAATTGTTTCTTATGTAGCTTTAACTACTACAGTTTATTAATTAAATTTAATGATGCAGTTAAATAAAATATACTATGTTAAGAAAAGGCAATAGTAATAACATATAGTAAACGGTAATCATTTAAAAACTTTAAAACTATAAATCCTAGTCAGGTAAAACTTTAGTATCTTTTTCATCATTCCAGTCATACTTAGAGCATATTTTTCTTTCAGATAGCTGATCTGCAGTCAATATAGTTAATCGTTCTATATTAATTAAAAAATGGGTAACTGGTTATTATAAAATTTAAGAATAAAAACATGTTTACCAATCAGTATTTGGTAAGCCTGATATTACTCCCTTTTTCACTACTCTTTTGGGGAATTATTGGATAGACCTTTGCTTTGGATTGGGCTAAATAAAATAGCCTATTTTAGCTTTTTAAATAAACAATTATGACCTTTTTAATTATTATTAATATACAGTAATTATAATTATAATTCGTATTAAGCTTTTAAAAATACATTTTATCCTTCTCCCTTCGCACCTAAAAACCATATACATTATTATCTATATTTTTGGTCTTTCATTTAACTGCTTTTGGATGATATACTATACATTTAATACATACTTTTTTTTTAGGTATAGAAATTGAGAATAAACCGATTTTAACTTTTTCTTTTTCCAGTCTAAAAGTTTATAAAATACCTCAATCTTTCCTCAGTACTCGTTAGTGAAAACATGATATAATATACAAAGTAAAACTGTAAAATACTCTTAGAGAGAATTTGCTATTGGTGTCAAAAAATAATGCACTTATACATATATTTAAGCAGCACCTGCACTTACATTTAAACTTATACCTATACAAAAATATATATATAACAGCTTCTAAAATGTTGATCTAATCAAATCTTTTCAATTAGATAACTTTCTAAATTGCCACGTATTATTATTTTATATTTATTAATAAATATTACATAAATTTACTTTAGAACTGTAATAATTTCAGAAAGCATTGATACACAAACAATAGCTTTAAATATATACATGAATGATTACTAGTCATTCCTTAATTAGATAAAATAACTAGACTTCACATTTATTATATGAGGTTGGTCTAATAAAAGAGATTTGTACGAATCAAATAAATGTTAGGAAACATTATCTGTAAAAAAAATAAAAAAAGTGAAATTACCTTATTTAAAAATTTTTTAAATCATCTTATATTATTCAATAGGATTATTGGTAGGTTATACATGGCAAAATTTTAATTTCGATTCCTCTTCCCGTCTATCCTTATTTTACTAATCTTAAACGGTGACAAAAAAATAAATATCAATTTTTGCTAAACAACCATTAAATAATCCATTGTAAGGCAAAAATTTCACAAAGAAACAGTATAGTGTATATATAACATTTAAAATGTGACAGATAGATAATTAAATTTTTATTGTTTGTACGTTTTAGATAATGAAACAAATCAGAAATTGATTCCTAATACTTAAATTATCATGTGAAATTAGTAAAAACTATATTTCTCATGATTATTAAAGTAGAAGTTAATTTTGCTCAATTCCTCTCTTAAATTTATCAAAATTCCTAACAATAAAAAAGATTGACTTTAGTAAAGTTGATGACTATTATATTTAAAGTTAAAGAAATATGAATTAATTTCCTGCCATTACAAATTTTTTTTATGCACAACTAAACAATTATAAATGATAAATGATGACAAAAACCTGACCTTATTATTTTAAAAAATAAATTAAAAAACAAATATTACAATAGTATGTTGTGAGTATTTTTGTAGATATTAACAATAACTTATCATTAATATTAATTTCTTATTTTGGAATCATAGTAGTCTGTTAACTTATATAAATATTTAACTGACAGTATGAGGGAGGCAGAAGAAACAGTCAGTAAATATGATTTTCCAAATGTATATTATCAGCACCAGTCACAAAAAAACAATAACAATACATTAGAGATGAGTTTGGCAATGATTAAATAAACAATGTGTGATATACAAATATTTCCATATAGTGTTTTATTTGATATTTTGCAATGCTATAATTTAACTTCTGGAGCAAACTTTTATTTTTGAAAGACTTCAACACCTTGTTTAACTGTAGCTCTCTTTCAATGCATGCACACAATATTATGGGTTATTAAAATGACTTTGGAAGAATCTTTATAGCTCAAACATAATCTGCATCTCTCATTAAACCAGTCTTAAATTTACCATAAATGCTTTTTTAGAAGATGTGGTATTGTTCATTTGTTTTACATGTTCAATTCAGCGAACATGATTTTACAATAGCAACTCTATAGTATCACATGCATAAGCTGAAAAACATATTTTAAAATGTTATGGATCATCTTAAATGAATATTTTCCAATGCTTTTATATTATAATGATAGGGAGTCCACACCTCACTTCCATATAACAAATTAAATAAAATAAAAGCTCTACATTCAATGAATTTAGTTGCAGTAGTTATAACACTGCAGTGAAATACCTAATTTTGTAACTTGGTAAATGCAGCAGCCAAACAGTAACATAAAAAAAACAAGATATAGTCTTCATTCTATGGAATATTTATGTACTAAATAATAATAATTGTTCTTCCTCCACCTTTTTCAATTTTGTTCTTGTCAGCATATGTTTTTATATTAGAGACCTTTTTGAATCTTAAAAAAAAAAAAAAACTGTGCTAAGTTAATTTTACATGCAGAAAATACAAATATTAACTTTTTAAATAATATCTCATAAAATAAGTTTAACATCACTGCCCCTTGCATGCAACCTTTCACCTTCACTAATGCTACTATTATTATTATTACTCCTAATTTGCCTTTGTTTAAACCTTACTGTCTCCATACCTGACTTTATTTGTTTAACTTATTTCCCCTGCTTTATTCTCCATTTTTATCTTGCTTGTGTGTTTGTGTGCAACTGATTTCCTATTCACCAATAATTTTATTATTTATTTGTATTTTAAATACATATGCATGTATAAAAACAAGTTCATATAACAAATGGATTTATCAAAAGTTTTCTCAGAGATATGACCAGCTTCTGCCAGCAAAAGAATGCATAGTGACCAGCAATCCTGGACTAGATACAAATCCAGGTACTGGACTATAAGTACACAATGCAACATGAACATTAAAAGATCTATCTCAATTTAGACACTGTAAGCTACCTACAATCCAAAATAGAAATAATAATGAAAAAATCTTTGCAAAGCCCTGTTCCTTTGAGCTTTTGGTAAATACAACACTATGTCTTGCTCATTTTCTTAAGAGACTTAGAGGTTGGAATCAAGGCAGGATGATTTTAACTGACCATGATAGACAAAAGAAAATATCAAAACATGAAAGTGGATTGGAACAGAACATGAGATAGAACACTTCATGGAGTTTCATGAAAACATTGCAGCAGCAGAACAGTAACATAGAAAACAAGATATAGTCTTCATACTATGGAATATTTGTGCACTAAATATTAATAATTATTTTGTTGTTAGAGACATACACACATAAAAAAAATAGGTTGTAGCAAGAATTTCTATTAATTGTGGATGACAACAATAGCAAATAATAATCATATGATGAGCTTGTCAGGAGATCGCATAACATTTAAGCAACTAAATGGCTGGAGAAGTATAAAATTTCATTCATTTAACCAAACAGTTATTTTTCGTTTTTATTTTATTCAGCCCATAATTGAACCTGAAATCATTCTTGAATCCACCATTCAAAAACTAAAGTTGCCTAGTCAAAATATAATCTAAATACTGCACAATGATTATACAACTTAATGGTTATTACTTTAATCACTTCTGTGTTAAACATTATAGAAGCAATGAAAACAATGGCAAGCTGTGTCAGAGAAATATCAATGATTTATTGCATGATAACAGTGTATTTCTAAATGACTCTTTAAAGTTATAAAAGATGCTTTTTTAGTAAATTCCATATTTAACTTATATTTTCAATAATACCTGTTTTCTTAAACTGATTTTTGCTGATGTACAATCAAAAAAATGTTTTCTTTTAAGTACTTTTGAAGATATACTATTAACTTATGAGCATTTATAAATATGTCAAGAATTTTCTTACTTCATCATTATTAGCAGCCACTTGTAAATAAATGAGGATATTCTAAGTCCAAAAAATAAATAAAAAATTATAAAAAAAACAACAAAAGTTGAAGATAGGTTTTGTGATGTCTAGATAAATCAATCTGGAAAATCATAAAGACATAATAAGTCACAAAATAGTCACTTAATTCATTTATTATTTTACAACTGATGAATAACATTAACATATTTATATAACTGAAGGAAATGTAAATGGTTTCATTTATCTTCTCTAATCATATAACATGAAAACTATATAATTAAAAAAATCAATATAATTTTTTTAAATAATATTTCATTTTTACATTTCAAAGCACTCATCAAAATAAAAACAAGAACTTAATTGATTCCTTGGTTGATTCCCTGGTGAGAAAAATTAAAACGTCAGTTTGCTCAGTTATATAAAATTTTTGCACTTAAATTGTCATTTGACCTCTCGAACAACTAACTATCCATATATGTAATGAAATTTTTTATATTGTTTATAATCAAAATATTTTATCTGCTTTTTGTTTCATGAAGCAATTTAATGGTAAATTCATAAAAAAAAATGTGAGTGCTGCAAGTTATTTAGATTAAGATGTTATGTTAATGGAGTTTCAAAAACTATTAGTTCTACATAAAATAAGTAAAGTCATTCAAATTATTTATTTATACTATCAGAACTCTTAAATCATTGGATTGTATAGATTTAAAGTTCTGCAGCGTTTTTAAATTAATTGAAGTTCTGTTTTAAATTTCCAAATTTTTATTTAAAAAGTATTTTTGAATAAATCTTGTATAATTGTCAATTAAAATTCAAATGCCATTATTTTCAACTCATTAAATTATTTAAAAACCCTTAAAAATTATTCAAATTTTTAACAATAGAATGATATAAATAGTCAAAGATAATAATCTGTGCAATAAAGAATTTTCTATTAAATAAAAAAAATCACATGATTTATTGCTCAGGAATTCATTAGTAATTCAATCACCAGAAATGGCTAAGCTGAGCTGATTCACAATCCATGGGTCTAGAGCTTCATTTGCTATTCCACCATGGTACTAAATCATATTATGGCAATGTTTTTTATTTATAATTACTAAATAATAAAAATAAATTTTAATTGGAAAAATATATTTTTGTCATAAAAAAACATGTAAAATCAAATGATAACTGTTTCATTTATCATAGAGCTATTTTATAAAATATACTGATGTAATATAAAGACTTTTCCTTAAATAAAATCAAAAGTTTCTGTTTATGAAATGCTATACATCCAGAATCTCTACTATCCATTAAACACACCTTTCTGAAAACTTTTTTCATCTAGTGTAAATGTAACAATTTCTTCCAAACCATTATACTTCCAATTAATAATAGTAAATTCTTCAATTAAAATTAATATATTATTTTACCATCTGATTATTTTATTAAAGGCTGTGCCATTAGTTTCAATATTCTTTTATTACATTATTCGTTTTCATTATAAAGATTCAAACAAAAACCAAAAACTTTCTATCACTTTCTATCCTATTGCTTTTATATTTCTCCATATCCTAATTTTCTTTCAACAAATTGTATTTCAAAATAAATGTTCTCTATTTTTACTCCTATCTTTATATAACTGTAATGCTTATACTTTCAAGTAACAAATCATTTGATTATTTATTTATTCCATATTTATCTTATTTCTTTGGTATTCAATGCTACCTTTATCACAATATATATATATATATGTATTATTAAAAACATTGGAATTACAACATGGGCGTTCATTGTATATTCAAAAATTTCTGAAAGAATAATTTTTGATTAATACTAAATAGTAATATAAAATTTGTTTTTAATTTTAGATTTTGGATTAAAAGCAATAACTAATTGATTTTCTTTTTCAGTTTATTTTTTACTTTTTCTTCAGAAATTAGTTTATCTTGTAACATCCAAGGCTCACTTTTAGAATTACATCAAAGTGCAATAATACTAGAATCTGTTTGATGATAATATATTTGCTAGCAGAAATCCACAAACATTAATTATGAAAATTTATAGGTATTTTCTGAAAAAAATAAATTATATACAAATTAACAGCAATAAGAATAAAGACTAAGAAATACTAACAATTATAATTTATTGTATTATTGGGTATCATTTATCTTTTCCCCATGTCTTGGATTAATGTGTAATGGAATAGAAGTTTAAAATCTGTTTAAAAATATATATGGAGTTTAAATTTAAGTATATAAAAATAATGTGTATATAAAGATAAATTGTAACCTGGAACTATAAGGCTTATTTGAAAAAATGAACATTCCTAATGTATCTGTAGTTTGGAAGATTGATCTGACTTCTGAACTGATAAAGGTTGTGATAGGATTGAGCTATAGGAGAATGATGCACTGATAAAATCAAAAGCTATATATATTTATACACCTTATCATATAACATATAGTGTTTATAACTTTAATATATAAAACAGAATATTTTAGGAATTAGAATATTAAATACTAATAAGATATTTAGTAGTGACAAACTATCATAGATGATGAGTGATCATTACATCCTGTTCATATTAGACAAATCGGTTTCATGGTAGCATTACTATTTAATTTGAGAATATAATTTCATTTCCAACATTGTATAAATTCATGGGAAGAGTATAATAGATCCAGATTAAACAGTTGTATTATCAATATTGGAAATAAAAATTGTTGTAACTAATTGGTAGTAAATGACTTTTTTTTTTAAAGTTAATACTCTGGTATTAGTTATTTTTAATAGATAAGTAAGCATGTCATTCAGTAATTTACATAATTTATATCTCATTACTGAATCTGTTTTTTTTTTAAAAAAAAAAAAGTATTAGGGATATATGTATTAAAAAGAGGTATGCAATGAAATAATTTACAATACTAAGAAGCAAAAACCACGACCCCTTTATGAATTGGGGATGCATCTGAAATGGATAATTCCACAAAGTCTTTGGGTAATGCAAACATCCAAAAAATCAAAAAGCCAGAAAGAAAAGACAATCATATAACAGTTGGAGAGGATATGCACAGATCAATAAAAGCAGTCATGAGACAAAAATTCTCAAAACAAAAACAGTGTCTTAATATTCACACATACAAAAAAAAAAAGATAAAAACTTGTGGTATTTCTAAAAATAACAAAATAATAAATAAATAATAATGTAAATAAGGTATAACAAAGAATATTATTTGAATATTGAAAAATTATTTAAAATTATATACAAAAATATTGGATAAAATTACAATGTTTTTTTTTCTTTTTATATACAGATAATTCATACTTCTGAAAAAACTCAGCTTTATATATAACAAAACATCGCATGATTTCTCTCTGCTTACTTTTAACATATACTTCCAGAAGCAATTATATTTAATCTAAACAAAAACTATCTATTGTAAGCTTGAGTAATAAATGGATCTATAGTTCCAGACTGGACTCTGGATTTTGCTATTGTCAATAAGAACTTAAGATTGAAAGCTAGAATTAATACACTTATGTAAACAAAAGTTGAAGTGGCATTACTAAAATGTAACTCTTGATATGGTATTAGATCTTTATAACTAAGCAAATGAGTTGATCTGGGTTCGAAGACTTAAAAGTTTTTGAATTCTACATTTTAATTTGAGTAGTATAAAGAAACAATATGTGGGCTAAATGATAACTATATTAGCTCCAGCTCTGTCATCAACAGTAAAGGTAAAAGCTGCATTATATAATGGTTTTATGAAAAATTCATTTTTCAAATAAAAAAAATCTTAAATTTATCAATTAGTTATCCCAATATTGTTTCATGACATTGATACACCAAGTGTAAAATTGAATGTAAATACATGAGTACATCAGTATCAAAAACTTTGGTAAACTTTATTACAACTTCTCATGAATCTTTATTAACAACCATCGATATGTTTGTCAGTTAAGATTAATACAAGAATTAAAGATCCCTTTTATGCTTGTAGTGCAAATGCTTGCTTATCAGGTGATATTTCAAACAATTGGTCAAACTCTAGTAAAAAACTCATGGTTATTTTATTTAGACAAAAATACTCTTCTTTTTTTATTATTCTAATGCCATCTATTGTAAGCTTAAGCAATCAATGCTTACAAAATGATAGAGCAATTTATTAATTTCCATCCCCATATCAGTTTCCAAAAAATGTTGTGTTGATATTATCTTATTTGTCAAAGAACCGGAGTTCTAAAATTACTATGATTCCTTTTGTTATTTTTAGTCCTTTTTCTAGTTGTTGTGCACCCACATATATATTTTATAATTTATGCTTATGCTAATCATGCAGATATATTTATTCTTGTTTTCTTCTGTTTACAATTATTGTAACTTGTTGGCAATTGAATATTGTATATTAAATAAATTTATTTTAATTTTAAAATACTATACATAATTGTTAAGTATGATTTGTTTTAACATCAACAATAATAAAAATGTAAATATATTGTTAGATTATTTTACTTGAGCACTTCTGATCGAATGTCTGGCAAGCAATACAGAAAAAAAAGTAATAAAATTATTTGATGTTCTCTAAGTTTAACCCATATAAGACAGCACAGGTTTTAAACATGATAAAAATTTGCTCTTCTTAGTTTAGTACAGTAGTGGAAATGATGAATTCAAGAGATATAAAATTCAGCAGTTTCCAGTTTGATCAACTGAAATGAACTGTAATGCAATCTGTTGCTTTGCTCCTCAAAGATTACACTACCTACTAAATGACTTATCATAAGTTTATTTTGATGGTAAAACTGATTAGATATAAATAAGATTAGTGATCGAAAGTAATTAATTATACTAATTGAGTCTTGTCCTCACTAAACAATATAGTTACGATAACTATGGATGCTAGGTAGTTTGATAATGATGGAAGCTGTTGAATATCATGTACCCACTAGCCATTATTAAATTTTTATATTAAAAGATATGGATGAGGAAAGTAAAATGTGGCTGCAGCAAAGTACTTTGATAGATCTATAGGCAAGTCTTAGAGCAAGTACATTAATGTCATTTATGGTTATACATGTTTCTATTGATTTTCATTTTTTGATATTAAAATACAATACTGTAAAACAGTTCTCTTGAAAACTGCCCAAAATTATCATTGTCCAATACTTAGTAAATCTAATGAATATAGTGTTCTTTTTCATTAATCCATTTTTGGAAAACTCAGCTGATTATTAATAAACTATATTTTGAAAAATTTGTTGTTGCTAAATCTTAAATTAAACTGAATTATCCTAATTGATTATATAGATTTAAACGAATTAATGATTTTTAAAAATTTAAATTAAGAAATACTTATTTTATCACTGAATGATTACTGTCTACTATTGTGTAAGGATAAACTAAATAAACTTAGCTGTTTTTTTATGTATATATTGTAGTGTAAAAAGATTAACAAATATATCATTGTTCTCTATATATATATATAGCAAATGCTGCTCATAAAACAATAAAAATCTGATTAAATAAATAAATTTGTTATTGTCGATTTACTACTGCTAAGAAAAAATAAGAGTTTAAGAGCATTTTGTGAAGGCTAACTTGAAATCAATCACATTACCAGCGTTTATTCTAAAAATATCTTTATAAACAAAATACTTTTAAAATTTTTTATTATTGTTGTTGTTTACTTAACTTTAAAAATATATAAGTTGTTATTTCTGATATAAATCGAATGAAACTGGAGTATCTTAATTATTGTAATTGTTTGCAGACAAAACTAATTCTTGCCATAAAAACATTATTAGAAAATTTTTTAAACTAATAATATTACCATATATATATAGAATGTAATTACATTTTTGTAAATAAATTAACATCAAACGAGTGCATATCTTCAATAAGGCAAAGAAAATCTATATAAAAGATAATTTAGAATGATGGCCTCGAGACCTTATATTTAATATTACTCTAAGGTTTCAAACACATAACATTTTTTACCATCATAAAATGAATTCAAACATATATTTTATAACTATGATTTTATAGTCTATAACAGGAGGAGCAATGACTCATGTAAAGACCTACATTTAAAAGCAAATTCCAGAGGCAGTTTTATGTATGTATACATATATATAATTTACTTTTAGTTGTTACATTTCCATGTGAAATTAAATGACATATATTTATTTATAATTAACTACAACTTACATATCTGAAATCAAGTTAACCCTTAAGCACTAATTGAAAACATTGTCCCTCTAAAATATATATACAGACTTCAAATCCTTTTCTCCAAAAATTTTCTCATTACCAGTTAAGGCACTCATTGTTACTCCTCTGTTCACATCTGCAATCTATTTATCTACATATTTCATAACTTTCTCCATATTTCATTCAAGTTCATTTTCACCAGTTCTATCTCAATTTTCTAAATTGTTTCATTCAAATTCTTCTCACTTGATTTAATTTTTCCTTCATACTATTTTCTTTTATTCTCATATTCTCTACATTTTTTTATTATCTTTACACAATACCAAAACCATTTGTACTTCTATTATTAATATTCATATATTATATTATCCTTATACAATACCAGAACTATTTGTACTTCTATCTTATCAATATTCACATACATAATATATAAAATAAATTATCATACTTATTGTACCAGACCCTCACCGGCATTAGGAACATTGTCACTTGAGGACACCACCAGGCTATTTAATGAATCAGCTGCCTGGAAGGCAGCTATGCTAACCGCTAGGCCACCAACACTTGACTACGCATATATTTTAATAATATAAAGAGATCTTTAAAAAATTTCTACTACTTAAATTTAATTTTTCTTTAATAACCCTTAGAAATACTTCTTAAGCATTTTCCCATTTTACTAGTGACTTTTATATGGGCCACAGCTTTTGAAATAACCTATCTATTGATTACTCAAGCTCACAATAGATGGCAGCAGTGACAGAATTATATGGAAGGGAGTTTATAATGATGTGATAATGATGTGCTATGTGTTAGTAAAGGGGCATTAGATTATTTTAAAAAAGTACAAAGGGAAGTAGGAAGACATGCCTTTGGATGCACATGTATGGACAGCAAGGGAGGCAAATCAAGGAGAAATGGGATGGTCAAGTTTTTATATGAGAGATGCAAAAAGTAAAATGAAAATGTTGGGTAGATGGCAGTTTATGGATAATAAAAAATAGCCAAAATAGTATTTAACTGGGTTACGAATAAAGGGCAGGCAACAAGATGGATGAGAAAGGTAATGCGGTATGCAAAAGATTTGGATAAAGAATTTATATCAGTATATTTGTACAAAAGATGGGATGATTGTGTTAGGAGGATTGTTGAGTGTTAAAGTGGTATAAAAGAATAAATTTATTAATAAAGAATAGGGAGTTAGAGAGATGGAGAACTAGTATGGAGAGTAAAAAGAGTTTAAATATATATAAAAGTAAACAGAATATTAGGTGCGAGTTAATATATGATAATAGTAAGGAAAGTGTTTTATTGTTTAAGGCTAAGGGTACAAATAATGAAGTTATGGAGAAATAAATATGAAAAAAGTGATTATACAGAAAGTGGATTATTGGTTTTTATGCTGGGTTTGGGAAAAGATAGGGGGATTTAGATATAAAGGCTATAGAGTTGACAAAGATTATGTTGTGGAAACGGGATGGAGCAGAATATTGGGAAATTTAGAATGGGGAATGGAAGATAAAGTGGCCAACAGGTTTCTCTGGGCACAGTTGCTGAGAGATTCCTGACTCCGTTTAAGGAGAAGTCACAGTGTATCACATCATATCAACATCACATCTAAAACATTTATTTGGAGTGACTGAATATTCACTAATGATGATGAGCATCCTGAAATAAAATAAATTACCTGCCCCTAACATTAGCTCAGCTCAGAGTATGATATTCACAAATATTAAACAATGGGATAGACAGACACATTACACAAATGTCACATTTTTATAACACGTTTAACTAAAAAATTAAATTAGCCAAATTTTAAAATTAATTTACAAACAGCAATTTTAACTGAAAACCCTATTCTTTTACTTATAGAGATTTGAGAATAACAAAGCATCCATTTCAATTGCCCCTTATGACACGGAAAAAAAAATAAAATTTTCATTTCTTTTTTTTATTGTTTTAATTCCATTTTACAATTTAAACATTTAAAAATTTAGATAATACAAAGAAGTTAAATTTTCTGATGATTTGCATTTGTCATCTGTCTATTGGGTTTTATTTCTCTCAACTAATTTTTTATTTTTAGTCCATTTACTATAATTCCGGGTTTTTTTGCCCATTGCCCTCTATCTGGGGGTTCCTTTTTCTTTTTAACTATTTTACCTTGAAGGTTTATTGATACAATGCTCAATTTATCTATATGAGCTTGGGCTTTCTTATTTTTATGAATTTATAACTTAACCAGATTTTGATATTTTGCTAAGCTATAAGCTTTATTCAAGAAAGCCTTTATAACTTCAAAATAAATTAAGCATTTTCTTGTCTGCACTAAACTAGAATTTACTGACCACACTTGTGGTATTGTTAGAAAACTTTCCACTAATAATTTTTTTTTTCTGTAGTTTTATATTTTTCATTGCAAACATTGTAAATAATGATGTGGCAACATATTTGCAACATACTCTAATTCATTCCTTACATCCTTTCTGATTCGTCTTTAACAACTTGCCTAGAATTTCTTTATCAAATTGGCTACCCTGCTCTTTTTTTATTATATAGCTATCATTACACCAAACTAGATTCTGCAAATATCTGCCATAAACTATTAACCTGCAATTCTTTATAGATGCTGAATTATCTTTTATATTCCAAAGCTTCCTATTTATTTCTAAATCAGCCTGTAACACTCTTTCATAATTCAGGTACAAATACGCTTTATTCTATTCATTTATTTTTTTATCTTTTATTTCATCTGGAATCTTGTCTTCTTTAAATATCTTCAACTGATGTTGTAAGACTTCATTTATCTGCTTACTATCCTCCCATATCCCTTCTATTTTTGCTATTCTTTCTTCTACATGAGCTACTCTAACAATCTTTCTAGCTATCTATAAAACCTTCTGCTTTTATCTCTTCTCTCATATTCACTTATAATCAGGACATCTTTCATACCTTCTATTCTATCAATATCATAATCTTCTTTACTCTCAATAACAATTTATTTTACTACCTCTACTTCTTTTACTATTTCAGTAGCAACAACTTCTTTTACCATCTCTTCTTTTCCATTTACTAATCTTACCTTTTCCTTCACTACCATTACTTCCTCGGTCTCTTTACTTATTATTTATTTATTATATGTTTCTTCTATCTTTTTGATTCTCTGCATCTTTCATATTCTCTATACTTACTGTCTCAATTGCTACCCTCTCTTGTATTTTATGTCACTGTAGCCAAGCTTCTGATATTTGCTTGTTTTCTTCTACTACATTTTTCTGCACTATCTATCTCTTCTTTACACTTATCAATTCTTATGCTCTCTAACCTTCTATTTTTGTAACTTCCCTAATTTCTTTTTTCATTGATTTAATCTTTTATTTTACCTTGAAAATATCCTATTCTATCATCTCATTTAGCTCTTGCACCTGTATTATTTCTTCTGACCTACTATCTACTCTTTCTGGGATTACAACACAGTCATCTTTATCCTTATTCTGCCATCCTTTTTTGTTAACATCCCATCTACTTTTTCTTCCATGTAATCCAGATTTCATTGAACTATGGAAAACTAACATCTTTTATCTACAATTATTTTTTATTAGCATTAATTTGTTAATTGATGAACCCCACTCTAAACTGCCTTCACTTCCAATCATATCATTAATAGCACTGACTGACCTCTTTTTTAAAAAAGTACATCATTTCTCCAACCTATTCTTAATATTCTATCAATTGTTTTAAATCCCCAATAGGTTTAAACTTGGGCCTCCACATTGGCTGTGCTATTTCAATAAAATATCTCATGTACTATATCCCCACCGACAATAAGAACATTGTCACTTGAGAATGCCACTAGGCTATTTAATGACCTAGAAAATTTGAGGTCAGTGAATGTTCACTAATGAATATGAGAATTCTGACATAAAATAAATTACCTGCCCCTAACACTAGCTCAGTTCAGAGTATGAGACACAAATGTTAAACAATTGATAGAAATAAACTGTAAACAATTGATAGACAGATACAGTAAACAAATGTCATCCAAATTAAAAATAATGATAATGTTTATTACAATTAAATGAAAATATAGAAATCATAAAATTAATTAATATGACATCAATGAATGTTATAAGAGAGTACAATGACAGTTCTGACCGTTAATTTGATTCCCCTTTAACAGCATTTTATAAAATAGGATGGATAATCTATATGTATGGCTTTTAATAAGAAATAAAATATTCAATTTCTCGTGCACTGATGATAAAGACCCATGTGTACAACAATATAATACTACCTAATAATTATATATAAAATAAGACAGGATATTCAATATAAGAGAGGCAGGATAAGCTCTTTCTAAGTTTACCATGTAACAAACAAACAAGTTGATGATTCAATGATTGGTATTCCCAGTTTAAAGAAATACGAGCTTGATCAAAACATCATGCTCAGAGGCTCCAACAAATTCACCAATATGAGGTAATTAATAAACAAAGTGGATATGCTGACTATAGCAAAGCCAGGTCATGCCAGAGTAAGTACACTGTGATAAAGACAGTAGACAATCTGGACCACTAGAGAAAATATAATAATATTGACCAGTTAGGTACATAGCTAGAACTGGTGAAGGAAAGAAGAGCCCTATAAAATAACAGTGGTATTCATACAGATGAATTTTAAGTCTACACACTTAAGTAGATGAATACTTTTTATATAATAGCATATTATGCATAAGCATTAAAGTGTTTTAGTAAATCTAAAATCAAATCACATACATATAAAATAAATTGATTAATGCTAATTATTAAAAGAAAAAGTTCATTTTAAACAGTACAATCTTCTTTAAAAGATTTTGTGAACTAATGAAACTTTAGACTTGTTTCCTAAAAAAAAACTTAGGTTAAATATTCTAATAGAGGAGAAGAGAGAAATCAAATTATTCTACAATAATAATACTAATTCTAAATTGAAGACTTTATTTAAAACTGTCAAAACCCCCCAATGAAAGATGAGAGAAGAAACTTTCTTATAGCTAATTTTTTTCTCTAAACATAAAAAATTAAAGCATACTCTAAAAAAAAAGTAAAACATTCATATATACATTAAATATATGAGATCAATGAATAGCTGCAAAGAATAAAGAAAAATACATTTAAAGGGTTATATTAAGGTTAACAAAAAAATAATGTTCATATACAAAAGGAAACTCTTATAAAAAAAACCCTGACTTATTTTAAGTTATATAAAAGTTTATATTATCACTAAGTCCTTTAAGATTATTGCTTTTGCTTCCTACATTTTATTGCAAAAGTAACTACCTTTGTCCATTTTGTAATTATTATTTTCCAGGCAGTCAGTTGAGACTTCTTGTTAGGTTAGCTTTAGCAAATCAGCTTTCTGAAGAATTATGATTTCATGGCATGTTGGAGAATAAAGATTCAACTTAGAGCATGGAGTTCATTTTGGTGAGGTGCTTACTGCAACATATTTTGAAGAACATCACTTCATTAAGAAAATTTATCGGTTCATTGTACTACTTCAGGCTACTTGTTCCAAGCTGTTGGTGGGTATCTGATTTTGATGAAAGAGCTGGTAAGAAGTGTCACACAGAGTGAAGAGTCCCAGAAACTGAAATACAATCTTGACTAGTTGAAGAATGAAACAATGAATGTCAAATGACAAGCTATGAATATATAGCTTCTAGATAGCTTCTGCCTAGCTTAGAATCTTTCTGAATGAAACAAATAAGATTTTGGGGAGTCTTTATACCCATTTGTTTTACTGTTCTACCACACAAATTTTTCTAGAATATTCTAGATTATCATCTCAAAATAGCCAGGTTTTTAATTATTTAAAATCGAACATGTTTACATTTCATGCTAATTACTTTTATTACATGTCTTATCTGAACAATCTTAACTCTTTACTTTTTTATTACAACAGATTAAAATTTTATTCTGAGATTAAGCATTGGTCTATAAAGTATTAAAATAATCTTATACAACAAATTTATTTACAAAGTTTACTTTTTTGTAAAAAAAACAAATTGACATTACTTTTAGTAAATAAAATTATTTTAGGGATTCATGTGCCTGAGGTCACACTTGTATAACACATATTTAATTAAAAAATTAAATTATCAAAATTGTTAAATTAATTTACAAACAGAAATTTTAGCTGAAACCCCTATTCTTCTACATATATAATTTGAGATATAGCAAAGAATCCATCTCATTATGTACATTGCATCTCTTGTTCTCTTTCCCATAAAATATATTGGCATAATGTTTTTTATTCATATCTATACTGTATATACATATACAATCTTTTGTTGGTGTATATATATATATTGTAATTTTATGTTCTGCCTATAGAACTTTGTTAGGTATTTTTGCTAATGTATCTAAATAAATAAATTAAAAAATTAGTTTATTTTCTGTTAAAATTCTATTACTATGTTAATAGTAGCAAATCATTTAATAAGTTATCTTATTCATTTATAACTAATGTTATAACATATTATTATTTATGACAAATTTAAATAAATGAATTTAAGTAATTTAATTTAGAAGTCAAACTTATTTTATAATTTTAGGTATTAGAAAACCATAAAGTCAGTATTTTAATATATAATTTATCCTTAATGTATTGTACTTTAAAGATATAATTATACTCTTAATGTAGTCATTACACTTTATTTATTAAGATGTTATAAAATAAACACTTAAAAAATTTCAATAATGTTTTATTAATATAATTAATTTGTTAAATTCATTTTTAAAACATAGTTCTAATTGCTAGATTAATAATGGTGTAATCTTCTATAAATATTAATAATTAGCAAATAGTTTTAAATTAATTATTTCTAAGAAATATTTTAAGTAACCTTAATATGTGTGAATGCATGTAATCTGTTTCAATTTAAAGCTGAAATTTTAAGGAGAAAATTATTATATTTCAACTTCCTTGTTTAGAAGATGAAAATATTTAAAATAATTTTATTGTTTAATGTTGTGTTTATAAAAATATGTCTTTTAAAAATATTGTATTCAAGTTAATATTTTGAGAATTTGAAAATACATATACATTTAAATAAATGTATTATTTATTGGAATATAATATTTTCATTTATTAAATAATTTGTAAATGTATGGTGTAATAAAATAATGTAATATTAATTTATTGTTTTGTCTAAAAATTATAGACAGACTAATTTAAAGTTATTTTTAAATTATCCAATTTGGCAACCAAATTGGGTCACATAAATTAATTAAGACCTTAATTGTCAATCATTAATTTTGTCATATATCGCCTGACTTACCATGTTTAAATAACTGACCATGGATATCTACTCACTTCATCATTTTTCTTCATCATCTCACCATGTTTTGATTTTATTTATTGCTTATTATTTCATAAAGTAATACCTTAAAGAGTAAAATAATTCTCTGCTTGGGCCTCTAGCTTAGATCCATCAATCATTCTCCAGAATATCTCAACATATCTACCATTCGGAAAGCTTTAACAATGCATAATTATAAAAGGAATGATATACTGTTGCAATGCTGTGTGACAACAGAAATTTTTATAGAAGGTATAATTATATTGCTTGAACTTTATATATATTAAATTGCTTCTTAAGTCATGTTAAATGTATATGAAATTGAAATTTCTAAAAATGTTTATAAATACCAGAACTTTGCATAATTTTAAACTAAATTTATTATATTTTTTTCTACTATGAATTAAATGCTTTATGTTTGGCAATGCTGAACTTTTAATTTAATGTTATAGTCAAATTAGAACTTTTGCTAAACTTGCAGGATGTTATAAATGATAAACACAGCTGTAAAAAAATAATTATGAAAGTGTAAATGCTTTTGCTTTGCAGTGAAAGGAAATTATTCTATTACTATTTCTTCATAACTTAAAATGATGTTCATAAAAAACATTATAATGCTATTTTGAAATAAATGGGTTATTTTACCACTTGTAAAATATTGCACTTTAAGAAAATATTCAGCCTTGTTCTGAAAATACAGAATAAATATTAGTGCTTGAATGTACTTCATTGCCATTAAATATCTGTTTATGAAAGATAAAATAAAGTATAAAATAAACTTGATGCTTACTACAATCTATGTATTGCTTCCAAATGAATATTATACTCTTTATTATAAATTTCAAATAACTGGAAATAGGTATTGTGCTCTTGATAAACTACCATTGCCTTATAAAGCTTCATATTATTTCGAAGGAGCTTATATTGCATTCTTTATAAATATTTTTGTTAATTTAATCTTTGTATTATTTCAAAAGAAAATAATATTATTATCTTCATGCTGCTTAAAATAAATATTATATTTACTACTTTTTTATTGTTTTTACATTTTGAATTACTTCAAAAGAAATTACATTTACTTATCTTCATATTGTTTTCAACAAAGACTTTGTTATTTACCTTAAATGGCTTTTCAAAATATGTCAGTGCTTGCTTATGTTATGTGCCTAAGATTTTGATTGTTTCGCTAATATTTAATATTCATATAATCCAGATACTTTAATAAAATCTTCAATATGTCCAATGAATAATTATTTGAACTATTGTGCTACAAAATGGCATTAAAATCAATGATTTCAGAACTTATAAACTATTAAATGGTAAAAAGGGTTATAAATATTTAGATGTAAGTTTTATTTATTTTTATGAGATTGCATATTTATTATTTATGTATGATTTGTACTATATTGATTATGGAGTTCTCAGAATATTACTGTCTTGAAATATAATCACAAGTAACATATATATCCTGTATGAAATTGTTTTGCTTATGCATAAATAAATGGAGGAATTAGTGGAGTAGATGTATATTTGTCTTATTAAACTGCTATGCCACAATTCATATGCCTAGTTATAGTTTGCTTTAATTATTATATTTGGTTTTTTAACATCATATGTTTGCTATTGCTATATGAGATAATAGGATTAATGCTATTTTCATATATTATTCTTATCATGCTTTTGAGATATAGTCTGTCTTCGGTGTAACAGGTAGCTAATGATGCTATATTTTTGGAAATTTTTTGTGTTTTATTCTTGGTATATTTATTAAGATTAGAGACAAAGGTCCTAATTTTTTATGTACACTTTTAAACAAGTGTTTATTTTGAGTCTATTCCATAATAATGTGTTTCATATTCTTGAAGTTTATCTTGATGGAAATTTGTAGTCATGCATGATTTTGCTCTTGATGCAATAAGAATAGCTTAAGAATGTTGATATTGTTGACATGCCTAGTCTGCATATCTGATGTAGTTAAAAACCCTGATAAAATGTTTATAATTATTTTGATACGGCTATAAAATTAAACATCTTCCTCAAAATTCAATGTTATTATATTGCTGGTAAGATTTATTTGTTAATATTATTAAATATATTTCATACTGAGATATATGGAACTGAAAGCTGGATTAATAAATAAATGTGAGAGCTTTCTGTGTTCATAGTTAAATCATATTATATTTATTTATTTATTGGGAGTAATTTAAATTCTATTTAAACTTTGTGTTTTTTATACTTTTAATCTTATTAAAATATTAATTATTTATCCTTGTCATATTTATCAGTATTAATAAAATATTGATTTAATTATTAATTCTGAATTGGTATCTGTATCATCATTTGCATTATCAAAAAATCCAAAACCATACATAAATTTTAATATTAAGGCATAAGAGTACAAAGATTATAAGTCATTTTATTAAAATTTATATTGCTGATGTTTTTCAGTAACATCCTTGGTTAGCAATATTATATTATTTCATTTTGATTATAAGAGAAGTTTTTGTGTAATACATGGTTAACAACAAAATCCCTTTCCTACTCATAGTATTACAAACATCATCCTAGATTACAATATAATTATTTTAATGTGACCATTTCATGATTAATTTTAAATTAAAATTTATTTACTGCATGAGGATATTATCCAAAGATTGGATCATATCTTATTATTATTCACTAGGATCACATTTACTATCTGAATAAGAATCTATGATGAATAATATGTTATATTTGTTTATTAGATAATTTTCTAGTAAGAACCCTGAGATTTGATTAAAAAATATTTATTTTGATTAATAATCTTTTTATAGTAACCTCATTGCATGTGAACCTGCTTTACAAGATTAATCTAGAGAATAGTAGAACTCTTGATTAAATGAGTTGTCTTAGAGCAGCATAAGAGCTAGCTACCATAAGATTATATTTGTTTGTTTTTACTTTCAATGTTAGCCATAATATTTTAGTGAGGAGTTTTTGGTTGATGACAGTCGACTCCAGTGGATATATATATATAATCCCCAGACTAATAAACCAAATGATGTTGATGAATATTTTAGCATCCCAACCTACATATAAAATTAAAAATAACACTGCATTTATTATATATACATAAAAAAATCACATATAAACATTATGAAGACAATGCTTCCAGAGAAACACACAGTGTGGAAGAAACTGTCTGCAAATAAATCTCTATCCAATGCACTTTAAAACTCTCAAATCTCTCAGGTTCTTTTATAAAGTAAATCTCAAATAACAAATGTAATTAATAACAACAGCAATAATAAATATCTTAATACAATATTCTTATTGGGTTACAATTATGGCATTTGAAACTTCTCTCAGGGTTCATGTTATAAGCTTAGATATCTTAAAACTTTACATACTAGCTCAAGCTTCAATATTTTAACTATATCTTAGGTTCGCATTATACTTAACATAAAATAATAATTATTGTAGGCATTTCAAAATTCTCATATATGATTTATCATCTTTATAACTTTATTCTTGATATTTAGTGCTTCAATCAAATATAAAAAGCAAATACATAAATCTGAGTATCTCAATATTTAAATGACCAATAATTATCTTACAAAACATTCTTTAAAGCATTTAAAATTTTCTTCATATATAAATATTTTATTTATCCAGCATATAAGTACATCTAAGTCTATAATCTTATAATAAACTAATTTATGGTAATTGCATACAGATAAAGTAATGCAGCAGATAGAAAGGACACATTTTATGCTATCTAAAACATTACAGAAATTCATTTAAAATAAATAGGAATTAACAAAGCATATGACTTATTATAATGCAGGTAAAATGGATAAGTAAACCAAGTAAATACTAATATGTGACTACTTGAAATGTATTACTTTTAAAACAATGAACAATAAGACTTTATTCATTAATGAATTCAATAGTAATGGTACCAAAAACAGAAATGTACTTTAATAACAAAAATATTTATTTACAATATAAATGAAATATGAGATTTAGTACAATAAATACTTCAAACAAATATATGATTTTAATTTAACAAATTAAAATAAAGTATTTGTACAATTTTACCATAACTATCTCCTTTAATTATTGCTACAAATTATAATACAATTATCATCCAATACGTCTCTCTAACTATCTTGCATCAAAGATAAAACAATAAATATCTATGCCTATGTTTACCACTAACATGATATTAACTGCCTCACGATATCATTTGTATTCCAAAACCAGTGTGATAAGGCATTTGTTCTTACACTACAAAATAGCATATTGTAGAAATCATAAGTACCCCATTATGATATCATTAGTATCTATAAAAGGGGAGGAAATTGATATAAGATAAATATTATAATTCAAAAACTGTTTAAAATATTAAATTGTAGTAACTAACAACTAACCTGAAAATAAATATGCCTTGAAAACACACTTAAATATACAATAACACATTTAAACATTGCAATTTAGACAAAGTGAATAATATATAATATATGAATAGACACGTTATCTATGTGCAGGCAGTGCCAAAAGATTAACAACCCACAATCTCTTTTATGAAGGAGCTGCACTAGCAAGAGAAAAGATATCAACATCAATTTCTAAATTAACACTCAAGCATTATGTCAATAAATAAGCAAGGCATAGAATTTTATAATATTTAGTATACATCATAAAATTTATTTTAACAAAGTTATTTAAATATTACATAGTCCTTAATGTTAATAGCAACAATAAAAATTTATAAATAATAAATAATTTTATCTACATGAGATATTTGGTCAAGTATCAAAAAAATAAAAAGAAATTAATAAATTTATATGTCATTTGTTAATATTTTCTTTAGATCAATCAAGCTTCTAGTCAATGAAAATAAATTAATAAGTAATAAGTTTGTATTATTATATTAATAAATAAATAAAAATATTTGCTATATTAAATAATTAATATATAAATAAACAAACTCCTTTTTAAAACTTGCTTTTTATATGACTATAATCAACAATAAAAAATCCAATGTTTTGACTATTTTATATAGTCTTTTTCAAGGCACACTAAAATAAAATAAATAAAAAACATATATAATAATAAACATCGCATATTCCCAAAAAAATTAAATTAAAAATTTCAAAAATTATAAAATATATTCACAATCAAAATTTTATCTTATCTCACTCCCCTTTCCTATTGCAAACAATCACAACTACAAACAATTTCCTTTTAAAAAATAAATAAATCTATATATATCCTTTAAAACATTCAATTAATAACCTATTATTTTCTTTTCTCTTTTTTACTAACATCCTATTTAATTCTCTTTTATTTCATTAATGTACATATCTTCCTTTATCATCCTTTCATTATATGAATTAACACATTCCAAAGGCTTTATTTCAAAATTCCTATGCTTAAATAGGATGTTAATGGAAAAAGTGAAAAGAAAATAATAGGTTATTAATTGAATGTTTTAAAGAATATATATAGAGTTATGTATTTTTTTTAAAAAAGGAAATTGTTTGTGGTTAAGTTGTGATTGTTTGCAATAGGAAAGGGGAGTGAGATAAGGTAAAATTTTGACTGTGAATATATTTTGTAATTTTTAATTTAATTTTTTTTTTTTTTTGGAATAAGTGTTTATTATTATATATATGTCTTTTATTTTAGTGTGCCTTGAAAAAGACTATAAAATAGCCGAAAAGTTGGATTTTTTATTGATGATTATAGTCATATAAATAGCAAGTTTTAAAAAGAAGTTTGTTTATTTATATATTGGATATTTGTGAACTATTTTGGAAAGAACTGTGTGATTGATATATTTAATTATATTAAATAATTAATCCCTATTATTTATTTATAATTAAATATAAAATGTATGTGTCATTGCAAAATAAATTGATTTATTATTGGTTGATATTACTACTTGAAGTTTTCTTCTCTTATATGAAGTAATAAAATTTATTTTATATCAATATATTTTGAGGAGTTAGACAAGGATGCTGCATGTCCTTGTGCATTTTAATGTTTATTTAGAAAATATGTTTGATAAATATTTAGACTGTGGAGGAGCTAATATTTAGAGACAGAATAAAAAAGTATATAATATTTATAGATGATATTTGCTCTTATAGCTGAAGAAGAAAAGAAACTCCAGAATACACTGAATAAATTGGAGGAAGGATATATATATAATATGAAATTAAAATTAATGTTGAGAAGACCAAGTGTAAATGAATAGCAAGAAATATAAAAAAAATACAAATTGATATTCTTGATAATATTGTTAAACAGATGAATACATTTAGATATTTAGATGATTGGTTGAGTAAAATGGAAAGAATGGATATGAATTTAAAAGAAAAATATCATTGCCAAAGGAGACATTTATTAAGAGAGAATTAAGAAAAAAATTAAGAGTTATGTGTGGAATGTATTACTGTACAATTGTAAACTGTGGATAATGAATAAAAGAATTAGAAACATATGGATTGGTGCTAAACCACTAAACATCACATGATCACCATCTCTTATACTAGCACATAATTATTAAACAAGGCAAAACTCTCCATACAGTAATGCCACCCTGTGCCAACCAGAATAATCAATGGATGCCAGAAGGCTTGTGTATAAAATCCTATCTAGTGCCTACTCATCCAATATCCCCAGACTAGTTTCTGTCTTGTGGCCTCCTCACTGCTGAAGGCCACAAGCCAGAAACTAGTCTGGGGATATTGGATGAGTGGGAACTAGATAGGGATTTTATGCACAAGCCTTCTGGCATCCATTGATTACTCTGGTTGGCACAGGGTGGCACTACTGTATGGAGAGTTTTGCCTTGTTTAGAAACATGGGAGACTTTTAAGACTTAGTCTAGAGAAATATATTGAAAAATAACTGAATGAGTAAAATATCATGTGAGGAAGTTTTGGAAAGAGTAAATGAAAAAAGAAGATTGACTGAGGAAGTTAAATATAAAAAGAGGAATTGGATTGAAAAATAAAAAAGGAATGGTTTAACAAAGAATGGTTTGGAGGAAATGGTGAATAGAAAAGATGAAGATTGAACTTGCTGTATGACAGAAGAGATGTAAAGAAATATGTAGAATTAAAGATTTGGGCAATGTTAAATACAGACTGGAGAAATGGAAGAATTAACTGTATGACTGCTCTCTGAACCTGTTCATAGATATAATATTATTAATACTATTTTGAACCAAGATAAAGTAGCAAACAACTTACAGCAAGTCAAAAATTTTCCAATAACTCTTCATAGAACCAAGTGAAGAAAATTGGGCAGCTTTCCATTTATTGTTTTAGTAACCAGTCAAGAACAGTTAGATACTTATTTATCAACCATTTGTAGATGCCTGCTAGATTGGCTATGGACCAATTATGTGGAAAAAAACCTAAGCTAAATTAAAAACTAATAAAAATTTCAAGTTTTATCAAGCCCAGATTCAAAACAAAATCACAGAATGGCAGACAGTACTACCAGGTCAGAAAACTTTTTTTTAAATTAATAGTTGACAATTACTTAGTCCATTTGAAAATTAATAGCAGCACACTGAATTTTTCATCAGTGTTTAAATAAGATATTTATTTTATATAGCACGATGTTTCTAAACTGTAATAATAATCAGCCATTAAGTTAATGCACTTTGTGGATTTTAACCATAAATAAATACTCTCACTTTCTAAATACAAGATAATGTCTTTGTGAAAAAATAGAATGAATCATCTATCTTTCAACCCAAATGTTTAAATATGGGCAAATCTTAAGCACTTGGAAATGAGAGCGTTAAGAAGATATTAAACAATCACTTTAAATTACCTTTACTATGCCTGAATGAATGACATTTGTGAAATTTACTAGAATTTATGATATGTCATTCTTAGTTGAAATTAAACATATGTAAATAAGATATTTATTTTATATAATACGATGTTTTTAAACTGTAGTAATTATCAGCCATTAAGCTAATACACATGAGCTTTGTGGACTTTAACTATAAATGAATACTCTCACTTTCCAAACACAAGATAAAATAAATATCTTATTTACCTATGTTTAATCTCAACTAAGAATGATGTATTGTAAATTCTAGTAAATTTCGCAAGTGTCATTCATTCAAGTGTAGATTTAAAGTGATTGTAAAGAAAAGACAATTCTAAAAACATTATAATTAATTAATAATAATTTGTTAAAGGCTGATTTTTTTTTTAAAAAAAGAAGAATTTTAAAAACATTATAATTAATCAATCAAATGTTGCTCGAGTGACCTGTCAAAAATTGACTATTTTTTTTTAAGAAAAATAAAACTTTTTATGAAAATGTTTAATAATATACTCAAAATATTATTTTGTATACACATATATATGTATGTGAATTTTATATACTTTCAATATTGAATTAATTAGGAAAAATATAATATTGTGACAAATTAAAATATAGGTTATAAACACCAATGTATACATACATTCCTATGTGCACAAACATATAAGTTAAATCCATAATTAATTATGTATTATAAAAATTAATGTCATTTATTATTTTAACAATTTAAATGTTATGTTAATAAATAATATAAAATGCATGTTTGGGTGAATATATATATATGCATTTATGTAAACCCATTGCAGTATTTTATACTATTTAAAAGTGACAACTAATAATGTTTATTTTATAACAAGTCAAATAGGTTCAGAAATTATGCCACATGCATGTGTGCATATATATATCAATGTGTGTCAGATAGACATATGTTAATTTTAATCATTTTTTAATTATTAAATGTAAATTCAAACATGTTCATTTTATATTAAGCCACATGTCTGTGTGCTGAATGTGTTTTAAGTAAACACTTTAGAACATATATGTAAATCATAAAGTAATAACTTGGAATTTTGTATATTAATCATGTAAATCACAATGTAATAATTTGAAATTTGTATATTAATCAAAATCAGGCTTATATATATATAGCCATAATATAAAGACCTTAATATCATTTTTTGTTGTAATAAACTTGTATATCATTGTTAAAATTATTCCAGTGTTGTTTTTTTTTTAAATTATTCCAGTGTATTTAATTCTAAAAAGTTTTAGATCATTATGTAAATCATAATCTTTTGATCACAGTAACAGTTATAGAGTTTTATATTCTCTGAGCTAGATTCATGCATAATGGTCTGATTATATGAATGGGGATGTATATTAATGTAAGGGGCATCCAGTTGATATATCCTGATTGGTGCTAAGATTATACTCTTTAAAAACCCATGCACTACATTTTATTTTAGTTTAGTCTTATTAGAAATTAAATTATAATAACAATATTTCACTGTTCTTACACTTTAAAAATTAAAAATTTAGAAATTAAGTTTATAGTTGGCCAGTATATTAATGGTACTAAGTGGCCAAAGCAATGATGATGATCAGCATATTTTAATATCCCAGTATTATTGTTTCTGATTATTTATTCTGATGGATTAGCACTTAGTTTATGCATCTAAATTATGTTAAAATAATTTCCCAAGCTGGCAGAGGCTAAATAGTTGACCTGGTTTACAGTAGACTCATATCAAATCCAGTCACCAGATTGACTGTTGATTTATTGTACTGTTGTATTTTGATTGACCATTTATGACAATGAATAGTTATTTCTTTTGAGTATTACTTATATTTAGTTTTACTTATTTATAATGTTCATTGATGTATGGTTAATACTTATAGTTGCTCTAAGAAGTTAACTAGACTTATCTCTCACAGAGTGATATCTTCAGGTTGCTCATGCTCTTACTTAAACATTTCTTTAATATCTACGTACTTTAATATTAATATATCTTATATCTTAAATATTATACTTTGTTATTAAATTTCATTATTTAAACATTAATCTTGTTTATTTGGGGGTGTTGATATCCATCACTCCAGATTTACTATCCATCCCATCTTTTCTATCCAGACCCCCATCTCATTAGAGTATGTATAAATATATTTTACAAAACTAATTACATATATATTATTTTTAAAACATGATAATTATTAACCTCATCTTTATTTGTTTGTTCTATCATCTGATTACCATAATCTCCCAACACCAAAATATATATAACATGAAAATCAATAAATCTATCAATCAGAATAATATAAAAGAAATATTTAATACTTTTACACTGGTAAAAATTATAACAGTATTATTGCTCGAAATTCTAAAAAAAAAAATTGTTGCAATCTCTATAAAATTATAGTGTGTGCCCAAATCATAAATATTATTTTTATTCATAAGTTCAAATAAAAATATGATTCTGTATTCTTTTGGCCATACATTTCTTCAAAAAGGGAAGTTCAAGTGAAAATAAATAATATTTATTTAATAAAATCTAATTTATCAAAATAAGTATAAAAAGTAAACTAATTTTTAAAGTCCATAAAGATAATAGAAAACATGAATAAAGATAATAATATTAATAACATTAGTTTACAAAAGATATATAATTCAATTGTTACTAATTTTCTACTTTTCTGAGCCAACAGTAATATCTGATAAAATGAAAATATACACAGAAAAGGTATTTTTTTTAAATATTTAGTTTTATTAAATGCCTAGCATGCATTTTCACATATATAAATAAATATATAGATAAAATTGTTTTTTTTCTTTAATGTACAATATTACATTTGTGACTTATCAACACACATTTAAATATTTCCTGTGGTTTAATATGTTACTAACAGTAAGTATACTTCAATATTGTATAAGCAAGGAACCCTCATTCTTCATATTTGATTGTTTCCAGAAAAATTGCTTGAAGAATGAAATGGTGAAAAAGAGAAATAAATTCTTATAGAGATATTAATAATGATTAATCATTTCCAAGGTATAATAAAAATGCCGATGTTTATTTTTAAATATTGATATAAAAAACACATTATTCAATGTATAAATATTATAGCTCACTATACACATGTGTATGTCATATTCATTTAATAAAACCCAAAATAAACAAGATAAGAATATTCACAAGTAATAAAAATAAATCACAATAAATAAATAAAAATCTTAAGATAAGATACAGCACTGTATACACCAAGAATTAATAAGGAGAACTCGATTGAAGTTCACTCTTTAAATGATATTTACTTTTTTTTTTTAAAGAAAAAATAGTTTGTTTTTTTTCATATGTCAAAGCTTTGACCGGGAAGCGAACCTGGGCCAGTTGCTTGGAAGGCAGCTATGCTAACCACTAGGCCACCAATGCTTGACAAGAAAAAAAATAGTTGCCTGCGTTTTTTGCAGATATTTTTTTAAAATAAAAGTTTTTAATAACATGGCAAAATATTTTTTACTTCATTTAAAACTTAGAAGAGAATTCAGAAAGTGGATCATTTTCTTTAATAAAACTAATAGCATTTTTCCAATTGGTTAAAAAAATTGTGTAAGACTTCAACATGGTCAGCTCTAATTTTGTTCGATATATGATTTTCTCAACTTCCTATATTTTTAATTCATCAATTGTCAACTGACCCATTTTACAAAGAATATGACCAGTCAGTCATTCTGAGATATAATTTTCTTTCATTTGACTAAATTCTGCATTTTTTGCAAAAAGTACAATTTCTACATTCATAAGAGACATTAATAATTTTATGTAATTGGACAGTTTCAAGATATAATTTTTTCCAACAATCATAATGTAAAATGAGCTCAATCAACAATTTTAATATAGTTCAGAATGTTGAAACTCTTCCACTAGTCTTGGATATTGTTTTCATTTCTAACATTGGTTTCCTTTTTCAGTTTTTCAAATGTTAAAGCATGAGTAATAGGCTTTTAAACCATGATCGCTTCTTGATCCATGGATTGAATTATAAATATAATATAAGATGGTAAAAATTCATTTTTAATACTGTTTCCTAATTGATAAAATTTTACAATATGCTTTATAATATATAGGGTATATGAGCACAGACTTTCAGATGACCCATCACTCTCCACTCTATCTAATAACACTGATACACTCAAGCACATATATGCTGAAAAGATAATCACCAATATACGTATTTCATGCTAAACGAGCAATCATCAGTTGGTCCAGATTATCATCTCCCACACATATATACTATAAGTGCTCAGATATATATTAAGATAGACAATCTTCATACTTTAATGGACAGGTTCCAATCTACTACACACTCCAACTCTTCAACCTTCCATCCAATTGAAAATCTGATGATGGAATGCTTTATAGTATTTTAAATTGGCATATCATTAAAATTTAGATTTTCTTTATAGGAATATTGTATTTTTTTAATATCAATACAAAATAATTTTTAAAGCTATAAAAATTTGATTCATAATTTACTAAAAAAAAAATCAATAACATTCCAATTATTTATACTATGTACTGATGAAAAGATACAGAAGTCAATATACAGTATTGTAATTGTAATTGATGTCAGTAAAATAAATTGAAAGTATTCATTCATAAACAAAATATAAATTATAAAGAGCTTCACATAAATTATATGATTTATCTAACTTTCCTCCACTTTTTAAATCACAATTATCTATATTTATAAAAGTCAAATTATATATATATTAGTTTAAAATGTAGTATATTAATTTAATAAAAATGCATAAAATATGTTTCATACACTTCAGTGCGTATTTACTTATCTTTTTATTTTGTCACAGCAGTTGTAAAAACATAAAAGCAGTATGAAAATATTTCAAAAAGTATTACAAATAAAGAATTTAAACACAAAATTGAAACTAATTTAGATATGGAAAAACAAAAAAATTATCAAAATGACTAAAAACTATTTTTACTAATAAATGGATCTCTCCGTGTGTGTGTGTGTGTTTTTGTAAGGCTATTTACTGCATTCTTGAAATTTTATTTTTTAAATTAAAAACAGTTTGCTTCATTAAAAAAAAATCAATTTTTAATCAGATTAATTAATTTTTATATAAAATATTCCTATAAAACTTCATAAAAGAAGAGTTTGTTTTATTTCTATTACAAATTCAATGCTTTTTTATTTCATAAACTTAAGATTATATTTTTCATATATATAAATAATAAAAAAAAGTACAGCTTTTTGAATAAATTAAAAATTCCACTTTAATAACTGCTAAAATATTTTTAAATAATGTAACCGTTAATTATATTATTTTTAAAACACCAGTTTCTATTGAAAATATAAAAATCATTTATAAATATAGTTAAAACATAAAAAATTAAAATAAAAAAAAAGAATTTAAATAATAGATGTATTTTTATATTTAGTTAGCATTTTACTATTTTAAATAATAAATGTTTAAGTTAATATTATGCTTAAAAAGTAAAGTTTCTTTTTTTAATTTTCAATATAGTTGCATGAAATTTAGAAAATATTATAAACCAATTAAAATGGTTTTATATTAAAAACAGTGCAAAAAATTCATCTATAGAACAATCATTTTGATTTGCAAACATATTTTTTGAATTAGATATGCTGACAAATGAGGATAAAATTATTTGTACATGTTTTCTAACAAATTGTATTATTCAAAACCTACTTGTTAATTACAACTACATAATTTTAACCAATTATTATTACTTTTAACAAATGTCCTTTGCTTAAATTATATGTTTAATAAGAGAGTTTTAGTAGTTTATGATGTAGCTATAAATATTGAAATAAATTATGCTAAAATGTGGCAAGTCATAGCAAACTACTTCCAATAATGGTCCAATATAATTGCTTAGTTGTATGGTATCTAGTTTCCATTTTTCTTTAGAATAGAATGTAACATGCATATAGTATATTTACTTACTATACAGAGAGCATACCAATAGCTTAAACAAGCTCTTAATTATTAAGTGTGGTATGAGAAAACATTTAAAATCTCTAGCCAGAACACTCTCATCTCCAGACCAACTGGTTTCGAGCTTATGACTCACATCAGTGGAGAGCTAGAATATTCGGACACTAGATTCGAAAATTTCAGAATTTCTATTTAAATATACGTATGAAATAAGTGCTGGGTTTTGAGTTGATATTTTAGATCTAGTGTCCGAATATTCTAGCTCTCCATTGATGTGAGCCATAAGCTCCAAACCAATTGGTCTGGAGATGAGAGTGTTCTGGATAGAGATTTTAAATTTTTTCTCTTACCACACTTATTAATTAAGAGCTTGTTTGAGCTATTGGTACACTCTCCGTATTGCATTTTTGTAAATACAAACTTATAAAAGTAAAGTCACATTATATATGACTTGCTTTTTTTTTATATTATTATTTACATACTATGTAAATCCTATTATCTTTAGCCATTCATTATTTTTATATCAGATGGAAAATATTAAAAATAATAAATGGATATTTAGCTATTTCTTATCTAAAAAATAAAACAATGACAAAATACATTTGAACTTAAATCATGTTCATTGCTCTCTTTTAGAAAATTAATTTGAAGCTTTTACTTCATAGTGAGTTATTTAAAAACTACTTTTTTACCTATGTTAAAAAATCTACATAGTATAACAGAACCCATACCTCTTACTAAATAGAGTACACTACCAAATATATATCTACGATATAGCAAACATATGTGCCTACGTATTTATATTTAATTAAAATGGTTTTTGACTTAATGCGGTTATTCAAAACTTCTGGATTAGTTCTCATAACTGTAATATATCCCCAATGTGTATTTATGGTCATCTGAAGAACTCCAAGCGCCAATCTTATATGAATATAAGAATTACACGAAGTGAATATATTACCAACAAGAACACTATCTTACGTAACGTGAAAGAGGTTTTGACCATCGGCTAGCTCAGTCTCATGGTCGGGTGGCATTACAACTGGGAGTAATTTCGAATGGGTTAAGACAGGGGTCCCCAACCCTATGCCCATGGGCACCATGGTGCCTGCAGACCATTTTATGTGTGCCCGCCGCTATACGAACACAATAAAAAATTATTTATCTGATACAAATAAATTTAATTTTTTTTATGAATTATTGTATTATATTGTAATTGTAGGGCATACTATACTTTTACAGCGTAAAAATATAAACGTCAATTATATGTTGAAATTTAATTTTTGAAATATTTTTTTGTACATTATGTGTATTATTAACAATATCCAACAATAAATTTACATGTGATGTGATGAACTGTGGCTTCTCCGTAAACGAAGTCAAGAATATCTCAGCAATTATGTCCAGATAAAAAATAAATGGTGCCCGCCACCTGGCCGATATTATGGAATGTGCTCTTAAGTGCAAAAAGGTTGGGGACCCCTGGGTTAAGAGTTCTTCTTTTTAAACACACATAAAAAATAAATAAATAAATGGATCTACAAATAAATATCACAATAAGATTTGTTTCAGTTTCATTATCAAATCAGTTTTTATGAAGACTTATAAAGATCACTATAATTCTTTGATCTTTTAAATAAATAAATAAATAATTCAACACTCTACTTTTCATTCTGTATTTATTATCATAAAAAAAATGTAAAAAAAATTACTACTCTGTCATTTTTATACGCACACATACGCCATCCTTTCCAATATGTCATTTTTATACGCACACATATGCCATTCTTTCCAATAGATTTATCACACATAATCAAGAAGTGAAGGTCAATACTAAGAAAAGTTTGTTTCATGTGACCTCCGACAATAATTATGTTATTTATGTCGGCAATTAAATAGGACTATGAAAATTTCATTAAATTAACTTATATTGTCACATTTACTTATTTAGATGGTAATAATTTCTTTTTTTTTACAAAAGAAAGGAAAAAAATCAGTACTTAAAGTTCTTTGCCTGAGTTCCCCGGGGAATTAGTGGAAGCAGATTTATTTATTTTAAAGAGTTCCGTTCAACACAGGTAATAACAGGTAATTCAGTGCAAAGGTTCCCGATCTTCGTGTCCATTGGTTGACAAGGTTCAGCTTGGTTTCACATTGGGAAATATATTTTATTCCAAGGCATCTTGATGTTATTGGGTGAGGCAGCTACAGTTGGTTGGAATTAGGGGTTTGAATCCGATACAGTATGTTCTTACCCCAACATTTCTTTTGGATCTGCCATTACATAATAAAAATATTAAAACTTTTAATATTCTGGATTTACCATTTACTGTTCACGGCTGTAACTCTGCAGGGCCAAGACTAAATGCATTGTGGGTGACTCTCTTTTATAGCCCCCTCCATTTGTTCTAGAAGTTTCTTTTTTGATTTCACTTCCTGTTTCAAATACTGATTAACCAGATCTGGTTGACGTGTGAAAACTTTTATCATAGCTTTTATTGTACATAAAAGAGTGAAATCTCATTTCTGTGGGAAACCTCTAATTTTTTAAATGTGAAACAAAAATCTCGTTTCTCTCTTTTCAACTACTTGATCCATTCATACACACATTTGTCACAAACACATATATATCATTTCAAAATGACAGAATCCTCGCCATGTTTGTGTATTTGTAACCACCACGTAATAAAAATCAAATATATATCTACATCTACATATATGTTTAAATACCGATTAGTAATATTATTTGTGACTGGGTTCAAACCCATTGTCACAATACCTCTCCTCCAAAAACCTTCAAATACCTTTCGTGTTTTTGAATGGCTCCTTTCGTACATTTATCTATTCCCTGGTTCTTTGATTTGCCCTTTGCTTGCAGAGGGCCATGCAGGCTTTAATGACCGAGCATTATATGACCCCCTGATCCCATGCCCAGTGTCCACCCAAAATGCATTATCACCCCTGATTACGGCAGACGGTATATGAGCCTTCATATAGGTTGCAAAATTTTTGGCATACACCCCTACCCAAATCGCTGATGTGAGGGGTTTTAACCATGACTCTTTCACCTACTTTAAATATGGGTGCCCTATATCTCACTTTCTTCCCTCTTTGATAACTTGCCTGCTGTAAGGTCTGATATGCATTAGCCTGGTCACTCTTCTTGTCAATAGGTGGTTCTTCCATCCCTGGTACAAAGGTCTTTATCCGACATGGTATGTGCTGTCCAAATTGGAGGCGAAATGGGGCAAAACCACTAGATTCATTTATGTTCCAGTTTATGAAATCCACTACTTGAGGAGTCCATTTAACCCAGCCTTTATGATTTGTACCCATATATGTGCAAAACAAACACCCCAACTCCCTCATTACTCGTTTGCAGGGGTTGGATTGCGGGTTCCTGATGGAGGTAAAATTCTGTCTAATCCCCTGTTGTTGGATCCACTTCTGCCATTCCTTGGACATGAAGGGAGTACCACGGTCAGATAATATGCTCTTGGGTTTTCCAGTCTCCGTAAAATGTTGGCCTTCTAACATTTTGATGGCATTCTTTGTATTTGCCTGCGCGATGCGATATGCTGACACATATTTTGAAAACAAATCTTACGTGAGGAGATTTTTTTTTATTGAATGCTGGCAGAGGGTAGTAAAAATCTAACGCTATCATTTCTTGCAGTCTATTTAGTATTATTGATAGCATGGGAGATGTATAATTCCGGTTTACTGGTTTGGTTCTCTGACAACTTTCACAATCCCTCAACATGTTTATGACTGATGCATGGATGTTAGACCAGTAAAACCACTTTCAAACTAAATGCTCCATTTTCAAAGCACCCTAATGGCCATATAGTTGGTGTACATAGTTTATCACCTCTTTCCACAATGTATGAGGTATAACTGTTTTCCACTGCTCTGGATCATCGTGTGTCCGGTACTGTAAAATATTTTTATGGAGCCGGTACCTGTTTTCCTTTCCTGTCTTCTCTGAGATCTCACCATTTGTTCCCTTTCACATTGGCTTGATTATCTCCTTTAATTGTTCATCTTGATGCTGCAAAATTTCCCAATGAGCCAGGTCCTCTTCTACCCTCTTGTTTCTTCCTATATCCATACTGGCAATATACAAGTTCTCCACACTCAGATAATCAGAACGATGACCAGATGGATTCAGACTCAAAATATCAGCTACAATATTCTCTGGTCCCTTACAATATTGAACCGTATAATTATATTCCTGCAACAGCAAGCTCCAACGGATCAGCCGGCTGTTAGTCAGGTAGCTATGATTTATAAATTCCAGGCTCTTATGATCAGTCCTTATGATGACTTCTGACTCTAACAAAAATTCACGAAACTTCTGGAATGCCCAGATGATGGCTAGCGCTTCCTTTTCTGTAGTGGAGTAATTTAATTCGGGCCCCTTTAGTAATCTGCTGATGAAATACAGCACTCCCATTTGATTTCCCTCTTGTATTTGGGACAGTGTAGCTCCCAAACCATACCCACTGCTATCTGTTTGTACCACAAACGGTTTGGTAAAATCCGGAAAAGAAAGCATAACTTGTCTAGTAAATCCTTCCTTTATGTCTTCGAGAGCCCTTTCCTGTTCTTGGTCCCATTTCCAGGGTGTACCTTTTCTCAATCTTCTAACCAGAGGTTCTGTCCATTCAGCCAGTTGTTCATGGAACCTGTTGTAGAAGTTACAAAGACCCAAGAATGACTGGATCTGCTTTCGAGATTTCGGTTTAGGAAACTCCTTGATGGCTGATACCTTGTCCGGGTGGGGTTTCATCCCCTGAGCAGCCACCTATTGACCCAAGAATGTCACTTCATCTTTCATCATGGTACTTTTTTTAAAATTGATTTTGATGCCCTTCTTCTGACACTCCTGAAGAAGCATCTCGACAACTTTTTGATGCTCCTTAATACTAGATGAGACTATCAATACATCATCAATGTACATAGTTATGCATTTCTTGATTTCATCCACCAATACTTGGTCCAGGCACCTTGACAATCCTGCCCCACTATTTATGAGCCCAAATGGCTTTCTGTTAAATTGGTATGAGTATCCTCCATACCAAAAGGCCATATATTGCCAGTCCTCTGGGTGGAGCTGGATCTGCCAGTAACTGGCCGTCAGGTCAAATGTTGAGAATATCCGTTTACCCTTGAATCCTCCCAATAACTCATGTATCGGAGGTGGAATGTTACAGTCTGGAATTGTTGCCCAGTTCAATTGACTTGCATCCAGACATAATCTAATGGCCCCACTCTTCTTCTTAACCACCACTAGAGGTTTACAATACGGTGACAAACATTTAGATATTATTCCCCATTCTACCATCTCATTTACTTGTTTTGTTACCTCCCTATATTGGTATGGCACAGGATATGAGTGTGATTGCAATGGCTGGTCCTACCTCAGTTTGATGCATTGTTCAAAACCTGGTATTATGCCAGGTATTTCTGAAAATACGTACTGATATAACATCTGCCTGAAAGCCTCCTTCTCTTTGTTCGCCCTGATTTTCTCTTAAATTTTGGTCTCTTTCCCTTCTGTCTGTATTACTCCTATTGATTGACGTAACTGTGCTGTGGTAAACTTGGTGGCTTCCCTTCACATGTGAACTGACTGGTTTTAAAATCTATTGCACATCGATACAGTTTCAAGAAATCTGTTCCTATCAATATGTCATGTATCAGATTTTTCATAATTAGAAAGACATGAGGAAATGGTTCTCCATTGATATGAAGATCCATCCATACATGCTTGGGTTCAACCCTAGCCATTTTATTATTTGCCGTCCTGATTTGGATTGGTTTAATAGGTAGGCTTCGTATGCTGGTCTGACAGCTGATGATTTGTGTATACAATTCCTCAGACATCACAGAGATTTGGCTGCCAGAATCCACCAATGCCTCAGCCTGCCTCCCAGCAATCTCTATTTCAATTTTTGGATTGACCATGCTTGCATAATTTGGAATGCATTCTTTATCAGAACATATCAGATTTCCCATGAACCTCTCTTCCCCCTTCCAGTCCCAGTTTTCCTCTTTCATTTCCTTCTGCCACTGTTCACTGATCTCTAATTGTCCTAGTGCTCTATCAACCTCCTTTACATTTTTCCTTGATGTATCCCCTATGCTTATCATTACTTCACTTGGCAGATTTCTGTATACAGTTCTTAAAATATGTTTTTCTGACAAATTACATGCCTCCAATTCCCTCAGTTGTGCCACCTGATGTCTGAAGAACTGGATACATGACTCTTCCCCTTCCTCCTGAAACTTTTTTGGATGATATGGGCTTTGATCTGTTCCTGAAGTTCCTCCAGAATATTTTGTTTATAGCCCTTTCATACTCTCCAAACGTCTTTGCGTCATCATTAGTGACCCCCACCTATACCAGGCATGCTCCTGCAGGTGGCTGTGGGCCACTATTATTTTATCATGTTCCCCATCTCATATCTGTAAAAGTATCATTTTAAGCTTTTTAGATGTTCCCCGGGCTTTTCCCCCTTTGAATATCTGTATTTTAAACATCTCATTTCCTTTCTTCTCCATCTCTCTCACCCTTATATATTATTTCGTTTATTTCTTTGGGTTTTCTATTTCCGGTTGGATGTCTCGGACTCAATTCCCCAACTCCAATATCCTGCACTGCTTTATTGTTAGCCTCTACTATAATGTCCCTATCTACTTAATTATTGAAACCTCCCCAATTGACCAACAAAAACCATGGATTACCTATTCTTGGCCTATTGCATTTTCTTTATTTAAAATGATTCGAGCGATATATATATGCAAAACAAATTAAAGTGATTCATGTTTGAACCATCTATTTAAAAATATACAAACGTTTTTCCCATACTAATATAACTAAATATCGCTTTGTTAATGGATTTTTAAAAAAAAACAAATGTGTTTTAATTTATTTAAACTGATTCGAGCAATATATATACAAAACAAATGTCCTTTCATCTATTTAAAGTGATTCATGTTAAAATTATCTATTTAAAAATATATAAACACTTTTCCCATAGTAGTATAACAAATATCGCTTTGTTAACGTATTTCTGAAATCTCTTAACTTTCCCCATTCCCCTCTACTTCTCTTCGAAGACCTTTGGTTCGGATGCCAATATAACAGAACCCATACCTCTCACTAGATAGAGTACATTACTGAATATATATCTACGATATAGCAAACATATGTGCCTATGTATTTATATTTAATTAAAATGGTTTTGACAATATGGTTATTCAAAACTTCTGGATTTGTTCTCATAACTGTAATATATCCCCAACTTGTATTTATGGTCATCTGAAGGACTCCAAGCGCCAATCTTATACGAATATAAGAATTATGCGAAGTGAATATATTACCAATGAGAACACTATCTTATGTAACGTGACCATCGGCTAGCTCAGTCTCATGGTCAGATGGTGTCACAGCCGGGAGAAATTACGAATGGAGTTAGGGTTTTTTTTTTAAACACACATAAAAATAAATAAATAAATGGATCTACAAATAAATATCACAATAAGATTTGTTTTGAGTTTCATTATCAAATCAGTTTTTATGAAGACTTATAAAGATCACTATAACACCTGGGTCTCTTTTTACGCGGACTTATTTAACACAATTTTGAAATTACGCAATTCGTGTTTCACCGGAAATCGATTTACGATAATGCGTTATTACTTTAAATAATAAATTTCACGCACTTACTTATATTGAAAGTAATAGCACATTATTGGAATTCAACTTTCATCTTAGTAATTTCAATATTTTCAATGCTTTGTAATAGTAAGATTTTATGCAATAATGAAATTAAAAACATGATTTCCACATTTTATGTATACACATATTAAATTTTACAAGATTATAATGTAAATTTGTTCAAACATTGTGCGTATTAATTTTGATTTTAAATCACATTCTGTTTTTGCTTTTTAAAAAAGAATGTAATCAATTATTATTTTCTTATTAATGACACTAATCATTAACATGCTCTTAAATTCTAACGAGAGCTAAATGGTTGTATGTATGGATATTGCGAGCTTCGTAAACAATTAATAAAATCATTGTCTCAAAGATTAATTACTAATTATGTTGTCACCAGAAAATCATAATAATTAAAACGTGTATAAAAAAATGTAAATTACTAATTATGTTGTCACCAGAAAATCATAATAATTAAAACGTGTATAAAAAAATGTAAATTACTGTACTGTAAATTATGCATAAAAATATATTATTTTGAATAAAATTAAATATTATAGTTAAAAAAAGTTTGTCTTGTATCAATTTTTTTCCAAATTTGAAATTTTTTATTAGTCATATTTTATTTCCTTATTTTTTTTTTTTTTGCATGAATTTTAAAGTAATTTACGTTGGCGCTTTGCTTTTACGTGAATTTTGAAAAATCACAGACCGCATCCCCCCTTTTTCAATGTAAGTTACATCTATTTTTGCACGATTTCATTTGCGCGTGTTTTCTGAGGAACCTATATATTGTGTAAAATGAGACCCAGGTGTAATTCAACACTCTACTTTTCATTCTGTATTTATTATCATAAAAAAAAAATTAAAAAAAATTACTACTCTGTCATTTTTATACGCATGCATATGCCATTCTTTCCAATAGATTTATCATACATAATCTCAAGTAGTGAAGGTCGATACTAAGAAAAGTTTGTTTCACGTGACCTTCAACAATAATTACGTTATTTACGTCCGCAATTAAATAGGACTATGAAAATTTCATTAAATTAACTTATATTGTCACATTTACTTATTTAGGTGGTAATAATTTCTCTTTTTTTACAAAAGAAAGGAAAAAATCAGTACTTAAAGTTCTTTACCTGAGATCCCTGGAGAATTAGTGGAAGCAGATTTATTTATTTTAAAGAGTTCTGTTCATCACAGGTAATAACAGGTAATTCAATGCGAAGATCTTCATGTCCGTTGGTTGATGAGGTTCAGCTTGGTTTCACATTGGGAATTATATTTTATTCCAAGGCATCTTGATGTTATTGGGTGAGGCAGCTACAGTTGGTTGGAATTAGGAGTTTGAATCTGATGCAGTATGTTTTTACCCCGGCATTTCTTTTGGATCCGCCATTACGTAATAAATATATTAAAACTTTTAATATTCTGGATTTACGATTTACTGTTCACGGCTGTAACTCTGCAGGGCCAAGACAAAATGCATTGTGGGTGACTCTCTTTTATAGTCCCCTCCATTTGTTCTAGAAGTTTCTTTTTTGATTTCACTTCCTGTTTCCAATACTGATTAACCATCTGGTTGACGTGTGAAAACTTTTATCATAGCTTTTATTGTACATAAAAGAAAGTGAAATCTCATTTTGTAGGAAACCTCTAATTTTTTAAACATGAAACAAAAATCTCGTTTCTCTCTTTTCAACTACTTAATCCATTCATACACACATTTGTCACACACACATATATATCATTTCAAAATGAAGAGTCCCTCTCCCGCGTTTGTGTATTTGTAACCACCACCACGTAATAAAAATTAAATATTATATATCTACATATATGTTTAAATACCAATTAGTAATATTATTTGTGACTGGGTTCGAACCCATTCTGTCACAATAGACTGTAATTGAAAATTTTGAATGATCAGTGATGCTAATTGATTTTAAAAGTAGCTTAATAATCATATAAAATGTTTTATTTATGCATTAAATATGTTAAGTTTCCCTAAAACTTAAAAGTAAATCCTTGAAGTGGTAGAGTGACAAGCTCAAAAACTAACCATCCATGAAATAAAACTTATAGGTTCTGATGCTCCAATGTCACATATTCACTAAAGTGACTAATCACATGATTACAATTAATAAGAAATTAAGTTAATTGGATGGTATAATAAGAAAAAATAAGGATGCATATTCATGAATTAAAATATTTTTAAATTCTTTTGTCAGAATTATAATTTACAGTTATATGGTAGTTGTAGTAAAAAAATATTTTTACAAAGTGAGTCGCTATTTTTAATTCTCCGTTATTTTTTATATTAGAAAAAGTTTATGATCTTAATGATCAATTAATTGCAAACTCAAAAAGTTTTGTTAACACCCGTTAAATAATTGACTTCTTCCACTCTTATTATATACGGTGTCTGTTTATTTTAATCCAACAGCTTTTTAAACAAATATAGAATTAAATTTTAACTCTTTGTTAAACTAAACTTTTCTCACCAAAAGGCTAACTCTGGCTAAAATAGCATTTTAAAAACAATTTTCTCTTTTATAAAAAAAAAAAAAACGTCAATTTTCTCTCATGAATGAAATTTATATTAAATTCCTTGGCTAAACATAATCTCAATTTATAAATAATTGTTTTAATTTTACATGAAGTGCAAAGAAATCACACAAGAATTAAAAAAAGAAAAAAAATTGAATTTTACTTCTTTACTTATTCAATAATAATTATAATTAAATTTTAAAAGTTCTTTGATAAACTGTATTAAATAAACATCTTTATCTCGGCAACTATTCATGTTGATTAATTTATTCACAATATAAATAAAATACAGTAGTTATAAAAATCTGGACATTTAATAATTAAACAAAACTTTGCATTAAGCAATGCGTTTGGAAAATCTAAGAAATCTTTTCTGTGAGAATAATAAAAAATTATCCCCAAGCTTGAAAAAAAGAAAATGATAACAAATAATTAGATTTTATACAAATATATTGTAATGGGATATATATATGCGTTACATTTAAATTCAATACTTAACTTTTTTGTAAATATCTAATACTGAATTTAAAGCACAAACGTTCAAAACGCACAAATAACGAATAATTAATTTATTAATGTTTGATTTAAATAATAAAATAAGCTTTAAAAAAATTATAGAATTGAAACAAAGATTCGAATCTTTAAATAAAGTATAAAATAAAAACCTTTTTAATAATAGTGAAGATTTTTTAATTTTTAAATATAAAAATTACAAACAGATCCTTAGGGCAAAATGACAATTAAAAAGATGATTACGAAATAGATAAGAGTCTAGAAATAGAAACAAGAGACTTGCTTTTCCCACCCAAAGATATGGACACAGACCTCAGTGGAAAAATTTACTTAGCCATAAACCCAAAATCTACTTGGCCACAAACTGAATTAAACAATAAAATAGAGATATGGAATATGTTTGATGAATCCTGCATTCCAGAGATAAGGTGCCTGAGGACTATAAAAAGAAATCCAAAAGAAATAATTGAGGAGGGAGAGAATTAGAATTTTGAATTCGTTTCATTGTTGCTGAAAAATTAAAATAAATATTGTCACTGTTACCAAAAATGTAATCTGTTTCATCGTGCTTCCTTCGATGCGGCCGGCCGAAGGCAGCCTTCATCTCCATGGATCCCAGGAACGAACCACTGGAACCATCTTCATAAAATGTCTTCGGAAATCTTTATAAAATCATCATCGTCCGCAAGAAATGGCCTTTGCATAACTCAGATCTTCGTTGCAAAGGAACCAGCACAGAGAAAAAGGAAAGTATAAATTATAAATATAAACTCTTTAATTTAAAATCTCAGAACTTTAATTTTATTTAAATATGAATTACAGACTTTCTTTCCGAATCAAATCTGAACTCTATTTCTATAAACTTTAAAAATTTTAAGTCTTGTCTAAAATTGAAACGTAATCTCTTTAAAATATGTTATATGTTTTCATTTATGCTAAGTGTAAGATCTGTTTGTAATAGGATAGGGGTTTGCGAATGCAAACTTAAATTTAAAGATGAAAATACTTATCGTTATTTGTGCATTATTAAATTTAAAAGAAAAATAAGTTAAATAATATTTGTAGTAAAAAAATAAGTTAAATCTAATGTGTCATTTTAAAACCTTAAACCAAAGGTTATTTTTTTAGAATTAAATTAATAAAATGAATTAAATATTAGTTGAGTGTAGATGGCCACTAGACTAGGTTAAATATAGGTTAGTTTTAAAGGGATTTTGATTTCGGACTATTTGTTTCGTAGTTGTGTCAATGCTGGTGGAGAGATATATGGACATTTATATCAATGTAATGTGAATATGTTAGTACCTAGGGTGATGAGTACAACTGAATGCATGACCCCAAAGAGGTAGTCATATCGTTGAAATGGACGCAGACGTATTTCCTGCACCATTGACCCATTTCAGCTCTATGGATTGAGAAGATAAGTTGGCAAGATATGACTGCTCTTCCATCCATACGTAGCATTTTCTCTTTATATTACATACATGATTCCTTCACCAGATAGAAGCACATTCCTATACTGATTGAAGCTCATGTTTTCTCCAATAATATCACACTGTTCAGATGCACATTTCTGTTGGCGTGATTCTATGCTAACATGTTCATATTGCATTCATTGCTGATATATATCTGGAAGCAAGTGTTGGTGTGGCTGTGGACTTTTAGCCTGGAATCAAATGTTTGAAGATCTTATAAATGCGTCGTCTGGGTAGCTCATCTATACTCAACATTTCTAAGATTAAAAATAAAAGTTAAAACAAATAAAATTAATAGTAAATAATAATGAAACAAACAAATTTTTTTTATATAATTATTTTTCAAGTTTTGTGTGTTGTCACTTATATATATGAGTGAATAAAATCTTTTTGTGTTACTAATACTGACAGTGCTTTTATTATTATTTATTAAAAGAAATATATTTAATAAATGTTTTAAACCTCTGCTACTTCATGAGCTAGTGACTAGGGCTGGTGGTCGTGATCTTAACAGCGCGTATCTGATGACTTTATAAATTTTCTAGGTTCAAATGGCCTAGTGGCGCCTTCTGTCAGAAGATACGGTAAGACAGTAAACTTCATCATCATCCTGACCGTAATACTATATATATAAGTAATCTGTTTTATATTTTAATTGTTTTAGTTCAATCATTATATTTTCAGATGATGCACTGTGATTTCTCCTTATGGAGTCAGGAATCTCTCAGCAACTATGCCCAGAGAAACCTGTTAGCTGCTTTGAACCCCTTTCCATTCCCCACCCCAAGTTTTCCCATATTCTTTTCTACCCTGCTCCATCCCATTTCCACAAGATAATCTTTGTCAACTCCATGGCCTTTAGATCTAAAACCCCCTTATTTTTCCCCAAACCCAGCATAAAAACCAATAAACCATTCTATCTTTTCCAAAGACTTTATCATGTGTTTGAAGTGTTAGTATTCATTCATTTTATAGTTAAAATCCAAAGCGCATGTGCAACAGTTTAATGCTGTTTAAATATTACAGTTTATAAAAAACATCACGCTATATAAAATAATTGACTTATTTAAACCATTTTCTATATAATCACTTTGTTCATATTTATTCTTCCACAACTTCATTATTTATATCCTTTCTGCTTACATTAAATTAACAGATGCCTAATATTTTCTATACCTTCCTTACACAGCTTGCAGCCTAAATCACCCATATTTCTCCATTCCCGTGTATATTCCCTTGTTGCTAAAGATCGTAAATTACTTTCCTTGCTATTATCATAAATTAACTTGCACCCAATATTCTGTTTACTTCTATAAATATTTAAATTTTTTTTACTCTCCATACTAGTTCTCCATCTTTCCAACTCCCTATTCTTTATTAATGCATCTATTCTTCTATCCCATTCCTTAACACTAAAACAATCAACAATTCTCCTAATACAATCATTCCACCTTTTGTATAAGTATACAAACATAAATTCTTTATCTAAATCTTCTGCATAATGCATTAGATTTTGCACCCATCTTGTTGCCTGCCCTTTATTCATAATCCAATTAAATACTATTTTGGCTATTCTTTTATTATCATAAACTGTAATCTACCAAACATTTCCATTTTGCTTTTTGCATCTCTCGTATAAAAATTTGACCATCCCATTTCTCTTTGAATTTGCCTCCTTTGCCAACCACACTTCTGCAGCTAATGTATGTCTTCCTACTTCTCTTTGTACTTTTTCTAAGTAATCTAATATCCCTTTACTAACACATAACACATCATTACTGTATGTTAAACCTGCTATATTTATTATAGAACACTGTTAATTTCTTTATCAATCCCTTTCTTTTCTTTGCTTCATTTATCAATTTTTTCTCCCATTCATCCAAGCAATTTCTCCGATTGCTTAAAACAATTCTCAAATAGTTATATCTATTCGCCTCCCTTAACTTTATATCCCCCAATAAAAATTATTTGTCTTCTCTTTCCCCCATATTAATCATCATTACTTTTGATTTTTCTTCACTAAATTTAATTCCCATCTCTTTACCCACCTTCGCACATGTCCTTAACATAACTTCCATATCTTCCCTTCTTTCTGCACACAAAAAAACATCATCCACAACAGAAGTTCTTTTCAGCAAAGCCATCTAATGGACAATATATGGGATCTATTATATCCACACACCCAGACTGTTTCCTGGCATTTGTTTTTGACAGTGAAAATTTAGGATTCAAAATTAGTACTAATGCATTTAATAGCCACTTTGAACTTATTTACAAAACTCACCCTAATAACCTAAATTTAAAAAAAAGAAAAAAAAAGTTTTGAATTCAAGCCAATCTGCTTGTATAGTTATATAAACCAGATACCAGGTTAATAACTATCTTTTACTAATCTCAGTTTTATGCTGATTATATGACTTTCTAGCTTTTGATTAAGACAATAAATAGCAACAAAATATCATGACTTTCTCAGTTTAATATTAATATATACTTCAAAGAGCAATTCTCATTACTTCTTCATCCTATTCCAAAGTATCTATTGCATCACAATCTCAAAACATTTCCTCACTTTTGCTTTTGTCAGTCAGAATTTAGAATTCAAAACTGACTCTTATGCATCTAGAAACCATCTTTAAATCCTTTACAAAATTCAAGCTAATAGCCTGAAATTTAAAATATTTCTAAAATTTTGAATCCAAGCCAAATAATTTTGAATTTACATAAACTCAGCAATATTTTAACATCCCTTCTCTTCTAATCTTCAGTTAGGTAAATTAATAGCAACAAAACATTATATGACTTCTCAGTTTACTTTTTACATGATTCCAAAGATAGTTATTTTTATCCTACTCGATAGCTTGAACATTAGATGTTAGTGCTATTATATCCATTTCCTCAAACTGGTTTCAGTTTTTGCATTTATTCAGAATCAGTCAAGACATCCAATAATGTCATATACACACATCTAGCAACATTCTCCAATGTGAAGATTTTTTTAACAAACTCATAAACTTCTAATTATAATCATATAATTAGGATTAGAGCTATTAAGTGTTTATTTATCTTTATTATGTCTTATAAATAATAAACTTACATACATAAGTAATTTATCATTATTTTTATTAAATTTTGCCTTGATGTTTTTGGTATGGCAAAATATAGAAGATAAGAATTTCTCTTTTTTTTAATGGTATTTTTATGATAACTTTATTGCTGGAAATTAACTCTGCTCATAGAATTGCTTTTAGCTTTATATTTTTGTAAGATATTTATTTAATCTTTCACATATAACATTCATCACTTAAATTTTTATTCTCAATCTCCACTTTCAACTATAAGTACATACATAAAATTTAATTCAAATAATCCATTGATTTGGTTCAAATATCAATACAGATGAACTTTTCAAATAAATCTTGTAACTTAATACTTATATAATCTTTTGACTTTGTACATGAAACAAGTTAGTATATGCACAACGCCCTAACTTATTTGATGTGCTTTTCGACTTTGTAGTTGTTGTTTTTTTTTTAAAAAAAATATATATTTCATTTATTAAACATTTATAAAGTTAATTTTCAATATTGTGTTCTTAATTAAAAACATTATTTAATTGTCTGAATTAAAAATTACAATTAGACCAATTAAATTTTGTTTTATAGGTATATACAGAAACGTTTGGTTTGGATTTTACTGCAATTAGTAGTAAATTTAGTGACAAAGTCAATAAAATTAACAAATGCAACTTGGTAACCTTTAAATGAATAGAAATAATGATAGTTCAAATCAGATGTTTAGAGTTAAGCCTTAATAATGAAATTTAAAATCATATTAGATGCAATGTCAAGAACTTTGCTTTAAGAAAAAGGTAACATTAATACTAATAATAAAAATTCTAAGCCTTTAAAATGTTAAAAAAAATATCTCATTAGTCATTAAGTTTATGGAATAAAATGATAAAGATTAAAAATAAATTCATTTATGTTGTAATAGATCCAAGTAATAAAAAATCAGCTGACATCTTTTATTGAAATTAGTAATATTTCCAAGACTAAAAATAGTCATTTATATGTAAAGACTGCTTGGTGCACCGACTGCTTTTATTAAAACATTCCCTAACAATAAAGATTTATGCTCACATAAATAAATAAAGATTTATGCTCAAATTTAAATGAAGCCAGTCTATTAATGAATTTTCCAATGAATCAGTCAGCAATGAATATCAGTTACAAGAGATCTTTTGTTCTTTAAGCACTGATAGAGTTTTATTACAAAGGAAAATGCTTAAAATGAAATATTTGTCTATTTGAACCATTATTGTAGCAATATTGTTTCAAGATCTCTAAAGATCTTTCTTTTGTACATGAATTAATGTGTAAATCAATGGGATTAATAAAACTCTAGAATAAATCAGCTATATTTAAATGTCAAAGATTCTTAAAAAAAAAAAAACTTCAATTCATTATATGATTTTCTCGGTGTTAATATAAAAACTATTTATTGTTATTAAAAATATATATAAGAATGGGACAATATCAAAAAAAATATGACCAAAAATATTTTTTGTTAAAATAAACATTTTACACAGAGAGTTAATAATTACAATTAAAGTTTACAATAAAAATGCCTACTCTTGATGACTGAAAAATAGGTATTAAATTGAACTTAATATAATGCAAATGATGTATAGTGTTTTCAGAGTAATGTATGTGTTATAAGATTGATAATTCCTGGAGTCAGGTGACAATTGGACATCATAATATATTCTATTTTTGATCATGTTCAGAAAACATTATGAAGTTTTGTCAGTTATTTTTGTTTCATCACAAACTAAATATTTGTAGAATGAGACTGAAGAAAATTAATAATTTTATTATTATTATTTGAGATAAAAATTTATTATGTCTTCATTTTATCTTTTTTTTTTTATTATGTAACCTGTTTTTTTTTTTTTTAAGACATACTTGTTATGATCAAATAAAAATAATGTTTATAGGAATTTTGAATCAGGAGTTAATTTTATGAAATTATGAGAACAAATACTTCTTTCATAGGAGTTTACAGAAAATTAATGTTTCAATTGATTGGTTATCCCTTTCATTATATTAAAGTATAAATATGAAGTTATGATCAATTTAATATTTTAACCTTATCTGAACATCTTTGCATCAACTTCATGCTCAGTTCCTATTTTATACAGTCATTACCATATCAATTTTTATTTTAAAGATATTGCTTCAGGAATCAATGTTTTGATTGATTATATATACCTAAATTTTTATTTGCTACATAATGGTCAACATATTCTCTTGTCATGCTTGTGATCAGATGTTGAAGTCTGAACCAGATAAATATTGGAAAGCAGCCTTAAATTTTTTTTTTTAGATAACCATCCCTTAGCTATCAAAGCTAATCATTCAATATAAGTCAATAAATGAGTATCTAACTATCATTAGCTAAAATTACAAATATATACAGTTTAAAAACAAATAATATGAGCAAGATGGATGCAGTCTTTACCATTGATCAGGAAGTTACCTCTTAAGAGTGCTGAGCATAAGATTTAACTTTCAACTCAGCAGTTGTTCCTTAACTGTTAAGGTGAAAATTAAAACAAATTTTAAATTTAATATGCATTGAACTTGCATAAAAACAACTTTCTAAATCTCAAATTAACCTACTTCAAAATGATTGCAATTATTTTCTCATTCTAACAGAGCAAAAATTAAAAAATTAACTCTTAGTGTAAAAAAACTTTTCATGACTATCTCTAAAACAAAATTAATGTAAAAATTATTGATTTTATTATATAGGAAAGTCACACAGCCTTTAAAAAAAAGCAATATAAAATCTCTGAATTTAAATCAAAGTCAATTTTGTTGCCTATGATTCCTACAAACTAATGGATTAAATATTAATGTTTTATCAAATATTTTAATTAAACATTTAGTGATAAAAACAAATGTTCTCTCTAACAATCAAATAATTTCCAATAAACCAAAATCATTTCAGTCAAATGTGTGTGCCCAACAAATTAGATCAATCACATCAGGAGAATATTGATTTTAAAATTTTTGTTATAACTAATCCCCTCCCCAAAAAAGAATGACACTCAAGGCTACAATCTTTATAAAGCAGATTAAAAATACTAACTTCTTTGTCATTCAAATCAAATTTAAGTCAGTCATTAATATCACACTAATTGGAACTTTCTTCTGTCTCTCTTTAAATAAATACATAACAGACACATAAAACTGAAAACTATGTATAGTTTCCTCTTTTCTTTGCAAAAATTTTAATAGGATTAGCTTGTTTTTCTCTAGCAATATTTCCTCTGTCATCTGTGTAGATTCAAACACTGAATAAATAAATATTTCTAATTTAGATTTGACAAATCAAAAAATATCATTTGCACATATCTTTCTTATATTTAAAAGCATTGTTAATTAATATTCATTACTTTATTAATAATATCTTTGGGCTGCATGAAATCATCTTTTTGCAAATTCACTGCAGATAAACCTCAACATGTTTTATTTTATATGAGTCAACACTTTCAAGCAAGACAAATTACAAGCTAAATAACCTGCTAATCAACAATTTGATAATCCAATCGTACTTATAAACCAAAGTGAAAATGTTTTATACCAATTACTATTGGCCAAAGATATAATGATCTTGGTTCAATAATTTAAGTACATTAACAAACAAATTCAACTAGTCAAGGCATGTGTTTAAGTATCTTCTCACTAGCTTTCCACTGAGCACTGCACATTTTCCACAATGCTATGGTAATCCAAATTTAGTTTACTATATCATTATTTGCAATTTATATAAAAGTGAGGACATACATAAAAATCATAAAAAATGTCTTCATTTATGATATCATCTACAAACTTGGTAATACATTTATCAATTTCATTTATCATCCCTTAATGATTTTGCAAACCACATTAATAGAAGTTTAAAATGTAATGTCGCATGCAGTTTTATAAAACATGAAACTCATTTTATAAAATATGTGTGTTACAAACATATTTCAAGTTTATTTTCAACTTGTTATATTTGTCAGATCTCACTAAAACTTATTTACTTTGTTCTATATAGGTTATTTGTGTGGTGAAAAGTGATTTCTCAATGAAAAGTCAATGTGATATATCTGGAATATCACACGACTTCCTGAGAAAATAAAGAATATTTTATTTTCTTAATTGTTTTCATTATTTCAAATTCAACTTTGATGTCATCTGTCTATATGTTTAATAGATGCATTTTTTGTTGTCATACATATTTAGCATACTATTTAGCTAAAGAGGTTTAGTATTCAATGTGCCCAATTTTCTAAGTTCTAATTTATATCCCTAAGATAATTTAGATCATTAAATAGAATTTTATTTGTGACAACAAAAACACAATGGCCTAAAGATAAATAACTAAGATTAGTTTGAATTATACATGAATAAAAAAAATGTCAGAAGAAATTTTTTGTAAAATTTGTTTAACACCTGTGTTTACAAACTGTTATTTATAGTAACTAAAATAAAATTATAAAATGTTCTATATAGAACTAAGCTACCAAAAGAACACATTTGCCACTATAAGAATTCAAATACTTGCCAAGAATAAGATAATCTTATTGATTTGCCAAACATTATTATATATAAAATTAAAAATAAACGTTTTACTCTTTATACAATTAATTAACTATGCCATATACAGTTTAGCACAACTGTAGAATGCAAATTCAAGGGCTAAAGTGTCATGTATTGATTCCAAGCTGAAATTATTTTATGCTTGAATGTTAACATTATTTCCTAAGCAAGTAACCATATAATTATCCACTATTTTATTATATAAGATAACTATTACTAAAACTAAAAAAAAAAAAAAAAGAAGTCTTTGTAGATAATGTAGACAGCAACAAATAGAGTAGAATATATTTCACTCCTGAAAAGCTTTTTATAAGCTGGGACATCAGGTAATGTAAATACTTGTATATACTGATTTTGAATAAATTTTCTTAAAAAAAAGCTATTTAGTTTTATAGATATTTCCAAACTCACAAAGTAAAAAAAAAAAATCTTTAATACTACTTATTCTGGATCCGTCTTTATTATCAGTATCTAAAGACAGAAGCACTTAATTTTAAATGATCTGTTGTTGTTTGGAATGTCATATTTTAATAGTAAATTTAGAAAAGCTATGTTTAATCAAAAAGTTGCACTATGATTAAATATGCCTACATAACAACAGCCAATTGTCCTGTTTATGTAGACAAAGACTTAATAAAAATAGTACCTGAAGGATATACTTTAAGAATAGTCATGCTTTTAAATTTTAATAATTTAATTTTATATTTATAAGTAAATTTAATTTTGGTTTATAAAAGCTATTTGTATTTATAAGAACTTCATAGCATGCAATTAGTATATCGGTTTAGAATGCCCATAAACTGGATTCAAGTAGAGGCTTGATAACCATAAAAAAAAAATTTAAGTCACAAGCAAGCTTAAGATTTTTTTCAGTTAGATGATTGCCAAACCTAACATTAGGTGGTAAACAGGTATCTAGTTGTTATTAATTAGAGGATTATTATAAATTGTCTTGGGTTAATATGGGTTGATCATGTAACTATGTATATGGTAAATAAAAAAACAAAAAATGTGATTATAATACGATAAAGTACAATCTTTAAATTTAATTTTAACAAGTTCAATCATTATTCAAAACACTTTTTGTTTCGATTAAAATTTATTGAAACGTTTGGGAAAATATGAATTGTTTTAAAAAATAAAAATCTTTTAGTGAATATAATAACCTTGAAAACTAGTTGTTTTATATATAATTGTTTGTCTTATTGAAATAAAAAAAAGAGGGGAGATAGTTGCTAAGGTGATCATTTCTTTAACATTTTTATATTGATTATATCACAAGGAAAGCAAGTTTTTTTTTTTACTACAAAATATTAAGCAGATAAATATGTATTGTAATCAATCATTAAAAAAAACTATACCTCTAGTAGTCAGTATCGGTTTTTTTCCGACAATTTATAATAGTTTCATTATAAAGCAAGGAGTTCTGGGTACAACACTATATATATAGTGTATCTTCTTCTTTTTTTGCGAGTGTGATAACACATAAGTAAGCTATTTCATCAAAATATTTCATTAATTATTTAAATTTTGACACAATTTTTTTTCCACTTCTAAACAACTCATTAAAATGATAAATTATATATACAGTAAATATATAGTTAATGTTAAATACTCACTGAACTGCCACAACAATTAAAAACAAACTCAGATAACGTTATAGGTCACCATTTTGTGCAAAATAAGATTAGTTCTCTTTTGTACTAAATAAAGTTACATGTCATTCTATTATGAAAATTGATGGATTAAGTTTGTTAGAAAATTACATGCAGACATTATTTTATAAGAAAGCAAGGTTTGAAAGTTATCAGACTAGTATGTGTGTGATATTTAACAGCAGATCCCTTCTTTCTTTGCCTTTACAGATTTTAATAAAATTCCAGTAAAAACATCTGAACAACTACAATTTAATTACTCAGAACATGAATTTTTGTTAAACAGTTTAACTATTAACAAAAGAACTAGAGATATTCAGACCAGAAGATAGATTCACTAGTGACTTTTATTAGATCCTTTAATTCTAGTATTGTAGCCATACATTTGACAATCATTATCTGGTTCATGATTTCTATCACATACATTTAAATGGATCAGTGGCTATTAATTTTCATTTACAAAATAAATGAATGCAGCATCCATAGACTGTTGATGAGTGTGCAATTCTGTCTAAAACCATCAAATCCAATTTTTTGCATTACAATTCTTCAATTGTAGATTTATGGTTAACATCCCAAAAGAGATATTACATTCGAGATGTCTTATTAAAACTATATTTTAAGTTAATGTCCAAGTCTGATCTGCATAATAGTTTTTTGTGCATTTTCTATGAGGCAATTTATCTTCTAATATCTGGCAGATAAATATGTAAAAAAAAAAAGCCATTGCAAAGGAAATTAGAGTATACCAGTAATACCTCTCATAATAATATATCCAGAATTTAATCTGAGAATTTTTTTTTTTTTTTCAAACAGAAACACAGTATTTATCTTCAGAATATGCTAGTGCTAAGAAAACTGTTTATAAAATATATGCATCTCAATTCCAAATGATCCCAGCCAGCTTTTCAAGAAAATTGTTTTTAGGAATTAAATTTTGATCTAATCTTAGATAAATAAGGGAAATAATTAACAAGGTTACTCTTAAATAGTATTTAATAGAATAATGAAAATCATTAAATGAAAAATTGGGCATACTATCTTAATTGATTAGGAAAAAGACTCCAGTTTTTAAAAATATTTCCAATCTTTTCAGCCCTTATTCAGAGATTTTTCTATTTCAGGATAGGATCTTTTTTGTAAAATCAAAGCAATATCATTAGCATAAATGAATTTCTTGTAATCTATTTGTAAAAGATCATTGGTGAATATATTAAATAAAGTAGGTTAGAGAATTAAACCCTGTGGTAGACTTCTGTAAAATTTTATATCTACTATGATTATCATTTCTTGTCATTGGGATTATTTTATTGGAGTGCATTTTGTCAACTAAATTAATGACTTTCTTGCATTTAAGAATTTTAAAATCTTTTAGAAGTCTATTTTTTCAAACAGAATCATAATCTGAGGTATGGTAGCATGGGCCCTAAATATATTTTGAAAGCCTTTTTTCAATATAAGTTGTTAAAAATAAAAATTGTTCACTGCAGTTTCTTCCTGGTCTAAACTTAGCCTGAACTATAAGTAGATAGTTTTCAATATTGCCATAATTCTTGTTAAGTGATTCAAAAGGTTTTGTAAATATATAGTAAGCATGTTTCTACTTGCTATGATAGGTTGAACAAACTTATAATAGCTGCCAATGAATCCATCCCTCATGAATATTAAAAACAACTTTATTCCCAATTGGAACAAAATCACGATCCTCTTTATAGTTAATTTTTGTCTACCAAAGATTCAAGCATTGCTTATAAACTAAAATTACTGGATAATATCATGAAAAAAAAAATAAAAGGATTGGTCACTTTTAGCTTGGTAGATTAAAAAATACTCTAAAATATCTACTAGTGTTCCTGCTCATGAGGTCACTAAATCTTATATATCAGATTTCTAAATCCAGTACTGGTAGAATGAAAAAAAAGCATCATTAGAATAAAGTCACAAGCTTCCCTTTTATAGCTTTTCTAATATCAATCTGATAAATCTTGTAGAATCTTGGTGAACATGAACATGCCCTTGGTTGTTTTAAATGAGGAAAGACCCAGGGACAGATAGCATATTTCCTGAATTTTTAGAAAATTTAGGACCCTAAAACATAGTTAACAAAGGTATTCAGTAACATTCATTCAAAAACTATTCTAAAAAATTGATATAAAAACAAAACTATAGGCAAATATTATTGGACTACCAATTTATTTTAATTTTGCATATGATGTAAAAATAGAACTTAGTCCAGTATGTTTGGATATGAGTATGTACACACTTACTCATAAATACATTTAAGGTATGATAATGATTGCAATTATTTCTCCAAATGTTTATACTATTTAAGATCAATCATTTTATATATATATATAAATCATATTGGCAATCCAATGTTTTAAGCATTGTATACTTTCAGTTATGAAATATATAATTCTTTCAAAATCCATTGTACCTATTTTCTATATTTTATTATAGTTACATATCTTTCTTTTAGTTTTTTTTCTTTCAGTCTTAATGATATTGACATTATTTCTTTGTAAAAAAAATTAATTACAATATGTTACAATTTATTCTGAAAATAAATAAAAAAAATCACTCAATAACACAATAAGTAAAAATTATCAGAAAAGCCATTACCTAATAAATAAATTGTTTTTAGAATGATTTTATTTAACATGCACTAAAAAGCAAAAAAAATAATTGTTTCTTCAACTACATTTGGGTTTTTATAATTAACATTAAAAGTATGGGGGTGATGGTGTTAGAAATTAATTAAAGAGAGGGATTAACTTAATTAATTTGAGAATTGACATAATTAATTTCTGAAACCCCACACACACACACACACATTTATTTCAAATTAATATAAAACCCAAATTGTAGATGAAGAAACAATTATTTTGTTTGCATTTTAGTACAAATTAAATAAAAGTGTTTATTATTTAAAAAAATATTCCTATTTATTTTTAATTTTTTAGAATTGGCATAGTAAATAAAGATGTTTATTATAAAATATTTTCCTATACATTATTGTTTAGTATTTAGTATTGGGATCTTTTTTTATAATTCTTACAATTTCAATTAAAACAAAGAATAATAGCAGACTGAATAATATTTGACTTTTTTAAATAAAAAAAAACACTTTATATTTATTTGAAGGATCTTTTAAAATTGAAATAAAAATAAATCTTGATTTTTTGAAAAACTGTTTTGATATTTTTTATATTCATTGGAAAAGTTGATTTTTTTAAAGAATGCTTATCAAAATATATTGTAAATGCACTTTATTTAATACATATGATTTTATTTTAAATTGATTTGACACTTATAGTTTATATATATATATCACTTGATATTTCTGCAGTAAGTTAATATGTATACCCCTTATGTATATCAGATTTAGTATGCGTACATTATTATATATGTACATAATAACTAATTAAATAATTTAAAATATGAAGATATCTTTTTTGTTGAAAAGTTTTTGACATTTTTTCTTTTCACAGGAAAAGTTTATTTTTTAAAAATTTTTTAACAAAACTATATTAAAAACAAACACATACAATTTTATTTTAAATTGACTTGACACTTATAGTTTATATATATTGTAATGGTCAGAATCGTCTATCTCACTAACACACTGCAAAATTCAAACCCCAAACACAAAACTGAACATTCTAGGAGGGGTTGCCTTCTAGATATACTAAGTTCGAATCTAAAGTCCAAATTTCACAGTGCCACCTACGTGATAACGCATCTGATGCTACTACTAGTATAACCTTTTACCGGTGCCTGATGGTCAGGGAGAAACAAAGAGACTCTATACTAAGATAAGTTTGGGTTGCTAATTAATGTCTATGGATGTACAAAAGAAATGTAATAAATATATATATAGACCGAGACAGTGATAGGAATCAATAAAATAAAATACCAAATTTAGTTTTAAATGATTTCCAAGATTTATTTATATAGAAATATATATATAACGCCACTGTCTGCTTATATGAGACAGGGACGCTTACTAAATAATTGTTGGCATTACATTCCATTAAATGACAAAAAGGTTTTTTAAGAAAATATATTCTATCCCTTGGGCTAATAGTATTACAATAATATGCTTACAAGAGATGGGAACATATGTGAGGTGCTTTGAGTAATTATAAAAGTTTAATAAAATATTTGAAAGTTAAGTATTATAGAACCGAATATTCATTGATTTCGAGAATAGCACGGACAAAAGCTTACCAAGCAATAAAGCGGGAATGTGATCAAGACATTTATTTTAAAATTATAATTAAAGTTACATGGGAGGTCAGTATTGCTAATAATGAATTTATTTAAGGGATGGAGGTTGTGATACATTTAAATCACGGATGCTTTGTAAAATAAATATATAAATAAAACAATAGTGAATATTAGAAATGACTACGGAGGGCATCTCGCCGCTGACCCGTAGGAATGTGTTATCATGGACAGCCGAAACTTAGTGACTGGGTGACGACTGCGTTTAATTCCCAGGTGTGACATTTGAGTACACACTCTGCCTGGGAACTGCAGGAAGCGAAAAGGGAACGGACTTGGCCATTTAAAATCCTTGGAAAGCGAAACAAAGCAGTCTCAAGAACCAATTCATTTACCAGCAATACTAAACTAATGTATATAAAACATACAAAATGGATTCACTTAGATTGGGGAAAATGTCCAATCAAATTCCCAGAAATTCATTTAAAAGGCTCCGCACATTCTCGACGACAATGACGAACTTTGAAATTAAAGTACAATACAGTATTTAAAAATAGAAATATGCATGCTTGCAGGTTTGAAAAGAAAGTATAGATTTATTTACGCAATCATGCATTTGTGGCACAGTTTAATCATTGACCTCGCACATACTCTCATATTAGGTTAAAATCAATAAAATGTAGATTTTAAACTATTTGATTATATATATATTAAAGAAGATTAGAATAGCCCTCAAACGAGTGGTTTGCAAGATAATAAAATTGGGAATTATTTATAAATTTAAAATATGCCTTAATAGCGGCGTCTTACTTTCAACAAAGGGAATAATTTACTCGTTCAAAGACTATTCTGACACATTATCATAATAAAATAAAAGAAAGACTAATAAATAGAAAATATTAACCCAAGGATAGAGAGCAAAACTGTTGATTATATTAGAACACGTTTAAAGAAGTACATAATAAGTCAAGTGAAATAAAAGAAAAACAATTTAAAATAGCTATAGCATGTTAGTTAGGAATCACAAGAGCTCTTGGGTTAATTTGGGGTTACCTTTGGAGAAGCATTTGCAGGTAGATTGATGGTTGGCAGGTTTTATGTGATTCAGCAGCAAAATCTGGAATTGTTCATATTTTGGCAGCAGCAGCAGTTTCAGTGTTCCTCGTGATAGCTTCCGATGGTCTAGAGCAGCAGCCGGCCATTCCTGAGAGGAGAATAGCCTTCTTGCCGGCTCTACTCAGTCATGTCATGGTTAGCAATAGGTGTGGTAAACATGGTCAATTAATTTGGAGACAAAAACTCGGCTTCAAATTTAAGTTCACAGGCACGTAGCTAAAGATCTCAGGAAAATATATTTTGAAGAATATTTTACTAGAATATTTTCACTAGATACATTTCATTAGCAAATCACTAGAATCATTTTCATTAGCAAATCACCAGAATGGAGAACAAAAGAAAACCCTTCTTTTTATAGTGGAATTGAACAATAGAACTGCCCTGGAGCGTTACAAAAATATATCGAACTTTGCTGACTTATCAGCTGTAATTAAACCCATCTGAATGTCTAAAGGAATTCAACAAAATTTTAATTAATTTCTATTGTTAATTTCCTTGTCGACATTCGAATTACAAACTTGATTTAATTAAAATTACTTTTACTGATTGAAAGAAAACCTTAAGTGGACATCTGCTGTATATTTTAGATAAGCTTTTATAACATTAAATAATTAAATTCAAAAGAAAATTATTTTACTTTTTTAATTGCAATATTTGAATCCATTTACTAAACGAATATGAATTTTATTTTAAATCAAAAATATATTATGACTGTAATATACTTTTGTAAATAGATTCAAACAAATAATTTTAACTAACAATTTATAATTTTGACATAAGTTTTAAAATGCATATCATAGTGTGTGCGCAATTACAAATTATATAACCTACTTTTTAAATAAATCTAAATTACGTGAACATATACACAATCCATAATATTTTATTTATTTGGGAATGAGTTATATTTATATATAACACGAGCGTTGTACTCGTGGTTTAAAATTGGGCGGAATCTTCGATATATAAGTGCATTGCAGACATACTACGATAGATTGGGGTTCAAACTAAGATATGAGGGTAGGAAATAGGTGAGAAAAGGTGAAACGAAGATCTGAAAAGCAGACCTTACTGTTTCAATATCAATAGATATTTCTGCAATAAGTTAAAATGTATACCCCTTATGTATACATCATATTTAAAAAAATTCCATAATTATATGTGTATGATAAAAAAATCATTAAGTAACTTAATATTTGAAACTAGCTAACCTACTTAAAATATTTTAGTGTCATATTGCAGTGCCTAATAATTTATAAAAAAAATGTACCAAATTTCAAACAACTACATTGGATAAAAATATATTAAACTTTAATTTTAAAATTTTATTCTAACTTCAATAAAAGTGTTTTCAAACAAATCAACCAACCAACAAACAAACATAGATTGTAACTCAAATAAAGCAATTAAAACTTATTTTAAAAATAAGTAGATTCCTAACATTTCAAATTTAAAAAAGTTATTAAATAACCCACTGTAAAAAAAAAAATTTGATAGTCTCTCATGAAGAATCAGTGAAGTAGAAATGAAGACTACATTACTCACTAGATTATTAATGGCAATGACAACTTTTTTTTTTTAACTTTGCTTTGCCTGATCTAACCAATCTGGGTTGGATATCTAAAAAAAAATCCTAAACTTGATTAAAAAAATTTTAAATGTATTTAAACTTAAAAGCAAGATGTGATGATAATGTTAAAAAGTATATAAACAATAATAAGTTATCTTCATTGATAACCAAGTTGTTTTTGTTTTTTTTAATTCCATTTTACAGTATCTTCTGTTGATAACTTTTGGAATCACAAAATTTGAAGAAAAATTTTAAAACTCTAGAATTTGTTTTTCAAAAATTATTTAACACAAACATAAATTATCCAACCTTTTGTGTATATACATATGTGTGTCTTAATGCAATTGTAAGAAAATTGGACTTGGAAGCTAAAAGTTCCCAGTCAAAAAAAACTTACTTTGATCAAATAAATGGATCCCTTAGCAGCTGATATAATGATTTTTTAATGCATGAATTATAGTTACACCCAATAACTAAAAAATTTACAGAAAAGTTAATGCTAACTTGCAAAAACACTTTTTTCTATATTATTATTTTATAAGCACAGTGAGAAAAAATAGTCAATTCTAAAAATTCTTCTTAAGACTAAATAAATTATTCATTACTCAGGATCTCATATGATGTTCAAGCCCAGAAATAACAATTCAGATTGCTCTTAAGTCCATCACTCTAACACTGTACTGATCACTTTTAATCAAAATTGCAAACTAACTTTCAATACTTATTAATGAAACAATAAGAACAGAAATATGAAGATTATATCCATGTAAACAGAAATAACATTTTGCATTTTATTGTTGCTAGGAAACTATCAATTACCAATAAACTGGCATTCCCCATAAGGACTTCTTCATTAATTTATAATAGTTCTTTTGTTGGGGTTTTTATTGAAGTAAAAAAAAGATGTTGGATTTAAATCCAGAATGCTATTTTTTATATGTGTGAGAATGTGAAAGACTATGATTTTTCTTGATAGTCTGAAAATATTTAAACTTCTCCAGAAAGACTTTTCTCAAATAGCAGAAAATTTATACAACAGACTACAAATCCATTTTTTTGCTATACAAATAAAGCAAATACCTCTTATCTCTTGAATCATAGCATCTTATTAAAATTTTTATGAACTGAAAATCAATAAGAAGATATACTAACAATAAAGATCAAATCAAGCAGATTTGTTTTATTCTTGTTTCATGTAGTATAGTAGATATACATGAATTTTCAGAACCTGACTAAATAATTACAAATTATTATAAATATATTATAATAAAATCTATGATTATTACCTACCATGTCTTCAACCAATTAATTATGATATATTTAGATCTCTAAGTATTTTATCCCATGGTTATATAAAAATTGAAAAACTAGTAAAAAGATAACCTCAACTATTCCATCATGAATTCTTTCAGATAATATTCCACAAAATATTCTGCTATTGTAAAATTCTACAGCATTTTATTCTCAGAATTGTAATGTTGAATAATAATTTTCTTATATTAAAGTGTGAAATATCGCTCTTAAATAATAACAATATTTTATATTTCAAAGATTTATAATTCTCTAAAATAATGTTAATTTTAAAGTTTTCCAATCATATTGAGAATAATTATTATTGTTGTTTTACATAGTAATGCTAATCTAAAGATAAATTTTCCATTATTTAGAACAATTAATTAGCCATGCAGAATTTGAATAATATTCCTTGAATTGTATATAATGGTTTTATACTAAAAAAAAAAAAAAAAAAGAAGTCAAATAAACTTCTGAAATAGGCCAATTGATTTATTTCCGTTTATAATTGACAATTAGAAATAAATAGAAAAGTTTTATTAATACTCTATATAAATTGCTCAATTCTATAATACTAATTTGCCATGAAAGCTTAAACTTTTTCTGTGTTTTATAACTTCAGAAAAAAAAAAACTACTATATAAAAATAAAAAATAGAACTTAATATAATATTTTGTATCATTCAAAATGTATAAAAATGAAATGAGGACTATATGGAAAAAGTTTCTAAGTCATACCTTCAAAGTGAAAAAAAAAATTATTTATAGGAAATAAATATACTGTTTGTTGAGAATTTTGCTTAAGTAAATTTATTTTCCATCTGCTTTATCGTTGTCAGTTTCCAATATACTTAAACCTCAACATAAAAGAAAAAGTATTATTTTACAAATTTTATTATTATGTACATTTAACATCTCAAGTTAAAAACTTTTCAAACCATGATAAATATCAGATAAATTTTAAAAAAAAATATTTTGTTCACTTAAGTATCATGTTTATGCATAATTTGTACCAAACTATATATATATGCAATCATTTTCATTGATAAGAGACATGAAGCAATTCATTTGTTAAAACAGATTTATTAGTCATTTCCTTCTTTAAAAAAATAAAATTATTTGGAATTAATCAGAGTTTGTGCAGTTATAAAAATCATCCAGATAAAGAGGGTTATATATATAAAGAAGATAAAGATGAATATGAAATACTGTGGGTGAATAAATATCAATGTAAGGTCAATATAAAATAGAACAGATGAATAAGTTCTAAATTAGAATAATTTAAATAGATTTAAGATGAATATAAAATAAAAAGCATAAATAAATGCTTGAAATTAAATATAAATTAAAAATTAAAAGGGTATAAAATTTGAATAACTCTGACAATATTATAAGAAAATGTGTTTTTTAGTTATTATTGTGCATGTCTGAATATTATGCAATTCTGATCATGCTATTATCAAATGTAACAGTAGCTGGGTTCAAACCCTGTTACAAGAAAGGGAAAAGCGCATACGCATTACCCTCAAATACCAGCATATATTCAAGCGGGTGATAAAGGATTAAAATATATATAGTTATTCATATATACATGCGTGAAATAAATTTTAAACTCTTTTTTGTTAGTACTTTTTTTTTAAAAAAAATAAATGGGGAAGGGATTAATTAGTAAACATTATTTATTTAGAATGTTTTACTTTTAAAATAGTACAAATTAACAAAATTACAGTTGTGTGCAAATGTGTTATATATTATTTATTGGTTTAAGTTTAATTATATTTAAAATTAACGAGGGTAGCGAAGAAGGAATGTTGTTTGTGCCTTCAAGCAGTTTTATGTTGAAATCACAATCACTAATTACTATGGAAATAAAATTCCAAGAAAAAGCCAGAGAATGTTTGACCAAAGCAATGGAAATGAAAATTTAAAGAAAGAAAAGTAATTTGGAAAGGCAAAACTATTCAAAGAAAAAGACTTACATTGAAGATCCGATAAGAAAAAGAAAATTTCCTTTGTATGAGAAATGAAAATTAATTAGAAAAAGAAATTAATTATTGAGGGGAATTTGGGAAATAAAAAAGAGAGTGATTTCAGTTAGATCTTGACCATTGAGAGAGATAGACTTAAAAAGCTATAGAAGATATATCTAACATGACGGGGTAAAAACCTTACGTAAAGGGTTTACTCACCCATAGCCGATGCGAACTGATCAGAAGCCACCTGCCGCCAAAGAACCTCGAAACCTAGCGAATATTCCAGATAGTGGAACAGAAAAGAAATAGAAAGGACTCGTATGTAGAAAAATATAAATTCAGTTAATTTGAAAGTTACATTAAACAAGACTTCAACTACGACTCCAACAGTACTCATGGCAATTTAAACATCGGACTCATCAGGAAAAAATTATATCTTCGCGCTTTCATAAAACTACTCCAAATACTACCGGATAGCAGAAATCCATTTGATATGCCTCGTTACATTCGGATCCCAGACCCCGGGGTTTTCACCAAGTAAAGTGAACTCTGTTTTATCTCTCAAAATTGTTTATGGCTACCCTCGAAAATAATAACTTTCTTAAATCATTTTATAACATATTATTGTGCACAATTGTATAGTAAACATTTTTTTTCTTATATATAAAGATGAATATGTGTTTACTTTAAATTTACTGTTATATCGTTTCATTCATAATTTGGGGAACTGACTATATGTTTTAGAGGGGAGAGATAAGAGTTTATTTCTATAGATGGCAATGAGAAAGTAATAATAAATTTTAATATAAATTTATCTTTGCGTGAGAATTATTTAATAATTATGGTTTACATATTTTTTTATCACTTCATTTGCTAAATAAATTCCAATAATTCAAATATGTCAGAGGTAAGCGGATATATAATAGTATATTTTCAGTTAAGTACAAACCTATATATATATATTGTAACGTTTATTTATATACGTTACAAATATATTGGCATTTGGTAAAAGCTAAAAAAGTAAATTTAGATTTTTTTTTGATTAGTATAATTTTTGTTAAAACGTGCAATGAAGGTTAAAATTGTCATTCTTATTTTTTTTTATCTAATTGGAAAGAATAAATGACATACAGATTACTAATCCAGATAAATTAAAAGAATTCCAAAAGTATAAGCTAAAAGAAAAATATTTTAGCTAATTAAAGATGGAAGAATAATGCTAAAAAAAAAGAGAACTTTGTAACTTAAATTTAAGAGAGAGTGTATAAGATTATTATCTTATACGCTGATAAAAAGACAAAAGAGTGCGCAGAAGTTCCAAAAATGGAGCGCGATATAAAAAGGAGATGACAACTTCAATCTGGGTCTTCTCTTTAACTTCTAGTTACATCTCTGAAAGTTGGAGATTTCCATGAGCATAACCTGTGGCAAGAAATATACTTCTACACAGGTATGCCCCTTGCTGTACCAAGCTGTCACGCAAGCATGGAAACGGGACTTGTGAAGACCGCTTTTTGCAATAAAAGGGTCACTACAACCGTGCCTTTTCTCCAGCTATAGAACGGAACAATAATGGAAGACGCCGGCAGGAGAGACCCATGGAAATTCTCATGATCTGGGATCCCATAAACCTACATGAACTTACCGGTAAGTTAAGAATAAATTTTCCTGATAGTGACTTAAAAGTTTGCAAACAATTATTTATCTAAGCTTAGACTACCATCCTGATATAGACTTTTCGTATTCAAGGGACTTTCTTATAAAGAATTTTATACAAGATCTTGGAACATTATTAAATTGCGTTCATTATTTAATCTAACTGTTTTTGTTAATCGATTCATTATCTGGATTAGCCTGTGTGTACTTTCCAGTTTAGTTAATTCGTAATTTAACTTATAAATATTTTAGTTTGTTAGAATAAAAGAGATTATACTTTTATCAACCTTTTCATTGTGCGTTATTAATAATAGTTATTATTTTTTATTATTAAATCTATTAGTAGTTTAATAAGATTTAAAATTGTAATTTACCTTTGCCAATATGTTTGAATAAGCCCAGGAATAATAATCTTAAAAAAATTAATTCTCGTTACGGTAGGAGGTAATACCGATTTGTTTAAAAGCATTTTTTCTATTTAGTTTACGAGTTACAATATGTTTGACGCCGACTCAGTGGGTCTAACAACTCTGGTGCCCTCATGTAGAAATTAAAAACTGAGTCAGCTCACGATTGTACTTAGCAATAATTCTAGGCCGAGTTGATCAGGAAATATAGCTATGTTTTTAGAATAGAAATATAACTTTCTTCTTTTTTGACATAGCTTGATCAACTCACGCGCAGTTTATATTAGCGTGTAAGAGGCCTAGCAAAATGAAAAACGTTACAATATATATATTTTTATTGTTAACGCCGTTCATCCGATAGGTTTTCCTCCCCACCCTGGGAGTGAGTTAGCTTGGGTTGGGCACTCCATTAATCGGGAAATATAATTCTCATTGTAATAGTGGGTTTGGCGCTTGAGGTCATTGATAAAATGACGCTCATAAATATATTCTCCCGTTGACATTTTTTTTTTTGATATTTAGATTTTATTCAAGATACCAGGGCTACCGTAAATTTTATTCATTAGTTTTAAATTCTAATTACGCAATATTTAAAATTTGCGTCAAGTAAACAATACTTGCCTAAGAATTCGCATCAGAATTCGCTTTGGTGGGTAATAATTAACTATTACCTACAGGTGTTATGGCGACTAAACAGCCATAGAAATTCCATCCAGTCATCGGTTAGGCTCTTTGGTCCACTTCTTGAAATCTATATCATTTAGTTAAGTTCACCAACGTCAAATAAGACGTGGTAAAAGTTGAAGCCCGTTAAAATGGCTTTCCAACGTTTGGAGCTACGAAAGTAGGAGAACGGCAGGTTAATAAAGATAAATTAATTGATTATTTGTTCCGTTTTTTTTGCATGAGTTTAATTATATTGCCTCGCAAATATTGCTTTAAAAAAAAATAATAATAATAAAGCACTAGACAGGGGAGAAAATAGGAGTGAGAGGTAGAGGTTCAACAGTAAGGCAGGTAATGGTCAGCTTAGTATTTTGTGAGCTGGGATGAGGAGCCCGGCACGTTATATAGAAAAGTCAGAAAAAGAAGAAATAAATTGTCGTATTAGAACGTTATATATACATATAAAAACGAGAATAAATATATAACTGCATTATTATTTCACTTAGAAACTAGGAAAAATAAAATTCGCTTTCTTAAGGATATCTCATAAAAATAGTAAAATAAAGTAGATGAAAACCCGATCGGGAGAAAAAAGAAAGAAAAAATGAGCGAGGATAGCGCAGAGAAAGCAGGAGAAACCGATATGTTGAGTATTATTATGAGAAAGCTACAGGAGATGGAAGAAAGAATGGAATTGAGATTTGCGAAAATGAGGGAAATGCATAAAAAGCATGAGATTACAATATTAGCATTAGAAAAGAAGCTAGACAAGCAAATGGGGGGAGGCGAAAGGGAAGGAAGCCCAACCCAAAGAGAAGATGGCCTGGAAGAAGGGCAAATGAAAGCCGAGATAGAAAAGAAAGAGGGAGCAGAAAAAAAGAAAGAGCAAAATAGTATAGTAGAAGATAAGGAGGCTATAGCGAAATATCCAATATCGCAATCTCAGGTAAATCAGTTTTTAAAAATTAAAAGGTTTGCTGGGAAAATGAGAGAGGCACCGGTTGAACATTTGAAAAGCCTAGAAAGGTATTTTGCCGTTAACATGATGATGGAAGAATGCAAATTAGCTATCGCCTGTAGCAACTTGGTGGAAGATGCGCAGTCATGGTGGGATTCGCTGTTTCATCCACCCAAGACTTACCAAGAATACAGAGAAGTGGTGAGGGACACGTTCTGGTCCGAAGAGAGACAAGAGATGGTGAGATACTACACCATGCAGGAAAAATATAGTGCGATTAGCCAGGAAACTTATTCTCAGTTTTTCCATCGTCAGTCAGGTAGCTAAGTTGCGCACCTTGGATGCATGTAACATGACGGAAAACAATATTATTAGGGTGGTTAAGCGTAACTTGCCTATAAAAATTGGACAGATGCTCCTGGGAAATGGGAAGGCATCCATTGAGGACATAGCAGAATTGCTAAATGTGATAGACATGAGCACGCAAGACCAAGACGAACCGCTGGATAGGAGAAAAGTCGAAAACGCTCAAACGATAAGGCACGAAGAAGTTAGGTATCCGAGAGACATCCAAAAGAGTTACCAAAGGGAAGATACAGGGACATCGTGGCATCCACCATATGAAAGGAAAGAGCATCAAACAGTACCAAAGTTCTATAAGGGACAGGGAAAAGGGTCGTGTCCCCCATCTCCAACGTTAGAAAAATAGACAGTGATTAAAGTAAAGAAGTATGCCTAAGTTTTTTTTTTTTGGGGGGGGGTTGTTTTCGTTTGTGATTTTTTTTTTTGACGTCTTAGTCGGTTAAGGTATTTTGTTTCGCCATGGTTGCAAATAATATACTGTTCAACGCCCTTATGTGGCAGTGTTATAGTGACAACTAAAAGCTGTATATATAGATTTATTATTGTTGTTTATATCATAAAAATGACAGAGTAAAACATAAATGGAAATTATCTAATTAACTTACTTTCCTAAGTCTAATGCATGATGTAATAATTGAGAAACATTAATTCTAACTAAACAAGTCATAGCAAGATATGTAATATTTAGGATTAACATAATTTTATTCAAAAATAACAAACCTGATGACTATTTTATTATTTTAGTGCTCTTTTCATAAACAAATTATTACAAATAATTTTTTGTAATGATTTTAACTATCTGAATTGTCTTAATATTTACTCTTCTTAGCACTTCAATGCTACAATTACTAAGTATTCATTTATTATTTAACACTCGCCAAAAGACGCATGTGCAATTAGCTTGAAAGGCTGATCTTTGAATGTAATTACTACTCTTGCAAAAAATCATTTCATTTACTCCCCTCCCTCCCCCATTTATTGATACTTTTCTTTACAATCGTTCATTCAAAGCTGAATACCAAAGAAAACAAATTGACTTATTTTTAATTCCAACTTTAATGATAAAAAAAATTGTTTACTATCCTTACTAAATGCCACTTTAATCATTGCAATTCTCTCTCTCTCTTAATATCTTCTGCTGTGCCATTTTTATTATCAACCAACAAATTAAATATTTAAAAGTGCTAACCAGTGTTAATATTTTTAATCCCTTTATAATGATAATTATACTCAAATTTGTCTTAACTTACTTTTTTTTAAAATCTGTTATCATTCAATCACTTTATATGACCAATACAATACCAATTTATGATTTCAAAGATCAATATCAAATTTGTCAAAATAAAACCCAGTATATTGTGATACTAATTTTACTATATTATGCTTCTTATTCAAAATAACAAATTTTCAAATGCTACACGTTGGATGTGATAAATTTACTGATAGATTGCATTAAAAAGAACAATTCTTGATTCTTGCACTTGGAAGATTAATTAATTGTTGCCAAATTTATTTGTTAAGGCCCTGCTTACAAATATTTTATTATCATGCCCTATGTTGAAGGTTACAAATTTACTGTGAAAGCCAATTTTAATGTGCGATATCCCATGTTTAGAATACAAATTTTCAATTCCCACACATTGGATGTCCAATATATATAATCAAAGAAAATATTTTACCATATTCATTTTTATATCATTTAAAATCAACTTACAGTAATTATTCTAGTAATTTATTACTGAACTTTAATTTTCTGTATGATTGGACCAACATTGATGAATTATTTAACTCAAAGTGGTGTGTGTACTTCTTATTAAAAATTTATTTTTTATACAAGCAGTCATATAAATTAAATCATGTTCATAAAATTGAAACAACCATCAATTCAAGAATGATTCAACAATAAATACATTTTATATAAATATATACTTAGATTGGAAACTATAAATAAATTGTAGATAATTATATTTACAACGTAAATAAGAAATTTGTAAACAATTATATAAATACAGTTACAAAAATTTTCAAAAAGATAATGGAGCAGAATGCCATTAAATCAACAACAAAATATTTACTAAATACTGTGTGATATTGTTAACTTATTCATGTGCTTCCAAAAGCAATTCTCTTCACCCTATTCTAGAACCATATACTGTAAGTGTAAGTAATGAATGGACTCTAGATGGTAGTAATCTATAATATCTTTAGCTGGAACTAATACACTTCTTGCATTCAAAAGTATCTTTAATTCTTTTATATTATTCAAACTAATAACCTGAAATTAACAATAAAAAAATTGAGATATATTAAAACATAAACTATGTAGATGTTAATCTGGCTATTAGTTTTAATAATAATGATGGCTGGTGAATATATACAATGCATTAGTTCAAATCCTGAATCTTAAGTCCTCATTGATGGAGGCAAAAGCTAGAAGATAGTCTGAGAATATAGATACTACTGTACATACCAGCGGTCCCCAACCTTTTTGCACTTAAGAGCACATTCTATAATACCGGCCAGTGATGAACACCATTTATTTTTTCAATGTACATTTATAATTGGATATTGTTAATAATAGACTTTTTTACACTGTAAAAGTATAGTATGCCCTACAATTTGATTACAATATAATACAATAATTTATAAGAAATCTTAAAAATTAAATTTATTTGTATCAGATAAATAATTTTTTATCGTGTTCGGATAGTGGCGGGCACACAAAAAATGGTCTGCAGGCACCATGGTGCCCGCGGGCATAGGGTTGGGGACCCCTGGTATAAACCATATTTCCCTGAAAATGAGACCTAACCAGAAATTAAGCCCTAGCATGATTTTTCAGAATGCTTATAATATACACCCTACTTCAAATATAAGCCCTAGTTAAGATAGTCAGCCCATTGAAACACAATTCGCACATTGAATTATAAAGTAATTAATGTATAAATAATATTATCGCCATTAATGCTTTAAATGAAAGGTAATATAAATATTATGGTTCTTTTGTATTTTCCCAGTGACCATTTTCAACTAACATAATTCTATCTATATAGAAAAACAATTTATCTACCACAAGACATATCAGACAATTTGGTGCTGATATAGTATGCGCTCGGTGGCCATTTTGAATTTGGAAACACCCAAAAACACTGCTGGCACATGCAAGCGATAAATGTCATTGACTAAAAACACTCATTTTTCAAAAAATAAAACGTTAACTGTAATATGTATTAATATGTCTATTATTAAGATTTGTGATGTATTATTATAACTCTTAGTTAGAGACATAATCCCAAAACCAAATGTAAAATATATATTTTTAAAAATAAGTTAATTAGGTTTTTTTATTTGTTGATACTCTACAAAATAGTGTTGAAAGTGATGTTCCCACCATTTGAGATTTAGCAATATACTTTTTAAATATTTTTTTAAATTATAATACTGATTTTTGAGATTTATTGTATACTTTAGAAAGTTATACCCTATATATTACATATATAGACACAGGTATATATATGCCTGTGTGTTTCAGCTATAAAGGGTTTTTGTAAATATCATTTAGGAATTTTTTTTAAAAAAATGCCTTAACATAAATTAATTTTTTTGAGATTTACAATTACAGTGTTTGATTATCACTCTATAAATTACCGTTTTTGATTTATTTTAAAGGATTGTGTAATTTTTTTAAATTTTCAATATTACATTCTTCTTTTGCTCTTTTTTTCTTTTCCCGCACTTTTTTTCCATTGTAGCATTTTAGGCTGTTTAATGTTATGTTACAATGTCTGATTTATAGCATTATAGTTTTTAAATATTGTTTTTTAAAATACTGATTTAGTATATACTGTTGAAAACAGGAATAAGCTTTCTTTTTGTAAATAGCATTTATGATTTTTTTTTTTAAATGCCTTAAGATACGTTAATTTTTTGAGATTTAATATTAATCAATGTTTGGATTTATAGCGTTTTTGATTTTTTAATTTTTTGAGATTTACTATTACAATGCTTGGATTTATAGTGTTTTTAATTTTTTGAGATTTGCTATTACAATGCTTGGATTTATAGTGTTTTTGATTTTTTGAGATTTATTATTACAATGCTTGGATTTATAGCATTTTTAAAATAGCATTTATTATTTTTCTAATGATCGCTATATTTTAACGGGTTTTTGTAAATATCATTTAAGATTTTTTTTTTTTAAAATGCCTTAACATAGGGTTAATTTTTTGAGATTTACGATTGCAATATTTGATTATTATCACTATATATATTAGCGGTTTTGGTTTATTTTAAAGTATTTTTTAATTTTCAATGTTCATCTCTTTTTTTTTTCCCGCACTTTTTTTCCATAATATAACCTTTGGCTATTTAATGTGATGTTACAACTCAATGTTTGATTTATAGCATTATAGTTTTTAAATATTGTTTTTTAAAATTATAATACTGATTTAGTATATAGCGTTGATAGACCAGACTGAGATTTTTAAAATAGCATTTATTATTTTTCTAGTGATCACTATATTTTAAAGGGTTTTTGTAAATATTGCAATGTTTGATTATGAATATATATATAAATTAGCGTTTTTGGTTTATTTTGAAGTATTTTTAAAGTTCACCTCTTTTTCTTCCCCCCCAGACTTTTTTTTTGATAGTAGCACCTTAGGCTATTTAATGTGATGTTTTCCCGCCATTTTTTTAAGTGTAGTCCCTCCCACCACCTTTTTTAATTATAGTGCCTCCGACGTTTTATTTTTTAAAAAAAAAAAGTGTTTTTAGTCGATGACATTTATCGCTTGCATGTGCCAGCAGTGTTTTTGGGTGTTTCCAAATTCAAAATGGCCACCGAGCGCATACTATATCAGCACTGACAATTTATATATTTTTAGGTTCTTATTTATATTTAATACTTAGATTTAGAATAATGCTTGATTTAGTTTCAAGAGTTCCGTGTGTAGCTTTTAAATATTCAAAATAAAAGAAAATTAGTTTGATTTCTTAAACTTTTATTTCTTCTAAAAGATTATAAATAATGGAAGTGATTTTAATAATCAACATTAATTTTAAGTTAAATCATCAATCTTTCTCCTAAAGAATTTTTTTAAAAAAGAATACAGAAACATTTTCCGAATTTTTGTGCTTGCATTGTTTTGTTGCTTTTGTGTGGACAAACCATTCTTAACTGTAATCATCATTTTTGTTACCACTCCTGTCTCAGCAAGTCTTCAATTAATACTTGATTTAATGGTAAATTTAAACAATATTCTGATTGTCAGATAAGAAGAGTATAAAAAGAAAAAGCTACTTTGGCTAGTACAGGAAAAGAATTGGAGAGGGGGGGTAAGAATCTTACAGCTTTTTATAAAGAGAAATAAATGTGCATTTTTATATTTGAATAAATATAGACTTTTTTGTAGCTAAAAAAATAAAACAACACCTGAAAATAAGCCCTATGGTAAATTCTAAAGCAAAAATTAATATAAGACCTGGTCTTATTTTCAAATAAACATGGTAATAAAAAAAAAAAATCAAAGTCAAATATCACATGACTCAATTTTTAAGGTTGTAAATAAAAAATAAAAAGCTCTGCTAACAAATTTTATTGATAAATGCCAGCTAAACAAAGCAGTTAAAAATCTATATCTTGAAAACCATTCCTTAGCCTCAGACCAATGGCTTCATGTTTTGGTACACTTCAGTGAGGTGCTAGGATAGTTTTAGACACTAGATCTAAAAATACCATTCATCTAAAAGTTAAGTACTAAGTAGAAAATCTGAAATTTTTACACACTTGGATGCCTTTAAACCCAGCTATCTAACTTAAATAGCTATATGGGGCTGAGAGATCTTCAGCCAAACCATATATTAATAGCCTTAGCAATATAACATTGCTTAAGACTTTAAAGCAAAGACTATAGTCAATAAAAAATCCAAATCATATATCACATGACTCAATTTTAAGCTTGAAAAAATAAAGAGCTCTGCTCATTTGCTCTTACAAGTTTTATTGATAAATGCCAGCTAAACAATTTAAAAATACTCTATCTTGAAAATCACTCCTTAGTCTCAAACTAATGTTTCATGCTTTGGTACTCCTCAGTGAGATGCTAAGGTAGTTTCAGACATTAGATCTAAAAATACCAAGCTAAAGCCAGCATTCATTTAAAAGTTAACTATTAAGTAGAAAATCTGAAATTTTTAGACACTTAGATGTCTTTAAACCCAGCTATCTAATTTAAATAGCTACATGGGGCTGAGAGATCTTCAGCCAAACCATATATTAATAGTCTTATCAATATAACATTGCTTAAGACTTTAAAGCATAGATTATAAATAGTCAACAAAAAATCAAAGTCATATATCACATGACACTATTTTTAAGCTTGTAAATAAAAAATAAAGAGCTCTTCTAATTTACTCTAACAAGCTTTATTGATAAATGCCAGCTAAGCAAAACATTTAAAAAACTCTATCTTGAAAACCACCTCTTAGCCTCAGACAAAACATGAAACCATTGGTCTGAGGCTAAGGAATGGTTTTCAAGATAGAGATTTTTAAATTCTTTGTTTTGCTGGCATTTATCATTAAAGTTTGTTAGAGCAAATTAGCAGAACATATTAATCTTTAACTGAGGTTTAAAATTTATATCTGTGCTAGAGATAATCTCTAGTTTTGAAAATGATTAGTAATAATCATTAGTGTATTTATCTGAAATGGATGGCGTCAAAGTTGTGAGTGGAGGAAGTTTGACAATGGTAAATGAAAATGTAACAACATGGTAATACTATCAACAGATATTCAATGATTGTTCAAGTTTACAATAGATGGCTTTGAAGTAAGGTGAAGTCATTTACTAAATGACCAATACCTTTTCTTTTACTTCTAGATACTTTTTTAGTTTTTTGTTTTATTTAAACTATTAAATATACTTTGATTTTTCACACCCATAAATGTACACTGCAGTGCTTGGCCTGGCAGTTTTGTTTTAGCCCTTGGCTTGGAACAGTTTGTTCTAGTTTAAATGCTTTATAATTAAGTTAATTATAAAAGGATAACTCCACACATTAAATATTTCCATATATATAAAACAATGATTTATGCAAAGTATGAAAACAATTTACATTAAATAAAACACTCAAGGTGCATGTACTAAAGTTTTAGCCTTATATAAGTACTAAATAGAACAGCAAATAATCAAGCAATTAAAAAAAATTAATACATAAAAAACATTAAAACTGATTGTTTATACTTTCACAACTGCTAAATTATAGAGGCGGATAAATGGTATTTTAAAAAGTATTAGGCTTCATTATTTTAATAGCATTTTAATTTAATCTTGAATATATATGTATTAAAAATAAACAAACATGGTATACTAAATAAATTAACATATATCAATATTTATTTTTGTCTGTCATAATTGTATATATTGAAAAAATGTTTATCATTTACACAAACATTCATTCTGCCTTATCAGGCAACTGAAAAGAAAGACTATAGTGTTGCTTGATCTTAAACTCAGAGGTAAAAAGCCAATAAACTCACCATGCTGGCTAATGCATTTTAGTGAGCAGCCCATCCATGTTTGTATACTATGTGAATAATCACATAGTAATAACAGCTACAGAGAACATTGGATTTCCAGCAACCAAGAGAACAAGTTGGATTTAAAAGTGGTTTTAGTACAGTAGATCATATCCAGGTATTGAGAGAAGTTATAGAAAGGACAAATGAATATGAGTTGCCATTATGCTTTGGATTTGTAGATTATAAAAAGGCATTTGATTTTATACATATTTCTTCAGTGATTAAAGCATTGAATCATCAAGGTATAGATCCAAGATATTGTCATATTTTAAAGAATATTTATAAAATGCAACAGCAACAATTAGATTACATAATGATACTGGGAAAGTCAACATTGAGAAGAATGTAAGACAAGGTGACTCCATATCTCCAAAACTTTTTACAGCAGTGCTGCAAGAAGTATTTTGTGGATTAAAATGGAAAGCTAAAGGAGTGAAAATAAATGGAGATTATTTAAGTTATTTAGATTTTGCAGATGATGTATTGTTTTTGAAAATAATGCTTTAGAGCGGCAGGAAATGTTGCAGGAGTTATTAGGTGAAAATAGGACTAAAGATAAATATTAAAAAGACTAAAGTAATGTTTAATGGATTTTCTCAAAATATGAAAATAAAGATTGATTATGATGAGTTAGAAGAAGTTAACAGCTACAAATACTTTGATCAGATTGTTAATACAGATGGAAATATAATGGATGAAATTAATTATAGAATTAAGCTTGGTTGGAGTGCTTTTGGTGGACATAACTTGATTCTAAAAGGAAATATGCCTATGTGTTTGAAAAGAAAGGTTTTTAATAAATGTGTTTTACCAGTTCTTACTTAAGGATCTGAGACTTGGACACTTAATAAAAGAGTAATACAAAGATTTCAAACCATTCAAAGAAATATGGAGAGATGCATGTTAGGAGTAACAAGAAGAAATCGAAAACACAATATATGGGTAAGAGAGCAAACAGATGTTACTGACCTCATTGAAAAAATTAAAAAACTGAAGTGGAGTTGGGCTGGACATATTTCTAGAAGAGACGATAATGGATGGACAATTGTCATCTTAAACTGGATTCCAAGAGATTGTAAAAGACCCAGAAAGAGAGCACATATGAGATGGATGGATGAAATAAGAAAGTGTGCAAGGGTGATGTGGAGAATAGAAGCTGAAGATCGGAGAAGATGGAATTGAACTTGGAGGACTTTCATCCTGCAGTGAATTGATAGTGGTTGATTATATCAATATTAAATTTTTAAAAAAAAAATTAAAAAAAAGTTAAATAGCTATATATTTATACAGCTAATTGACAACATTTTTTTTTTAATTTCATTTTTTTTTAGCAGTTTCCTTTTTTCTTTTTTTTTAAGTTTTCGTATATTAGCATGTATAAAGTAAAAACTTTGAAAATTGTTATAAGAAAAGTTCATTTACATCAACTAACATAAAGTTATTATTTTAAGGTTTTTTTTTAATTTAATAAATGCCATTATCTAGTATACTTGAGTCTCAAATGTATATTTTTTCACCTAGAGTATAATTAATCCTCATTATTGTTTTATGTAGGAAACTATACTATTTTAATTAAATCAACAATTTAATACAATATATTTTTCCTTAGTTACAGCTTTTAATGGGAAACTAATCTTATAAAATAATAATTGTTTATTCAACTTGAAAATACCACAAGATCTGCTGGATTTTTTTATATCTAACATAACAAACACATAAATAATAGAGATAAAAAAAATTAAAAAATAAATAAATAATTGTTTCTTCAACCATGGTTGGCATTTTTAGATTTAGCTTGAAATAAAAGCATGGAGGGGGGGTCAGAAATTAATTAAGTCAATCCCCTGTTATAAACTATAGATTGACATAACTAATTTCTGGACCCCATGATTTTAGTTCAAGTTAAATCTAAAAACTCTAAGTGTGACTGAAAAAACAATTATTTTATTTATTTTTAATATAAAAAAAATATCTCTATGGGGATTATCTCTATGGGGATATTTTTTTAGTATTGACCCATAAATGACAATGTAAAATTATATTGTACTTTAAATTGAATGGATACTTATAGTTGATATATATATATATATATTGCTAGATATTTGTTTTAAGTTAAAATGTATACCTTTATGTATATATCATATTTAGTAAGTGTACATAATACACATTGTATATATTGCAAATAAATTTCATTTAATACATATAATTTTATTTTAAAACTATAGTCATTCAATACTTCTGCAGTAAATTAATATATATTGTTTTAAAACAGAATGCTAAAGAAGAAAACTTATGGTCATTGTTTTAAATAATTATAACAAGTTATCTTTTTTTTAGCTTTTCACAATAGTTTTAAATAATACAAGTTTTCTACTTTAATTTTTTTTAAACAATTGTTTTAAAATAAAAACAGAAACTATCAAACAATTATAAATAGATAATTATGTATACATACTAAATATGATTTATACATTAACCCTCTCACCATGTAGCATAAAACTCTCACATTTCAGCATTTTGACATTTTTCTTTATCTACAAATCAATGTAAAATATATAAAATAATTATTACTTATCAAAAAATAATAAATTTGACTTCATTAGATATATCTTTTTGTTTACTACTGAAATAAATTTTAAATGTTCACATTTTATTTCTGTAAATATTAAAAAAATGATATCATAATCAAAACAAAGAGTTTAGACATCATTGTTTCTAGAAGGATTATTTTCAATTTACAAAATCAATGAAATATTTATTATTTTTAAACATCCAAATGAATATTTCTCTTATATCTAATGAATTATGCTTAAATGTTTAAAATATTTGAATATTTATTGTAAAATTGTGATATTTTCATACTCATAAGTATAAGCAGATTGCTTACATAGAAGCTAATCTTGTAAATTGCTTCAAGCCATATTTACATTTGCTGCTAATATAACATTATATTTTTGAAAATAAAGTATTTCAAGTCAAAATAAGTTTATTAATAATTTACATTTCTTGATATCTAATAAATATATTGTAAATTATTGTAAAAAAAATATCTAAAACCGTAATAAGTTTGTAATAAACAGGTTTTTGGTCATTGGAACTATTTTCTTTAAACAATGTTGTATAACACTGAACATTTTACAGCCTTGGCAACAAACAATGCCTGAACATGTCAAGGTGGGACTTATGTCTATTGTAAGAGTGGGAATTTTGAATTTCCCACCTTCTAGCATAATGTTTTTAGCAAAATTTTTATATAATAAAATATATAGTAATAAACACATTTTAACACATAATACTTACAAAAAAAATTCACCAGGGAGTGAATTGGTCAAAAAAACGAAATAATTTGCAAGAAGCGAACCGGGGGTTAAGAATTTAAAATGACTAAAAAATATTAAATTGAAGAAAATCATTTGTACTGTCCTCTCATGAGCCTTATTAAAAATAAATCAAAGTTCTAACTATGCTATGTGAAATTATTGAATATTTTTAATATTTTCTCACCCACTGTTTCATATCTAAAAAAACTAGTTTACATACTAAAAATATAGTTGTGCCAAATAGATTAGGCTGATATAATTTAATTACATATTAATTTTCAACCAATTTTATTAAATTTAAATATATTAAACTTCAATTTTAAAATTTCGTTCTAACTTGAAAAAGATCAAAGTTAATAAAGAAACAAAGTGATTTTTCACCTTCAATAGAAACATTTAAAAAAGAAATCCATATTTTTTATTCTATTAGCTCAAGAAAAAAAAAGATGTAGCCAAATTCCATACAAATAATATTATTAATACCATGTCACAAATGTATTTTATTATACTGAATATTTATTTATTTAAAAATATATAAAGGTATGGATTAATAAGAATAAAAATTAAATTGTTAAATAAACAAAAATAGATATGAATTAAAAAGAACAAAGCTAACATTTTATTTTTATTCTTCACAATCAATTTTAAAAAACCATTAAATACAATGTTGAAAAAAAAAAAAAAAGAAATTAATGAAACAAATTAAAAAGTAAAAAAAAAATGTTAATAATTATTTTCCTCCTTTGCATTTTTCTGTTAATAATTTTATCTTTAAATTAAAAAGCATCTTATAAAGTGAATCATTTTATAATCACGTTTTTATCAAATTCCCAAATTCAGTATAGTGATGGTTAAGTATTTGTTTTAGAATCTAATCCCCAAAAAAACTTATTTTATATGAACAAATTTTTATTAATTACACTTTTTTTAAAAATATTTACAATTTTAAATAATGTCTTTGCTTTTGTTTGATTATTTACAGTAATTCCTAATGATACCTAAAATATGGCAATATATTAATTATAGGCAATAACTACATTTCATTCACATTTGATAGCATTTAATTTCATACTTAAATCGTTAGGGCATCTTTACCTTGGATAACAAGAGCAAATGATTTTCCAAAACTCATTGTAAATGAAGAATCTTATAAAGAAAATTATAATAGATTTTCAATAATAAATATGTAAATTTTACCACAGATTCAAAGTATACCATAAACTTTGAAAATCCAACAAACAGCAACCACAATAATAATAAAAAATTAAATTGAAAACTAAACAACTACTTAACATAATAATATTGAAAATGGCCATGGTATTTTCAAATTATTAATCCTTTTTTTTTAAATTTATACATTCTAATGGTTTTATGTGTAAGCTTCCAGCCCATGCAGTTTCTATTCATAAAGTAATGAAACTTTTTATTATATTGTTCTTCAATTATTTATTCACAAACTTGCAAAAACATGCTCATTGCAATCATGATAAATTAAGATTACGGACAAATAATGTATATTAAATTAATAGTTATTATTTAAATTAAATGTTTAAATTAAATATTTAAGTTTCCAATAAAAGATAAGAAAAACTTATAATGAGAGGGGAAGTAAATATATATATATTGTAACGATATATAAATATGCTGTTACATTAATTTAAAATAAAAACTAAGTTTGCAAATAAAAATAAATTTATTAAAAATCTAAAAGCTAAAAAAAATTAGAGTTGTTAAACGTATATATATTCGCACAGATGCAAAACTTTAAAAATATTTTTTTTTAATAAATAAAAATATTTGAACGTACTTTGTTATAAAAAAGTACAAGATTTAAAGATAAAATATTTTTGTAAATGGAAATGATTGTTTTATAAATTAATTAAAAAGCAAGCTAGCCCTTGGGGCTCTTATATACTGTAATTAAAAAGTCAGAGGATAAGATAGATAAGAGAATAAAAAGAATTAGCTTGACCAATGGAAGCACCAAGCCTCAGCCTGGACCCTAATGAAAATGATGGATTAGTGACATTTTGTTGGTTGAATCTGTGTGGATACTATAAAAGGAAATTAAGAACAGTTCCAGACAGTTCCAGCTTTTTTGTGTTTGAGACGTGATAGGACGCACATATCACACTCTTTTTTAAAAAAAAAATGAAATGACTGTAATTCCGAAATAAAACCAGCTAAGGTCACCTCCAGAACATCAGATCGGTCTTCCAATGGAGACGCCATGGGAATTAGAAACAGGAACCTAGACTCTTCTATCATGAGCTATGAACTTTACAAATTAACAAAAAAAAAAGTAATTAAGAACTTTCGTCAATTTTTTTTTTAAAGATTCAGCTAATCTAAATTTAAAATGAACTCTTATTTGATTTTCAAATTGATAATTAATGTTTAAATTATATATATTTGAGTTTGCTAAAAAAAAAAAAAATCATTTCCATTTTTTTTATTTATTTCTATTAATATTTATTTGTATAAATTATTACAAATGCATAAATTTAAGTTGGGTATGGATGTTGCATGGATTTGTTAGCGGTTAATTATGTTGTGGTTTTCATATTCGATTAGAATATATAAGTCATCGATGTCAATGCGGCTTCTTATGATGAATGCCATTGGGTTTCTTGTATTCCCTCTGCAATTGACGTTATCAATGACTTTGTATTTTGATCGGTTATGTTTATTTTGAAATATTTTTGACCGTGGAATCTATGCAGCTGATCTATACTCAACATTATAAAACAAATTTTATAAAATTCATCTGTGCGAATTTAAATAAATGTTAAATTTAAGTTGGGCATGAATGGCTGTATAGATTTGTAAAGTTACATTAATTAATTAGGGGAGGGTAATCTTAGGTTATTTGTTTCGTAGTTAGATTGGGTCAATAGATTGAATATATTGGTGTAATTTATGTAGTATGAGGTTCGCTACGTGCAGAATCACTGTATATGCCGCACAAACCCTTTTGCCTATGGATGGAATTGTAAATTGGCAAAAAGGACCGCAGTCCCTTCCTATGGAGTTTTTATTTTATTGTTCTTCTTGCCATACAGATGTAACCTTCCTGTATTGGACAAGAGTCAATGTCTTCCCTAACTATACCATTCAGATGTACATTCCTGACAGTGTAGTATATTTAGTGCTGTTGTATTTTCATGCTACATTGAATACATTAATGTATCAGATGGATTGACGCCGGTTTGACTGCGAACTTTTGGCCTAATGTTAAAAAAGGGATAGAATATTTTCTTTTCATGCAGATCTATGTAGTCTATTCATGCTCGACAATCTTAATAAAAATATTAAATTCATTCATACTCAACAATCTTAAAATAATAATTTAAATTAAAAATTAATATTAAAATCTAAATAAATGTTATTCCTCAAATTTAAAATGATTATATATGTGCATAAATAAATATTGTTTGTGTATTAATTACTGGCAGTGGCTTTCTTTTTTTTATATAATAAAGATATAGATTATCTCTGCGTCTCCACTGATCTAGTGACAATGGGATAATGGTCTAAATATTTAAATAAAGTGGGATCTTAACAGCGTATCTGCCTACTTTATAAATTTTTCTAGGTTCAAATGCCTAGGTGGCGCCCTTGTAGTGCAGATATGGTAAGATTTGATCTCCACTTTCTTTTGGATCATTATAATATATTATTGAAGTCTGAAAGGATAACTAAGGTGAAAATGCTAAAGAAATGGATGGCATCATTCTTATAATGCTTTGGATATACAAAATTTAACTGGTAATACATTTGATCTAATGTAGAAATTGTGATTATTTTACATCTTTTGAATGATGGTGATCAAAATGTTCTGCTTTGAGTCTTGGCAATGTGTCAGGATCACTAAGATAAAATCCTTGCATTACAATAGCTATGCTAGTAACAACAAGCTATTAACAGGGTTTCTCTATTTAAACTCATCTCAGGGTTATTCAAGATATATTAAGAAAGTCACAATTATGACTAATATCACTACTACTATTGGACTGTGGTTATTCTACATATAACATTAATAAAGCTCAAGTAAAACTGGTAGGGACTATTTTCACCAAAACTCATATTTGTAATATTCCCTACTATTAGTAAAAGTTATGTCAAATTACATTTTTTTTTTTTTACAATCAGTGCACTTATCTTTTGAACATAGATTAAATTGTACTTTTTACACTGTGATTAATAATAACTAGACATGTGATTTTTATTATTGGGTGGGCCATGACCAGTAGCTCAAGAAACTAAAAAGAATGCTTAAAAAAGCTAACACAGGTAGCTGAAATGTTTATACTACCAGAAATGTGATTAGTACAGAATTCTACACCAAGCACAGTCACTGGTAAAATGTCAGTATTATTTAGCAAGGCTCTTAGAACTAACCTGTCAATTCTTATGTCCAATCAATCTAATGAAAAAATTCAAAATGAAACTATTAAAGGCAGATAGGCATGCAAACTTTATATAACATCTATGGTAGAAACACCAAATGCATTCCAGCAGTTGTGATTAAAACAAAAGGGTTATAGACAGTGATTGTTCAAACAGCTGGACAGAAACATTACAAGCACTAAGACCAGCTAGGGTTGAACTACCAATCACCAGCCACAAGTGAAAAATTTACAAATCGAAAACATCTAACTTGCTGATAAAGACATCAGATTTTCAAGTAAAGACATCAGACCTGCTGATAAAAGCTCTACATCTGCTAATGGACCCTGTATCTGATGATAATCAAACCAGATCTAAAATAGTCAGGAAGTGACAAAGACATCCACCCATGTATATCAGTGACTATATTCTTTGAGGCTATTTCTTAGTTAGGGAGAATGAAAGTTATGGCTCAACTTATTTTCAAATAATGGACTTGCCTAGATTAAGTATACATCACAACTAACCAATGATTTGATGGATAGAAAAAATGACCAATGAATGAATGGATAGGTGAATTAACCAATGTCAAAACAGGAGAATGTGTTCAGTAAATCTGCAGGCTATCATTAAGACAGGTGACCTAATTATAAAATAGCAATCTTTTTGAGGTCACAGGAGACAACTGCAAATAACTAACCGAGCTTAAAGGCAACAGCAGTGAGGCAAGTAATTGCTAGAACTGGAATTTAAATCTAACACTAGGTAAGCTATTATGCTATAGCTGGAAGTGTTAGCATTCTACTAAAATACTAAACATGACAATGTTAGGCGAAATATCATTTGATTGTAATATATATGTAAATACTGTTGTATATAAGCTTAATAAATAATATTAAATTATATGGCTTATGTGGGTCTGTGTTTATTCTGAGTTATATAAATATAACAGATTTGGGCAGTCCGACAGTTTTGCTCTTATGAGCCTACATCTTTGCTGTTGAAGATCTTTGATATTCAGAGGTCTATTTAATGATATATAACTATATACAGCAACAATAGAAATACATTTTCAATTTAAAAAAAGAAGTTAAAAACAAACTCAATTGGTTGTTCAACAAAAGAAAATACAATAGAATTTATTGGAATTTTTTTAAAATCTTCTAAAATCAGTTCGTTAACCCAGTTAATTATTTTGTAAGAAATTTAACCATAATTAACAGTTGTCTTCACCTACTTTTGAAAATAAAAGAACCCCCTTTCAATTAATACATAATTCAATGAAAGGCAATGACTTGAAAGTAAATCAGAATCCAAAATGATTTCTCTCTCAAAAGTTGCTATCAATTTTTAATTGAATCAGCTAAGTTGCTGTTCTAGCCATTTTTAACCACAATCAAGTCTGCAGGGCATTGACCAGAAAAGTTGCACAAAAAATAATTCTCTCACATGTTCGAAAATAATTTCTAACTTTATTTAAAGCAAAAATATCTGCAAATCATTTAAAAAAGGAAATTACAAATGACATTTTTTAAATGAATTGCATTTTACTAATATGAATTATTTCATTAACAACATCAAACATTATTAAAATGTTTAATAACTTTTATAACATCTATCCTCAAATTTATTAAAGATAACATAATGTTAACCATAAGCTCAGCACCGTAGAACACGACCCCTCCCCATGCCGCATTATTTATTTATTTTATTAACAGCGCATCGATACTTATTGAAAACCTAGATTAATACGAGACTATTTACCAATCACTATTGGATGGTCAGCTCGATTGGTTACTATAACTTATCTACCTGAATATATATTTATACTGTATATTCAAGTTACGTCACTTCCGGCGCTCGAATTCTTTATGAATTCCTGAGCAAATGAAGCCATTCGATTACTTTTTGCCCTGCGCGATTTAATGCAGAGGTAGAGTTCAAACTGTGAAGCATATTTCACTTCAGGAACTTCTGGTGGTCAAACTTCTTATGAACTCCCAAGCAATAAAGCCATTCGATTATTTATTTAACAATAACAAACAAATTACTTAACTTTCATGATCTTTTTATTAAAATATTTTTGTATAATGGTTAATAGCAAAATAATTCATTTAGAAATTTATTTATTATAATAAATTAATATATGAATTTTCTATAGTACAGCCTTTATCATACCTGCACTTCAATATGTAATATATAGGGGGTTTGAACTCAGACTTTCACCCGACCCTCAACTATCCACGCCATCTAGTACTGCTGACACACTTTATCACACACACATCGAAAAAATAAACAATCACCAATACATGTATTTTGTGCAAGTCAGCACTCATCAGTTGGTCCAGATTATCATCATACATATATACAATCAATGTTCAACCTATATTAAAATAGCCATTCTTCATATTTTAATGGGCAGGCTTCAATCCACTCCACCCCACAACTCTTCAGCCATCCATTTCATTGAAAATCTGATGATGGAACACTCAAAACCCACATTGGTGCCAACCTTCTCATCCTAGCCATGTTGACCATGTCACTCTGACCCCTCATGTACAGGACATAATCCATTTACATACATATATGAGGGATAGGCAGACCTTACAGCACTACATTTTAATATATGAATTTTTCTATAGTACAGGCTTTTTCATACCTGCACTTCAATATGTAATTTAAAGCAATTAATACCAGCAATGCCAAGTAAGCAATATTTTATTTAATTTTGCATCTACAGGATCTTAAGTGTATCTATTATTTTGCATTCAATAACATTTATTTTATTCAGAATGGTTTGTTTTTAAATAAGTTATAAAATTCTAAATAGTTCATTTTCTTATTTAATTTATGTTTTTGCTTAGGAAATTAAGTGAACTTTGAGAACCAAATTGGGGGATCATTAAAGCATGGCAATTACATCTAAATTGGCCAGATTAAAATAACAGTTCCTTTTGCTCATCAGCAAGATCTATTATCATTATGCCAACTAACTACACAGTCAACTCTTAATTTATAATTCTTTTAATTTTAATACAAATAATTGTGCATATTTCCCATTCCATTCTGTAAAAGTTAAAGCTTATTAATAAGTAAATATATATTTCTATTCACTTCAATCAAGCGCAAAACAAGTATATCATGAACTATTACAGTGACACCATCTGTGGTGCCACTAGAATGTACATATTTTTGGAATTTCTGTCCATAACCTGAAATTGGAGTCTGGGTCAGGTAAGTCTTAAATATTCTTTAAGGTTCTGAACAGGATTGGAATTTTTCTTTCAGGCTGCTGCCTCATATTCAACCTAGATAAACATCAATATTAATTGGTTAAAGGATATATCTACCTATTCTTAGCTAGAAAGTAAACAAGAATAAAAAATACTAAAACTATCATGGCTAAGCAGTTGATAAGCCTAATAAGTAATACTTTCTCATTCATTATACCTAAGTGAAAGATTGTTGAAAAGATTTTTGCCTTGAAACCGGCCTTTTACATATTAAAAAAATGTATCTACTATGATGAGTTATCAAGCTGATATACAATGTTTTAAAAAGAAAATTAATTATTTTTATTGATAAATAAAATATCATCAATAGTAGTCTGTCCAATAGACAGGTCCAGAGAGTAGTCACTACATCAGATCATCCATTCTTCCATTCCATTCTCTTCCTTGCCCACTTCCTCAATTCTAAATAAATCCTTCCATCTCGTATATCATCCAATAATGTCAATCTCTTCCGTCCTTTCTTTTTATTTCCACTCACCATTCCTTCCAAAACATCTTTCATTAAACTATAATCTTTTCTTAGTATATGTCCAATCCAGTTTCTCTTTCTCTCTTTGATACTTTCAATCAATCTTCTTTCCTCATTAACTCTTTTCAAAACTTCTTCATTTGTTATTTTATTCACCCAACTGATTTTTTCCATTTTTCTCCATGTCCACATCTCAAAAGCTTCCAGTCGTTTCTTAATTCTATTACTCAATGTCCATGTCTCACAACCATACATTAATACACTCCACACATAACATTTAATTAATCTTTTCCTTAATTCTCTTTCCATAAGTCCACAGAATATCTTATTTCTTTTTACAAATGTCACCTTTGCCAATGCTATTCTTTTAACTTCATCTTCACTTCTTCCATCCTCACTCAACCAGCAACCCAAATATCTAAATCCCTTCACCCGCTGCACCATATCATCATGGATTCCAATTTGCAGTCTTTTTGCATCTCTCCCTAACCATAAACACTTAGTCTTTTCAATATTAATCTTCATTCCATATGCCATACATCCTTCTTCCAATTTTTTTATAGAACTCAATTGTATGAATATAATAAAGATCCACAAGATAATTTACAGGTATTCCAATAACTCAAACTATGTAAAAATGGTTGTTTTAAGTTATTGTTTTTTTTAAATGAGGATTTATTTCAATCTAATGTTTTTGTATGCAAAATTCTTTTATAATTGCAATAATTTGCTTTGTATTTTGAGATATATTCTTACAATAAAAACTCTATTTCATTATTTTTTGTCTATTACATTAATTACAATGTTTCATTATTATTAGCAGTCATTTTTATAAACAATTTATACATATTTCACTCCAATTAAAACACCAGTTACAGAAAAAAAAAAGATTGTGTCTTATGGTCACATAATATATAGTCCTATTATTATAGTTATTGCAAAAGCCCTATACCAAATTAAGTGATCAAAATAGAAAACATTTTTAAAAAAATGTAGAGAATAGAAAAGAACATAAAAAAAAAGTGTATAAGAAACAATATCTAATTTTTAATAAACTAATATGTTAGCGTAAAAAGCAATCAACAGTTCTTATTTGTAATTCATTGCACAATATCATTATTAAAAAAAACTTAAAATAAAATGCTTTGAGAAAACAAAAATTTAATTCATATTAGTTGTGGTTTAATTTTTTTTTAACTGTTCAGTAATTTGTATCTTGTTTTTTTTTTTTCTTCTAATTTCTGTATTAATAAGTATATAATTTATTACTATTTTAAATCTTTTTCATGAGTGTTATTTAATTTTAGCGTTTAAATTTATATTATGAGCATATTTTATAAGAATAAATAAATGTATATTATAATGTTAAAAGAGCAATTAATTTATCTACTTGGTTTGATAACTTCCAAACAAAAGAATGGTGAAAAATATAAATAAAAAATTTTGTTTTTCATATCCTTCTATTTGTGCACAAATGCCAGTTTTAAAAAGTCTATATTATTTGAAAGATCATATTTCTAATAATATTTAAAAAAAAACGGATGCCTAGCAATGAATGATTTTGTAATTAATGTTTCCATCCCATGAGAGTTGAATGGATTAAAATAAGAAAGTTTTTTAGTGTGTTGTGGGGAAGAAAAGCTAAGAATTGAAATAGCATGGCAGTGCTATTTGAAAATGATGATGATTGCTTAGGAAATTTAATTTATTTCAAGAATAAAATAAATATTTCTTCTCTTTTTCATACTGAAAATGAATTATATAATAAAAAGAGGTTTGTTTGTTTTTTTCTGAAAGATTTGAAAACAAGATAGTAATAAGTTTATAAAATGATTAATAATATTTTATTTAAATATATATATATATATTATATTTATAGGCATATCATTTAATAAAAAGTTATTCTATAAAACTTTTATCATTACCTTTAAACCCACTTGAAAATGAATATGGGTATTCTAGATGTAGTATAAGAAGAAATAAAAAAAGAACAAAAATTAAAGGTGATTATATTATAGTCTATTGAACATGCTGCAGAAAGGAGTTTGCTATTAACTGAAAGGAGACCCTTTGATTCCTCTTGGAGGCCTTAAAGGAACCGAGCAGGGCAAATTCCTAATGTCCACTCCATACGTTCTTGTCATTGCAGCTGTTATTACTATGTGATTATTCATATAGTATACGAACATGGATGGGCTGCTCACCAACACGCATTAGCCAGCATGGTGAGTTTATTGGCTTTTTACCTCTGAGATTAAGATCAAGAAACACCATGGTCTTTCTTCTCAGTACCTGATAAGGCAGAATGAATGTTTGTGTAAATGATAAATATTTTTCCCATACATATATACAATTATGACAGACAAAAATAAAGCATGGCCCTTATTCCCAGGAGGCTGTAAAGTCACCAACCAAGGCAGCGGTTGGTGGCCGAAGGCGGAGGGTGCTAAGAATTTCCTGATTGCAGACCCAGGCTGCCATTTGATGATGACTTTTTATTTAGGTACTTACAACTGCAGATCACTTTCAAGTGAAGGAAGATTGCAAGAATTAGAAGGAGAACTGTCTTATATTAAATGGGACATTATTGGACTTTGTGAAGTTAGAAGAAAAGGAGAAGAAACAATTGATTTAAAAAGTGGACAAATTCTTTATTATAAAGGCACACATATTGGAAATACAAGTGAAGTAGGATTCATTATAAATAAAAAGTGGAAGAACAATATTGTGGAGATTGATGGTGTATCGGACAGAGTGGCAAGATTAGTTATACAACTTAATAGCAGATACCAAATGCAGATAATTCAGGTTTATGCCCCAACAAGTTCTCATAGTGATGAAGTAGTAGAAGATTTTTATATGGATGTACAAAAGGCTTTTGATCAGAGTAAACAACATTTTAAAATTGTTATGGGAGACTTTAATGCTAGAATTGGTAGACAAATGAAAGATGAAATTGCTGTAGGTAATTTTGGTTATGGTAATAGAAATGAGAGAGGACATAGACTTGTGGAGTTTGCAGAAAAAGAAAAACTTTATATTATGAATTCATTTTTTGAGAAAAATGTTAAAAGGAAATGGACATGGAAGCATTCAAATGAAGGTACAGCAGAATTGGATTATACTTTGACTAACAGAAAATACATATTTCAAGATTGTAATGTTCTTAATAAATTTAACACAGGAAGTGATCATCGATTAGTAAGGTGTAAGTTACGTGTTAATGTAAAACTAGAGAGACAAAAATTATTAAGAAAAACAATATTTACAGTTGATATTCCTAATCTTCAGAAACATTCTAATGAATTTAAATTAGAACTTACAAATAGGTTTCAAGTGTTAGGAGATTTTGAACATGATTCAGATTTGAATGAAATTAATATGAAAATAACTGATACACTTTTAAAAACTGCAACAAACATAGCTGGTAGAAAAAAGCAGCAATTGACTAATAAAATTTCTACTGAGACTAGAGAATTTATGAAGAAAAGAAGGAATATGAAGATATACAAAAATGATGTATTAAAAAGAATTGAATATCTCGAATTTTGTAAAATGGTATGGAAAAGAGTTGAAAATGATATAAGAAAGTATAACTGTGAAATAGCAAGGAAAGCTGGAGAAGAAAATAAAAGTCTCAAAAATGTTAAACAACATTTTGGTATTGGTAGGAAATTTATATCTGTAATAAGAAAAAAAGATGGAATTATTACTAAAAAGAGAGATGACATCATGAAATTGGTAGAAGATTTTTATCAAGAATTATATAGTAATAAAGAACAAGTACCTCCTATATCTATTACATCTTCCGAATTGCCCAGAATTTTAAATGAAGAAGTGAGACATGCAATTAAGTGTATGAAGAAAGGAAAGGCTCCAGGAAATGATGGAATTATAATTGATATATTAAAAGAAGCAGGTGAAGAAATAGAAACAATTTTAGCAAAGTTATATACCAAATGTCTAAACGATAAAGATGTACCGGAAGATTGGAAGAATGCAGTAATAATATTAATATTTAAAAAAGGTGATAAAGAAGATATTAGAAATTACAGACCTATCAGCCTTTTATCAGTTTTATATAAAATTTTTACCAAGATAATTACAACTCGTCTACAGAGAACTTTGGATTTCCACCAACCAAGAGAACAAGCTGGATTTAAAAGTGGTTTTAGTACAATAGATCATATCCAGGTATTGAGAGAAGTCATAGAAAGGACAAACGAATATGAGTTGTCATTATGTTTTGGATTTGTAGATTATGAAAAGGCATTCGATTCTATACACATTTCTTCAGTGATTAAAGCATTGGATCATCAAGGTATAGATCCAGGATATTGTCATATTTTAAAGAATATTTATAAAAATGCAACAGCAACAATTAGATTACATAATGATACTGGAAAAATCAACATTGAGAAAGGTGTAAGACAAGGTGACTCCATATCTCCAAAACTCTTTACAGCAGTGCTGCAAGAAGTATTTTGTGGATTAAAATGGGAAACTAAAGGAGTGAAAGTAAATGGAGAGTATTTAAGTCATTTAGATTTCGCAGATGATGTAGTTGTTTTTGCAAATAATGCTTCAGAGCTGCAGGAAATGTTGCAGGAGTTAGCAGATGAAAGTAGAAAAGTAAGACTAAAGATAAATGTTAAAAAGACTAAAGTAATGTTTAATCGATTTGCTCAAAATATGAAAATAAAGATTGATTATGAAGAATTAGAAGAAGTTAACAGTTACAAATACCTTGGTCAGATTATTAATACAGATGGAAACATAATGGAGGAAATTAATCATAGAATTAAACTTGGTTGGAGTGCTTTTGGTAGAAATAACTTGATACTAAAAGGAAATATGCCTATGTGTTTGAAAAGGATGGTTTTTAATAAATGTGTTTTACCAGTTCTTACTTATGGATCTGAGACTTGGACACTTAATAGAAGAGCAATACAGAGACTTCAGACCACTCAAAGGAGTATGGAGAGATGTATGTTGGGAGTAACAAGAAGAGATCGAAAACGCAATGTATGGGTAAGACAACAAACAGGTGTTACTGACCTTATTGAAAAAATTAAAAGATTGAAATGGAGTTGGGCTGGACATATTGCTAGAAGAGATAATAATAGATGGACAATTGAAATTTTAAACTGGATTCCAAGAGATTGTAAAAGACCCAGAAAGAGACCACATGTAAGATGGATGGAGGAAATAAGAAAATGTGCAGGGGTGTTGTGGAGAAGCGAAGCTAAAGATCGGAGAAGATGGATTAAACTTGGAGAGACCTTCATCCTGCAGTGGATTGATAATGGTTGATGATGATGATTGAACATGAATATACTTCTATATATGATACGCTAGTTCTTTAATCTATTTAAATGCTGTTTTATGATATTTTTAACTTTTTAGCAATAAACAAAATATTAAGTAATCAAATTTTTTGAATTCAGACACCTTATCATCTCTTTGGCAAAGCTGCATTGCTATACAAAGAAAAAGTCAAATGCATAGATGAAGAATAGTTTTGTTTTATCATAAAGGATAGGACAATAATGAATAATCTTAAGCTGCTATAACAATTGAATTTCAGAAATCAAAATGAAAGTATTAATCTGGAGAAAAATATTTAGACAGTTTGAATAGGAACTTATATAAGAGATCTTATTTAATGATAACTTTTATTTTTAAAAAAATCTCTTATAGAAAAAGCCATACATATGAACTTAACCACTGCATTCACATATCTATTATTCAATTTACACCACTTAACCCTTGTAAGCACATACCTAATAATATAGCTATTCCAAGTATTAATAAACCATAGACTAAATATATACAAATAATATCACTAATTTTAGATGACGTAATAATATATTATTTATTTCTAAATTATTTTAAAAATTTCCTTAAAATGACTTTTTAAAAATATTTATTAATTAAAGCATTTTATATTAAAAAACTAATAAAGAAAAATAATCAAATGGGTTGTTGCTTGAGAGTTCAAAAATAGTTGATCCACAATTCATAGATCTTGAGGTTTAGAAACTGTCATTATATACTCCACTAAACTATGCAGGGCTCCACTTAATAATGATATAATTCAAAAGCATATACATAAAATGCTTGAAAAAGAAAATAACATTATGTAGCATTTTATGAACAATAAAACTGGAAACACATTAAGATATATTAACATGGTAGACCTATGTTTCTCAACTGACTACATGCTGTAGACAAGTAAATTTCTAATTTTTTTATTATAGATCAAATGAAGCATTAAATTTAAAAAATGGAAGAAAGGATTGGTCTTTTGATAGCAAAATATTGTTATTGTAGTATGTAACAAATTTAATATATATTTCAAAGAATGATAAAAAAAACAAAACAAAGAATAATTGACAAAACTATATAAAAATAAATTAACTAACAAAATTAAACTAATAATAAACAAAATCTGAAGAAAAAGAAAGAATAATATTTAAATAACTGAGTGAAACATAATTATATAATAAAACCTCAAACTAATGCAATTGTTGCTTATTCTTTACAGTAAATAGCTTATCAAGTCCTGGAGATATATGTGTGAATGCTAAGTGCAAAGCTGGATTTATTAATAAATGATTTCTTTCTTTTGATTTTATGAGTGTCATTATTGAATATATCAATTCACATAATGGAAATTTCACTCTTAAGGTTTTTTTCATATAATTCTGGATATTCAGTTTTAATTTATCACAAAATTGAGTTGTACTTGCTACCATTGCAACTTAAATCTATTAATTTTTCCTATTCTAAATAAAATAGGTTATTTTATTGTTCAATAAATGGATTTAAATTCCGTCTTTCCATGTAACTTTTTCCTGTAGATAATATTGATCAATGCACAACGTCCTGTTATAAATGTCAACAAATAGTATTTTTCAATTTTTTTTTTTTTTTTCATTTACATGCTTACACTATAATTTTAACTTTTTCTTTAATGACTCAATTTTATTCCATAAATCAATAATAGTACTATTTCCTTGCAGGCTTAAATTTAGTTCATTTACTGATGAAAATATGACCAACAATTAAATCAGTTTAGCAATTCATTTGGAAAATATTTTTCAATTCTGAATTTTTTGTTTCTAGAAGTGTTTCAACTTTTTTTCGTAACTCATAAAGTCTTGTTAATATTTATGTCTCGACAACCATTGTACTTCTGTATGAAGAAATATTTTTTATGTCCAGATCCCATTCCATAAGCTTGAAAATAGTGTTGAATTTAATGTGTTGCATTTAATATAATTTATTATTTTTATCGATTGAGTAAGAGCATCGTTCAAATCAGGAAACACAATTTTTAGCAGCGAAAGGCTTGCGTGCATAACACAATGAATAAAAATCATTTTGTTATCCTGCTTTTTAAATTTTTTTTTGCAACTCCTGAATGTTTTCCAGTCATATTTGCTGCTCTATCAATACATAAGCCATCACAATTTTCCCATTTAAGTGAGTTCTTTTCAAGCAGAAACAAGGAACTTATACTAAAAAACTATTAATAATTATTTATTTTAACAGTAAATTTGCTTTGAGCCAAATAATAGAAGAATAAAATGTAGTATGTGCATGTTAATATAAAAACAAATCATAATCAGCATTTTATTTATTTATTTTAGTTTTTGGAAAAAAATGATGGAAATTAATCAACATCAAGGGAATAGGTAGTGGAGCCCGCTAATTCAATTACAAATAAGCAAAATAATTTCTTTTCACATTATTATACTCTGCATTGCTTTTATATCTTTTTTGTAGATATATAACACTATGAAATAATTTAAAGTTTTTATAAGAACAATTTTTTATTAGAAATTTAATGGTAAATATCTATTATACATTAAATTTTAATGATAATAAAACAGTTAAGCCTGTCAGATCTATGGAGAAGATATTACTCAAATATATTTTAGCAATTCAACTTGGCAAAAATTTTAAATATATAGACAGAATACATAAAAGTAACTCTTCTTCAAAGTATATTTCTTAACTCTGAAATGTCAAGTCCCAGTGCATTTTAAAACAATAGTAGAGTGATATATTTAAGAGCTAAAAATATTCAAATTAGAGTTTTATATTGATCAGCAGTGATAATTTATCAGTTTTATCTAACTCTTAAAATTTTCCCAAACTAAATGTGGGCAAATTGAGTCAATATTAATAAGAAAGATTCTATATTTTATTCATATAAAAAAACACCACAAAGATTAACTGCTTTCTTTAAATCAATGTTTAAATATACTGTGATTCTTAAGATTGTAATTTATGATTTTTGAAATACTAGTACAGTAGCAATATATATTTACAATGATATAAAACCACTAAAATATTGTTCACATTTATCTTTTGTTGAATTTTACAATTTCAGAAGTTATATTTCTGCATATCTACCAATAATATAAAATGAAAAATATTATTTTAAATTACAAAAATATTTATTTTTAAAAATATAGTATAGCCATGTGATTACATTGCCATATTAAAAAATAACAAGAATAGTTGGCAATATGCCACTAAAGTTTAAAGTTAATAATTTCAAGGATTAATAATATGTAACTTTCCCATAAGCTTTTTTAATAATGATAGTTCATTTAATTAAATGTTTTTTGCTTCCCAAATGACAATATGAAAATTCTAGGCAATTTTCTTTAAATAATTTTCAAACATATTTTTTAAACATAACATAAATATTTTAATATGTAATATAATTTGTAAACATTGATAAAAGAAAAAGAAAACTATAAAACCAGATAATTTCTTTTGTTCTATCTTTTAATTTTTTTTAAAAATGTATTAAGAGAAAAAAACTTTCTCTTTAGTCAATTATTTTAAGTAAGAGAAAGTTTTGTGTTTAGGGATATTTTAAGAAAAAAAGAATATATATATATGATTTTAACATTTCTTAAATTTTACTTTAATTAATCAGGGTTGTTTTTTTTCTCATTATCTCTTTTCAATAAAACAAGCAGGGGTCATCAAATCAGTGTAACTAACTGATTATCATTTTTCTTTTTGTAAAAAAAAAATTATAAAGAAATGTCAAAAATTTTACGATTCTAATTCAAATTTTTGAACTTGTTTTCCAATGTCAATGTTGAAGAAGGGAAAATAGCTAAACAATTGTGTCATAAAAATTGACCTAATTGGTTATTAATAAATGACATGTTGGAGACAAAATTATGATTGGTCAGAGACAAGATTGTTCCAAAATTAAGGGGTGTAGGTAAAAAGATTTAAATGTCTTGTGAGTAGTCAGTCTTGATCCAGATGCTAAAGAAGACAGTTGGAGAAAAAAGTTCCTGATACTGTATTGCACAGCACAGCAGAAGTTTTAATCAAGCTGTTAGCACACTATGAGTTTAGTTATAAAATGTTTTCCAAGATGAAGACAACCATGTGGTAAATTCAGCTAAAAGTTCAACATTCTCTACTTCCATAAAACTTGCTTCACTGGAAAAAATGTAAAGAAGAAAACTAACTGCTCCTGAATTAATTTGCAACATTGTCTCCAACCATGAGCCTGAGTCCCTCTGTGTTAGCTTCACATCAAAATTTTATTGAAAAGAAAATGAATAAATTCTTGCTGTTTGTTAACCTAAAAATACTGCTTACAAAAAGGGACAAATTAATCATGTATATTGTGTAAACGCCTTCAAAAATGTAAAAAAGGACTCTAAAGAAATTTAAAACCATGGTTAATGGTATTTTGCTTATGTGCACATTGTATTTTCATTTATAGCAAAAAAAAAGATTTTTCAATAAAAGTAATAATTGATAATTTTAAATAATTTTAATAATTTAATACTTTCTTATGAAACATGTTTTTTAAAATCCATTTTATTTTTCTCTTTAAAATTAGAAAAAAATGTTTTTCAAGTAATTTAAATTTTATTAAATTACATTTAACATTTTCTTTTGAAATCATTTTTTTAGTTGACTTTTTCTCTAAAATTTGACAAAGGGTTAATTAAAATTACTAAGTTAAAGATTGTTATCTCTGATTATGGAAACATTGTTTTTCCAACTTGTGATATTTAAAGAACTAAATCAATGAAAGCAAATGTTCATTAATCTAATGAACATAAATCAACTAGTTAATTATAATTTTTATGAAACTATATTTTTTTGATAAAATTAATAAGTTTAAATTTTCATATTGTCATGTCATTTTTTAAATTTTTGTTTATTGTTAATCAGTTAGTTTATCAAGTTTATTGTTAATCAGTTAGTTTATCAAATATTTTTTTTAAAAATATTCTAGTCTTAATGTCTTTATTTCTCCAGCTAACTGTTATATAAATTTGAAAAATGTGTGATGACTTGATTTCAATTTGAGGGATTGTTTTCAAATTATTCCAGTAAAGTTATTTTAAAATTACTTAGAATAAAGCTGTTATATTTATTTATCTCTTTTTCACAACAAAAGTTCATGGAATTCTTGTTTCATGAGCTACATTAAAGTATAATTGTCAGTTATATGGATTGGAAGATTATGTTTGTGTTTGGACATCCAGATGATAACCCTGGATGACACAAAAGTATCACTTTTAAAGTTTTTATACTTTTTTTCATTAGAAATTTAGTTTATAGTTGACCAGTTTATTAGTACTATTAGACTAATTAGTACTATTAGATGACTAGAGCACTGGCAATAATTAGCACGTTTCAGTATCTCAGCATTATTTTTTTATTATAAAGGATTAATACTTAGGTATGTGCATCCAGAGTTTTGTTGTATATCTGCCCTAAGTTTGGCAATGGCTAAATATTTAGCCTGTCTATAGTGGACCCCTTTTAAACTCAGTCACAAGGTTGACTGTTCTTTTTATGTTGTTGAATTGATTACTATTGTTTAATGTTTAGTGAACTTATTGTTAATTTTATTTTTTACTGATCTCTCATGCTCAAACATTAATTAAATTATTTATGGGGATAATCTGGTTTTACATCTCCCCATATTCACCTCAAATTCACCCCTCACTTTGTACCATTACAGTATATATAAATTTGGGGGAGGGGGTAAAAAATAACCTTTGAATAACTCATTGTGGTGAAAAGATCTATTCAACAAACCCCAGAGAAAAACAGTGAAAGAGATTATTCACTGTATTTTCCAATTTCCAGGTACTGAGTATTTGAATGATTTTAATTCATACTTTTATAGGCTACATAAGAATAATTAAATACCTAATTACCAATCAATACTGAATGGTTAATTATATACAAATGGAGCTAAATTTTTCTTTTGAAATTTTATTAAAAAATTTAATTCACATTTTTACAATAATTTTTAAACATATCATTTGTAAATATTGATCATAACATGTTAAAGTTTCACAAATATCTTATTTTAAAATACAAAAAGACATTGATTATCCAAATTTCAATTATTCATATATTGATCATATAACACACTGTTGTGTCTTTTCAAAAATTGAACTATTATTTATCAGTGTACTAATTAATATGTTAAAGGATGATTCCTAAATTAACTTTTAACTATTTGTTTGAAATATACATGTAAAAGAGTGATTTGCTAATAGATTTATTTCTAAAATAACTTTATTAAAACAAATAATATATGTTTACAAATGGTACTATAGGCATCATGTAACAAAAAATAATTACAATTGTTAAAATTATTGAGATTTTCAAAAAGTTTGAGAAATGTTTATTAAAAAACTGCATTTTAACGATAAGATCGAACTTTAAAAATGGTATTTTCACTCAAAAAGCCATCTACTGGAAGCTTGAGTAATCAATGGACACCAGAGTATATAATTCTATAAAATACCCTTCTCCAGATCACTTTCTAGCTTTTGGCTTAATCAGCAAAGAGAAAAGTTCAAAGCTGTAATTAATACATGTATATATCTAGAAACTATTTTTTATTTCTGTATACTATTTAAGCTAATATCTTGAAACTTAAAAACAAACTAATGTTTTAAATCCAAGCTAACTTACTTGCATAGTTATCAGGTCATTTTTCTATATATTTTAGAAACCTGTTTTTTAATGATAACTGTAGGCCCCTTCTACTCTTTGGCTAAAAAGATTTGGAGATGAGATTTTATAGTACCATAATATCTGATGTATATATAGTACTCAATGTTACTCTTGGAAGTATGTGAAAAATAATGTAAGATTTGAGCTTAAAATCAAACTATGTAATAAAAAAATTATTATTTCTTCTAAAAATATTATTGTGAAAACATTCAGGAAGCACAATATTATCTGAAACGATATTTTCGGTAATAGAATTTAAATATTTAAAATAGTGAATCTCTTTAAATGTTAATTTTTTCATTTGCTAATAGGTAAAACCTCACCCAGCCTTCAATTTTTCATATAGGGTTCAAAATTGGTAATTAAATGTACTGGATATCATAAATGAGATTTGAAATTTTATTAACCGAAAAAAAGTGAAAGAAACTGAGATACCGGATCCACAAAGTGAAGGTCATTAAATAAGAAAAGTATATATTATACATTCTTTGACTGAAATAAAAGCAGCTAAGAGTTGTTCAGATAAGTTCCGCATAAAGTTTATCTTAAATGATAACTGAGTTTATATTAAATATAAATTTTAATTTTTTTAGGAAACGAAAATTAAATTAAATGGGTTTTTTTTTCCATTTTCTAAAGACACAAATATTAATCATGCGATATACGTAAATAAAAATAAAACATGCAAAAAATATTTTAAAAGTTTACATGAACAAATAAATGTTCGTCTAGACAAAACAACATGCATTGGTGACAGGATGCATCTAATATAATAACTGCAAAGCAGTAAATATAGTAATTAAATAATAAATATAATTTTTAAAAATGATGTGTATGATGCTTATATATATATGTAGCATTTGCAATGATTCAACAGAAACTATTGAATAATCAATTATCTATAAAATCATCAGATTTTGTTATTTCAGCAAGAATGACAATTTACCTATAATAACTTTTATTTAAATTTGACCATACACATTTAAATATATTAATAAACTTAACTGTCCATCATAAAAAAAGACAGTAGCAAAAAAAATTTTCATACAATAGCCCCATCTAGGGCAAGTTCTAGTAATTAATGGATGCTGCCAGAAGATTACCCATTTTGGTCCCTATCCACTACGTTACTATCACATATTCTTTGACTAGTTAGAAGCTTATGGCATTCATCAATGAGAAACCTTGGATCTGGTAGCAGTGCATCCGGATTTTTGGATCTAACACACCACTACAGCATCCACTTTTTTACTTTTTTGGTTAACTATAAAGCTATCAGCCCAAAGTGAAAACACAATAATGTTTTCAATATAAGTTCATTTGCCTATATAATCATTTTAGCATAACTTATCAAACAATCTTAATATTCAAGATTTATTTTAAGATAACATGATAAACAGCAACTCGTAAATGAATATGGCCATTCTAAACCCTCTCCAAAAAATACAAGAAAGAAAAAAAAATTAGAGAAAAAACTATTTTAGAAATTAGTTTCACAATATACAAACCGATCTATGAACTACAAATATGCATCTACAAACAAAACATGTTGGGACTATTTTTTTGTTTACTTAACATTTTATGTTGTCTTTTAATTTATTCAGTATAAAACTCTTTTTTTTTTTTAAATACTTCATTATCATGTCTAATTGCAGCTCTTCTAATATATTTTATTAATGAAAATAATTGATAATGGACTTCTTTAAAATATCTGATGATGTTCACTATTGTTCATTTGTTTTACATGACAATCCAATGAATGTGTGATTTTACTACAAATGGCCCAATACTATTACATCCAGCAAGCTGATGAATGTGTGATCTTGCCATTTTATTTTATAATTTTATGAAGCATCCTTAAATAATACTTTTTAAATGATTGCATTGATAGGGTATCCAAGTTTCATTTCCATATAATAAATTAGGTAAAATAAGAGCTCTACATATAATTAATTTGATTTCAAATTACTTTTCTGTGACAAATTATTCTCTGTTAACTTGTTAAAAACAGCAGCACAATGGAGTCTGTCTTATACCTCAACATCTGAATCCATTTTCCTTAATCCTTTCTTCTTATGGAACTACCAAGATATTTAAACTGATTTACATTCTCAAGTTGTTAACCAGCCAAGCTAAAAATGACCAAAGATTTTTCTTTTATCATCTGTTAATAAAGATCTTTTTTTTTTTGAACATTAATTAATAAACCAAAGTACTTATGTGTTACATTTAAAACATTAAGACCATTCTGTAAATCATCTTTTGAACTGGCAAAAATAACAGAATCATCTGTATACTGCAAATCCAGAATCCAAAAAGAAAAAACTTTTTGTTTTCATATTTGCCTAAATTGTATTAAATAATTCCACCAACAAATCTGTATTATGTATATCAGTTGCCTATAAACAATTCCAAAGTCCACTGTCATAAAAATTGAAAACAAAGTTGGAATAACCTATCATTATTATTGTTCAACACCAATTTCATTTTAAATGTCTCATATTTTCCATCTGTTGTAATAACACTCTCTCTCATTTCATCATGTAGAAGGAGTATAATATGAATAAATTTTGGAGAACAACCATTTAATTTCAAACAATACCATAGACCTGTCATACTAATTGAATTGAATAAAAAAATGTATAAATCACTTTTTTTTGCATTTGCCTGGCAACAAAAACCATGTAGAGCTTTTTTGTCACCAATAACTTCATTTGTAACTGGAAGCAATCCATTTAACAAAATTCCTGAAAATACTTTTGTAGTAGTGGATAATAATGATATTCTATAATGATTATTGCAATCTTGCCTATTTTCTTTGTTTTTAAAAATTGGAACCAAAAAAAAACATTTTAAAATTCAAATGACCCAACTTCAGGGGATCATATAAGAGAAAAACATTTAACATCAATAAATTATACCCCATTAGTTAAATAAATGGTATAGATTCAAGAAATAAAAAATAATAAACAGGTTTCCATCTTAACTAGTTAATTCATTCTATATTTATTCAAACAAGCTGAAAACCTGATTGTTAACTTGGAATTGTATGCTCTTGCAATGACATACAGAATCTCAACATAGTCACTATTTTTGTTTCATTGTTCCTAATAGGATACATATATATATATATATTGTAAGGATGACCTATAATCCTATCCAGGTTAGCCTGCAAATGTCCATACCAACACACTAAAATCATTTGAATATAGACTAGGCAATAAATGCTTAAATATACATTACAATACCCTATGATATACCCATGCATATATAGGCACACACACAAGAAGAGTTCAGTTTATTTAAACTAAAGATAATATTACGATAAAGTAGTGTGTTGAAGTTTTGTATATATATATATGTTAACTTCCAGTCAACAAAATTTTATCAATTTTTAATGTCACAACTTATGACTGTAACTCTGTAAGCATGGCACTGATCTGATGTCAAATCACTAAGTAAATAATCAGGTGTTTAAAAAGAATTAATAAATGAATGAAATTTTACTGTGTAATTTTACTATAAAATCTGATTATATAACCTTAGTTATATGTATAACCAAGTAATGTATGTAACAATTGATATACACTGCATTTTAGAAGAAGAAATTAAAGAAATTGTACATTAGACGATGGAAATCAATCGTAGTATAAAAGCAGACACTATTCTTTTCCAATCTCTTCCGTTATTTCATCAAAGCCTGTGATAACTATGCTATTAAATAACAGTCGAATGCAAAAAAATGGGCAATTTGTTCAAAAACCAAAGCTGAATTATATAGTTTTCAATCTGTAAAATTTAAAATAAACTTATAATTAAACTCAGAAGTAGAAAAGATTATTTATCTCCAGCAATTACGGAAGAATCAAATTGATTTATTTTGAAATAATTTAATGAAAATAAAAAACTATCGTTGTTTTAAAAAAAAGGATTATACTTTGTTGACGTATAAACATACATTATGAGATAAGCGAGTTCTTTATTTTATTTGTCAAATCTCAATAATCAGTGAAGAAAATTTTTTTTATTATATATATAATATCAAATAATGCATTCATGCTAAACTAACTCTTTATGTGCCTGATTCATTTAAAAATGAAGTGGCTTGACGTCATTCTAAATTGGACACTTTTCGTGCTACGATTACGATTTTGTGCTCTTTTTAAAGATTAAAAAAAGATCTGTAAGATGCTGCCCTCTCTTGAATTATTTTACAAGTAAAAAATCAATAAAAATGGCCTTATACGTCAAACAAAGAAAAAATAATGCCCTTTCTTAAATCTTATTGGCTATTAAATTTTGACAACAAAGAAAATGGCTGCCAAAAAGTAAAGAGTTATGATCTGTTTTTGTTTTATTTCGAAAATAATAAACGAATGTTTTAGACTATTTTAACAGTATTTTTTGACAAATTATAAATTATTTTGATAAAATATGCTAAAAATAAAATTATTTTGGAAAAGTAGTTAAGACTTTTAACAAAAATTATTTGCTTTTTCTGCAACTAAAATTGGCAAAGAAAATCACGTTGTTAGCAAAACGTTTTGATTGGTGAGTAAGATTTCATTTTACAATTTCCGCTAGTGAAAATTTATATAATTATATAATAATTTAATTTTTGAAAAAACTTTCATTCATTTTTATAACCTGACAAACTATTAATATACTTTTTATAAACAAAACTAAAGTGAATATAATATTAAAAGATGAATATATTTTGCCGCTCGAGTTTGTGAGTTGACCAATTTGATGTTTGAGTTTGTGAATTGACCAATTAAAGTTTTGACTTTTACCTCATTCGGCCAATAAAATAATTATCACTCTAAAGGCTAAGTCACCATAGGATCAAAACGCTATTATCCCATCCAGTGAAGAATGATGTATACTTAATTTGCTGATATGCTCGATGCCTGTAAAAACATCAAACGTCTCACCAAATATTGCTAAATGGATTCATGAAGAAAGCAGCTGCCAGACCGGAGACATCACTTCGACCATGTTGCTGAAAGAGTCAAGTGTCAAAGAAGAATTCATTGTAGTATAATGAATTACCACACTCACCAAGGAAGATATGATTTTTTAAATTTTATGTTAGAAATTTTTTTTGATGTTTTTTATTTAAATATGCATTTGTAAAACTTCATTCTATTTTTCTTTTTACACTTGGAAATCTTTATTGTGTCAGGATTAGGAATAGACCAATATGCTTAAAGTAGCATTGTATAGAAGATGAGAATGTTGCTAAGTTAGCCAAAGTTATTACTTTTTTATTACGTAAATAAAATCTAGGTTAGCTTTCCTCATAATGACTCATTACTAACATGTGATACAGAAGGTAAGAAAGAATTTATATGTATACTTTTCCATATTAAATTGCACACTTTTTAAAGGACCAAATTATTTGTTTAGGTACTGTTGATTAACAATTTTTATACTTGTTATTATTATGTATGAATGACTAATCTTCTAATAAATGATTCTTTACTATCAACTACATAAGTGGTGGGGGGGGCAAGAAGATCGCATATTAATCACATACGTTTGAAGTTAGAGAACAAAGCTATTATATATATATTCACATAAAACTATACGTTAGTTAGTTAGCTAGCTTTGTCAGTAATTTAATGGTTTTTGTCTTATCTTACTTGACTTTTATCCTGCAGTGAACTGATAAAGGTTGAAAATGATGGTGATATGTTAAATGTTATGTAGGTTAAGTTCTCTGACCAAAGACAGGTAGAATAACATTAATGGAAATAGTTCAACATTGTTTATTAAAATTCTTAGCATAAATTGTTCTTGGACTTCAATTTTAGAGCTTTGTCATAAACTTTAATGAGCCTGTATATCATTGAAATAACCCTAAAAAAAATTTGGTAAATTGAGTGGATCTTCAATATTCAGTTCCCCCCCCCCATTTACTTGCTAGAACATCATATAATCTTGTAAGCAACTAATTACTTTTATTGCCTTGTAATAAATTTTGGAGTATAAATCCAACAAATTTTATTATGATGATGGCCTAAACTTAATTTGCTCCAAAACATTCTTAATATTCATTAGGTCTCAATCATTAATATCAATAATATTAAATCCATTGTTGAAAGGCATTTCTTCATAGCTTAATCTTCAAAGCTTGCTATTTTATTAAGAAACTTTTCTCATTTAAGAGATAATGTATACTTTTCTTAGTGGCCAAATGAATATACATTCTACCAATGGAAAGTCATTTAGTGCAATTATGAATATAATTAATTCACTGTTTGTCTATAATCAACTTTAGTAGTATTTAAAATCCTCAAATCAGCCTAAATCTTTTATGCAATGACAACTTTGTGGAAAAATCTCTATTAAAAAATGTCATTTACAGATTGAAGTTTATTTTAATCATACCTAAATTTAATTTTAATAGCTATCCAAAAACATGTGGCATCTAGAATTAATCCCAAAAATATTTATTAAGATTTGCAATAAGAAAACATGCTAATATTTATTTGTTATGAGCTGTATTCCTAATTAATGGGAATTCTTATTACTATTGCTAATTCAGACATTAATCATTTTTATTATAGTATTGTCAAACTGGAATATTGTTACTTCTGGTAAAATTATCTGAACTATCTTCAGGATAAATTTTCAGCAGGATAAAAAGATGAAAAAGCAAACATCAGTTGTTAGTTGATTGAAAGCTTGAAAATGATATGATCTTCCAAGCAACTAATCATACTTTTTTTTTTCAATTAGTTTCTAAGAAACCTCTATATTATTTAATTGTCTTTAAAATATAATGAAATAAAATCAAGACCCTGTTTGATTTACAGAAAAGTTTACTTAAATGAACAACTTACTCTTACTAAGTTCTATGCAATTTTCTATCAACTTTAATTATATAGCATCATACCACAAATATTCCTCTTTTCCTTTTTTATACCTACATATCATCATCATCATCAACCATTATCAATCCACTGTAGCATGAAGGTCTCTCCAAGTTCAATCCATCTTTTCCTATCTTTAGCTTCTCTTCTTCACATCACCCCTGCACACTTTCTTATTTCATCCATCCATCTCACATGTGGTCTCTTTCATATCATCATTAAACTGTCACAAACTACCTAGTGCAGAGGAAGAATGGACCAAATCACAATTAAGAAGAGTAAAAAGAAAATACATTTCTCAAATTAGTTAATTGAATGTATCAGTGTTCTCAACCTGTTATTTGGTGCTTGAACATCATTTGATCTCTCTCACACAATCAATCACGATTTATTCATCATTAAAAATGTAAAATAAAAACCAGGTTTTTCTTTTTTTCAGGCTTGTTTTTTCATTAATATTTGTGTGTGTGTGTGTTAGGCATTGACTGTGTTGATTTATGTCTATCTCTCTTAAGAATATATTGAATAATATTTATCACCAGGGGCTAAATATAAACAAATAAAAATTCTTTCATATAACTTTTATACACTATATGTCACACAAAATAATTTAAACTGTTATATAAAAACTTCTTACAGGTTCACAACTCACAAGTTTGTACATTGATGATTTCTTAGATTAAAATCTATACTGAGTTCATATGCATTTTGCTAACACTTTTTCACAAGGATGTTTTTTTTTAAATCCTTATTGAGATTCTTCTACTTTTTCTTGCTTTTTTTCTTCTATTTCTACTGTTTAATAGTTGATAATTTATGATAAGCATACAACATTATTTCTAACTATATGAGAAAATTAGAAAGTAGTCATAAACTATTCCTATATACTACATGGAAAATATGAAAAATTATTGGCATATTATAATCAGAAATTGAAACCAACTTGACAGCATCGACAATAATAAGAGTAGATAACAAACAATCGTAAATAGCCATTTAAAATGATCAAGTGTTTATTTATTACTTGTTTATCTTTTAGTTAATAGACTTGTCAGAATCAATATTACACATGTATAAATATGAATCACAGACGGCTTACACAATATATTGATTTAAATTTATTTTTTATGCTTTTACATTTTATTTAACAGTGTTACAAACTTTTCCCTTAAACTTTTTTTTTTTACTTTTCTGCTATTTAGTTTAATTCTGAAATATTTTACAGCAAGAAATACATTTTTGTTTTCCTTTATGTTAAGTTTTAAAAAAGAAGAAGCAATAAATAAAAGAGCTTAAAAATAATAAATGTCTGAAACACTTCTTGAATATAACTGAACCAGCTGTGATACTAATTTTAAAAAAATCTGTTTATATATAAGGTGAATGTTTTAAAATTGAATAGCTGTCAGATATAAATAATCAAATAGTTATGCTCAAGAGTTCATGTAATGTTCAAGAACCAGAAATGACATATTGAGTTTTAATCCAAAAATCTTTAAATCTCTAATTATTCTAGCATTACACCCAACTCTACAGTGTAAATAATAACAAGATTATAATTCACAAGATTATGTGTCATTCAAATACAAAAATGGTAAGAGGAGCTTCAATCTACAAACAGTTAACTCTGAACCTATAGGGCAAAACAGTGAATGGTTAATTGCTTGGATGTCATGTGACCATCAAGCATTAGAAATGAAAGATTATGCAACAATCCGGAAACTTTTAGTTCTTTTAAATCTATCACTCTACCATTGCACTAAACTGCATAGATGTCAGGGTTTGTTATGCTAGATAAATAATCAATCTATTTTTTTCTTATTCCCATGATTCAAGGTTTGTAAAAAAATATTTACATATTTTTGGATTATGGAAGTGTTAAATATGACAATTATTAAAAGAGATAGTTCTAAATGTAAAATGCTAAAAAAAAAAATGTATTAGGATAGTAACAAACAAACAATAGTCATTTACTTAAATTGATATATTATTATTTGTAGCACCCTAATTTACAAAAATAAGTGCATACAATTACTTTTTTAACAGATTAGAGCTTGGCTGAAAGTTTCAAAAAGATGGATGAATATTAAAGCATATCTTTAATATAACTTGCAAATTTATTTTGATAGGGAAAAACATAATTAAAGCGTGTGAAACCCAAATACAACAAGAAGTGGAAATTTTAAGATAAGAATAAACATAATATAACAAACTAAACTAAAATATATATATATGATAATAATTTTATTTTTGTGTAAGTAAATAATAACATTACTAAACTTAAAATGTATTATGAAAACACAAAGATTAAATTACTTCTAGATATTCAATCATTAAAAAAAGAAAATAGTTTCTTAACTTTTACAAATTTACTTTAAAATTATTAATTGTATCTTTATTTTTATTCGTTGACTATTTAATAACAAAGAATTTCAAAACAAAAAAGATGAATCTATTATAGCAAAATAATTAGACTTATTTACACACAAACATAAAAAGTATATTATATTAATAATATATGAAAAAAATGTAAATGAACAATTTCAAAAAATATCACAAAACTTCTGTTTAAAGACTGAATGAAAAAAAGGAGGCATAATGTGTAGAATGATCTTAAAAAAAAAGTTAAATGAAATTAGACAAAAAAGGGAAGCACATTATAATTATAATTTAATACATAGGGTATATGAGCACAGACTTTTACACCACCTGCCAATCGTCACTCTATCTCATATCACTGATACACTTGAACACATATATGTCGAAGAGATAAATAATCACCAATATAAGTATTTCATGCTGAACCAGCAATCATCAGTTGGTCCAAATTGAAAGGGCAAAACATTGTAAATTGAAATGCCTAAAGTTAAGATATGCCTATACTCTACTGCTTCAATTCTGGAGTTGTTTTAGCTTATCATGCATATTTTTTTGTCAATAAGTATTAAGTAAATTAAATGTGAACTGACAATGAAAAGGCAATTCAAATATCACATAAAAAAGAGAGAATTATATTTATATATATAACTTGCTTTGAAATAAACTTAGAATTATCAACAATACTGAAAACCATAGCAAATTAACTGAGCATTTTATTTTAATCTCAAAAATAAATATATATACACTGCCAATATTATTTCTTGTAAATTGACCATTAAAATTGTGAATGCAAATTTATTTCAAAAATATATCTGTGGTTAAGGTGATTAATTACATTTATTAAAACAAATATTTGGAAATTGACAACTTTAAATAAGATTATAAAAAATAAATTTATAAGTCATTGTAGTAATTAAAAAAATATATAGCTAACTAATTCACAAATTAACTAAGCTATTAAACCATGTGTTTGTTAAGACAATAAAAAAGTCAGGCTGATCTAAACAAATCCTAGATAACAAGAGCAAACTCTCCATACAGTAATGCCACCAAGTGCAAGTCTTTGGAATCAATGGATGCAGAAAGGTTTATACATAAAATCCCTATCTGTATGGAGAGTTTGCTATTGATCACTTCAAAATCCTAGATACTTAATTTTACATATAGAGTTATGAGCATATTGGAAAACTTAATCAAGTTTTATCATTCTATCTGTTTCCTGATAATTTTGTTTTGTTTTCTAGCAATAATTACAGTATTCTCATCATTTATTGTTTAATTATTATAATTACTAAGTTGTCAACTTCTGTCAAAAGTATCTATTTCATTATTACTGAATCTGCTTTTCAATTTATGTTCAATTTATTCAGATTTCTAACTAAATAATTTTTGCAAATCTACATTAAGACACTATTTACATTAGCAGAAAGATTATACAAACATGTAACACGTGGATTTAACAATCAGTAATAAATCTATAATTGCACATATATGTGTAGATATGTACAAGAATGAAAATAAAAGGTTATATAGTGATGATGATTAATCTGCCTAATATAAAGAAATCAAATATAATGATAGCATACATAAGATTAAAAATAAAAATAAAAATTAAGAAGAAAAAAATGCAGCCTAATGTAGCTTGAAAGTGTGGATTCAAATTCCCTTTAATAGATATATGAGGAATGTATAGAGAAAAGCTTTCATAAAATGCTTAGCCAACTTTCAACTATTTTGTACCATAAGGTGGGAGTGGGGGTATATATATATGCTGTTTTTGCTAATTTATATAAAATTTAAATATGAAAAATTAATTTGGCAGAATAGACCATCTCTTAGAGAGGAATATACATGATTCTTTTCTATTGGGAGAGTTTTTGTTACTTGAGATATGCCATGCTTTTTTAATTTTTCATTTAATATCTCTGTGTTCAGTGCAAATGATGTTGAAAAATGAAAGAACAGAGGGAATGACTAGTTGTAGAGAAATGCCTAAAAAATATTGATTGTTTGTCTGGTTTGTTCTAGGTTTATTATATAGATATATATGTTAAGCTATTTACAGATAAGTTTGCCTGGGATTCCCTGTAGTATAAGAAGGGGCAGATGGATTTCTGGTATTTGATCTTATAAACAATTTGAGAGCGGAGGTCAATTGGTAAGATACTCTTTGCATTGTTGAGAAACCAATGCAATGGAGATGTGGTATGTAAAGCAACTTGATGTGTAGGAGTAATAATTTTAGTAATGCAGTGGGTTATATTAGGCACATAAGGAAGGGACATCCAGGGTTTAGAGTCAGTGGGGGGGATATCACGTTTTATGATAAAAAAAATTTGACAGTTTGTAGAATTAGATAGTCTTTATATCTGACATTATGCAGTTCAGAAATATATTTACTGATATTATCCTTCCTGTCTGACTCTAACTTGCATAAATAAAAAATTACAGAGTCATGGCATAACTCAGGTAACAAAAACTCTATCAATAGAAAAGAATCATGTATATCCCTCTCTAAGAGATGGCCTATTCTACTAAATTAATTTTCATATTTAAATTTCATGTAAATTAGCAATAACAGCATATATATATATACCTACTCCCACCTCCCAACTTATGCTACATCTATGATTTGTAATAGTCAAAAGCCGGCTAAGCACATATTGTTTAAAAATATATTTTATAAAGGCTTTTCTCTATATGTTCTTGTATATCTATTATTACATTTTAACCTGAGTTAAAGCTTATAATTTTATAGTTTATAAGCAGAATGGGTTTAAAAGTAACTACCAATTCCCTTCCTCCTCTGAGATTAAAGGTTTTAATAAATAGCATGAATTAATACACAAGTTATTAAAACATTTATGTTTGGACATATAATCTTTTACATATGTATGGGAAACATTTTATATTGATTTATTTTTTTATTTTAAAGCCATGACAATGATATATTAATACCCTTACGAATTCTTACTAATTTTACTAAACCTTGCTGGTTTATTTAATCCTGTGCTATCTAAATATGTATATATATGGTTGTTGTGAATCCATTCTGAATAGTTTTCATATGTAAATTACTACCTATATATATGAAACTAATGAATATAGACTAACTAGATTCAACAAATTTTTTTAGAAAATCTAAGACAATAACTTAAAAGCTTATTTATCCATTATAGTCTCCATTCTAATTTCTTTGTCACTATTTTCTATCACCATTTAACCAATTTCCCAAATATTTAAAAGCAATCACTTTCTAGTTGACTTCCTGCCATTCTTAAAATTGCATTTTGTTCTGGTTTATTTTTATTGGTTTCTATCATCATAATGATGAATGCACATATAATATTTTTTTTAATATATATATATTACCTATCTGCTATCAATGGAAGAAACCAAGTTTGTTTATCTATAAAGTCTAGTAACTTAAAATGGCCATAATTACCAAAACTGATGATATAATTAATTTAACTATTGTAATTTAAGCATATAACTTATTTAAGTACAATTAATAGGCCTATAGAAAATAAAATAAAAACATTAGAGGATACAATTTAATATAAAATACAGGCACACAAAACAAAAACAAAATAATTTCACCAATAATAAAATTAATTTCATATATGAAATGCTTATATAATCATTATGAAGTATTCAAAGTAAATTAAATATATATATATGTATTAATTTTGACTTTTGTGATTAGTTCAGTTTAAGTAGAAACACTGTGTTTAGATTAATGTTAAAATAGCGAAATCAAGATTTAAAGATTTGTCAAGCATTGGTGGTCGAAAGGTCAGCAACAGCTGCTTTACAAGCAGTTGTCCCGGGTTAGCGGGTTCGCTTCCTGGCTGATGCTATGGCACATAGAAAGAAAAAAAGATTTAAAGATTTTGGTAGATTCTAAGTGCAATTAAATAAATTTAAAAAATCTTAATTTGGGCAATTTATTAAAACTTGTGGGCTTCAATTTGACACTTGGGTGTTTGAATATCACTTGACCTTCTAAAAAACTAATAGTGTAGTTAGGTTTCCCTAAGCAATTTAATGCATCCAAAAACCATGTACTAAACGGCTTGCGACAAGTAATTAAGTACACTGTTAATTGCTTGGTAGGCTAGGTGCTGTTCAAGCAATTATATTGCAAATTGAAATTCATCAGTTTTAGCCAACTGTCCAAATTAAGATATATTTTTTATTTAACTATATCAAGAGTTTACCATATACATATATATATATATTGAGACCACTACTTTAACACTGATCTAACACACATTATTTCCAATTAGACTGTGAATAGGATAAAAACAAAACAATCATAACAGAAAAAAAAAAACTTCAAAGTCAAAAAATAAATAAAAGATTAGATAATTTTCAAATTCAGTAAATTTGAAGCTCACACCTAAAAATCCATTGAGAAAAATTATGATATATATTAGAATTTTAGTGTCTCAGAGTTGTTTTAAAAAATATTAAAGAAATGTACCACTTGATCCCAATTACTTTATATTTTGATATTTTAAAATTCTAAAGTTACTTTTAAAATTATAGTCTTAATTTAATGAAAGCTATAAAATTATGTCATTATAAAAAATCTCCTTTCTTTTAAATCAGTTTTCTTTTTCTTGATTAAATAAATATTTCAAAAATATTTATTTATTATATAGTCACTTGTTTGGAGATCAAATAAAAATAATCAAATGATTAATTGTTTGACAGTTCATATCACATTAGATTAGTAACAAGTTGAGCTTTGATTCAGAAAACTTTTAATTCCTGTCAATCATTCTGCTGCTATACTAAACTGCACAGGACAGAGAGTCAAGTAACAATTTAATACTAAGTAGTATGTAGAGTATAACATTGCCAAATAATTTAACAAATACCCCATCCCCTTTTTAGCTACAAAGTGGTTTAAAAAAAAACTATCTCAAACCCAACACTATAATGACTGGGTTAATTAACAACCTATCAAAATATTTTTTTTTAAATTCCATCAAAACATTCAAGCAATAAAATAAAAGGAATTACATTTTGACACTCATATTATTTTCATTCCTAATTAATAATTTGTTAAACCAGAAATTAAATGCTAATATTGAATTTTTTTTTAGCATATGGATCATTTCTTTAAACAGCTAACTATTCCTAAGCTTTGTATGGAAGTTGTAGATATTGCAGCCAAAAGATAGATTCTCTAAGGATTTTATTAAGTATCTCAATTCTACCATTATAAGTATTAATTGGACATTCATTAACTATTAAATTGTTTCACATTTTGGTTTTGACACAATTATCAAATCAAAAAACTGTTACATTTAATACTCAGAAATCATGAAAAAGAATGAGATTCTACAATAAATCAATACTAGCATATTATAAATATCAAACTTTAAAATGTAATTAAAGGGGATTTGAACACAGACTTTCAAGCTTTCTTCAGCTAACCACTCCATCTTATATAAACTAAAGCACATAACCGCACACATGTAAAAAAGATAAATTTATCTCCAATATACATATTTTGTGCTGAACCAGCACTCATCAATTGGTCCAGATCATCATCTCCTACACATATCTATATATAATCAGTGTTGTGTATTTGAATGGACATATTAAGGTCATATATATGAGGGGTCAGAGTGACTTAAGTTCTACCTGAGTATAATAACATCAATAAGGGTTTGAGCATTCCATCATCAGATTTTTAATGGTATTAGTGGCTAAAGAGTTGGAAGGTGGAGAAGACTGAAGTCTGCCCATTAAAGTTTGAAGATTTGTTATCGTAATATAAACTGAGCACTGATTATATATGTGGGTGGGAGATGTTGATGTGGTACAACTGATGAGTGCTGATTCAGCACGAAATACTTATATCGGAAATCATTTATCTTTTTTACATGTGTGTGGTCATGTGTATTGGTTATATAAGATGGAGTGGATAGCTGAAGGAAGCTTGAAAGACTGTGTTCAACTCCTATTTAATGAGATTTTAATAATGTGTAGGAAGATCAAATCTAGATATTTTTTTTTAAAACTGGAAAAAAAAAAATCTAGGATCTCATACAAATCCCAATAGTAGAAAGATTTCTTTGTTGAATATCGAGAAAGAAGATATTGATTCAAATAAATCTTATAACATGAAATTATCTTTAGTTTGTGATAAGTAGGATATACTTAAAAGATTTTTTTATACACCAAAATTAAATGTATTGTATTCTTAACTAACTCAGAAATCACTGATTACAACTCCAGATAATAAAAATTATAGCATCAATAATTACTTAAGGAATCATGTGTTGAGAACCCAAGGAGAACGTTCTGGCACTACAATTCCATTCAATGTATATATTTTTTTCTTTAAAACCTTTAATAGAAGTTAAAATAAGCTTTTATAAAATAAGTATATTAATTGAAATATACATTTACATATAATAAATGTATACAGTATTTCAATTTTTTAAACTTCGTATTTTTTTTTTAAATTCACTAATTAAATCAATTTTAAAAATATGCTTAATTATTACCTATACCTATTTTTCAAATTGCTTTGCATTTATTTAATAAAGATGTTTAACAAACTTGACAGAAACTCTAGATTTAATTTCCCATATACTCTTTGTCCTTTGCGGTTCCAGCTCATTTAATTTTCTAAAAGCCACGGTTATCTGATATAATCCCTTGGTGGATTTAACTTTCTTTTATGAAGGTCAATGACAAATTACACACATTCTAATACTTCAAAGTCTTTGTTTACGCACAATAACTAATAAAATGCAGACTTTTCCCCTCCATTTTAAAATATAGTTTTCGAATTTTATAATACAATTTCCCAAATAAAATTAAGTCATAATTAAACATAAGGCAGGCATTCGTAAATAAGAATGGCAATTCTAAAATCTAGAAAGAAAAAAAATAGGCAAAATTTAAAAAACTGAAAATTTCATGATTATATAAACCAATCAGGAAACATGATTATATTCACATTTATTACATTATACTCAATCTGCTTGGCTTTTAGCAGTAATATTTTTTTGTTAAATTTCTCCTGCATTTAAATGTTTCTTTCTGAAAGATTTTATTTCATGTCTGACAGTAGATCCTCATTTGTATTACTCTCAGCTATATTTTCGCAATAAAAATAATCAAAATTGTTCCACTTCAGAATATCTTTGAAAGCATCTTTATAGCATAAACCGGGTCCGATTCTTTTATAATAACAACCATGTTGATGTTTATATAAAACTTTTAATGCCCATTATAGTAAGTTTAAGAATATGTTGATTGACTTTATCTTGATACCATATTTTAAAGCCTCTATAAATGAAAATTTTCCAATGGCTTCATATCAGGACAATCAGAATCTCCATTTCCCTTTAATATATAAATAATAATTTTTCACCTCAAAGAATTAGACAAATTAGCTTTCTGAGTTGAAGTTCTGTTTAAATTATTCTGTTTTCCTTTACTTCTGGAATAACTATTGTATTTTTCAATTTAATTAATGTTACAATTATTTTTTCTTTGTAAAGAGGGATTTTTTCTCTCTCAATCTATTGATTGGAATTACTGTCCAAAATCTACTTTCAATAGATTAAAACCTAAGTCTCTTTTTATTTTTAAATTATCTATGTTTGAATTTGTAAATAAATAAATCTTTTAATACTTTTTAGTTATTTTTAAAAATCAATTCCTTCAAATATAGCAGTGCCTCTCTTTACTTCAGAAATACTGATTTGGGGCATTAACCTCAACTGCAAGTTTAATCTTTTAAATACCTTTAATTATTTTTTTGCTTCTCTGATTTTTTGAGTTAAGTATTTTGGCTTGCTCAGTTTCTTCTTAAAGATTCACTAGTGCTCATTCTTGTATTCTATAGTCTTTTGTTTTAGAAACTTTATTTTGATAGATGTGGTTTATGTGACATATATATTCACTAACATTTTCTGTTTTTACTTTTACAATGTTACTGGAAATCACAGCTTCTATTTTTCCTTTAACCCAGCTTTTCAAACTCAAACCTTATCCTTTGCTTTATATTTGGATTGATGTATGCTACTGTTGTTTTGGTTTTTGTATTTGATAGCAAAAGAGTCAATTTAGTTCTATTTTTCTCCCTGTGAATACTTTTTCTGGAGTCTTTTCAGTGTAGGCTAAGAGAGTTAAATGTTGGTAAAACTGTGAACTGTACAAAGCTTCACGTACATCAGCATTATTAGCTTTGTTAATGTATTTTTATTTTCTGGATCTTTTCAGCCAATCCATTTGACTTAGGCTAGTAAAGTGTTGCTAATATATATGGCACATTCCATTCTTTTACTGTCTTCTTCAAATTTCTCTGAAATGAAAGTAGTTCCATTATCTGAAACTAAACACTTTTGGAATTTCATGATAAAAAATTTTTTTATGGAGACCCTTTATGGTTTTTTCTGAGCTAATCATTTTTTAATAACCAGAAATTAACCCATCGTGAATATGCATCTATAGTTAAGCAATATTGTATCCTTTCTTTTAACCAGCTGGCCTACATGAAATATCTGCCTCACAGCTTCAGGTCATTTAGTATACTCTTTTCTTGACATAATACTGTTTTTTGGCAAGACACACTTTTGTGTGTAGTCTTCAATATTTGCTTTCAATTTTGATAGATTTCTTCTAGGTTTGCGAATAGTTAATTTAGGATCATCAATCATCTTTAATTTCACAGAAAAGGTAAAAAGGTATTTATTTTACTTAATTCTGTTGAAAATAAGTTTGAAAATTCTAATTTTATTTCTTTTTCAGATCTCTAGCAACATAAAACATTCATATTCTATTATTAGATTAATATTTTTCTCTGATATATAATTTTACCATTACACCACTGTTATTTAATTTTATGGAGACTTTTAGTAATCTCATTATTTTGATCTATTACCATTTATGTCTTTTGCTATTATTCTAGGTTGATGTATATGTGGTTTAAATTAAATTTTTCCTGTAATTTTTCTCTGAACATTATTTGATATTATAGAAATATCTGATCATCTATTAATTTCCATTTTAATTTTCTCCAAAAGTATAAATATATATAATAGAAAGTGATCAGGATCTTCTATTTTTTAAATTTCATCAAATGTTTTAGAAATAGTAGTTTTTGTTTTAACCAGTATTTTTCATTTTTGATTTACACATTTTTTTCCAAATATCTTCTATGATTGCATTTATTACATCATTCATTTGTCAATTTGCATTTATTGGCCTCATGATCAGTTTAATTGCTGTAGAAATGAATGCATTCCTTTGTATTTATTTTTTCAATACTATCTGAAATTTAATTTCTTTTTTATTCTGACTTTTTTCCTGATTTATTAATTAGTTTTATTTCCTGGAAATTCTAGCTTGACCTAAAACAAACTTATAAATTACTCCTACCTCGATTGTTTACTGTAGGTTAAATCACTTTTTGCCAATAGCTGTTGATGGAGTTTGTCTTTTAATAGACTCCAAATAAATTGATCAAGAAAAACCACTTCTGCAAAATCTTTAAAATCACAAGATTTTATTAAATCTCTGAGAATGAAATCACAAACAGCTAATTTCTCTTTCTTGTCTTAATCTAGCAATTTGGTAGTTGGGATAAAACTAAAATAGCTATTCAAGCTCTGTTCATTTCAGCATAGGTAAATTCATAGGCTTATTATAATTTTGTTATCCCAAATTTTAAATGACTATGCAATTTTGGTGAACTGTGGATATTTTTTTATGTTTAAACTATTTTGGTGAACTGTGGATCGTCTGTACCAGTTTTCTTTTGTTTCACTTCAAAGTATTAGACATATTTCCCATTTATTAATTTTCATTTAATATGCAAGAGTATTAATCTAATTTTTGTTCATGGCTCTTGATAACTAATATTAAAAAATTAAGTAGGAAATTCATATTAAAACAATATTTTCTATTTTAATTATTAGTAAAAACTATTTACAAAGTCTATCATAAAATACACCCTTATATAATATAATAAATTACATAGGATATAAAATCCTATGGCATATAAAATAATAAAATCAAATGAGACATGCAAAAAGTCCCCAGATCTATGGATTCACTCTTTGGGCTAGAATTTACTCAGGTTGGGAAACTCTCTTCTACTGATAGGGTCAGTCTACTGAAGTTTCCCCTAAACTATTCTGCTCTTCTTTTTATACTGGAGAAATTTTTTTTAAATTTATTTACTCATTTAAATTTAGACAAAACTATCCAGCTTAATGAAATCAAAACAGCTCTTTGTAATCTTAAAAATGGAAAGGCTGTGAATCCTGATGAAATACCTGAAGAAGTTTTAAAATATAGTAGTAATATATTAGCTTCAAAAATATTGAAATTTTTTTAAAATATCTGGATCAATGAAGTTGTGCCATCTAATTTTAAGGATGCTTTAATTGTTCCAATTTTTAAAAAGAAAAGAAACAGGCAAGATTGTAATAATTATCATGAAATATCATTATTATCTACTATAGCAAAAGTACTTTCAGGAATTTTGTTGAATAGATTGTTTCCAGTTATAAATGAATGGTTACCAAAGACTCTATGTGGATTTAGGAAAGCAAGAATCAGTATAGATATAATTTTTGTTGCCAGGCAAATGCAAGAGAAGTGTCAGGAACAAAGGAATGATTTATATATTGCTTTTATTGATTTGGTCAAGACATTTAATTCAATTAATAAGACAGGTCTAAGACATTGTTTGAGATTAGCTGATTGTCTACCAAAATTTATATTATACAGTTCTACATGATGAAATGAGAGATAGTTATTATTACAGGTGGAAAATCTGAGGCATTTGAAATGAAATCTGGTATTAAACAAGGATAACAAAATTAAATAAATACCTTGATAATTTTATAAGTAGAAGAGTGAATTTAGATATGGAGATCCAACACAGATTGCAATGTGTTGTTGCTGTTTTTAACCAAGTTAGAAAATAGAATATTTTATCATTGGAAAATAACTACTGCAACTATTACCTAATTTATTGTATGAATGCCCCATCGGGAAATACAAAGGCATTAGAAGAAGTTTTATTTAAGAATGCTCCATAAAATTTTAAAAATACAATGGCAAAATCAGAAAACCAATCAATGTGTTCTTCAGCTTGTAGGATGTATTATTGAATCCACTATTTAAAAACACATCTTTATTGGAATGGAAATGTAAAAATGAATGAACAATAGAAGTCTTACAAAAGGATGTTTTATAGGTGAACATTAACATAGATTTCATAGGAGAGGTAGATATCATCTACATTATAAAGATTCTAAGGAAGTGCAATATCAATTATTTCCATTGGGAAAATATGGTAGAGAATAGAATACATTGGAGAGCTAAAATTAGACATGGTGTAGTATTTCAGAAAGAAAATTTTTCTGCTAAGGAAACCAAAAGATTTCATCATAAAATAATAAGTAAACAGAAAATTGGACCAGCATGTTCTATAAGTGGATATATTTGTGGTTCACAAATTGGTTTGTATAGTCATCTCAAAATTAATTTTTAAAGTTGTTTTTTTTTTTCTCTTGCCCTTTTTTTTTTTTTTTTGGAGTTGGAATGCTCATACTCTTTTTGAGTCATTGTTTATTATTATTTTTATTGTCCAAAATTTATTTCTAGTAGATTAAGATTGTAACCCTTTTTCTATTTGTAAATTATGTATATCTGAATCTTTAATTAACTTTTTAATTGTTTTTAAATATCAACTCTTTTATTTTTTTCTTCAAACAAAGCACATAATATTCTTTTGCTTTTAAATAATGTTAACTCATCGTTTTTTAATTTTTTACCGTATTTTTTTTTTTATATTATTTTTTAGATGCCCTTTTTTTTTTTATCCATTTTTTTTTATAATGTTCATATATATCCTAGTTCTCTACAGAAGGTAGATGATAATGCTTGATATCCTCAGTGATTAGTTTGCCATTGATTATCTATCTTAATTTATTTTAGTATCTCAGTATGATAGTCATAATATAATACTCTCATTTCCCAATCATGCTCACATTAGAAAATTGCTAATTATAATTATTGTGTATCAAGAAAGTAATGTTGACTTCTGATAATATGTATATAAATATTTCTTCAGAATGACCGGTCATCTGCTTGATTTTTTTAGACTCCTCAAAAGCATATTAATTATTATTACAATGAAATTCATCTTATGGCTTATTATAATCTTTCACTATTAACTTTTCTCAGCATTTTACACACTTTTCAAATGAATTAGGTTGCTTGTAGTATGATCAAAGTAAAACAATTTCTATCTGGTAAAAATTCATATCAAATCAGATTAACTAACCACAGATTTGGGAAGTTTTTTTTATTATCTTCATTACCATCAAAAATCAAAATCATCAATATTTTTTGTTTTTTTCTTCTTCAATATCCAATTTCACATCTATGAAAAAACAGTCTTATATCTAATAATATTTTTGAGGTTTTTCATTACAACTTTGTCCAATTTTGGTCTGCAATAATTTTGTTCATTGCCAATTTTTGTGCCATTGATGAATGATCTTAAAAAAATAAACTTTTGGTGAACTCTACATCTTTATCAACAATTCTAAAGTCAGATATCATTATATACTATTTTTTCTGTTTTTTCATATTTAATAATGATTTCATATTTTTATTCAGATCTATAACTTTCCTAATAAATATATTTCTAATCTTTATTTTGATATATAATGTGGTATAATTATCATATTCAAATTTGTTGATGATTCTTATTAATTTAAGCACTTTATAATTGTTGGCACTAATGAAGCTTCACTCTCAATACATTATTGTATCATTTAGTTATAGTATCAAAATTCTAACTTGTTATAAAATAATGCCTGGAACCATTATTTTTATATTTATCCCAAGAAGTTTAATAGCAAATATAAAAATAATGATTCCAGGCATTATTTTATAACAAGTTAGAATAGTGAATACATCACAGCAAGTCTAATTCCAAAGCACTTTATAAAATAACTATACTGGTAAATATTAAAATCAAAATATAAATAATTTTTTTATCTTCATTACTTTACTTGCTTCTACATTTAATACAAAAAGTTTAATTGCAAATGTAGAAATAACAGTTCCAGATATTATTTTATGACATCCCAAAGTTAGAATGATGAATATGACACAGCAGGTCTAATCCCAATGTACCTTTTTAAATAATTATACTGGTAAATATTAAAATCAAAATATGGATAAATCTTTTTATCTTTATTACTCTTTATTTATTTTTGCACTACTTAAATTTCAAATATATACATATATAATACATTTAAAATGCATTCTTTTTTTTTTCAAATACCCAATACATAAATAAATATTATCAAATAGTCAATTAAGATTCATTTCTAACTACTATTAAATATAGACATAAAACATTTGCTGTATATCTCCAATTTTTATTTTTTTGTTGCAGTTATTTACATTGAAACAATGATATATTTTACGTATAATGAGTATACATATAAGGAACTAAGGTGCTTTCTATGTACTTAAAAATGAAACTACATCATTTAAATATTACATAATTATAATAAACAATGAAACATTAAACAATAAATATTAGGTGCCAGTAATAAAAGTTTTGAATTTCAGAGAAACTCCTTTCTCAGCTGACATATTCTCTCAGCACAATCACTCATACAATTCAAACCTCATAGAATGTCATTTATATTAGATAGATGTTAACTATCTTATTTGAAAGTGTGAAAAAATAGGCATTAACACATTAATTAAATGCAAAGTGTATATACAATATGAATGTATTTCTATATATTTACCAATTTTAATAACTTCTATTTTTCATATAAAACTAGTATATATATATATGTAGAGCAAATAATAACGCTTTTATTATTTGAATATATACAAAAGATATAAATACTAGAAAACATTAATGATATAAGAAGGAGAAAATGAGTGAATATGAAGAAATTTCATTATCACAATAAAAGGGATGCAACTGAATAGTTTGTAAAAGGCTGATGATATCACAATAATGAAGATGCTACTGGGCATCTTTTAAACCAAATAATTCCTTCCTAGGAAAATGCTATTCATATACTACCCAACAGACACTGAGATCAACTTAATGATTCATAATATATGAATGTCAGTATTTTGTTCAACCATTTGAAATGATTTCAGAAGTTTTAAATTTATAAAGCTTACAAGTCTTTTGATCATTTTGCTTTAATTTCATTCCTTTTTATTTCATTTTAATATTATATATACTTGGCTCTGCAAAATGCAAACTTGTTATGATTATATGTGTGTTTATCATACAATAGATAATATTCTATTACCATAGGATTCTAAAGAAATCATAGCAAGTACTGAAAAATTAGGTTTATATATGACTCAATAGATTCTTTAAAAAAAGAAAAAAAATTATGCTTTCGAAGCATGATTACATTTTTAAAATATCTGCATTAATCAAATTATATTTAATTTTCAAAGTTATGTTTTTATTGTGATACAATAGTTTCATATATATAAACTCTCATAATACACATTTAAAAATATTTGCATGTCCTTGCTGTTATGAAAATTACAAAATTGGTTAAACATCTTGCATACACAAAAATATTTTTAATATATATAAAAAAACACTTTATCAAATCTTGTCAGAATACATTTCTATATTTACCGATATGAAAATTAAAAGCATCTTTTTTCCCCCATCTATGTTTCAACACATCATTAAAAAAAAAGAATGGCATTTATAAAAGAGTTGTAAAAAAAATGTACTGCATTTCTTATCTCATAAAATCACTTAAAATGCTGAAGAGATATTTTGTAGTTTTAACAATATTTATTTATCACTCAGCTGTCTGTGTTTGTTAATTTAATCAATTTATACTACATATATAATCATACAATATAGTAGACAAGATTTAAATAAAAATTCGCATTTTATTATTTCAGTTTCATTTAAAGTTAATACATTTTATGATTTATTCAATTAAAATATGTAACAATGCATAAAATTTATGAGTATTATTGACAAATTTTCACAAAAAAATTTAAAAGATTTAACAAAAACAATTATATGAAATATAATTAATATAAAAGATTTTAACACATCATCATAATGCAGCTTACTTCATAGTATATATATATTTTTAATAGCCAATATATTGAAACAATTCTGACTTGTATTAATCTAGAGTCTGAATAAGATCAGTTAAATATCCATTTACCAATCACTTTTGAATAATTGTTGGTAATTTGACTATAAACTAGCTAAAAAAAAAAAGTCTATTGTGACTTGAAAATAGATCATACCTTGATCATTATTATTTTTAGAATATGCAAAGATTTTAACACTAAGGTACTGTGGTATTAGAGCTGCGACATGAAGAATTATAATCATTTAATCATTAAATTAATTAGGTTATTAAATCAAAAACATATTTTAAAATTTACATTAAAAAAAAAAAAATTTAACAAAAAAAAATACGAAAAGCATTAATATGAAGAATAGTTAAAATGCGTGTTTAAATCAAATTAAGTGCGTCTTTGCACGTGCATATTCTGCATAATCTATTTTAATACATTGTACAGACTTACACCTGCATTTATATATGTAATATATGCGGGATTCGAACTCAGACTTTCACACGACCTACAACTCTCAGTGCCATCTTATATTGCTGACTCACCTGATCACACACATGTTGAAAAGATAAATAATCACCAATATACGTATTTCGTACTAAACCAGCACTCATCAGTTGGTTCAGATTACCATCTCCACAAATATATACAATTAGTACTCAGCTTTATATTAAAAAAATTATCATTTACTAATGGATTATAGGGATTCGAACTCAGACTTTCACATGACCCACTAAAATGAATACCTTAAAATGAGTCTCAAATATGAATTCTCTTAGCAGATAATTGTGTGGTGAACACTAAACTAATCACAGCAATTACAGGTTATTGAATTCCAAATCAATAAAAATAAATATAATATGAAAGCATCAGTCTTATTGTTGTTTTAAAAAATCAATCAACTGTGATTTGATAATTATAAAAACAATTTTTGTAGGCATGGATAAAATTCATTATGGTATTTATTATTTTGTTTTACAAAAGAAATCATAGCAGTTCATTTAGCTTTAATACATTAATTTATGAATATGTTTAAACATAATTGATAAATAAAAGATTAAAATTAGTAAAATATAAAAAAAATTGCTCAAACATTTTATATTTCCATCATAAATTCACCCCAGGCGAATGTACTGATATGCACAGAAAGATGAGGGAGATCTGTCTTTTGTAATTTATTGCAAAGTCGATATAAATGTATACATAAATACAAACAGTTTTGACTTTCATTATATACCAGAATACTACAAAAACCAATCATAAGCATGATAAAACATATGCTAATATTATTCTACAACAATAAAAAAAGATTATATTTAAAAATAAATATTAAATATAGGGATTTCTACAAAATCATATACTTTAATCAGTGTATACAATGAAATAATAAAACTAAAAATCCTATCAAATTATTTTCTAAATGCTTTTATTTTTAATTTTAAACACTTTATGGACTGTTTAGAATTTCCTCACTATAGTTTTATGTTTTTTTCTTATTCTATGAAACACCTCTATCCAAAACATAGATTTTTTTAAGCCAGGAATTTCACTAAGTAAATTCACATGTATGTGAATAGGATCTATTTAAATTGAAGCATAAATATGGTGTAAAATATAAAATAGCTTTTACCTAATGCAGGTGGAAATCTCTCTAACAACTATTTAAGAAAGAAAAATGAAAATAACAACATAATACACCAAACTTGCAAATATCCCATGGTGAATGTTTTGGCAGTTTTCCATTATTATCAGAATATCTAACTAAAAAAAAAAAACTAAATATTCATTTAATGAAATTTTTTATGACTAACTAAGTTGATTTATTACTAATTAAGATGATTTGTCTGAAAAAAAATATTTAGCCTATTTATAGAATGATTGCACTGGAAACCCCTTCTTATATCTATAAAGTCATCATCATTGTCAAACATTATCTTCTCTGATCTATAGCCTCTCTTCTCCACATCACCCTGAACACTTTTTTATTTCATTTATCCATTTCACGTGTGGTCTCTTTCTGGGTCTTATACAATCTCTTGGAAAACAATGTGATTACAATTGCCCATCTATTATCATCACTTCTAAAATATGTCCAGCCAAACTCCACTTCACTCTTTTAATTCTTTCAATGATGTCAGTAACACATGTTTGTTCTCTTACCCATATATTCATTTTCAATCTCTTCTTGTTATTCCTAACATGCATCTCTCCATACTTCTTTGAGAGGTTGGAAGTCTCTGTATTGCTCTTCTATTAAGGGTCCAGTCTCAGATCCATAAAAAAGAACTGATAAAACACATTTATTAAAAACCTTCCTTTTCAAACACATAGACATATTTCATTGTAACATCAAGTTATTTTTACCAAAAGCACTCCAACTAAGTTTAATTCTATGATTAATGTCATCCATTGTGTTTCCATCTGTAGTAATAATCTGATCAAAGTATTTGTAGTTTTTAACTTCTAACTCATCATAATCAATTTTTATTTTCATCTTTGGAGAAAATCCATTGAATATTATTTTAGTCTTTTTAACATTTATCTTTAGTCCTACTTTCTTACTTTCATCTGATAACTATTGCAACATTTCCTGAAGCTCTAAAGCATTATTTACAAAAACCAACTATATTATCTGCAAAATCTAATGACTTAAATAATCTTCATTTACTTTTATTCCTTTAGCTTCCCATTTTAATCCACAAAATACTTCTTGCAGCACTGCTATAAAAAGTTTTGGAGATATGGAGTCACCCTGTCTTACACTCTTTTCAACGTTAACCTTCCTAGTATCATTGTGTAATATAATTGTGGCAGTTACATTTTTATAAATATTCTTCAGAATATGACAATATCCTGGGTCTATACCTTGATGATCCAATCACTTAAGAAATGCTTAAAGAATCAAATGCCTTTTTATAATCTACAAATCCAAACCATAATGGCAACTCATATTCATTGTATAACTTTTCTTAGTACTTGGATATGATCTACTGTACTAAAACCACTTTTAAATCCAGATTGTTTTCTTGGTTGATGGAAATCCAATGTTTTGATGAACTGTAATTATCTTGGTAAAAAATTTGTATAAAACTGATAAAAGGCTGATAGGTCTGTAATTTCTATCTTCCTTTTCAACTTTTTTAAATATTAATATTAATAGTGCAGTCTTCCAATCATCTAATACATCTTTATCATTTAGACATTTGGTATTAACTTTGCCAAAATGTTTTCTATTTCTTCACCTGCTTCTTTTAATATGTTGATAATAATTCTCTCATTACTTGGAGTTTTTCCTTTCTTCATAAATTTAATTGCATGTCTTACTTCTTTATTTAAAATTCTTGGCAATTCAGAAGATATAATAGATATAGAAGGTACTTGTTCTTTATTACTACATAAATCTTGATAGAAATCTTCTACCCATTTCATGATGTCATCTCTCTTTTTAGTAATAGTTCCATCTCTTTTTCTTATTGCAGATGTAAGTTCCCTATCAATACCAAAATGTTGCTTTACTCTCTTCTACAGTTTTCCTTGCTAGTTCACAATTATACTTTCTTATATCATTATCAACTCTTTTTTGCACCATTGCATAAAATTTGAGATTTTCAATCCTTTTTAATGCATCATTTTTATATCTATCATTTATTTTTCTATTATTTTCATTCAAATCTGAATCATATTCAAAATCTACTAATACTTGAAACTGATTTGCAAGTTCTAATTTAAATTCATTAGAATGTTTCTGAAGATTAGGAATATCAACTGTAAATATTGTTTTTCTTAATAATTTTTGTCTTTCTAGTTTTGTATCAACACTTATCTTACATCATACTAAATGCTAAACACTTCCTGTGTTAAATTTATTAAGAATATTACAATCTTGAAATATTCTGTTAGTGAAATTATAATCCAATTCTGCTGTACCTTTATTTGTATGCTTCCATGTCCATTGCCTTTTAACATTTTTCTCAAAAAAATAATTCATAATATAAGGTTTTTCTTTTTCTGCAAACTCCGCAAGTCTATATTGTCTCTCATTTCTATTACAATAATCAAATTTACCTATAACACTTTCATCTCTCATTTGTTTACCAATTCTAGCATTAAAGTCTCCATAATAATTTTAAAATGTTGTTTACTCTGATCAAAAGCTTTTTGTAGATCCATATAAAAATCTTCTACTACTTCATCACTATGAGAACTTATTGGGGAATAAACCTGAATTATCTGCATTTGAATAACTAATCATGCCACTCTATCCAATACACTATCAATCTCCACAATGTTGTTTTTTTTTTATTTATGATGAGTCCTACTTCATTTATACCTCAAATATTTGTGCCTTTGTAGTAGTATATATGTCTACTTTTTAAATCAATTGTCTCTTCACCTTTTCTTCTAACTTCACAAAGTCCAGTAATTTCCCATTTAATATAAGACAGTTCTTCTAATTCTTGCAATCTTCCTTCACTTGAAAGTGATCTGCAGTTGTAAATATCTAAATAAAAAGTCATCATCAAATAGCAGTCTAGGTCCACAATCAGGGGATTCTTAGCATTCTCCACCTTCGGCCACCGACTATTCCTTGGCTGGTGACTTTACAGCCTCCTGGGAATAAGGGCCATGATTTATTTTTATCTGTCATGATTGTATATATATTTATTAAAAAAATATTTTTCATTCACACACACATTCATTCTATCTTATCAGGCAACTGAGAAGAAAGACCATGGTACTTCTTGATCTCAAACTCAGAGGTAAAAAGTCAATAAATTCACCACGGTGGCTAATTAAGTGTTGGTAAGCAGCCCATTTATGTTCGTATTCTATGTGAATAATCACTTAATTATAACAGCTGCAATGACAAGAATGTATGGAGTGCACATTAGGAATTTGCCCTGCTTGCTTTCTTCAAGGCCTCCAAGAAGAATGAAAATGTTTCCTTTCAGTTAACAGCAAACTCCTTTCTGCAGCCATTTATATCGTATATGTGGTTATATATATATAGTGATAATTGATTATATTTTCTTTAATGATTTAGATTTTCAGGATTTTTTGTTACTATTAACAAGAATTACCTTTCAAATTTTTTTAAAAATATATTTTAATAATAATATATTGCAAAACAACTTTTTTTTTTTAAATCTATAAAATTAAACTTAAAAAAAAAAAAAGAATTATAATAATTGATAGGCATTTTAGTTTAGAAAAAAAAACAATCGTTGGAAATATAATGCGCACACTTATAAATTATGCATTATGATTGGTTGAATTTACTTTAAAAATAGATATTTATTAACATTTTGAAAAAATAATTTTATTTGAGAAAGTCTGTTTTTAGTATGTCATGTTAAATGACAGTTACATGACTCTAGCTTACATATTGCTGTTTTAGCAACATATATTTTTCTTTCACCAATTCTATTACTTAATAAAGCTTATAGTAAGTGACATAGTGATGGTAAAAGAAAAATATCACATTGTGAAAATAATACGTGAATATGCTATACTGCAAAGTTGATGGTTTTTGTCAAGATAAAACACTGTATTTAGATACATTAATTGATAAATAAACAAAAATATTTATTATAAATTTATATTTTTTTTTAGTGACTATCTTTGTGACTGTAAATTCTGTCTCTACTAGTTTTAGTTTTATAAGTCTTGTCATTTCTGTAGTATAATTTTTTACAAGATTTACATCATATTATAAACACTACTACTTACAATAAAAAATATGTATATTCAAAAACAGACTTCAATTTCATAATGATCAAGTTTATCATAACTGATGAATTTGAATGAGTGGGATTTTTTAAAAAGAGAACGTGTTCTAAAATTAAATCATAATCAGTTGAACCAAGTACTGATTATATTTTTTGTGTGAAACTATTTTAATAAAAAAGTCATTTAATTCTAAGGCAGTATGTAATTTGTTTATACGGAATGTTTCTTTTATATATATAAATAAAGGAATTTGAACTCAGAATTTTTCAGTCTATTCATACTCCACTCAAACTAAGCAACCACACACATGCGGAAAAAATACATGATCCCTAATGTACATATTTCATGCAGAACCAGCCTCATCAGTTGGGCCAAATCATAATCTCTCTCATATATATATAATCTGGTTTATATTAACATAGAAATTTCTCAAACTTTAATGGACAGGCTTTAATCTTCTCACCCTTCCAATTATTCAACCATCCATATCATTGAAAAATCAACAATAGAAAGCTCAGTCTTCATTGGATTTGATATTAGTCATACCCATGTAGACATTGCATCAATCCTAACCCCTCATATTATCAGCCATAATGTAACTATATATTAATAGGAGAGGGATGGACTGAACATACATTAAGATCTAATCTATTTCCCAAGCAATATGTAATTCTAAGGCAGTATATAATTTGCTTATACTGAATGTTTCTTATATATAGAGAGAGAGATACATATTATATATGGATACATAATGTCTGATAATAAGAGGGGTTAGATTGGTATAATGTCTACATGGGTATGACTGTACTATTAAATCCAACAAAGGCTTTGAGCATTCTATCATCAGTTTTTCAATGAAATCGACAGTTGAATAGTTGTGAGCATACCATCATCAGTTTTTCAATGAAAAGGACAGTTGAATAATTGGAATGATGAGAAGATTCAAGTCTGTCAATTAAAGTTTGAAGAATTTCTATCTTAATATAAACTGAGCACTGATTGTATATATGTGTGGGATATTATGATCTGGCCCAAAAGATGAGTGCTGGTTCTACATGAAATACATATATTGGGGATCATGTATCTTTTTAAAGAATGAATAGATTGAAAAATTCTGAGTTGAAATCCCTTTATTTACATAAAAAGTCATTTAATAAAAAAAAAAATTAATGTTTATTTTAATTTAGTTCCAAAGATATGCTTAATAAAATTATATTTGAAATGAATACCTTGACTAAATTTATTACTTCCTAATTTTCGTTCACACTTCTGTAACAATCCTATATAATTATGGGAAATCATTTTTTTATTTGTTCTTAATACCTTATTATGCTTAGCAGAGATGTAGCATGATATTGGTGATTGCTATGTCAATAATTTTTTTTTTTTTTCAAACTGCACAAACTATACCTATACATTACCATATTGAAAAATCCAAGACTAGGTAGGATGCCATTCATATAATCAATCACCAGGAAAATACAGTAACCCAATAGTACCTAATATTAATTTTATGTTTTAAAAAATTAAATTTATGTTCTCTTACATTGTTTTATTCTTTTTTTAAAAAAAAATGCCTTGTTAAAAACTGACAATTTAGGCCTTCATAATTTTTTACAGAATTACAGTTCATACATAATGTTGTGGAATAGAATATGAGCTATCAAAATTTATAAAATTTCAATTTCTAAACTTTAAATGTATTTATTTAGGTTATTCAATGCTCCTGTCTAATTAAAATTTTTATGAGCTTAATCAGTGCTAAATCTTTTCACCTTTCCAAAAGTCAAAACGATTTGAAAATTCATTACTTTTTTTGAATTAGCATGTCAGACTTCACTATTTTCAATTGTTCTTTTAAGAACTCTTATTTCCAGATTGTAAACTATGCAGGTCTGTAATATAGAAAAGATATATACATAAAACCAATAAAAGTTAATTAAAAGAGCAAGCAACAGATTATGTCACAATCAATCTATAAAAAAGTATTTATAATGCTTATATACCATTGATAATATTGACTTAATTATTAACTCAATAAACAAAAAGTGTTTAAATGTGCTATCTTATGCATATGTATTATGCAACAGCACAAGAACATGCATGAAATTCAAATAGAAATCCACAAAACCTTGAGGCATACAGCTTAGGCTTTGACTAGCCAATTCTCAAATGACTGGGCAAGATATATAACTACTACATAGTTTATATAGACTATAGTTAAGGGATAATAGCTTCATTTGCACTATGGATAAGATACAGCACTAACATATAATTTATAAAGTTTAAGAGATATTATTTTTATTTAAAAAGTACATCAAATATTACTAAAGATAACTCTCATATGTTAGACTAATCAATCAAACTAAAATTATTTAAAGAAAGAAAATGCAATTAATATGAACTTTCAAAATAGTGAATGAAAATTTGCTGCCAGGAATATACATGTGATGTTGTCATATTTCCAAAGAAAAAACTTTTTAATAGTTAACATCACTCTGCAGAAATAATCTCAGAATCAGATTAAAAATATTCTTGTAGTATAAATTGCTTTTTTTCTTTACAAAAATAATTGTGAATGTCAAATATATAATTTAATGCTCTAATTAATTTTAATTTTTAAGATTATTTTTAAACTACAAAATTAATAGTTAGATTGGATTACAATATTTCACAATTTTTAATTTTTTTTAAAAAAAAATTCTCTCTCATAGATTTAATTTATTTTGTAAAATATTTCCTTTCTTTATAAATTTTTAACAAATATATATATTAACTTGAAGCTTTATCTGTACAACAATAAGCTTTACTTCTAAGACAAATGGTTTTAACAATTCTAATAATTGCAGTCTTGCTATATGTAAAAGAATGATGTGATGTTTTTACTAGTTGTGCTGCTATAAGAAAGTGAACAGATAATTACTAAACATGTAATATTCATAACAAATGTGATTGCAACTTGATGTTAACTTAATATCCACAAATAGAGTGTCTTCAAAAGAAAGATAGGGCACACACAAGATTTATAGGACATAGAAGATAATGTATATAAAAGATAGACAATGCAGAGAAAAACAGATATATAAAAGACAGATACAAATATAAAACATATGGGAGGGCAGATCATATGAAAAATACATATTTGTATTTTTTTTACAATGACTTCATTATTCATACCTTATAATAAATGGTTTTTAGAAACAATATATATCAAGAAAGATATTTGTTCTGTTGAGACATGATCCAATGCTGAGAAAAAGCAAATCCATATGTCATTATCCTTAATGATATAACTTTATTTAAAAGGGTGAAGACCTGAATTAACAATAAATAACATATAACAATCATATTAAAAATAAAATCTTGACTGGTGTTTCTATATAATTTTTGTAATATAAAAAAAATATTGAAAAAATTAAAAGAATGAAATGAAGTTAGTTAAGACATGTCACTACTAGAGATGGCTATAGATGGACAACAGAAATATAAATCTGAATCCCAAGAGACTGTGAGACTAGGTCAAATGTAAAATGGGTGAATGAGTTAAAGAAGTTTACTGAAATGATATAGAGAAAAGATCCTAAAGATCACAGAAACTAAATGAAATTCAATTCTATAATGAATATTCAAGAAAATGTAAGGAATTGATAATATTTTAATAAAAATGTATTAAATTTATTAAGCTAGCAGATGATCTAGTCAATTCAAAGATATAACAACAGACTAGTAACAATTCAATTATAGTACAGCTTTTACAAACCAAAAATTGGTTTAGACTGACTTAAGAAATCATAAAAATTCAAATAAAATATATCAACATCCAAAAATGTCTTATTATACAAAGTGACATTAATTCGAAAGATTTACTTATTTTTCTTTAAATCATTTTTAATATCCAGAACATAATATGCAAAAATGGTAATATCATATCCATATCCTACCATGTTAATTTAAACAAAAAAGCCTACAATTTAATTTGTTATACAACTACAAAATGTTAATAATTACACAGAATTGCTAGTATATAATAACAAACATAAATTAAAATACAATCTTTAGTTAACATGTTGGTTTTGATATTTAAAAATTAGGTGCACAAACATATCCAATTCAAAATTGATATATATATATGACAGTTAATAATTAAGCAGAAAACAAAAATCAACGTAAGTTTTTTTTAAAAAAATGATTGTGAATAGACAGACAGCTTAACATTTTATTTACATTACAGTATTTAAAAGTGAAAATGCATTTAGTGAAATAAAGATTGAAGCATAGGAGATATTGTAGGCTGCTTCTAGTTCTTAAGTAAAACATTAAACTTAGTGCTTGTGAATTCATAAAAAGATTTGAGCACTGAAAGTAATGGATCTGGACTGATATCCATAAACTTCAGTCTGCCACTCTACCAAACTATATAAGGTATTGGTGTAACTGTGACTGTTTAATGATAGCAAATAATAATAAAAATTAATGAATGCATCAAATTCTATAAGAAAATAAGAATATCCTTTCTCTTAGAAAAACTATGAGTCTAATATTTAAGACAAAGCATTTTCAATTTTTGAAAAAAAAAAAAAAAGAATCCTTTTATTTTATAGTATATTAATATGTAGTTCAAATGTACTGATAGTTTTTTAAGCAGAAAGGAAAGACTAGGATATTGAGGAGCAGCAGAAACTTCAATGTGAAGCTGTTGCATTTATAACAACTTAAAAGATAGAATATTTCACTATAAATTGAACTGTTATTCTGCCAAATTTACTGTATAGCTGTGAGACATGGATCACTCATTTCTATAATATGAAGATACTGAAAAACTCTTCTAAAAATGAAATACCATTGTTAGATGTGATAGTATTGAGTTTATAATTGTAATAGCACATCTTCATTAGAATGGATATATAAAGAATAATAGATTTGAATTTTCATAATAGAGGCAAACCTTAATCATGTTATAAAGATTATTTCAAAGATAGTCTAATGAGATGTGATTTTGAATGCTACCATTTGGAAAACTGTATATAAGTTTAAAGTCCATTGCAAAGGTATAATTAGAAGATACATTAATAATTTTCAAAGAGAATAAGTTTGATACAGGAATTAAAAGACAACACTGAAAGAAATCAAACAGATTAAATGATTAACACATGATATATATGTACACACACAGAGAGAATGTATTTCTGATTTATGGATTCATTTTATAGTTATCGCATAACTCACTTCTAATTTTTTGATTACTGGTTCTATGAACACATTCATTAATAAAAAACTGCTACTGATAATGATGATTTGAATAAAATGTTGTGATGATAATTATAATGAGAAGAATCATTTAAAACAATTTATATAAAGTTTTTCATGCTTGATTAACATTGGTGGCAGTTAACACTATTTCTCTAGTACCTAGTATTAGATTTGATATAACTTTTAAAATACAGATTGTATTTTTAAAATCTTATATAGACCCTTCTTATTAAATAGAATGTATCAATATAAAATGTTTGTACTAGACTTACAATATATACTTTAATTAATAAGTTTGATTTTTATAGCATTAGCATAAATAATGAAATCAATTACATTACCAAAATGCATGTTTGTGGGAATGTAACTCACAAAATATTGTCATCCCAAACAATAAAATATTCAAGCCATGCCATGAACTAACTATGTTAATGGTTATTTCTTTGTTACTATATTATGAATTTTAGACTGTTTTAAACACATTTTAAATTAATTACCTCCTGAAGTTAATAAAACATATAAAGAGAAAAAGTAATGAATATCAAAGTTTGATATAAATTAGAAAAAATAAAGTAACATGAAAAATAACTGATTATATGATTGTCTATTAAAATAAGACACTATATGAATTTTTTCTACAGTACAGGCTTTTTTCATATCTGCCCTTCAATATGTAATATATGGGGGGCTTGAACTCAGACTTTCACACTACCCTCATTTATTCATGCTATCTCATACTGCTGACACATTTGATCACACACACATTGAAAAGGTAAATAATTACCAAATGTGTATGATTAAGTGTGTCAGCAGTAAGAGATAGCATTGATAGTTGAGGGTCATGTAAAAGTCTGAGTTTAAACCCCTATAAAATAAGTCACTATAAAATGGAAGATCATTTCTAAACATATATCAGTAAATCATTGGAAAAAAAATTTTTTTTAAAGATAATAATTTTATTGCAACAACAACCTTAAATATTTACTAAATTTAATCCTATTCTAATGTACATATAAAACAATTTCAAAATTATTTAAAAGAAAAAGAGAGGTTTATTATAACTTTATAATCCAGTGAGACTGTCTTTAAATAGCTCATTAAAGAGCAAAGGCCTCTCCAGCAGCTCTCTAAAAAGAAACTGTGAACAAAAAAAATATATAATATGCTAGGTTAGTCAAATTCCAAGAAATGAAACATATTATTCTACTATTTTTGTTTTATCCTTCAATATTAGATACTCATTTACTAATTAAATACAATGGCATAGTGCCTATTAAACATTTTGAACATTATTATTACATATACAAGATGCTTATGTTTTTAACTGCAAATAATAAAATTGGATTTGTAATCTTTTATTAAGCCTGATCAGCATTATTATACTGAGGATGTCATTATTTTGAAAGATTAATGTGTTATTATCAAATAATTTTTATATCTTCTCTTCATTATTGCAACTTATTAGAAAAGATGTTTAATGACATCAGAGTGCAATATTGTTAATATAAAAAAATATAAACTGTTATCCTACTGTGATTATTAATAAAACATTAAGTATTAGCGTTAGTAAAGAAAATGTAATAAATTAATCGTGGAGTATATAAAAATATAATTTTACATCTGATTTGACAGTCATTGCTTGTAAAGTTATTTTTTTTCTAATCACTGATATTAATATTCTGATTCTATTCAAAATTACAAAATTTCAGTCAAACAACTTTTTCATAGAAAAATTTAATAGACTTAATAATTTTGAGTTCAGAACTGAAGTGTTATCTATAGAACTGATAAATACACAGCTCATTTAGTCTAACCTGATTCTACGTTGAACTAGTAAGAATTTTTTTTTTTTTTTCCATAAACAATTTTGTGTTATGTTTTATTGATAGTGATTATCAAACAAAGCATTTTATTTTTTATTTGTATCAAATAAAATTCACTTATTACTAGTATGCTTCTCTAAAGCTGTAATTTATATTAAATATACTTTGTATTTATTATGAATCCTTTTCAAAAACTTGAAATAATTTATATTTAAAAAAAGATCTGTATTTTTGATTGCCTTCTGTAATTGTATTTGAAATGAAATATAGTTTCTAATTATATGATTTATATAATTGTATTAGAATGAGAAGACTTTAATTAGAATAAGCTATTTATTTTTATTTATGTATATATTTGTAAATACATATAATCACCACATCCATATAAAAAGTTTTATTTATTTTTGGACTTAATTTTTATGTTTATGAATATTTAATTGGGGCAATATTAGAAGAAAACAAAATATTTTTATATTATTGTTTTATTGATATGTCAAATCTTGCTTTTAATTCAATAAAAAAAATCATAATTTAATATTTTATTTATTAAAAAAATAGTCTTGATTTTATTTCCAGTCATATTCAATTCCAAAAATCTTGCAACTCATATCTTTTTCTGATACTTAATTTGGAATATTACGTTTTTGTGTTTTATCTAAATATATATAATATAAAAATATATTTAATATATCTAGAAAATTAATATATATTATTTTAAGTAAAAAAAAAAATGTATACATGTTTAGATCTGCAATAAATAAAATAAATTTATAGTGTAAAAACATTTTTAAAAATCACAAAAATGGACAATAATATTCACATCCGAATTTCTGACCTAGGGTTAGATCGGCATAAAATTTATTATAGGTGCAGTTTTTGTAAAATTCCATTTTGGCATACAAAATAAAAACAAGCACTTAATAATGCAGTTTAATATTACTACTTTAAGTCTTTTGATGAAACTCAAGAGATTGCACTAGCCTGTTGAAAAGATAACATTTTTCTTTTGAGTAAATCTACATTTTAATGTTGTTGTTTTTATCAGCATCTGAAACAGTTACAAAATACAGCTTTAATATAAAATCTTTTTCCATAGATAAAGAATAGATCTCTACAACCTAATGTAAAAAATCATCTGTAGAAACTTGAGTAATCACTGGCCATCAGATGATATAGTACAATAATATTCACATTCCTAGACCAATGTTTGACTTTTACCTCCATCAGTGAGAGCTAGATTTCAAAGTCAGAATTAATGAAATTAAGCATCTAGCAGTAGGTTGGAAAGAATTGCTCCCAGAAGCATATGAGTTAGCATATGAAAAAATCTGTCATGATTGCCAGTTATTATTTATGGATCTGAGACTTGGACACTTAATAGAAGAGCAATACAGAGACTTCAGACCACTCAAAGAAGTATGGAGAGATGCATGTTGGGAGTAACAAGAAGAGATCGAAAACGTAATGTATGGGTAAGAGAACAAACAGGTGTTATTGACCTCATTGAAAAAATTAAAAGACTGAAGTGGAGTTGGGCTGGACATATTGCTAGAAGAGATGATAATAGATGGAGAATTGAAATTTTGAACTGGATTCCAAGAAATTGTAAAAGACCCAGAAAGAGACCACATGTGAGATGGATGGATGAAATAAGAAAGTGTGCAGGGGTGATGTTGAGAAGAGAAGCTAAAGATAGGAAAAGATGGATTGAACTTGGAGAGACCTTCATCCTGCAGTGGATTGATAATGTTTGATGATGATGAAAAAATCATGTGATTCAGTTATTGGTATTTTTTTCTCCATTGATATATAGCTTTCATTATGAATGTACTTTTGCTTAGGGCAAACAGTTGACCATATTAATTAATATACTTTAATAAAGTGATTCATTTATACATATAAAACGTTGAACTTTTATAATAAAAACAAAATCCCCTCCCCTCCCAAGATAGTATTGCAATTTCCACATGTTTTCTATCTTCTATCAATGTCACAAATAAACTAATTACTCAGGGAGCCACTAATTCTGAATGATTATAAATCACAGAGATCTTTTCAGACTGTCAGGATTAAAAACAATTTGTTTTATATTCTCAGCACTGCTGGCACATTCTTCAACACTTATGTATAAAAATAAAACTTTCAAAAAAATGGACAGCAATAAGTTATAGTAATATTTTTTTTAAAAAAACAACAACTTAAAAATTATTTTTTTCTGTCTAATATACCGGTAATGTTAAAAATATATACTTTTCACTAAAAGTAAGAATAGTATTGTTTTGCAAATTAGCTTTATAGCTAGCAAAAAGATGAAAGAAAAAAAATGAAAGGAAATTTATTTTTTAATAGATACTTCAACTTGAGTTGTTAAACTAATAAAAATTTAAATAATGTTAAATAGCAAAGTGTAAAAAAATGAAGTCGAGGCACTTCATCAATTCATTGTTATTGTTATTCATTCATCATTATTTTCCATGGTTATCACATATATACAGTAATTGTAGCAGATAATAACTACATTTTATACAAGATAAAGATATATACGAGCTGCTAATAAGAGTATAATGCATCATCCCCCCATCGACAATAAAACCAAATCATGATGCAGCCATATTTTTATTCTTGCATTCATTTGAACAAACCTGAAATATTTATTCTCTAATTGAGAAAATAGATTTAATGACCACCATTTGTTGATTAACTAAGGGATATCTACTTGAAAAAAAAATCCTAATCCTTTATACGATCTGAGAAAATTACAAGCTTCTCTCAGCAGTCAGGATAACCAATGTGAAATTTGATTAAAATTGGATTAGTTATTTAAAGTTGCTTGGATGATTATGTGATGTTTGAATATCAAAATCATGGGACAAGTACAATAGTTCCATTCAACTGATTTATTAAACTGAGGTATTTTTTTCCTTCCCTCTGCTAGGAATCAATCTCTGGTATTTTAGCCAGGGTCCATAAGCTATCTGCACAAAATAATTGGTTAATGCCTAATGTTAATAATACATCATTATATATATACATATTCAATTTGGTTAACTGAAGTTAATATAAATTTGTCGCTATGGAAGAAACTTTTCATTTTTTCATTTACCATTTCAAAATCATTTGTTACAATTCTTTTTCCATAAAGAAATCATAAGTAACTAATAGAGGCAATCAACTTATGTTTCACATCTGATTTGAATTTTTTCGTCATGTAATGCTTTATGATAGGTCTCACTGCACACACACACACACTATAACTAGTAAGACCTAACTACAGCATTCAGAATCAAAATCAATGATTTTTTTACAAGATTATTGTATGTTTTTCAAGACCATCACCTTATAACAACTAAAAAAAAAAAGTGATTCCACCATTTTTAGTTTTGGTTGTCAACTTTCTTTAAAAATATTTTCAATTTTCTACTTGTATAATTTCCTTTATCAGGTAATCTTTTTTTTTCTAAAAAAAAAAAAGAATCAGTAATCTCTGAAACAGATTTCTCTCAGAATATTAGTATTTTAAATACTATTTTAATGAGACTACATTCATTTTATTCTCCATATCAATATCAATTTTTTTTTTTACTTGTACTTAGCTAGCAATGCGGTATTATGGATGTTAACTTTATTGTCATTTCATAAAAGCATTTGAGGCATAAAAAGACCTCAAATGCTTTTATGAAAAAACAATATTCCTGCAATTTACAATTGTTTTATAATAAATCTAAATTCTTAAGATTTTTTATATTTTCCAAGAATGGCAAATTAATTGAGAAGTAAATTAATTTGTTTTGGTTTTTTTTTTTAGTTCTATTTACATAAAGCATTATTTTTAAAAAAATTACATATTATTTTTAGGTATAAATACATGAAAAATAATGAATCCTTTAAATGTATTCAATGTAGCAGTTTATAAATAATGTGAAATCTGCTATAATAAAACCGATGGAACAAATTATACAATGAATATTTTTCTCATTAAATTAAGATTTGTATAATGAAAACAAATATTACAATGAAGACAAATTTATCAACAACAATGTAAATCTTAAGTTTCAATTTGTCTATATCTTAGAAGAGAAAATATAGTACAGTATTTTTTTTAATATATATATAATTTTATTCATAAACCTGAAAATTTGTTTGATTAATATTCTCATGAAAAAAAAATCCAAGTGAAAAAGTTATAAAATTGTTGGTGACAAAAAATGATATAATGAATGTCATTGTTTATCATAGGGCAGATATATGCAAGATATTTAAAGGCCTTTTTGAAAATCTGAGTTAGAAAACTGATTAACACTATCAAACAAAGTTTTTCAAATGAGAAGCGTTGGTGGCTTACAAGCAGTTGTCCCAGGGTTTGCTTCCCGGCCGACGCTTTGACACATAAAAAAAAAAGGAAAAATGATTTTTTTGTTTTTATTCTTAGAATATCAATTTTAATTTTCACTATAAAGCATAAAACAGAGTTAGAATCTAACAAGAAGAAAAAAAATTCCAAGCAAGAAAGCAGAAGTTCTGCAAATAATAAAGCTAAATAAATGATCTACGAATTTTCATTCTTTTAAAAGTTTTAGTTTTCATTAAAATTGAATTCTAAATACAAATAGTAATTAATTTATAAACATATTTATATTTTTGTTTTTGTGTTATGTTTCTCCAGTTTAAAATATTGCATTAGATGATAACCTTTGGGTCTGAAATGAAATACTCGTAAAATATATGTATTTCAATGTATATTATGAATCATATAATGAATGGTTTTCTAAAACCAATTAGTTCATTATAGCAAACTTTACTGTATATACATATTTTGTAATTTATTTTCAAATTAAAATTTGATTGATTTCCAAATACGTCAATTATTAAGAAAAATATATAGTATTCAAAAGATGAAATTCATAAGTAAATAACCCTTATACAGTAAGAGTTAATGTATTTTCTTATATTATAATTAATATAATTTGAACTCATACTTTATAAGAGTTATTTCAGATCAGATCATGGCAATAAGATTTATTTGGTGACTAATAGTTGTTATAAGATATTTTGGAGGGGTGGATAAAAAAAGAAATTCTTTTATTATCATAGATGATATGTATAGTAGAGTATCCTTACTACTTGGGAGATGTACTTTAAATATTGGGAAGTTTGATTTAAACTCTTCTACAAGAGCAAGTTGAGATTTCTCCTCCTCTCAATTTATTTTATATATATATTTAAAGATGATAATGGCCATCTGTCACTATTGTAGCGCCCTTTATTGTGGCACATGTCTCAGTAGCATAAATAATTATAATTACACCTGGGTCTCATTTTATGTGGTAGATAGCTTCCACAGAAAACCCACATTAAAAAAATTGCACAATAGATTTAACTTACTTTGGAAAATGGGGAATATGTTCTGTAATTTTCAGAAATTGCATGAAAGCAAAGCAACAAGGCAAAATTAATTTAAAATTTGCATTAAAAAAAAAAGGAAATAAAGTATGACTAATAAAAAATATCAACTATTTGAAAAAAATTGATACAAGACAAACTTATTTTTATTAACTATAGTATTTAATTTTATATTTTTTCCTACATATTTTAATCATTATCACTATTTGACAATATGCATTTCATTTGTGAAGTGGTAAGAAATCAGATTCATTACAAGAATTACAACTAGCTCCATTGTCAGTCTTATGCTGTGTTAATGGTTTTATGTTGACAATGTAATCGGTGATTAAACTTTGAGATGAAGATTTTACTAATTGTTTATAAAGCTCATGATCTCCAGACATACAACTATTTAGCTCTCGTTGAACTTTAGGAGATTATTTATTGCAGCAAACTCTCTCAGATTTCAGCATTTTCTGATGTTTTTCTTTGTCTCACATATCAACATAAAATCTATGATTAAATGATTTTTACTTATCAGAAAATAATAAATTTATCTTCATTTGATAGATATTTTTGTTTACTACTGAAATAAATTTTAAATGTTCACAAAATTTGTTTCTATATTAAAAAAATGAGATTGCAATCAAAACAAAAAGATTTATATGTTATCATTTCTAGAAAGATTATTTTCAGTTTACAAAATCAACAAAATCTTTGTTATGTCTGATTATTTTTAAAAATCTAAGAGAGTATTTATTTCTGTTATATTTTAAAAAATGTTTTAAAAGTTTACAATTTTTGGATATTTATTGTGATATTTTTATATTCGTAAGTATAAATCTATTATTATTATTATTATTATTATTATTATTATTATTATTATTATTATTATTATTATTTACTCATAAGTAAGATTCTAAATAGCTTCAGGCCATATTCACATTAGCTGCTAATATAACATATTTTTGAGGGAAAAAAATTATTTCAAGTCAAAATAAGTTATTAATAATTTAAATTTTTTATATCTAATAAATATAGTGAAATATGAACTTCTTTATAATATAAAAGAAACCCACATAAAAAGATAAGAAGAAACATGAATCGCATAGCTGATTAGTTAGCCTTTGATGAGTATTATCACCAAACTGTCATTTTGGCCAAGATACATTTTGGCACCAACAATATGACTGGCTGGAATAATTAACTTAGTAATTATTCATTTTGATCACCACATAATTCCCTAGGTTACAGTATGGTCACCCAAAAATGCAGGGCCATGATTATTGCTGTTGATTTTGCAAATTGTATAGAAGATAGTTTAGCGGCCTAAATTTAGTTATCAATGATAAATTATTTTGGTATTGGGTAAATAGTTAATTATATGCTTGTTATTGCATGTCTGATCCTATTGACACTATAAAATCAATTATATTTTTGATGTTTATAATGTTGCAGTCTTCAAACAATTATTTAAATTGTATTTTTTTTTTTAAAATATAGATCTGTACTATCTGATCTTAATTATTTTATACTTATTATCAGTCAATTATTTTTTAAAAAAAAGAGAAATAATTTTCTGGCAACCAAGATCTATTATAGAGACTATATTGTAAAAGTTGATTTTCTTAATAATTGTGAAGCATAGATAGGGTGTATTATTGCTATGACTTTGGATTGTTCTGATTGGGGGAGGTATGGAAGCTTAATACCTAATTATCTGAATAATATAGCAAAACTTTAAAATTAACTTATAATTATTTTTAAAATGAAGCATTTTAATATTGTATCTGATAATTTGGGATGGACTCAAGAATTGCAATCACCTGATACCCAAAGTGAATATGTTGGTTCAGACCCAAGGTTGGAAACTGACAGTTTAAGTGCACATAATGTTGGAGAGACACACAAAAATAAAGTTTGTTACTGTGAATAAATAAAACCAAACGTTAAAGTTGTTTGAGAAATTATATGAAAGTTCTCAGAATCAGATGAAAGATCAGATAATTGAAATTAAGTTTTCAGAAATCAAATGAAAGATTTCAGAAATTAGATAAAAGATCTCAGTCAGAAGAAATGAAATTGAATTCTCAGAGTCAGTTGGAAAAAATAAGATTAAGTTTTCAGAAAATAGGCCAAAGTTTTCAGAGTCAGTATAATATTTAATCGAGGAATTCAAAGAAATGAAAAATTTCCAAAATGAGTTCTGTAAAATTTCAGAGAGGTACATAATTGGTTTAAACTAGTAGAAGGTGAATTTGAAATTGTGAAGAATTCATTTTGTATGATTAAGAATGAGCTAAAAGGCATAAAAATAAAATTGTGTAAAAAAATAGAAGAATGTAACAGGTAAATTTGAAATTCAAGTGCAATCTCAAACTTAAGTATAAGAGTCATGTGAACATTAAATTGGGTAAATGACAGAAGTTGGAAATTTAAAAGGTATTCTAGAGGATAAAATTCAGACATCACAAGGAGAAGTTGAAAGTAAACTAGGAAGATTGAAATAGCAGCTTGAAGAGGATTTATATAAGAGATTTGATGAAAAATCTGAAGGGGAAAGTTTAAATTGTATATACTTTTGAGCAACACCTTCAGCAAATATAACTTGATGATAATATAGCTAAATAAAATTCTAAAGGTAAATTAGATAGGATTGAGTTGAAGTTAATAATCAATTAGGTGGTCATATAAATCAAATTGACCATGAATTACAAAGTATGAAAGAACAACCAAATCTGTTTATGGAGGATGTTAAAAAATGAATTACAGTTAAAATTCTTTAAGGTTGAGAAAATATGTCGAAAGTTAAATAAAAAATAGATGTTAAAGATACTATGAATAGACCAGTACAGATGAAAGGTGTCAATGACTATTTTATAACTAAAATTGATTATGATTTACATCTAAAACAAAATTTTGGGAGGTTGATGCAGGAATTAGATAAAGAAATACAACAAGTTAAAGGTGTTGTTGATGATTTAGAGAAAAATATTGAGGATGTTCAACAAGGATTAGCAGAAGTTTATAGAAAATTGAACTATTTATCTAATAAAGATTAGCAGACTAGATCAGGATAATGATGATAAAATAAAAGATAAAAACAGTTACAAACTCAATTAATTCAGGAATTAATAGTAGAAATGAGGTTGGAAGATAGATTTGATGTTATCAACAAAAAGATTCATGAATTGCAGGATAGAAAAGGCATAGATAATAATATTATAAAAGATAGTTTGAATATTAAAGAAGGAACTTTGTTGGAGACTAAAGTGAAGGAAGTATATACTCTTAATGATAATATGAAAGGGCCAGAGTTTAATAGTTCTACAGGCCTAATTATGCCAGAACAGGATAATCTTAAACGGTTTAATAGCAGTGATCTTCATGATTCTGAAAGCCATAATTCATTAGTGTTGAAATTTTTTAGAATTAAAGTATTTAAAGGGAAATACTTTTTTAAAAAAATTCTATAAATATCTTCAGAGTCTTGAAGAATTGTTTGCCCTGTGCAATCTGTCAGAATTAGAGAAGACTGCCATTGCTAGCAATCATTTATACACAGCCTCCAAGAAGATGGCAGTCTTTATTTGATAAGCCCCAAACTTATGGAGACTTTAAATACCTCATTCTGGCAAGCTTCATAGGGGAAGATCACCAAGACAACATCTATTATCAGATATCTTAAGAAAAGTATAGTGTGCACAAAGGCAGCTGTACTCAATTCTTTAGGGCCAGGTGGTAAAATAAAAATTTTGACTGCCTACCCTTTGTCATATCCACAGATAGTAAGGATACCCTGGCATAATCTGCCCAGACATATTGATCCGATAATAGTTGTGGCAGATAGGCACACTATCAAAGATGTGGAGATCCTTGATTCACTCAAGACAAGCAAAAAGGTCTTAATAACAGTCTTAATAACAGAATGAAGGTAAATAGGAAATCCCATCCTCTGTAAGTAATGTCAATTTTATGACTATGCCATACCAGCATAGCAGAAAGTTAATTATAGTAGAATAAGTTCTTATTCCGAAAGAGGAACTCATCTAAGTAAATCCAAAAATAAGATGAAAGGTTTAGATAATAACCAACCACTAGCAGTCTACAAATTATTCCCAAAAAGAATATAAATGGCAAAAAGAACATTGGTGCATTAAACTAAATAGGATCTTGGAGAAAAGTTAATCATTTCAGGGCTCTATTGCTAAACAAATGGGAAACAATATGATGTCGTTGATTAATAGCATAGATTTGATATTAACTATTTAGAGCCTTATAAGTTTCTGAACCACCTATATTATATAGCTGCCCACTTATTAGGGTTATTGTTGCAGGGATTATTATAGATGCTTTATCAGACTCAGAAAATCAGGCACCTATATTGTCTGAGGAAACTTATTTAAAAATTAGTAATATTGACCAGACAATTCCAATCCTGCCAATTAAAGTGATACAAGTAATGCTGGCAAATGGAAAGAGAACAAACACATTAGAAATAGGTTCTTTAAAGTTTGAACATGTCTTTTTAATAATGCCAGGCCTGATTCATGAAGCTATAATTGGGTCCAACTTCATGATTCTTAATCAGTATTTTGTCAATTATCAAAATCAAACTTTTAAATGTCAAGAGGAAATTTGTCCTTTCATAGTCAATTCAATGAATCAGTTTAACCCATTAATATGTATATAGGCAACTACAATTGATGTAAATATTAAGAGTAAGTTAGACAATTCATGTACTATGGGTACAGAATACTATGAACAATTCTACAAATTGTTTCTGTATAGAAGTATTTTTTCCAAAATACCTGGTATATTGAAAAGGTATGTACATATAATTAGATTAAAAAGTAATGAGTCTTTCCAACAGCAGATGTATTTCAATACCATATCAATATCAGGCAGAGGTCCAGCAACAGATCAAGAATTGATAGTGGCATATTTTCAGGAAAAGCCCTTCATCCTAGGTTAATCCTCTAGTATGAGTAAGGAAAAAGGATGGTACGATAAGGATTTGCCTACAGCATGACATTCTCTTGCCCATACAAGAATTATTAACCAAGTTTAAAAGAAAGAGCATATTCTCAACATTTGATTTAATGGTCAGCTATTGGCAAATACCACTTCACAAGGATGATCAAAATATATGGTATTTTATTATCAGGGCCAATCTTATATATGTGAAAGGATGCCCTTTGGTTTAGTAAATAATGATGCTGACCTAATCATATGTCTGAATATGGTCTTTTGTAGTAAACAATTAAAGGATTTGTTGGTTATATACATAGATGATATCGCCATCACTTCTAAAGATCTAAAAAAGTTAATTTGGAAAAATGCACAATATCTGAAAAAGAACTTACCTTTCTTGTCATTTGGTCAATGATGAAAGGATTAAACCTTTTAATCCCTCACCCAGAGAAAATAGCAGCTATCCAAAAGTTTCCTACACCTAAAACAAGGAAATAATTGAGATCCTTTTGGGGCTTTGTAATTACTGTCATTGTTTTTACAAAGAACTCTTTTGATACAATATTTATCTGCATTACTGAGAAAATATAAAAAATGGAAGTGGATCCAGAATATACATTAGAGTTTCAGACAATTAAAGCTAATTTCTTTAAAAATGTAGTAGTCACCTATCCAGATTTTCAAAATAGGTTCTATCTGCAACTGACAGCAGTGGATTTGGTTTAGGGGTTATTTTATATCAGATTAGTGACAATAATGAACCTAGGGTATTATATTTTTAAGTAAGCATCTAAAGAGGGCATAGTTAAATTATACTATGACTGAAAAAGAAGCATTTGCTCTGGTGTAGGGGTTTCAGAAGTTAAGACAAATATTATTGGAATCTGAAGTGATAGTTTTGTTTGATCACCGTAGCCTGAAATCTAAATAATGAAAATTAATTAGTTTGGAGCCTTTGTCTTCAACAGTTTAAATATAAGGTCATTTATTGCATGGGTAAAGATAATATTATTGCAGACATCCTTTGTCGGCAACCCATCAAAGTTAGTTATAATAATCCAAGTTCATAAAATATAATTTGCAATATATCTATCTTATTAAAAGAAGAGATTGTTAGGGATTATGGGAATTTAGTAGTATTGCAATCACAAATTTTAGGTTTAAAGAAATTTATCAATCTTTTGTTAGATCCAGTGAAATTAAATACGGGAACTAGATATGTGATTAGGATTAAGGAGGGGACTTAATAATGAAATTTTGATGAAAAAGCTAAAAAAGGAAGATGAGGGATCTTGGTGGGTATTGATTCCACCTTGCTTGATAGAAAAGCTCATACATTATGTACATTGTCAGTATGGGAATTATGGTTTACAGAAGATAGAACATATAATTAGATATCATTTTCATTGGAATAAAATAAATAAAACTATTATACATAGACTTAGGGAATGTGAGATATGTCTGAAAACAAAGTGTGGAAAATGATCTAAATATTTCAACTCATATTACCCAGTAGGCCTAATGAATTATTGGCTTTGGATTTTTATGATCCACTTCCACCTTAACCTCATCAAAAGTTCATACTGGTTATGTTTGAGGTATTTACTAATATGTAGCTGTATATCCAGTCCCCAGGACTGATGCCAAAAATGTAATCAAGTGCATAGAAAATTTCTGAATCCCTTTAGAAAGCAAACTAGCCTCTATATTAATTAACCATGCTACATTATTTATATCTGATTCATGAAGGAAGTGGGGGTAATAAACATGACACTAAATATGTGTTCCAACAGAAACCCACAATCAACTCACTGTAAATGGGTAATGCAAGAATTAGGGAGACTGTTCAGGATATATCTCGAACAGGATCATAAGCCATAGATTAACAAGCTATCTCAGGTTATTCATTATATTAATTTTACAATTAAAGAATCTACCAAATTTTCCCCAATTAGGTTGCATTTCAGGAGGCCTGAACCAGTGCTTACAAAAACTGCTTTACCTGCTGTTACAGAAAATATAGATAGAGAGCGTGCTCAAGCAGTAGCCAGAATTAATCTTAGAAAGATGGGTGAGAAATGTACTCATCAATCTAAGACTGGCCCACATCCTTTTAAAGTTCATGATTATATTTTGATCAGAACTTTCCATGTTAGCAATCCTCAAAAACATGTTTAGAAAATTTTTAAACTTATATGAGAGCCCATATGAAATTATTATAAAGGTTGAAGAGAATGCTTTTATCGTCTCTGGATCTGATGGAACTAGAGGTACCTATAATGCCCAAAGTTTGTTGCCATTCCCTCAAAAAAAATATAAGTTAATACTAAAAGATAAAGATTGAATGGAATACATGATAAAGAGTGTTTTAGGTGTATATAGTTTTGTTGGTATGGTAGAATATTACCTGTAATTAACTTAATATGCACACAAATTTTATTTTATTTATTTACTTTTTCCTGTAACCATGGAAGATTTATTACCCTGTGCTTTGCCTGTGGTAATATTTAAATGCCTTATTTAAAGTTTTTGCTTAAAAAAGAGAGGGGGGTGGTAATTTATTGTAATGTAAAAATACTAATAAGCTAGACTATACAAGTTCTTCCTAATTAATATCTTAGGTAGACTACACAAGCAATTATAATTACCTATTATTAAATAGCAGTAACAAATATCATTGTGACAGGTAACTTTTAATATTTAATACAAATAGGTATTCATATAAGATTAGAATAGGGTAAAAGTTGGAACTCACCTCATATTCAGTTAAAAAAATTAAAGCTAGTTGAAGTAAAATATTTAAGTTAATCCCATATGCTTTATTTTAAAGTTTAGATAAAATGTAAGACTTATTAAATATAATTTTTATGTCTTAAAGACTATAGACTAATTAATAAGTCTATTAATGATAAAATATTAAATTAAATATATAGTCAATTATTTGTTCAATTAATGCTATTATAAAAACTAAAGACAGTAAAGTAAGGTTAGTTTACTTTTAAAAAAAAATGCTGAAAATTAATTATTAACTTTTAGATTAAATATTAGACAAATTAAATTTAAAAGAATAGAGTAATTTCCAGTGTGTGTTAGTTGAAATGCATGCGTATCGGTTTTAAAATGCTATTTCTTGAAATTGAATTTAGTTTAAATTCATTTATTTATCTAATAATACTTTATAATCAGATTATTATTAAGAGGTATTTAACACAGATGAATACATGAGCTCCTAATAAAAAAAATAATAATAATTTACAAAAGTAATATCATAAAATAATTCTATCAATAATTTTATTGATTTTTAAATAAGTTAAAAAGGTTATTTAAAAGTTATTGGAAATTTACAAATTGTCATGTGAACTTTGAAATAGATTACTGTTATGTCATTTTACTTCCTATTTCCTTGTTGTGGTGTAGGAAATTAATACTAGGTATTGTAAAACAAAGGGGTGGCTAACCAAGTGCCCATCAAAATATTGGATATAAATATCTCCCATGCAGTTTGAAAAGAGACTTCTTTCTCTTTTCCCCCAACTTCTTCAACAACATCTAAGAAAGCATTACAAGGCACTGAAAGCTTGGCCATCATTTTAAATTTTTCAAAGTTATAGTAATAATTGGTGTTTTCCTGAAGGTTTGTGATGATAGTGTTTTAGTTGTATTTATTGTTTGGACTATTTCTATCATCTAATATGAGTATTGAATGTCTTTAGAAAAATTTAACTTATTTAAATATTCCAAATACATTCAACTGTTAGTAATAGCACATCAAATAGGTTAGTATATGCACATTTCGAGTGTTATTATTCTCTCCTCTTCTTGAGGTGTTGCTGGCCTGACCAGTGACAGTATTATGAAGCTGGACCTGTAAATTCATGAATATTCAATTTTAAGGTAAAAGTCTAACCATCTGAGCCATCCTGCCAAAGGCAACAGTCAGTTGACATTTCATATACTTATCTATGAGATTCTTCCTGATTTCTCCACTTTTTCTTAAGAGTAAAGTTGATTAGTGGTTTCCATACATTATGTATAGTTACACTAGGTGGAAATTGTTTGCCATTGTCATGTGAGCAGATTCTTTAATTTTCTTCTTTGTAACTTTTTTTCTCTATCCAATATTTTTTGTGTTTTCCCAATTGAACATATGTTCATTCGTACATACATGGTCTGCTACCTTAGACATATCTGTTTTCTCTCTTCTAATCATCAGTTTGTGTTTTTTCAAGCACTTTTCAATGGGATGACTGGTCTCACCAATATATGTTCTTCCACATTTACATGGTATTTTACAGATGCAGTTTTTTTTTTCAGCATTTCAAGTTTAGGCTTTGTAGTTGTTAGAATTCTTCGAAGGGTGTTATGGCTCTGGAAGATTGTTTTAATATTATACTGATTGCAGATTTTCCTTAATGTTTGTTATTTTTGGTATATAAACTACAGTAACAATAATTATTTTTTTTCTTTTGATGGTTCTTTTAGTTGTCTATTTAAGGTTATCTTAATAACCACTGATGAGAGTTTGTTCTATATAGATCTTTTCTTTTTCCAAATCACTAGTTTCTGAAAAAACTTCTTTTGCCTTGTTCCACAGTGATATTATAACTCCATGTTTTGTGTTTCTGGTGTCATTGGATGTGTAGGCTAAGTATTTTTCTGTATGTGTAGATTTATGATAAACTGTAGTTTTGATTACGTCATGAGGTAGTCTTGTGAAAAGAACATCTAAGAATGCAAATTTTTGTTCTTATTCTGATTCTATTATTAATTTAATTGAAGGGGATATGTTGTTTTTATGTTTCCAAAAAGTTTATACTAGTGCTTCACCATGTGGCCATACAACAAATGTATCATCCGCATAGTGAAGCCAAACTTCACATGGATAAGGAGTAGTTTTTATGGCTGTGGTTTTAAATTCTTCCATGTAAATATTGCTAATCAGAGGTGATAATGGTGAACCCATAGCCATTCCTTGATTTTGTTGAGAGAATTCTGTATTATATTGAAAATAGGTTGTTTTTATGCAGAATGTTAATAGTTTCATTATACTATCAATAAGAAGAGTTGTTCTGATTTGTAAGCCATTATCACCATTTAATCTTTTCTTTACAATAGACAATGCTTCACATGGTACATTTGTGAATAAACTTTCCATATCAAAGTTTACTTGTAAGTTAAATCTTTCAATTTTCATATTCTTGATTAATTCTACAAAGTGTCTAAAATCCCCAAAGGATTGGGTCTTATAGACCAAAGGACTAAGAATTTTAAGAAGAAATCTTGACAAATTTTGGCAAAGTGAAATTCTAGAACTAACAATAGGTCTTAATGGAACATGATCCTTATGGATTTTAGGTAGACCAAAAAAATTAGGAATTTTGCTGAAATATGATGTTATTTTACTTTTTCTGACTCACTGAAATACCTGTGATGTTTTCTAAGTAATGCTTGTAACTTTGTTTCTGTACTCGGTATCGGATTTTTTGCCACTTTTCTGTATTACCTGTTGTGAGGAGTTCTTGTATTTTGTTGTCACAATCATTTGTATCCATTACAACTGCTGAATTGCCTTCATCAGCAGGGAGAATAATTATAGATTTATCTATTTGAGAGATTTAATTGCTTTTCCTTATGTTTGACTCCAATTTTTGTTGCTTGTCAAGTGTTCTTTTTTATTCTCTAGCATAATTCTGCAGCTTCTTCTAAAGGCAATTTTTGAGTGACTTCCGTGATGGCTGCCATTATATTTAATAAAGGGATATTAGATGGTGTTATGGCAAAATTTAATCCTTTGAGTTTTTTAAAAAAGCTGGTACATGATGATATTTGATATGCCTATGTAGGTTAGCAAGTTTCTTATTTTGGCATTCTTTTATTTTTTTCAAATGATGTAGAATATGATTTTTTTACTGCTTGAGAAACTCTTGTAAAGTCTTCTTCAGTAAGTTTATTTTTTAGAAACATTCTACATTATTAATGGAATGCAAGGCTTGATACTTAGAAAACCTTTGAGCATTAATTCTTTCTCTTAACAGAGCTTCTGTTGCAATCTGAGTAATTTTCTCAGTTCTCAGTGAGTCAATTGGAGATTTTGGTTGCAAATCTTTATGAATTATCCCTTCAGATTTACATTTACATAAGAAACTTAACACTTATTTTCTACTTTGGCCAGTTTAAACATAATTTTTCATAATATCTAGTTTGATATAGTATTGGGTACATACTGAATACTTAGTGTTTTCCTGAAGGTTTGTGATGATGGTGTTTTAATTGTATTTATTGTTTGGACTATTTCCATCATCTGAGTATTGAATGTCTTTAGAAAAATTTAACTTTATTTAAATATTCCAAATACATTCAACTGTTAGTAATAGCACATCAAACAGGTTAATATATGCACAATGTTTCGAGAGGTATTATTCTCCCCTCTTCTTCAGGTGTTGCTGTCATTACCAATGACAGTACTAGCATGGAAATTGAACCTGGGCCCTTAGATTTTTGAGTATTGAATTTTAAGACAATACTTTAACCAACTGAACCATCCTGCCAAAGGCAACAGTCATATTGGATGATGGAAATAGTCCAAACAATAAATACAACTGTAATGATAATTCTTTATAAATTTTTATTTTGTTAAATTGTAATGTTTGACTAAAAAACTAAGGGTATTGAGTTTCCATACTTAACCTAGTCAGGATAATTTCAAATGCTAGCAAAGATGCCAAATGAAAGTTGATGTCATCTACTTGTTAATTATTATAAAATGTGCAGAAACCAGATACTCAGAAAAGAGAAGGCCAAGATGAATATTTTTCCATATAAAAAACTTTTGAACAAACTTTATACTAATTTTGATATTATTCTAATAATATGACATAATCATTTGCTAAGGTTTTAAAATAATTTATGATATCTGGGATATAATTACCTATGTCCAGCTATTTATTATTGACAGGTATATTTGTCTAATAATCACTTAACCTATATGATACTATGCTAGTAAAGCTAGAAATTTAACTCTTACATAACATCTGGCTAAAAAAATTTAAAATATTGCAATTATAATCCTAACTGTTACAAAAGACACAGCTAAGAAATGTTATCTAGTGTTATCATTAACTTAATAATAATAAAATAGTAAAATCTTTTCAGAAGTCACATGTACACAACATTCCGATTTGCCAATGTCCATATAATAAATTAATTAAACGCTTAATTGCCTTACCAATCCATTGGTGACTTACTTCTGGATGGTGGTGATGAAGCTAATGTATATATGTACTCCTTATTATGCTATGATAATACATTAAAATTAACCTACAAAATATATTTGTTGGTTTTATTGTAATCTGTTAGCAAGGCACAATAGTACGATTATCTTATTATACACTCTGGATATTAAAAAGAATCCCTGAAGCGACTACACACTTCAAATTCAAGCTTATCTACTACCATTACAATCTAAATATGCTTTATCTTCACCTAACATGGTAGAAAATAAATGATATTTTCATAAGGGAGAAGCTTCTTAGAGCCATAACCACTATAATAGTAAATAAGTAATGGTATATTTCAGTAGGTCCTTCTTTGAGGCAAATACATGTGTAGACATAGACCTAGAACATTAAAATTGGAATATGAACCAAAGAAAATCCTACCTAAGGATCCTATTATGCTAGCTAAGCATGAAAGACAATAATATAACATTGAAAAAAAATATCCTTATGAAAAATAGCTACAATTGGGGAGAGTGATTCTCAATCCTCCAATGTTTTATCTAACTAGAGAAACAATGATATGAGAGCTAAATGCATCCCACAAACATCCTAGGCAAAACAATGACAAAATAAAAATATCACTTAAACAAGAGAAATAATTTTCTATCTCTAATATATATATAGAAGATAATGTACAAAACCAACAAATGAATATGAGTTAGAATGACTTTAAAATACTTTAAATAGCATAACAATATATCACAGTTTGTCAAAAAATACACATATATAGCTAATGGTAGCATGATTTCAAAATATTGGACATGACTGGCAAATGCATAATCACTAAATATAATAGAGATAAAACATAATATACTAATGACAACTTTATAATAATAGAATACTATATCAGTTATAACCTTTGTGAGCTTCTGATAAAGACCAAATGTTGGCTGTTTACCAATAAATAACTTTATAAACTGCATGAAAATGATAAATGATACTAAAAAATATAAAGAAATATATATTTTCTTTACCTAGACATGTATACCAAATATAAGTTCACCTTAAGCAAAAAAAAAATGCATAAATTTTAATAAATAATTTTACATGATAATAAAAAAATAATGCTAATAATATATATACACTCATAGTTCTTTAGAAGACATCTTCAGCTTTGAGCTACTTGACAAGAGAAATAAGTTTTCTCTGGAGGGTGAATCATTTAAAACAATGCATCCATAGTTTTATCACTTCTTTTAAATAATAATAATGACTTTCTTGATAAAATTTACCCACACATTAACAACACAAACAATAAAATATTACTAAGGATTCAAATCCCCTTTCACGAATTTTTGGCCATTTTATTTCAAAAAGTCTGCTATGGCCATTGCATGCTTATCCTATAAAATTCTAGTGAGAAAAATTCACCTGTTGAATGAAGTTTATTTCACATATATAAAATCTTAATTCATCCGGATATTAGAATATAAAAGATATACTAATAATACTTTCCTTTAACTTCCATAGACATATTGTGAAGATAAAGTTTGCCTTATTTTACAATAGCATCTCACATTATTCTATAAAATTATTAGTTTATTAATTTGAAGGTGAACACTAATAATAGTAAGAAGTTTTCCATATTATTTTTTTCTTCCTTTGAATTCATACTTTTTACATTTTAATTGTAATGCATAATTATCAATGGTCAGAGATCATTTAAAAAAAATATATCTCCTAGTCTTCTTTTACTAAAATTATGTTTCTATATTTATGAAATTATTTAAATCAGCATTCAAATGATATTAGGAAGAGAACAAAAATCGTTTTCTAAATTACATTAAAATTATCCTTCTCATAATGAGCAAGAATTAGTTCTTTTCATGTTAAATGAGGTTGACCTCAGTTGCAGAATTAATTAATAAATGATTTAAAGTTGTTTTTTTAATATTAAAAGAAATTCCAAAAATTTATCAATGGTGGGTTGAAACATAACTTCACTAAAAGTTAAAAATGATAAGAATAATTTAGTAAAAAGTTCTTTGAAAGTTTTTAATGTGGAAAAATATTACACTCTTTTCTGAGTATCTGGTTTCTGCACATAATTAATAAACAGACAATGCCGACTTTCATTTAGCATCTTTACTAGCTTTTTGAAATTCTCCTGACCAGGTTAAGTATGAAAACTTAATACCCTTAGCTTTTTAGCCAAACATTACAATTTAACAAAATAAAAATTTATAAAGAATTATCAATATAAGTTTGAAAAATTTTAAATAATGGCCAAGCTTTCAGTACCTTGTAATGCTTCTTTAGATGTTGTTGACGAAGTTGAGTGAGAAGATAAAAAAGAAAAAGAAGACCCTTTTTAAATGTATATCAGATATTTATAGCTTCAATATTTTGATGGGCAATTGATTAGCCACACCTTTGTTTATGATACCTAGGAAATAGAAAGTAAAATTACATACAGGTAATCTATTTCAAATTCCATGTGACAATTTTTAAATTCCCAATAACTTTTAAATAACCTGTTAAACTTATTTAAAAATCAATAAAATTAATGATATACTTATTTTATATTACTTTGGTAAAATATTTTTTTATTAGAAGTTCATGTATTCATCTGTTTTAAATGCCTTTTAATAATAATCTGATTATAAAATATTATTAGATAAATAAATAAATTTAAACTAAACTCAATTTCAAGAAATAACATTTTAAAAATGATATGTACACATTCCAACCAACACACCCTGGAAATTACTCTCTATTCTTTTAAATTTATGCTGTCTAATATTTAATCTAAGAGCTAATAATTAATTTTCAATATTTTTTTAATAAACTAACTTTACTGTTTTTAGTTCTTATATTAACATTAAACAAATAATTAACTATTATAATTAATTTAATATTTTATCATTAATAGACAGTCTATGGATTACTCTTTTAGTCCACAGCTCCTCTAGCATCCCCTATTCAGAAGTTTAGAGTTTCAACTGAGTTTGCACAGAATCGGTAAATTGTAGATATATGGATCTTAGACCACTTGTTCCACCATTTTATTACAATTAAAAAGATGTATTTTTTTTCTATGATGAAATTTGTATTTTTTACGATTTTTTTTTTCTAAAATACAATTTTTACATTTTTTTTAGATTTACTAACTGTAAAGCTTTTTTACTGCTGAATTGCATTCTCTTACAGCTTGATATGGATATGAAATTGGCGATGCCTGTGTTTGTAAGCTTTATTTTTCTAGAAGCTCATTTTCATGGCAGTTCAGATTTGGAAACTGCAATGTCAAAAAAAAAGAAAAGGAATTGGAGTCATTTTGTATCTGCAAGGACAACTATGGTAACCACATCTAATGCCTTCATGACTGGATTCAAATTTGAAACTGACGGCACATTTAGCCAAGAATCAGTGAGTATTCAATTACTTTTATTACTTATTTTTTTATTACTTTTTTTTTTTATATAATTAAATATATGTAGAAAACAATAAATATGCTATAGAATTTTAGGCAATTTACATTGCAATGATATAAAAACATACACATTCAGATTCAATCATATATCTATATTTAGTGCAATAGGCAAGGTATATTATGATTTTATTTGAGTATTCAATTAGTTTTATTATCTACTTTTATTACTTTTTTTATTATATAATTAAATGTGAAGAAAACAATAAATATGATATAAAATTTTAGGCAATTTACATTGCAACGATATAAAAACATACACATCCAGACTCAATCATATACCTATATATAGTGCAGTATGCAAGATATATTATGATTTTATTTATATGATTGTTTATATGCTCATTTGATTATAGCATGATTACAGTGGTGTTGTATTCATTTGTTATAATTTTGTAATAATCTCTTGAACACAGACTTTCAAGAACCCTCAGTCATTCACTCTCATAATCATAATCAGTGCTCATAATAATAAAAATTATTTTGTTGCATATTATATTTTTTCATAAATTACAATTTACTGAAGTTCTTTTTGCATAATATCTCATGCACTGTTCTTACTGTTATTTTTTTTTCTGCCTTCACTAAAACCAAATATTTCTAACAGATCTCCTGCATGGAAGGACTAGTAAATACCCTGCATGAAAGGACAAGATCTGATACTGCTAGTAAAAATTAAAGTTACCATTCGGCTCCTTTTTCCCACATTTTATCATGAAAATCTGTCTCAGGTAGGTTATATCTTTTTTTTTTCAGCATTTTATGATAAATGTGATGAAGCTGTTTATGAAAATCTCTTTTTAACATATAACTTTCAAAATTTAGAATTTGTGAACCAATTTAAAAATATACATTTTTAAAAGTATTAAAAATCTTATTTTTCTTAATTTTTTTTTTTTAGATAATGACTATTTTATCAGCTTTATTACATTCTTTCATTTTTTTTCTAACAATATATATATATATTTATTGTAATAAAATAAAAGATATGTTATAAATTATTTGTTGTAATTTTTTTAAAAGTAAAGATGGCATCTTGGACTTGAAGAGTTAAAACATAAAAATTAGATTTAATAAACCTTACATTGCATCTAAACTTTAAAATAAAGCATAAGGGATTAACTTAAAATATTTTACTTTAATTAGCTTTAATTTTTTTAACTGAATATGAGTTGAGTTCCAACTCTTACCCTATTCTAATTTTATATGAATATCTACTTATATTAAATATTAAAGTTACCTGTTACAATGATATTTAAAACAGGCAAAATTCTCTATATGTGTTGCCACTCAGTACAAGCCAGAATAGTCAATGGATGCCAGAAGGCCTGTGCATAAAATCCCCATCTAGTGCCTACTCATCCAATATCCCCAGACTAGTTTTTGGCTTGTGGTCTTCATCAGTGAGGAGTGGCAATATGTATAGCTAGTTTTGCTTGTTTTAATAACAGTTAAGAGCAAGCATAAGAAATGATGATCATGTGATGTTTATTGGCTTTATACAATATTTGTTACTGCTTTTTCATAATAGGTAATTATAATTGCTTACATAATCTATCTAAGATATTAATTAGGCAGAACTTCTATAGTCTAGCTTATTAATATTTTTACATTACAATAAATTTTATCATTTTTTTTCTTCTCTTGCTCTCTTTTTTTTTTAAGCAAAAACTTTAAATAAAGCAATTAAATATTACCATGGGCAAAGCACAGGGTTATAATATATAAGTATGTAGATATTGTCTATATGTCAAGAAATAGGTATGATTATTTTATTTAAAAAATTACATGATAATTACATATAAATAAATAAATATTTACCTATAAATAAAAACTCTCTTTACTATCTGATCAAATCCATGAATTGAGTAAATATAACATGTTAGAATTTTCTTTATCTTTCATCATTCACAGACAGAAGTAAATTATGACTTGTTTACATTACATACATTTAATTATTTTTTAAGTTTAAAAACCCTAAATGTCAACACCCACAAAATAAAAAAAAGTATTTTATTAACATCAAATTTTAAAAAAATAAAAATGATGACAAAATGATTATATAAAATAAAAATTTTCAAAAGCTGGATGTTAAATATAAACTCATTGAGAATATGTAGCATCTCATCTATCAAATTGACACTAAAAATTATATCAAACACCATCAGCAGTAATCTAAATTTTATTTTCACCAGTTTGCTACATATTAAAAATCTTATTTTGCCACTTTATTCTCCTATTCCAAAAAATATGGAATACCATAATAAAATCAGCAAAAGTATTGGAAATATATACATGGGATCCTGAACATTGCATACTATACCAGCTATCGCCAGAATGGTGCCTGCTGTCTACTAGTAGCCCACAAGGGCTCTGAAAGTAGACAGCAAAGCTGTTGTGAACAGTGACATAATTATAGTGATAAATTCAGGGCTGATTTGAATATAAAAAATAAAAAAAGTAAACGGGCTTGTATTTTCTAATTAGCGATTCACAGCTTCAACTTATAATAACATGAAAACCATACACATTTCATATGCATACTTTGCATCATTCAATTCAGTACCCATGTTCCTTCGGACAATGTAAGTTTCATTTCACTACAATAAAAAATAAAGATTTTATGATGATTTTTCTAAATAGAACTTTTTTAAAAAAATTGTTATTCTTATAGTTTAATGTTTACCGAGAAATTTATAGTGGAGAATAATGGTTAATCAACAGATTCAAGCATTATTCGTGATTTCTTATAATGGAGCTGACAAACTAAGCTTCTCTCATAATTTTTGCTAATGATTTCGTAAAAGTAAAAGTAATTATAATGTCTAAAAAAAAAAAAAGAATTAACAAGCCATCTTTGCTCATAAATATAGAGATTATCTTTACTGCACGATCTTTTTTCTGATGAATTACACTTTTGACAATCTAACGTTGTTACTAGATTTTCAGTCACTCCTAAGCATTTTTTTTTTTTTTAGTTATTAATTTATACAAAAATTGTTGGAAAAAAATCATTTATGATATTCCTTTTATAAGTTTCTTGTCTAAATTTTAACAATAAAAAAAGCCAAATATTAAAAATAAAATTTAGCCAGTTGGACATAGATGTGTGACCACAGTTATATATGTAAACATGACCATTGCGATGTAAACTTTGAGTTGTGTATCAGATACATAGAGAAGTATAGTTGATAAAACTATTAAGAAATTTCAAAACCAGTAAAGATATTTCAAATGATGGTTCTGTGGCAGATAACTATTAGGAACTTGGTTCAAATCATGTATAGATAGTCATAATGTTCATGTGTACCATATAATTTTTCATAGATAAAAATACAACTTCTGATATATGATTACTCAAGTTGTGCTCTTAGTAGTTTCATAATATTCCAAAAAGAAAGTACTGTGTTGTGGGCCTAGAAAAAAGACATGGAAGTTTTATTTATTGACTAGAATGCTGATTAGACCCAAACCAATATCCAGAAAGACTGCTTTATTATTTATTAACTGAACTAGGTAATGTACTACAAACTTCACCTCACTTATCTTTATTTAGGAGTGTTATCTGATATGCCAGTTTCTGCAACATCTTTCTACATTGTTCCTTTGACTTTGTGATCAGATGAGGAGAAATAATAATGATATACTTAGTTTTATGGATTATCATTGTATTATACATAGCATGCCTTGTGTTCAAAAATATTGAAATTTAATCATGTTATGAGTGTTGCCTTCAAAATTGTTAATAAAATAACACCAAAAAGCTTGTTACATTATCAATTCTGAGATTTTCTAAAGGAATGTGAGAGTGAACAGTGAATTGTTATTACATATTGACATAAGATGGTTAAGTAGAGCAAAATTTTAAATCAGATTCAAAGAACTTCTACCACAAATAAGAACATTTTTAGAAACTAAAGGTGATTCATATTCAGAACTGAATGACAAACTAAATAACTTAAATGTAGAACTACAAGAAAAAGATAAAACAATAATTGTTATGATAAGTACTTTGAAGTCATTCATGGAAAAATTGAATATGTTTGTAATGTAACTGAAGCATTGTGAATTAAAACATTTCAAAAATATGGCTGATGAGTCTAAAGATAGAAAGAATCTAATCTACAACAAATATATTGAAAATATAATACTCCTCATAAAGGAATTTGAAGGAAGATTCATGGAATTTGACAAAAGATATTGCTAGTTTTTTGTCTTATCCATTTAATGTTAACATCATTATCGAAGATATCACTATAAAATTAAGTGAATTTATACATACAGATTCAGCAGCCCTAGAAGAAGAAATAGTAAATATTAAATATGATATACATTCAAAATCAATGGTTTCAAATGAGAGCTTCTGGACATTAATAAGCAAAAATAAATATTCAAATATTTGGAGAGTAGCTGATATTTCAATGCATTTTTTTTGGTTCAACATATTTATATGAATCAGCATTTTCCTGTATCAATGTGATAAAAATGAAACATAGGTCACAGTTATCAGATCTATATTTGGAATCGTGTTTATGAATTAGTTTAAGTTCATATGAGCCAAATTTTGACAAACTTGCTAAAACTATGTCATCAAAATAATAATACAAATATTTTATTTTTACTCTGTACTTTTTTTTTTTGTTTGTAAAATTTGCATCTAATTTATTTTAATAAAATTCTAAAACAATAATTTTCTTTTTTTTTCCTCTATATTTTCTTGATTTTTTTTTTAAAATTTAGGACTAGCTCTAGAAAATAATTATGTATAGGTAATTCAATAATTGTAATTTAATAAATATTTTATAAAGTGACATGAACAAATTATAATACTAAAGCAGCTGAAGTAATTTAATTGTAATCATAATAAAATATCTTCGACAGTTTGTATCTTATAGAGAAAAAAAATCATCAGTTTGTAAGAATCTTTTTAACACTGTCACCAATATTTGTGAGTACCTAAAAAGCCCTTACAAAAAAAGAAATACCAATTCATAAGTACATTCTAAAAAAAATAGAACTTGAACTATATATTTTTTTTTATTCGGCAAAAATGCTTTTCCCAGTTTCCAGTTCGAAGCCCTGAAAAAAAAAACTAGTAGCCCTCAAGTATACTTTCACCAAAAAAGTAGCCCCCACTGTTAAAAGTTTGCCCACCATTGTATCATACTATCATGGTAATACCCAATAATATCTTATGAAAGAGTTCAACATAGCTACATTACATAATGACAGGAAATATTTTATTGGATATATTCTGTATTTATTACAAAGTGATATATCATTAAACTATGAAACTATACACCACAAAGAGAGGAGATAGAAACTACCCAAGATATATTGCATTAATAAAGAAAATATGAAAAATGTCATTATTATATATAAAAAAATGTGCTATTTTGGAAGATTAAAATTAATGCCAAATACTTATTGTTTAATATATCAAGCAGCCTGAATGTTCTTAAGGTTAAGTCTTTTGAGTTATAAACAGATTATGTCATGAAATTCTATTCCACTTTTAGATTTTGATTGAAATACAAATATTTGTTAAAATAAACTTCTCCAAATTTCTTAAGATAAAATCTTTGTATTAATCAAGATCTAAACTTTTAAGTGGTAAAAATATTTTATTACTATTTTAATTAAGTATTAAGATAATATAAATGTTCAGCTTTTTTAAAAAAAAAGAATATATTCTAAGAAAATTTATATACATATAGCCAATTAAAATCGCTGATTTTGAACATTTTTTGAGTTCTTAAAGCAAATATATTATTTAATAAAAATCAATTGGTGCTTTTTGCTTCCAATGATATTTGCTCATGTTATTCTCATATTTTGACTGTTAAACAATCTTCTTCAGGGTTATGACAGAAGAAAAAAACATCAATAAAAAGAACTAAAACATAAAATGTAAAATTGATCAGCATACAATAATTGAAGATGATCAATTGTCATCACTAAATTATAATACTATGTTATCTCCATTAGCCTTTGACAAAGAGCTTGTAAAATATATTATTAATAAATCAGTGGAAATTTAAATGATAAAATATTGCCAAAATAATAATTATTATAAATATGTTCTCAGTAGAACAGTGTATTACACCAATATGGCAGAAATTAACTTAATTATCTTATTTCAGTTATTCTATTTCAACTTTTTGATTCGAAAAGGCTTTCAAAGATCTACATTTTTGTTAACAATTATTTGGGGGGAAAAACTTTATATCCATTATATAATTGCATGTGTATATACTAACTGGTAAAAGTAAACATGAATTTTTGACACCAATAAGTCAGATTAAATTTTTTTACAAGTAATAGAAATTGATTCACCACATAAAAACCTAAATGTTTAAGTTATTTAATATTATTAGCAATCCAATATATCTTCAACTGAGAATAGCTTATATTGGATGGTCCAGGCATCTAAAAACATCAAGTTTGCTTTTGAAAAAAATCTCAATACTAACCACTTCATTAAATATATAAAATATTTAAAAATATCCTTCTTATTTATATAATTCTAAAAAACATAGTTCTATTTTATTCTGAAATTTCTCCTATCTGAACTAACTTTCAAATGTAATTGGCTGCAATGATTATGCAAATACAGATATATAGAGATTTTAGTAAAAAAAAAAATTTTGCAATTGTACATTATAATAAAATGAAAATGTGATGAACATGTTTAGCTGTCTTGCTTTTAGAAATAAATTTCAATCTTAACTACTTGTACAATTATAAATCATGCACATGCATAAGCACACACACACAAGCATAAATGACAAAGCTAAGTGCTGTCACAGCATTGTTTATGATACCATTCTTCTGATGATTTCTTTCAAAGTAAGAAAAACAATTTAACCTTCACACTATAAAATTAGACTGACTTTAGAAGCCAGAATGACAAATGCTTGTCTATTTACCCTCTCTAATTCACATCAGATGGGAGCAGTTTTCAACATAAAGGCAGACACTATTTAGAACTGTATTTTTATTTCAACAAAATTATTTTTTTCTTCTTTAAAAGCTTCTAAATATATTTCTAATATAATTAGAACAAGAAAATAATATGAAGACAAAAATTTAAACTAAATTCCAAAGTTTTTATACATTTTTGTCAGTATTATATAGGAGCATTTATTCTTTATTAAAAAAATATATGATAAAATAACTTTTAAATAGCCCATTATAGGGTAAATATTTATACAACTCTTCTTACAGTTGACACTGAAAGAGGCAATACTATTTCCCAGTACTGACAATTATCACATAATAAAGGTTTGGTATTTTCCAATACTTGTTTTATCTTCTAACTAAAAATAACTAGATATCTTTTTAAACCACTAAACATCACATGATCACTATCTCATACTAGCACAATAGTTTTGTAGTTAAATAGAGTTAAAAGGTGGGTGCTGGAGGGTTGCATTAGATCCTAAGATCTAGGTGCAGTGCTCTCAGATCCAAGGCTCCTCACTGATGAAGGCCACAAGCCAGAAACTAGTCTGGGGATGTTGGATGAGTAGGCACTAGATAGGGATTTTATGCACAAGCCTTCTGGCATCCATTGATTGCTCTTGTTAGCACAAGATGGCACTACTATATGGAGAGTGTTGTTTTGTTTTGAATTGTTTAGATATCTTTTTATGAAAGAAAAATTGAATAATTATTAATTACATGGCTATGAATTAGCTACCTAAAAAGAAATGGCTTATATATATCACTTGGATATTTCACTTTAATTGTACATATAAACAAGTGCACACACAAATAGATATATAAGTATGACTGAATGCACCATAAATAATCCTAAAATATTTAAATCAAAACTAACATTTTATATTTAAAACTGTATCAACTAATATTAATATAGTAACAATTTTGAAAGCATAGTTAATAAGTTCAAAGAAAGTCTCTTACTGGGGAAAAGTATGCTGATTCCATATTGTAGAGATACAAACTTAGTCAAGTATGTTCATTTGATTTTATAAGCCATCTTAAACCTAAATACAGAAATAGGTCAAACAAGTGTAAAACAACAAGATAAAAATAATAAGAAAATGAGGTTCTCTCAATTGATGATTTATATTTAGTTAAACCTGAATATGAAATTTAATTTAAATAAAATAAAGTAATAGCAGTAATTAATGTTGGCTGATCTATAAACACTGTGGTTCCACAGCACCCCAGAAAAAAATAATTATTAAATTTGTGCTTGAAATATCAATAATATAACAATCATTCAATATTTTGATAATTATTATATAAATATAACTAATTAAACCATTTTAAAAAAGAATTCTTTTAAGCAATGCTTGAGATTCTATTCAAAGATGCTGCTAATTATGTTAGTGCCAGAAATGTTATATTTGGTGAATTTCAGCAAATTCCACAGAGATTTATTTACTTTTATCAATGCATATAATTAATACTCCTGGAGCTTCTCCACCCACGGCATCAATAGTTATTTGAACACTTGTTTATCTATTCTGGTTAATAAATTTTGATCATTTTCATTTAGGATGAGCAATAAAATATTCTATTTTTTCTTATAATTAACATATATTTATCACAGAAAAATATAGCAAAATAATAAAAGAAATATTATTTTATATATTTATCATGATATGTAATGAATATATATATAAAAAAAATTGTATTTTCCCAATTGTCATTTCATGAAAAAATTGAAACTTCCGGGTCAACACATTTGACATATGAAAAAAAAAGTAAGGTTAATCTATTCCAGATATTATTATTTGTTAAATAGCAGTTAGTAAAAATAAAATGTTTGTGTGATTGTGAAATTAGAAATATTCTGCTTTGTTTTTCTGGCTTACTTTTTGATGATACTATAATAAAACACCGCCACTCAAAAATTTCATGGGTTACCAAATGGCAGTAACATTTAATCATGAAAACGTTATAGGAAAATGAAAATATGTATAAAACTGCATTATCTTAAAAGTTATATGTGTAGTTGTAAAGAAATCATTGCACTGAGATAACAAAGTAGAAAGTAAAATATATCCCACTTCGCCAAGTATACATATATATATGCAACAGTATTACATATATAATGAAGTGAAAATTAAAATTAAATATATAAATAAAAATAGTAAATAATGATCAAACTAAATATTTTAAACATGTGTTTCAAAAATTGGAAGCGAAGTTTTGTATTTAAGAATATATATATATTCTTTTGTAAATCATCTGTTTAATAGTTTAAAATGAAGTTGATCGAAAATCATATGATTAATAGTAATTACTATATTTAATTTTAAAGAAAAATAGCCAATCAATGGTAATTAGCAGATTTAATTAAATTTAGAACAAAGAAAGAAAAACAACTGATTAGTGTTAATTACCAGAAGTAAGAACAAAAAAAAGAAAAGAAAAGAAAAACTGCATAAAATAAAACAAGTTGAGATTGATAGGAAAAGTTCTTCTCATAACACATGTAAAGAATAAGAAAAAATAAAATGGGAGCTAAGAGGCAAAGTGCATGGCAAGAATATTATGTAACTAAAAAATCAAGAAACCCATCAAAACATGGAAAGAGTTCAAGTTATAACAGTGTGTCATCATGTTATGTCAGTGATCATTATTTGTCACCATAGAATATGGCTGTTAAAGCACTTTTCAGTAATAATTTAAACACAGCTATTATGATAAATTTCTATATAATGGAAGTGATAAAATCAACTGAAGTATATTAGTGGAAGTCTGAATGAAGTAGCTCTTCCAATAGTAAAAAATGCTTATAGTGTGTCCAGAAATGAGGATGGAGTAAGGTAGTTTTTGTTTGTCTTATTAGTAGAATAATTATCTCATTTCCCATATTTACAGAAACGGTCTATTACAAGATAAGATTACCAACATAAAGAAAAGGTTGGCCCAAATCTACCAGCATATATGAATTTAAAAATTAAATAATACTAAAGAAGAAAACTGTTTTTTTTTTTTGTTATGTATGAAGATGTCAAGTTATACCTATGAGTTTATTGGATTATTAAAGAATCCATGCTGACTTTTTAAAATTACATATATATATATATATGAGTATGTGTAAATAAAAGGCATCAATAATTTAATATTTTTATTAGGATATTTGTTACAAATAAATTTTTTAGTGTAAGTCTTGTCTTAAGTTTGTTTATCTAAATATACTTATGAATCCTAATATATAATAAATGGGTATATTTTATATAGATAGTTATTTATATTTAATCATTATTATTGGCTTTATATTTATTATTTTGTTATTCTATCAATAAAATAATTGTGTTAATATTGAATGTGAATATACTGGAAAGAAATGCAAGATTGAAGCCTATCTAAATTTTAATAATTATCATTGTCTGTTCTTTCTGATGCAGGTGCTTTTAAAAGGATTATAATGATATATAAATACATAAATTTATTATTCATCAATCAAGATTGTCTAAAATAAACTAATTTTGTAATTTAACTTTAGCTATCTGTGTCATTTTTTACTCTTTGGTCTCATCCCAAATGCTTATATGAAAATATAGAATCTGAGAAATTATATTCTGAACTAAACGAAAGGTTGGGATTTATACCAATGAAAACTGGAATGGTGTTTCCAGAAGATACTATATTTATAGGTGTTCTTTCTGGAAAAAAAGTAGCATTCTAAATTATGAAATAGCATATGTCAAGCCCTTCTAATAAATAAAAAAATGATGAATGCAAGTTAAGTGTGGCCTTCTGAGAAATAATTTTATGTATGATGTTCAGAAAATATAATTTGGATATCTTATGTAAAATAGTTATATATTTAACATGGTTTGAATATTATCAACAATCTCAATCTTAATTATATTCAATTAGGAAACTTAAGATTCATTTAGTCTTCATTAAATGGACAGTTTTCTAAAAATAATCTAGTTGCATATTGCATGTATTCATCTGTATATATTGTAACTGAATAAGTAAGTGGGCCATGAAAGAATGTCCTGGTTTAATAATGCCCCACAAATTGTGGCACCATTTGTAACTGAATAAATATAATGGTCATGGGACATGAAAACTTTAATATAATCTGAAAGAAAATATAGCCCAATTGTTGGTTATCATTTATAACTAAATAAAAATAATGCACTGAAGTTGAAGGCCAATTGTAATGGAATAAAAATATGGGTCATACTGTATCCTTAGTCATAATCTAAGTATTGATCACTATTTACAACAGAATAAAAATATGAACCAAGAAAGAACAATCCTAGTTTATTAATGTCAGTGAATTAAAGTGTCATTTGTAACAAAATATAATTAATAAACTAAATGAAAGTGAATATCAATCAATGAATTATCTAACAATTATTTCAATAAAACAATGATAATAATCTTTGTTGTAAATTCATAAATTCAAATAGCATTTAGAATGTTATTTGCAATAGATTAAAGATAAAGCAATAAAACTAAATGTCACTATCTTATAAATAACAGTATATGCCTATTAAATAAATATCTTACAATAGAATGAAAATAATAATAAAGAATTACATATATACACTTTAATATTCCTCATAAATCAACACACTGTTTATAATAATACAAATTTGGACTAAAAGTCAAACATTATTTATATTTAAAAAAAATAATTCATAGATGGTTGAAATAATTTTAATATGACCTACACATTTACAATATCAATAATATCTAACTAAATATATAACTAAATAATTAATTTATAATTACAACTAAATAAAATAAAAAATAATGCTAACTTAGCCATGCTATTCCACTAATACCAATATGCCCTTATTAATTAAGTCAATTATAAAAAAAACTAAATACTCAATAATAATACAAAACCAATTAACCCAACATATCTCTTCACTTTGATCAACTTATAATATTAGAAAATAACATCATCTTATTAGATAACATTAAAATTTATAATATCCAATCACATCAATATATAAAATAAACAGTAGATTCCTATTTGAAGCTTATTCAAACACAATTGACAAATCATATCCTATTCTTCAATTTAATAAAGCTAAGTTATTAAAAGTTTAGATTATAATTATTAAAACATATGAAAGATTATTAGTATTTATTATGGTCAAATATAAATATTAAAATTTAATATTTAAACAATTTATGATCAATATCAATGAATTTTAAATATAATTAAAGCAAATCACTCTAATTTGTAACAGAATAAAATATATTACTATTACCAATTGGCTGTATATTGACTTAATATAATATTCACTTTAATCAATAATGATTTAAAATAAAATATGTAAACATTTAATTGCAATTACCTTTACTCATCTTCAATGATTATCATGTTTGTATCTTTATCAATCATCAAATCAATTCATATAAAATTTCTATCATAATATAACTGTTACTTGTTACTAACAAAATAATTACAATAAATTTCTAATTACTTATTAAATATTTAAGAATGTCAAATCAAGTAATTTATTGCTATACAAAAATCTATACCTGGTCAGATAATAAACATTAAATTCAATACAAAGAAAATATGTAATTATATTTTATTAACCATCCTATGATTGAACTTTTGAACTATTTTATAACTGCTTCTAATGAATTACGTGGTATAATCAATTAGTGAATATTGATTCATTTAAATATAATTAATCAATAAATTTGCATGGTAAAATTGAATGACAACCAAGCAAGTTTACTTGCTTTAAATAATTTCAAAATTTATTAATAAATGGATAAAAATTAAATTATATGTATACATGGCAAACACCATAAACATTTAAAATATATACATATGATCTGATTATGCTTTATGTAATACATTTTCAATTGACATTAATTCTTTTAAATTAAATAGGTAATTGTATATTGAACTTATATCAAATGCTAAAATTAAAATGCAAGTCTATGTGACACAAACATTGTAATACATATGCACTTTTCAAAATATGTCAAAAACATTCTTAATCTTTATATATATATATATAAAAATAGATAATTGAAATATATATATTAAAGATAAATCTACCTATTCATTCACATTATTCTAAGAGAATAAGATAAAAATAAATACTTGAGACTAATCTATAAACAAAGAATAAATATTTTTTAAATTAAAATAATAATTACTAAGTTATGAAATATATATTTAAATTTAGAAAAACATAACTCCTTTATATTTTAGACATAAATTAAATCTCTACTTAATTTAAATTATGTTACCATTTATATCCTATACATTTATACATATATACACAAAAAAATAATATATTAGCAAATGACCTGATCAATTGTTCTCAGATATATTTCCAAAATAGTACCATCATTCTAATGTATATTTTTTAAACTACAATCCGATGATGTTTTTGTTATTCCAGAAAAAGTAGAAATGTCACAAAAAGCTATTAGATTTGAAGCACATTTTATTAATTCCAATATTTTCCAAATATCAAATTATTCTTTCATTTAGCAGGTATTTGATCTATATAATGTTATAAGTGTACAAACATTAGTTTATATCTGTGATAATGCAATGTAAATATCCTTCCCTTCAATGAGTATTTGATACATAAAACATTACAAATGAACAGATGTTAATTTCATCCATGATAATGCGATGAAAATTGAGTCAATTTATATCTTGCATATAAATAATTTATCAATCCATAAAATTATATTAGCAATTGAATATAATCTTTGTGTATATTTTTATGTTGTTAGCATTTATATCTCATCCTTGAAAAGTAAATAATAATACATTTTTAAAGCAAAGAAATATTCCAATGGTTTTTTCGAAAGCTATGAATTAATTTTCATTCTTTCAATAAATTGTTGCTTTCTACATATTTCTGATAAATCTGCCCAGTTAATGAATGAATATTATTGCTTTCACCCCATCATTCTATTCATTTAATAATCATATTTTTAAAGACAAATAAATAAATAATCATATGAAGGAACTTAGGTTCGCTTCTATTGAAGCCAAGACAGAGAGGATGAGTTTAAACTACTTACTTCTATTTATAAACTTTTTAAATTGACATCAGCCAGGGTCTCATAAATAAAAATCTTATTACATAATAACAATAACAAAAAATATATATATAATTACTACATATAACATACAATATTTATCTTTCAAAATACAAATAGTATCCTTTCTTTCATACTACAATGGAAATATACTTTTATACAAATAAAATAACAAAAATACTTGAGACATTAAATATTTAAGTGTATTATTTGTAATCTACTCTTGTGAATGCAATAATGAAAATATACATAATAAAGAAAATAATTTTATCAAAACAATAAACTTTATTATTTACATATTCATTTTTAAAATGCATAAAATCAATCTACAAATTTTTATATTACTATTAATAATAAATGTTTCTGCAATATTAATGTTGTCATAGCAACATATTACAATGCTACCAAAGTTAATATATTCACACTATTAAAATTAAGCCTTTTTTTTTTTTTTACAATTGACATTATACCAAATATTGAAATTTATTTCAAATTTTAGTAGGTACAATATATATATGATTCATTAGCTAAGAGACACTATCAGGCTCTCAGGGTAATAATATATTATAATGAATTATACAATACAATTAAATAATTTATTTATCAGAATATACATGAAATTTAAGCTCAAAAGTGACAAAAATAGGCCATAATTCGTGAATCTTGAAGTCTAAAGTTCACTATAATTCATCACCTACAATCAATTATGACCCCCCCCCCAATATCAAAAAGTGAAATATATTATGGACCTTTAGAAAATTTTATTACTAAAATTTAAATAAAATTATCTTTTTTAAATAAAGTTTAATAATGAAATTTATGCATATTTTTCTTTCTGATTTTCAGTATGTATGTTTCTATATCAAAATCAAGAGTTTCATTTAATGCCAGAATCAGATTTCGTAAATAAAAAGAAATCGGAGACAACTTCACTGTTATATGCCATTTGAAAATAATTTTATTTTTCTTCAATCTTTTCATATATCTACTAGTTTTCAATCTGCAATTTTATCAAGATCTGAATATAATTCAATATATGATGCATATCTGTAGTATTTAAATCTACAAATAACAGATCATTTTCAAACTGCCTAATATTTTCTGAAATGTTATTAATTTACATTTAAAATCTTGCAAAAGCATTTGAATTGTATGACCAAAACTTTCTACCATGCAATTCATCAGTGTTTTTAATAGCATTTTTGATATTGCAATTCTAAAATTTTGTCAAAGATACTGCACTATTTTGGATCAGTTTTAAACTTATAAATCCTGTTCTAGCACAATTCAAACTGATAATAACAACAATGCTCAAAGTATTATTATATTATGGTTTTAATAGGCATTAGATATCATTAAAAAAACAAAAGTAAACATTATTACTAAACACATGATATGAGGATTATGAAGTATTATGAAAAAATGTTAATAATATATGAGTTTGCAACTATCATTTTAAAAAAACATGTTGAAAAGGCAAATGCAAAATGAAATATAAATAATCACAGCCAAAGATGATTTGGAAACACAACTAATGAGATGAAGTATAATATGTTAACAACCGAATCTCATATTCAATTAAGATGGCAATCTTTAATGCTGCAAATGTATTACATGCTTATATAACAATATTATTATAGTCATAAAAAATGAATCTCCAAAAAATTACTTTTAAAATATTTTGGAAAAATTCTCTTATGTGATTATAGGTGTGGATATAGATGTGTGCAATTAAGATATCATGTGAAGCTAGTAAACATTTACTTGAAACATTAATTTAAGAGATGATAAGATTAAATGATAATTATTCTGCATTTAATGACAAAGAAATTATCAAAGAAATGATTTCTAAAAGATTATTCCTAGTACAAGAAGTATATATGAGAAGCTAGAATACAATATAGAATATTAATAACAATTATAAAGAACTTAAGAAAAATGTTAAGAAGTTTAAATTATAAAAAAAATTAATCGTACAATCAAATATTCAGGGTATGTTATGATATATGAGCACCAAAATGATAGATTGAGTACAATTCCATTTAAAAATCAAACTGACAATTTTCCCTTTTTTTACACACTTGGAATAAATTCATGAGTTTTTAGTTCTTCAATTTATGACTTATATTTGTGCTAAAACAAAAAAAATAAAAAAAATACTATATATATAAATTTGAGTTTTGTTAACAAACTGTTTGCAGTATAAGTATCAATAATCCAGTATCAGCTATTCCAAATTAATGATTCTACTAAATAAGAAGACATATAGTAATAGTTTAATAAAATGGCTTCTATCACCCATTATGCATTCCCTATACCTTAAAAGTAATAACGGCTATTAATTTTAATATCTACTGTATGCACTTTTAATATTCTCTATAATATATTAAAAATTTTATTTTTAGATTTATATATTTAGCAAAACTTATTATTATTCGCTTTCTTTAGTATTGTTCAAGTCAATTTTTAATAACATTTTCCAGTTGAAATTTTTTTTATATTTCTTGTAATAATTAAATAACTACAAGCTATTTTAAAAAAAATTATTATACAATACAGAAGTGTGTTATAGAAAGTTAATAACTAAAATTTGTTTCTCATTTTTCATTTGTTATTTTAGGAGAAAAAAATTAAAATCATGATTATTGCACAATTTTCTCTTAACTTGACAAATTGAATTTTATTTATTATTATACATTAAATAATTTTTTTTAATTTTTATTTCTAAAAAATCTATACATTAATTTATTTAGGATTAAAAAAAAAGTTGAAGTAAATCTCAAGCATCAGCACAATCATTAATTATATGTTGAAAAGGCAACTCTTTTCAACATTTCTGTCAATGTCGCCCATAACTACTCCATTTCATCATCGATCATCTTTTTTTTCTTATCTTTTTTGCTTTTATCTTCATAAATATCTCCAATATATTCTTCATAATTCTTCTGTCCAATCAGGATTTCCCAAAATAGAAAAACCGATCCTCATAATTTTATCCCAATTAAATGAGATACTACATTTTTATTTGCAGATTAATAATGTTCAAACTATATTATTTTATCACAAAGATTAATGCCATGTTTCTTTTATTTCACAATATTATTTCAGGATATACATCTATTTTTTTTAAAGCATATTTATTACCAAATTATGTATCAATAGAACAATTCCTAAAATATTTGCAACGGTTAATATATAAAATTAAGGGATCAATATAAATGAGGCATGCAAGATCTAATTATTTTTCAGAATTACTTGCTTTTGTACTAGAAAGAGCATGGACATTTAGAAAAATAAAAAATGCAAATACTTTTTTTTGTACAATTAATATAGTGTTGTTTCTTTATGATGTACAAAAGCTTTTAAATTAAAGGAATTAAAAGTATTTACAAAAATAAATAATCTCTGTGCAAAGATAAATCTGATATCTAAATAAAATTTTAAAAAGTATAAAAAATTCAAAGGGGCATCTGAATCAAGAAACACACACTTAATAAAAGACATATAAACATATTCAAAAATATAAAAAAAAAACATGTTCTATTAATGATTTGAAACTTTACATCATGACATATTTCTTGGAACTTAAGTATATCTGTTTTAGGTTAAGTGCATGTTTGTGTGTGGTGTAAGAATAACTTTTAATTTCATGTATATACCCATGAGAAAAAAAAGTACGTGTAAAATCTAATTGAATTTTAAAAAAAAAACGCTTTCGATTATATAAACTGTTTTCCTATAAACTCATAACTTATGAATGTAACTTTTCATCAAATGGCAAGCCAATAATAAGGACAAATCAGCATGATATCATTGTTGATAGTAGTTTCTTCATCTAAAAGCTATTTATATTTCAGCATTTCATACTTTTTGCCTAATCACAAACATAATGAACCCTGACATTTATAGTTATAAATAAAATAAAAAAATTCTTTCATGTTATTAAGATGGATAACTTCTAAGACTAAAAAAAATTACCAATTTAAAGGAGTTAAATCTTTACTTGGGATGAAAACACAATAATTTATTGAAAATATTTGTAATACTTGGAAAGTGGAAACATTGACAGACAATTAGTCGATTGACTATGAATCACCTATCTAAAAAAACTCACCATTCTCAAGATTTGAAACCCATGTCAAAAGCACACCACACTAATGCATTAACTACTACTTCCATAAAATCCTCATGACAACTGATATCATTACAAATTAATTTTGATATATCAGTGTTTTGAATGTGTTTATTTTTTTTATTAATTTCAAAAAATCATTCTTAATAAAAGATAAGCCCATTTAAACTTGGCCTAAATTTATTATATTTTTATATTTTTAATAAAGCCAAAACATCACATAACACATCTAGTTCATATTTATTTAATATAGATCTAACACAAGTATAAATACATTAATGAAAGTACATTTTAATAACTTCAAACTAATACTAAAATATGCAAATGAATTCTTTCTCGGGTTTTTCCATATATAAAGTCAATGTTAGCAATAATTTTTATTCAAACTAAATTAAATGTAAACAGAAAAGCTTTGTGGCAAAGTGAATCCATTTATATCTATCCTATAGTGTCAGTTCAAGTAACATCGATCTTGGAAAAAAAAAATGTAAATTATAAACAGGTAAAGGAATTTTATTTAAGACATCTGACAATGGCCAACACAACAATACAATATTGTTTGGTAAGTGGTTATGAAATTATTATTAGCCAGAGAGCAATGTGACAGGTTAATCAGACAAAAAATTATGACTGTAATGTGATATGCCTTTATCAGTGGTAGTGATGTCCTTGAATTTAGGATTTACCTTTAATTTGAAAGAAAATAAAATGTATTTTAGTTTCACCACCAATATCAAACTAAAACAATTATTGATCAAATATGATTCTTAGTTATAATGCTCAATTGTCGTAACTATTATATCTGGCTTACATAAGTTCTGATACTATTTTTTTTCTTATGGACATAACTGAAGAAGGTGACAGAATAGAATGCAAATAAGTGTGTAAAATATACAACTATTTAAAGGTAATTGGCAAAAAAAATGGAGTTCTAACATGCAAATAGATATCTTACATATTATGTTTTACATGAAATCCAGAAAAATAGTGGGAAATGGAATGATCTTACAATAAAAACCATGAAGCAAGGATGTTTAGAAGACTTCAACTCATATCTATAGCATAAAAACCATACAAGCTTGCTAACAGAAGACCCTAAAAGATATTGAAAATCATCATTAACAGATTAAAGAATTTCAGGCAGATATGTACATCATATCAGAATGCAAACACTAATGGCGTGCTTATACAAAAAGTAATATTGACAATGGTTATCCTATATAATGATTAAAATGGTAAATGGCAAGGGTAGGTACAATGTCCAGATGCAACTCATGATTCTTATTGATTTCACAATAATGCCAAGCTCAAATTGTAGCAAACTAATTGTCAACAGTTATCAGATATGGTTTATATAAGAAATTAAACTGTAAAGCTTGTGTCTTATAGAGACATGTCCGCAGATTTTATATAGCAGTTATCAGCAAAAAGCTAACTGCTCCTCTAAAGTGTGCTCTTGTATAACATCTACAACATTTGATAACCAATCACTTCTAAGATGCTTTGCCAATATATATTAATAGATTTATAGTGGTTAGATAAAAAATAAAAAAAATTATAACACATACTGCTGCTTTTCTAATTGGTACCCATTAACCTTTTTTCTGCAGAATACTGTATGGACAAACACTAATAACATTTTCTAATAAAGCCAGCATAATCTTCAGATCTCGCACTCTTTAAGCATATATAGAACTGATTGGGAAATAACAACAAACATTTTTTCAAATTTATGTCAGGAAATATTAATGGATTTTTTTTAATCCAAACTATGCCATGTATCCAATTGCTTTCAAAGACTATAATATGATTGTCTATTATACATGTAATGAATATATTATTCAGAAAATTAAATGACACTATTATTTATATGCTGTTTTGTGTGCTGCATTATTTTCTCTGTGGAAAATTTATATTTTGAGTGATATATTAATATAATAATATTCCACTCCATATTAATATATCTTTGTTCTTTTTTTTTTTTTTTTTTGTGCATTTTAATTTTCAACATTATATCAATTTTTTTTTTATATTGTATATATAAACACTATTAAAACAGGCAAAACTCTCCATCCAATAGTGCCACTCAGTGCAAGTCAAAGTAATCAATGCATGCCAGAAGGCTTGTGCATAAAATCCCTATCTAGTGCCTAAATATCCCCAGACTAGTTTCTAGCTTGTGGCATCCATTGATTACCTTGGCTTGCACCGAGTGGCACTACTGTGTGAAGGGTTTTGTTTGTTTTAATAACAGTTATGAGCAAGCATAAGAAATGGTTTCTTTTTTAATGGAATAAATGGATGAAAGCCTTCCTGCAGTCCACTTTATCAATAGCTGTTTTTCTGCGTGTAACTAATTTTTCCTCTCAAAAATCACTCATCTCATAATAGATCCCTGGTTAATAAAAAAAAAATTATAAAACTGTTTTTGAAAGCTGAATTGTTATAATAAAATACAAATACACACACACATGTGTAAAGCATAAATATTTGTAGGTAAGAGCTTGAAATATTTCATTATCCAAATTGATTTACTAATTAGTCAAACAAAAAAAATTGCTAATGAAAATGTGTGGGTAAGTTATACCTCCTGTTCAACTTTCTACCTAGTACTGACTTCCTCTAAACATCCTAAGCTTGCCGATCATATTTCACAGAGATGGGGAAATACAAAATAAAAGCAGATGTAAAAGAGAGAGGGGAAAAAGTTGACCTTATGATGTCAATAAACTATAACAGAAATTCTGCAAATACCATCAAAAAATAAAAATCACGAAAAATTATGGTTTTCATTATCAATATTTTAACTACTAACTATGAAATGATATTAAAATCAATTTCCTAGCAAAGGAAATTAATTAACAATAATTATTACTACAGATTTACATGTGTGTGTTTTTTCAAAAAAGTTATTTGCTAAAATCTGCTATCAATATTACATAAGTAAACGTTATACAGACTATTATTTTTAAAACTGGATATATGTACATTTTAAAAAATATAAAAAAGTTATCAAAAATTTATAGAACTAGTTAGTTATTTATATAGCGCTATGTTTTTAATCTGTAATAATAATTAGGAATCACTCCACTACACATGCACTCAGATGGATTTAAACATTTAATGAATACTCCCCTTTCCAAACAAAAGGTAAAGTCTTGGTGAAAAGATAGAATGAATCCACTCTATCTTTTTAACCTAAACATAAACACATAGGCAAGCGTAAACATCTGGAAATGAGAGCATGATATTAAATAATCACTTTCAATTCCTTGTACTATGTTTTAATAATGATGCTTGCAAAATTTTTACAATTTATGATGTCATTTATTAGATGAAATAGTAAACATATATAATGAGTTGTATTTTTATATTGGACTATTTCCATCATCTAATATGAATATTGAATGTCTTTAGAAAAATGTAACTTTATTTATATATTCCAAATACATTCAGCTGTTAGTAATAGCACATCAAACAGGTTAATATATGAACAACATTTTGAGAGGTATTATTCTCCCCTCTTAATGTGTTGCTGGCTTGACCAATGACAGTACTAGCATGGGATTCAAACCTGAATCCTTAGATTCTTGAGTATTGAATTTTAAAATAGTACTGTCACTGGTCAGGCCAGCAACACCTGAAGAAGAGGGGGAAATAATACCTCTCGAAACATGCATATACTAACCTGTTTGATGTGCTATTACTAACAGATGAATGTATTTGGAATATTTAAATAAAGTTAAATTTTTCTAAAGACATTCAATAATTATATAAGATGATGGAAATAGTACAATATAAAAATACAACTAGAATACCCACAAACCCTCAGGAAAACAATATTTAATGAGTGATTATTTAATATCTTCACACACTCATTATCAAATGCTTAAGATTTGCCTATAACATATATGCTTAGATTAAAAAGATAGTGGATTCATTCTATCTTTTTAAAAAACTTTATCTTGTATTGGAAAGGAGAGTATTCATTAAATGTTTAAATCCATCCAGGCATGTGTAGTGGAGTGATGCCTAATTATTATATCAAAAATTTAGAGGTAAAGATAAAACTGCCAGTCAAGCGTTGTTAGCTGAGAGGTCATCGCAGCTGCCTTGCAAGCATGTAGTTGGTTGCAGACGGTTGTGGGTTTGCCTATCGGCTGATGCTAGGACATATGAAAAAAAAAAAAAAGATAAAACTGCCAAAAAAATAACCCATTTCAAGACATAGACCTCTCCAGTATTTTCTAGAAAGATAGCAAAGAAAGCTATAAGATTAAGGATTTATTGACCAATAATTGAATGGCTGCCTGGGGGGGAAAATACCCTAAGGGATTTTTTAAAATATATTTAATTTTAAATATTGAAATACTAAATAAAGTAACAAATAATAGCAAACTTTCTCTGACAATCAAATGTTATTGCTTGTTCATAGGATTATATTGGCTTATTACTTAGACATTAGAACTTAACATAATATATTATACTGAAAACTTAACAAACACATAACTAGTGTAAAATATATAAATAACAAGCCATCAATATATATGTAGGTAACACTTAATCACACGGAGCCTCATGATATAATGATAGCATATCCACAAGCCATGTCTTCAATCCGAGTTTAAATCTCAGCAGAGTAAAACATATGTAAATATATTAATTATATTTATTTTTGTCTTTAAATTTATATAAATTCTGTCTTTAAAAATACTTTTAAAATAAAATTGCATTTAAAAAAAAAAGCATTTTGACAATATTTAATCCAATCTTTGTATAGGTCTGGATTTCCTTAAGAATATCTTTGTATATCGCCTTGGCATATCATGCTGAGATTTAAATCTTAATGTGAATTAATCTTGAAACTTTTCAGGTCAAAAACAAATTTAGATATATATATATTTTAGGTAGCTGACCCAAAGCCAATCCATGTTATCTAATATAATTTGGCTTTTTCAGATCAGTGTCTACGTACTGACTATAAAAACATATATATAGATATTGCAGAATGGAAAGACAGTGTATTCTGCAGAAGTGATTTTAAAATGTAGAATAATTTACTGGCTTATTTTCTTTTTGCAGAGACATAGGGAATTATAATTTACTCCTTAAAGCTCTATTTTAAAAGTCAGATAACTGATTAACTTAATATTATATTAAAAGTAATTTTCATTTTATATTGTTAAAAACTGCAGATGTGTTGAATGTTTATATTATAAAATTAATTTACTAATATTTAAATAATCTTTTACAGAATTTTTTAAAGATTATATCTTGTGAGAAACAATGAGCAGATACAGGTATGATAAATGTGAGAGGTGAGTTTCCTTTTTCTACTAATCCATAAGTAGCAGGCGCTGCTGCTTCTTATTATTATTATTATTATTATTAATTATTATTATTGTTGTTGTTGTTGTTATATTGTTAATGTCATTGTTATTGCTGCCATTGTTGTTGTGATGATGATGTTTCAATAATATACTTTATTAAACAAAAATTGTGTTATGCAAATTTTACAAAAGTTTTTCTGGGGCTACAAAGGCATTTCAAATATAACTAATATTGTATGAATTAGAATGATACAGCTTACAGTAATACTGGAATGAGTTTGATTGTCGGTTGTTGTATAAATCTGTTTAACATAGCTGATTATAGTATAATTATATGAATGTAGATTTTATGTAATTATTTCATGTTGTTTAAGTGTGAACATTGGTAATTTATAAATGATTGTCATTAATAATCCTTTTTTTGTAAAACACAACATAAGATATAAAAAAATAAATTTATATCATTTGGATGAAAGTTCATTTGCCCAAAGTTTGACTAATCTGGTTAGACAGCCTATTATGGTATTGGACTAAGTAGTCCAATGAAAATATCTCAAACTTAGTCTTTCATGCAGATAGTTGTACAATGAAGCAGATGGGATATCCAAGAAGGTCGTTAGTACTGGAAACTGTGATTGTGGTAGCTTATAGGATGGACTGCTGTCTAAGCAGTGACCAGGTGGCCTTGAAAATATCTTGGGGGTGGGAATATGTTATATCTCATGCTTTTAGCTGCTGTAATTTGTTAGTATATGTTGAAGAATGCATCTTAGGGTTGTTACCTAATGAGAAGGTGCAACTTATACACCAGAAGGAAAACAGAACAAATGTAGGTACAGACAGGAAAACAGAACAAATGTAGGTACAGACACAGCTTAAGTGGGTAATCTTTGAAAAAATTGAATTATGTGTTAGGTAGAAGTATTAGGCTGTTTTTATGCATTGAACATAATTTGTCATATGGAATTTAGTACTCAGCAGTTATTGAGGTGTTGTTGTCTCTTCAGCTTAGTGGCATAGCCCACAGAATGAGCCAATGTTTTTGTACAGACAACAAAATCACAGAAAAATGAAGTTGAAAGTGGGTGCAAGTTGTCTGATTAGGAAATCAAAAAAAATTCCAATTCTAGTGCCCATTTTGGGAAGGGGATGAGAGAATTGGCTGGTATTAGCTGCTATTAAGTTAATGCCTTTTTAGGTATAGAACACCTGAATGTTGTGCAGGCCTGGACTATTACTGTATTTATTCCAGAGTTCATCAGGGTATGATGCTGGAGTTATGATTTCATGTGTGGTAGGCCCTTGAGCTGGTTGGAATTTGTGGGTGGAATTTGTGAGATGAGAGTGATAGTCTGAACAAGTTCTCAATCATTTTTATTACATTATGTTTAATTTTAGCATGAGATCAGATAGAGTTAGGGTTATATTAAAATTATTGCATTCACACCATTATAGTATTATATATATATATATAGTTGTTACAATTGTTTTGATTTTGGACCAGATGGAGTTTGCATTAATTGGCATTAGTATTTTTACAAATTATTTGATTTCCTTTGGACAGAGTCTTGTGTCACATTATTAAGCCTTCTTGATGAGGCATTGAATGCCTGAGTGATATGGATTTAATTAGTTCTTTTTGCTCTGTCTTGTTGTTCAACTCAGTTGACTGCAGGTCTGAGCTGGTGGCAGGTGTAATGTCTGCAATGTGTGCATACTCCTGGTTTGAATCATATTTATGTTGACATGAGGTACTTATAATGAATAAAGTTGTCAGTGGTATTGATTATGCATGACTGATGTTTTATCATAGGTGAATAGGTAGCTTTATTTGTAGTTAAGTGTTGGAAAAATGTCGGAAATGTAATTTTAGCATTTCTAACTTTTACCTGCTGTAACTAATTCAAATTCAATAATACAGTGGTGAAACAAGATGTTTACTTAATAGAGATGTATTGAATGCTGGGTTTTTGGCACTATGTGAAGTCTTGTGGTTGTTGAGATTGGTGTTGTGCCTTGTGATTTGAGTTGATCATAGAGCCTGGCTTATATAAAGTAATTGTAAGTTTGGCAGGTGGAGGGTTTTAACAGTGTTATTTTGTGTGCTGGTGTGGTTGTATAAGAGGAAGCCCTACATCCATCTGGGTGTAACATTCTGATGAGAGATTGGTTGTGGTATCTCTGTTACACTGTGATGTCTGTGAATGATATGCATATCTATTTTGGGTTAATAGACATAAGTCAATGGTATCATTGCAGATTATGCTCATTGGTATAAAATCTTCTGGTGAGAGTCTGGTCATTATGTGTGGAGTAGCAACTACCTCTGTTTTGACTTGCTTTGGTTGTTGGTTCTTTTTTCAGCATCCAGATGGTCTTTTGGTCTCTATTGAGGCTGCATCTATGGGTGGAAGGTATAGAGTTTCCATGATATGGGTTGATGTTTTATTCATGGTTACTCATAAGTGGTTTGTTTGAATATGCTGATCTGTTATATTGATGATATTTAGGCTTGACTGGAGCAGAATCGACTGTACCAATTGGGGTGTGTTGTAGTAGGTAAATCTAATGACAGATGTAGAGTCATCTTGTTAGTGTCTACAACAATTGGATTAGCATGGTTTGATATTGTAGTTATGAGATCAAGGGTGTGTATGTATTTCACTGGATGGTTGGACTCTGGATTTTTGGAGTTGAGATGATAGCTAGTTCAGTGTGCCTGGATCAGTGGAGTGATTGATATGTATTTTTGTTATTTTCTAAGTAGCTTGGGTAGGTTAGCCTGGTAATCAATTGAGCCTGTGGTACCTGATTGACAATGCAGTGTATAGCAAGGTGGCCTAGCTGGTCACATGAATAACATTGTAACAAATATCAAATGAAGACATAAACCTCTGTGATTCTAAGCCTAATTTATTGACACTTCTTCGTCTCTAAAAGTGGGCATTGTCTTTAATTACTAATATACTTTGTTAGATTACATTTCTACCTTATTTATTATTACTAAAATACTTAAAAAAATAATCTTCAAATAGCATAGTGTAGAACAACAGCTTTCAATAGCTTCTTATAATAAAAAATAAAACATTATTCATCAGATTGGCCAATTACTGAGCAGTTTTTCGCCCTTGTCTTCTAATTATGAATCACTACATAATTATTTATTGATTAACTTTAGATGATCAAATAGATTAGCTATAGATGGGCAATGTGAAATTATTATATTTCAGATATAGCAGGACAATGCAGCACGTATTCCATTAAATCCATATACAATTAGTCTTTAATCATAATATAACAGTAATTATTTATATAAAAAATGCCCTTTTAATACAGTGGTAGATTAGTGAACTCTAGAACTCAACATTTGTGGAATGCAACTCAATTGCTGCTCTTTTCAGTGCTCAAGCTTCTTTTGAACTCCTAAATAATAAAACATTCTATTATTCAAATAGAAACAAATAAAAAACAAAATTTAATCAAAAAGTAAAAAAAAAAAAGACAGCAATTTTTTGCCATTACTTAAATAATAAAAAAAAAAGATTATCTTAATAGGGATAAATGTACTTAATTATATAGATGCAATAAACTAAATCATAGCTGTCTCAAAGCAATTTTAATGTCATTAAAATTTGATCAGTATTTCCTTAATAACGAATCAATGCTGAAAATATTTATTTGAAAAAAATAAGTAATAATTAAAGCAGATTGTAATATTACCTAAATAAAAAATATTTTATATCACACATTAAAAGACTGCAAGAACATTCTTATTTTCAAAACATAAATACACAAGCAAAAAGTTTATATTGAAAAACAGGATTGGCAATTCTGAGAAACGTTCATTTTATTATTAAAAAAAATTCAATGCCAAACTGTACTTTTTTTTTTCCAAAACAAATATTAAAATTAAAACAGATTAAAATATAAGACATAGTGCCCAACTTTCTGTGATAGTTGCTATTCTAATAATATAAAATTAATTTATGTAAATTAATAAAAGTATTATAACATTTGCCTCCAATGTATAAATTTTAACTTGATGAGAAAAAAGGGTTTGTTATACAATTTACATAGCAGAAGCTTTCACAGTAGAAGATCTCACTATAAAAACAAGTTGATATAAGGAATTCAAAACCATTGTGAAATTTAATCCATTAAGTTAGCACTGAGATCACAGTATTTGCAACATTTGTTTTCAAGAAACTTGGTGGATAATGGGGATTCTCAGATTGCAACAAATACAACAAATATTTATATATATATAATAAAAACATTATAAGCATCTACTTACAATAAGTTTCTCTTTTTAAATTGCATATATATTGTGACGTTTATTTATATACGTTACAAATATATTGGCATTTGGTAAAAGCTAAAAAAGTAAATTTAGATTTTTTTTTGATTAGTATAATTTTTGTTAAAACGTGCAATGAAAGTTAAAATTGTCATTCTTATTTTTTTTTATCTAATTGGAAAGAATAAATGACATACAGATTACTAATCCAGATAAATAAAAAGAATTCCAAAAGTATAAGCTAAAAGAAAAATATTTTAGCTAATTAAAGATGGAAGAATAATGCTAAAAAAAAAGAGAACTTTGTAACTTAAATTTAAGAGAGAGTGTATAAGATTATTATCTTATATGCTGATAAAAAGACAAAAGAGTGCGCAGAAGTTCAAAAAATGGAGCGCGATATAAAAAGGAGATGACAACTTCAATCTGGGTCTCCTCTTTAACTTCTAGTTACATCTCTGAAAGTTGGAGGTTTCCACGAGCATAACCTGTGGCAAGAAATATACTTCTACACAGGTATGCCCCTTGCTGTACCAAGCTGTCACGCAAGCATGGAAACGGGACTTGTGAAGACCGCTTTTTGCAATAAAAGGGTCACTACAACCGTGCCTTTTCTCCAGCTATAGAACGGAACAATAATGGAAGACGCCGGCAGGAGAGACCAATGGAAATTCTCATGATCTGGGATCCCATAAACCTACATGAACTTACCGGTAAGTTAAGAGTAAATTTTCCTGATAGTGACTTAAAAGTTTGCAAACAATTATTTATCTAAGCTTAGACTACCATCCTGATATAGACTTTTCTTTTCGTATTCAAGAGACTTTCTAATAAAGAAATTTATACAAGATCTTGGGACATTATTAAATCGCTTTAATTGCTTAATCTCACTGTTTTTGTTAATCGATTCAGTATCTGGATTAGTGTGTGTGTACTTTCCTGTGTAGTTAATATGTAATTTAACTTATAAATATTTTAGTTTGATAGAATAAAAGAGATTTTACTTTTATCAACCTTTTCATTGTGCGTTATTAATAGTAGTTATTATTTTTTATTATTAAATTTATTTTTAGTGTAATAAGATTTAAACGTAAGTTACCTTTGCCAATATGTTTCAATACGCCCAGGACTAATAATCGTAAAAATCATTAATTCTCATTACGGTAGAATTACCGCCCCTTAAAAAAAAATATAATAAAAATCTTTTTATTTTTTTTTGTTTTACAACTTGCGAGAGGTGCTGGCGACATATTTCAGCGGATTCTTAGGAATTCTGGCGCCCATAGTAAATAAAATTAAAAGTTGATTTTGTCAATAGCACAATTCGTAACAATTAATAGGCTGAAGTTGATCAGGAAAAATAGCTGTGTTTTTAGAATAGAAATACAACTTTCTTTTTTCTTTTGATACAGCTTGATCAACTCACGCTCAAATATAAATTTGAGGCGTATAAGGGCCTAGTAATACGAAAAACGTTACAATGGCGACCCAACTCGGGCTTCGATTTAACAACTACAACCTGAGATGAGTTGTAATGATAAAGAACATTACAATGATGACTCAAAGAAACTCACAGCCGGAAAATAAATTATGATTTTTTTGAAAAAAGAAAAAAATTATAAAAAAAAAAAACTAACTAATTAAACCCTGATTATTAAAATATGAAAGAAGATATTTTTTTAATATGACTTCCAGAAAGAAAAAATATATATGTATATTTTTTTATATATGTCTAAAAACACGATCGTGGCTGATGTAGACGTAAGTCACAAGTATTTGACCGGGTAGGCGGTTACTGAAGAGGGGAATAACATAGCCCCGAGTCCTTATCCGCAGTATATGAACATAAGACCGTCTTTAAATGCTCGTCAGACTATTTCTAGCAGAGATCCCAATAAAGGGGAAGGCGGATCAAGTTGGACCAAGTTGCCACGAGCCTGTAAGACTCAGAACGATGAGCAACGCTCGTTTGTGCTTATAACTTGGGCTTCTTATCGTTAATATTACACTAAAGCGGATAGGACACAGATGAATGTTGAAATATTTTCCATTCCCGCCGTGTTAGACCTAAAAGTGGGCGTTAAAGCCGAACGTCGCTTGTGAATGAGTCTACACAATATATCAGCACGCTACTACAGAAAAAAAATACGAATATGAATTTAAAAAACTTAAGAATAAAATTAGTGTAAACCCCTATTTTATTCTCATCTCCTGGCACTGGTGGTATTGTAACGTTTATTTATATACGTTACAAATATATTGGCATTTGGTAAAAGCTAAAAAAGTAAATTTAGATTTTTTTTTGATTAGTATAATTTTTGTTAAAACATGCAATGAAAGTTAAAATTGTCATTCTTATTTTTTTTTTATCTAATTGGAAAGAATAAATGACATACAGATTACTAATCCAGATAAATAAAAAGAATTCCAAAAGTATAAGCTAAAAGAAAAATATTTTAGCTAATTAAAGATGGAAGAATAATGCTAAAAAAAAAGAGAACTTTGTAACTTAAATTTAAGAGAGAGTGTATAAGATTATTATCTTATATGCTGATAAAAAGACAAAAGAGTGCGCAGAAGTTCAAAAAATGGAGCGCGATATAAAAAGGAGATGACAACTTCAATCTGGGTCTTCTCTTTAACTTCTAGTTACGTCTCTGAAAGTTGGAGGTTTCCACGAGCATAACCTGTGGCAAGAAATATACTTCTACACAGGTATGCCCCTTGCTGTACCAAGCTGTCACGCAAGCATGGAAACGGGACTTGTGAAGACCGCTTTTTGCAATAAAAGGGTCACTACAACCGTGCCTTTTCTCCAGCTATAGAACGGAACAATAATGGAAGACGCCGGCAGGAGAGACCAATGGAAATTCTCATGATCTGGGATCCCATAAACCTACATGAACTTACCGGTAAGTTAAGAGTAAATTTTCCTGATAGTGACTTAAAAGTTTGCAAACAATTATTTATCTAAGCTTAGACTACCATCCTGATATAGACTTTTCTTTTCGTATTCAAGAGACTTTCTAATAAAGAAATTTATACAAGATCTTGGGACATTATTAAATCGCTTTAATTGCTTAATCTCACTGTTTTTGTTAATCGATTCAGTATCTGGATTAGTGTGTGTGTACTTTCCTGTGTAGTTAATATGTAATTTAACTTATAAATATTTTAGTTTGATAGAATAAAAGAGATTTTACTTTTATCAACCTTTTCATTGTGCGTTATTAATAGTAGTTATTATTTTTTATTATTAAATTTATTTTTAGTGTAATAAGATTTAAACGTAAGTTACCTTTGCCAATATGTTTCAATACGCCCAGGACTAATAATCGTAAAAATCATTAATTCTCATTACGGTAGAATTACCGCCCCTTAAAAAAAAATATAATAAAAATCTTTTTATTTTTTTTTGTTTTACAACTTGCGAGAGGTGCTGGCGACATATTTCAGCGGATTCTTAGGAATTCTGGCGCCCATAGTAAATAAAATTAAAAGTTGATTTTGTCAATAGCACAATTCGTAACAATTAATAGGCTGAAGTTGATCAGGAAAAATAGCTGTGTTTTTAGAATAGAAATACAACTTTCTTTTTTCTTTTGATACAGCTTGATCAACTCACGCTCAAATATAAATTTGAGGCGTATAAGGGCCTAGTAATACGAAAAACGTTACAATATATATAACACAAAAATAATAAATATGTACAATTTTATATGTGTTTATTTAATAATGACATAAATATTTAAAAAATTAAATATACAAATTAAGATTAAAAATAATTATCAAAAAAATTAATTAATTAAAATACAGTGCAATAGACTAAAAATACATTATCTATAACTAATGAATCGGAAATTTTGAAAGAAAACAATAATAATTTTTAAAAATCTAATAAGTTGATGTTAATATTACATTATTTTTAAATTTAATATGTAACACAGTTAACATATATAGAAAATGAAAAATAATTTATTAATCTTTATCTTGTTTTTTTTTTTTGCAAATAAAAATTGATTTTGGAAAATTCAAAGGATACATTATCTCAATGGCATTAAATAATTACTTATAATTCCAATCACATTCCTTGCAGAGGAAAGCAACCATTTGTAAAAAATGTGACATTTGTGATTAATCATAGCAATATTTAATGATAGTGATATGAATTAGAAAATTTAAACTTTTTTTTTTTTTTAGATAGTAGTTAAGTGAATCAGTGAATTTTAAGAGCAGATATGATTGGCTACCAATATAAATAAATAAACCATATTTCTGAATTACTAAATTTGATATAGCATCAATTTACAGCAAAACTTTCTTCCTGTCCTCTAAAAGCACAATTATTAAATATAGGTGAATATGTATGTACTCTTACATTAATAATTTTTAAATATAGAGAATTTGAACTCAGACTATCAAATACTCTTGATATTTTCTTAAGTAAAACTTCTAAAGATAATTTTAATTAAACAATAAATCGTATGATATTTAAATAAGCTGAATATAATAATTTTATCCAAATAATCAAGAAGATTGTTTTTGTATTTTCTTGAGATGAAAGTCAATTCAGAAACTTTTAACTACCCAATCAACCATTCTACTATTTTACTAAAGAAGATAAGTTTTAAAGATAAGTTTGTATAATATATAATACTTGTAATTTAAAGATACCAATCATTTAAACAATACATGTAAGCAAAAATTGTTGAACATATTAAATCTTCCTCATGAACATATTCATCTTTTTTTTTTTTAATATCTTAAAATAAAGTTATTTTACAAATAGTACTTAGGATTGTTTATAATCTTTACATTATAATGTGAGCAGGGGAGGGAGTGATTAAAAAATATGTGTATATTGTCTAAAGTTACTACAATTGCTCAAAATAAAAATGAAAAGAATTGAGATACAGTTTGTTGGTATACTTTGATTAACTTGTTATTGTTAAATTAAAAACTCTGATTCACTATTTAATAAAAACTGAGATTTGGATAATAATGACATCATTAAAAACATTAAAGCGGTTTTACCTAAAATTTTCCCTAATATACTCTGAACTAAATGCCACGGTATAAGTACAGTACAACTAAATAAACTAAGTGTTTATGGAAAATCTCTGAATAAAATGAGAGAAAAATAAATGTTTAAATATAGATCTTTTCCTGATATGGCAAGTAATAGTCATAAACAAATAAATAATTAAATAGTTTATTTCTCAGAAGTTCATAAGAAGTTTGACCTGTAATGTCTGGACTTTGAGGTCCCAAGTATCCTATTTTACCACTTCATTAAACTATGTAAGATCTAACAGCCATCAAACGCAATCTATAATTTCAAGCACAACAAAAAATCTTCTTATAAAAAGCTTCAAATAATAATAAAAAATTGAAATTATTGAACAGTAAAAAAAAAGATATATATTATTTGTTGATAATATTTATCATTAAATGTTTTCTTTTTTAAAAAAAGGTAATAAAAAAAATAATATTATATGAATTTAGATGCACATAAGACAAAAAAACTCACCAAGATAACTTTTTATGTAAAAAAAAAAAAAAATAATAATAACATCCTTAAAATAATTACTATTTTCATAAAACAAACAGAACATTTTTCTTTTAAAAATGTTATATCTTTTAGTTTCCTGAAACTATTAAAATAATTACAAATAAGTACTTTTAAAAAATTGAAATAATAACAGTTTATTGACATTTTTGTAATTTAAATAATACAAACAATTATTAATTATTATATATTAAAACTGATTATAGCAATCTATATAAGTTGAGAAGGAAAAAATAAGACCAACCCAGGCTGAGCTTAGTACACAATAGAATACTATGACCTAGTGATAATACAATCATCGCTGGTGTTAGTTATTAAAGAATAAATAAATCTATATCCGTGATCAAGAGTTCAAATCTTAAAATCTCTTCCAAGTAGTTGAGGAATTTCTAAGCAAGCTCAGATTTGTTCAACAACACAGCTCATAATGGTTCATTATCTTGCTAATCTTAGCTGCAGTAAAGAAATCACATGATAATTCAAGTTAGTCAGATGAAAATCAGTGCGACCATTAAAAAACCCATGAAAATAATGTGATGTATTTTTCAACTTACTAGAGAAGGGGCCATCTGTCTATGGGTAGTGAGTCTATAGAACACTCATTATTATTCTTAATTTATTTACTACCTACATTTCATATGACCAACGAGATCATTGTGGCATAAAAGTGGTGAGAATAAAAGAATGTGCTAAATCATTTAGATCAGAGGTGGCCAACTATTATGTTCATAAGATCTACTTTTTATTTTTAAAATGTTTTAAGATCGACTTGTCATAGGCGTAGTCTAAGTGGAGGGAGGTGTGAAATACATACCATTTTTATATATCTACCTAGTAAAAAATAATTATTTAACAGCCAAAAAACTCATGTCAGGGGAAATTAAAGCAACATAAGTAATTATTAACAATATTTAGTAATCAAATTAGCTACATTAAATCAAGATTAAAAATATTATTTTCAATAATGATACGACTTAGTGGACTTCACCTATCTAGAATTGAAATTTTTTTTAGAAAAAACAAAAAAATTTGAAAATCTTAACTTAATTTATTTCACTTGTTACCCGACAGCTCTTGTCAGATTAGCATTGCGATCGACCGGTAGATCACGATCTACTTGTTAAACACCCCTGATCTGTTGTAAATCCCAAATCTAGAGCAAATTTTTAAATGTGAATTTAAAAAAACAAACAAACAAATATTTAAAAGATAATCTCAAGAATAATAATGCGATTATTTTTCTATTTACAAACAGACTTAATGAACAAAGGAGTGAAAAAATAATCTGTTATAGTTCATCATTTTAATTATCACATAAAACTTAAAAAAAAAAAATACTCAAATACACTGATAAATTTTATTTATACTCATATTAATTGATCATTCATTCACTGGAGAAGAAAAGATAACTATAATTGTTAAAGAGTTTAAATGATATTCCGGTATTAAAATGCAGATCGAACGCAACACATTCATTCATTCTATTAACCATTGTTATTATTTTGTCTTTAATTTACTCGTCTGTGAATTTATTCTGAAAACTTTAGCTTTTGAGTTTTCTTTAATCCCTCACTAAAAGTAGAAATACAGACTTTAAATATCCGTCTGCAGGGCAATAGTCTTTCCAATAACGTCTCAAGGAGAAACATTTAAGAAAGTCTTACTCACTATATTTTCCTATCTTATTTATATAAAATAACTAAATACGGATTTATTGAATAAACAATTAGTTTGGTTATATAGGCTGATTACCTGAAAGAAGTATTCTAAGGCAGCTTAAAACTGGGAAAATTTCATATTTTCCAGCTTGGATTCCAATCACAAGTCCCTTCATTTGAATACAAACTTATTTTGAAATAAACATATATGCATTTTTAATTAACCAACTGCTTAAAATATAATTTATTTTTTAAAATGTTACACTTTTTATTATAATAAGCCCATTGTTCAATTTTTTAAAAAAATTAAAATACATCTATTAGAAAATAAAAATATTTTAAGAAAGATGTGGCTCATATCCTACCATAATAAATAAGTTCATAAATAGCGGTCGGTAATCCTAGCTTTTCTAGTAAATGTTTACAAAGAGCGAGCAATGTGGATGCGCATCATTTATTGAATCAAGCTAATATAAGCATGACTACATATTAAGAAAGTTCTTTAACCGTTGATTGGAATTCCTAAGTTGGATAAGAGAATACTGTAAGACTTAACTGAGATTAGAATTTAATATTAATAAAAAATTTATATTTAATTAATATGTATGTGTGGGCATACATATACAAAATTATTATAAGGAAATGAAACTTAAAACGTGTAATGTAGCAACTATTCTTAGTCCAAAGTTATATTCAACATGTGGTTGCTATCATTAATTTACAAACATCATACTGTATAGTCCTAAAAAAAACCAAGCCTTTATTTTATCCCACTTTTCAAGAATCGTCTTTTTTCTTCATTTTAATTCCCAATTTCTCTGTTATTTTTACTTATTCTAAAAAGAAATGCATCACTTCTTTTTATCATAATCTAGTTCATTATTATATCCCATTCATCAACATTTTCAACCATTATCATTTCACAAGAGGATGAAGGTCTCCCCAAGTTCAATCCATCTTCTCTGATCTCATCTCTCTTTTCCACATCACCCCAGCATACTTCCTTATTTCATCCATTCATCTCACACGTGGTCTCTTTTTATGTCTTTTACAATCTCTTAGAATCCCGAATAAGATTTCAACTGTCCATCTATTATCAGCTCTTCTAGCAATATGTCCAGTCCAACTCCACTTTAGTTTTTTAAGTCTTTCAATAATATCAATAACACCTGTTTGTTCTCTTACCCATATATTTCATTTTTGATTTCTTGTTATTCCTATCATACATCTCTCCATACTTCATTCAGTAGTCAAGTCTCTGTACTGCTCTTCTGATAAGTGTCCAAATCTCAGATCCATATATAAGAACTGGTAACACATTTATTAAAAACATTCCTTTTCAAACACCTAGACATATTTCTTTTTAATATTAAATTATTACTACCAAAAGCACTCCACCAAGTTTAATTCTGTGATTAATTTCATCCATTATACTTCCATCTGTAGTAATAATCTAACCAAGATATTTGTAGTTGTTAACTTCTTCTAACTTATCATTATCAATCTTTATTTTTTTATTTTGAGAAAATCCATAGAATATTACTTTAGTCTTTTTAACATTTACCCTTAATCATACTTTCTTAATTCCATCTGATAATTCCTGCAAGATTTCCTGAAATTCTAAAGCATTATTTGCAAAAAAACAACTACATAATCTGCAAAATCTAGATGACTTAAATAATCTCTATTTACTTTTATTCCTTAGCTTTTCATTTTAATACGCAAAATACTTGTTGCAAAAATGCTGTAAAATGTTTTGGAAATATGGAGTCACCTTACTATATATCCTTCTCAAAGTTAATCTTTTTAGAATCACTATGTAATCTAACTGTTGCTGGTGCATTTTTATAAATATTCTTTCAGAATGACAATATCTTGGGTCTACACCTTGATGATCTAATGCTTTAACCACTGAAGAAATGCTTATAGAATCAAATGCCTTTTCATAATCTAAAAATCTAAAGCATAACGGCAATTCATATTCATTGGTTCTTTCTATATTTCTCTCAATACTTGGATAGACCCACTATACTAAAATCACTTTTATATCCAGCTTGTTTGTTTTGTTTTTTTTTTGGTTGGTTAAAATTCAAAGTTTATTGCAGATGAGTTGTAATTATTTTGGTAAAAAAAAAAGTAAATAGAACTGTGGTTTGTAATTTCTAATACCTTCTTTATCATTTTTTTTAAAATATTAATATTAATGTTGCATTTTTCCAATCATCTGCTACATTTTTAACATTTAAATATTTAGCAGTTTAGATATTGATGTTATTATGTCTGTGTTAGTTAAGCAAGAATCTTTATCAAAAAAATAAAATTAAAGTAATTAAAGATTTGTTTTTATTATCAGAGGATTCTATGAATTTTACTTATAAATGTAATTTTTATAAAATTAAGGAAGGGTGGATAATATATATTATTTCTCCTTTAGTTTGTTCAGTTTCTATTAATTATTTGGGGAGGAATTATTATTAAAAAGAATTGTTTATATTTAAAGTTATTTGTTAGATATGTCGATGATTGTTTGTTTGTAGTTGACAATGATAAATTGAAGAAATTTGTAGATGAGTTTAATTGTTTTGATCCTTCTATAAGATATGTGGTAGAAGAGGGAGGCTAGATTTTGTTAAGTTAAAATTTTTAGATCTTTTGGTGATTAGAAATGTAAAGACTAATTGTTTAGTATGCAGTCATTTTGTTAAAAGTAAAGAGTTAAGGTCTATAATTAAACTTGATAGCTATCAATCTGTATCTCATAAAGTAGCTGCTTTAAAAAATTATTGTTATAGGAATAAGAAACTAAATAATTCTAGAGGGATAGCTTTGTTTCAGAAAGGTCAATTTTATAAAAATTATTTGAGTGTTGGCTACTCTGACAAATTTGTTAAAAGTATTTTATTTAATAGTAATATTTGTAAGGCTGTAAAAAATAAAGAAAAATATGATTTTATTTATTTGCCATTTAAATTGTCTTCTTATAAAATTGTATGTAAGAATAGCAATTTGTTTGAAATAAGAAAATTGCTTGGAAAAGGGGTATTACTTTGAATAATTTATTAAATAATACAAAGGAAATTTTTGATAGGAGGACTATTCCTAGTGTAGTGTATTTTCTCTCTTCTTTTTCTAAGAAGGTTTACATAGGTCAGAGTAGTTTGAGTTTAAATGACAGAATAAAGGTTCATAAAAGTAGAGTTAGAAATAAATATCTTAGTTCTGCTTTGTATGTCCATAAAAAAGATACAGGCCACATTATTAATTTTGATGAAGCTAAGGTTGTCTTTTTTGAGAGAAATGAAATAAAAAGAATTAAATATATATATTTATTATTGAAAATTTATTATTCTGAAGCAATTAACTTATTAATAAGTTCTTTTAATATTAAGGGTGGATGTGAAAAAAATGGATTGTGAGTAATGTTTAATACAAATATGGTGTTGTTTTGTAGTTCTTTACACTTGAGAAGTCTGCTTGTAGTAGTGAAACCTTTGTTTGTGGTTTTGATTTTGTTTTTTCTTGGTTAGTCTGTTTGAGTTTTGGATTTGGAGTAATTTTAATTATTTAAGTATTTGGTATATAATTTTGCCAAAAAAATTATATTTCTTCACTGCTTCTTTTTAAGACATTGGCGATAATTCCATCATTACCTGAAGCTTTTCCCTTCTTCATAAATTTAATTGTATGTCTTACTTCTTCATTTAAAATCCTGGGCAATTCAGAAGATATGGTAGTTCTAGGAGATACTTTCCATTGTTTTTTATTGCTATATAATTCTTGATACAACTCTTCTACATATTTTATGATCTCATCTCTCTTTTAGTAATAGTTCCATTTTTGTTCTTATTACAGAAATAAATTTCCAACCAATACAAGATGTTTTTTTTACACTCCTAAAAGCTTCCCTTGCTAGTTCACATTATTTTACAAAATTTGAAATATTCAACCCTTCTTAATGCATCATTTTATATATTTTATATTCCTTCTTTTCTTCATATATTATCTTGTCTCAGTAGAAATTTTATTGGTCAATTACTGCTTTTTTCCCCTGCTATCTTTGTTGCAGTTTTTAAAACTGTATCAGTTATCTTCCTATTGAATTTGTTCAAATCTGGATCTTATTCAAAATCTTTTCATATTTGAAAATTTATTTGCAAGTTCTAATTTAAATTCAGTGGAATGTTTCTGAAGATTAGAAATATCAACTATGATTATTGTTTTTCTTAATAATTTTTCTCTCTCTAGTTTTGCATTAACCCATATCTTATATCTTACTAATCGAAGATCACTTCCTGTGTTGAATTTATTAAAAACATTACAATCTTGAAACACATTTTTTGTTAGTCAAAACATAATCTAATTCTGCAATGCCTTCATTTGGATGCTTCCACATCCATTTCTGCTTACATTTTTCTCAAAAAAAGAATTCATAATATAAAGTTTTTCTTTTTCTGAAAACTCCATTAGTCTTATGACCTTCCTAATTTTTATCACCATAACCAAATTTAACTACAGCACTTTCATCTTTCAAGTGTATATCAACTCTAGCAATAAAGTCTCCCGTGACTACTGTAAAATATTGTTTTGTCTAATCAAAAGCTTTTTGTACATCCTTATAAAAATCCTCTACTTCATCATCTCAATGAAAACTTGTTGGGACATAAACCATAACTATCTGCATTTGATATCTGCTAATAAATTGAATAACTAATCTTGCCACTCTGCCCAATAAATCATCAATCTTCACAATGTTATTCTTCCACTTTTTATTTATAATGAATCCTATTCTACTTGTACTTCCAATGTTTGTGTCTTTGTAATACCGTACATTTCCACTTTTTAAATCAATTGTCACTTCACCTTTTCTCCTAATTTCACAAAGTCCAATAATGTAGCATTTAATATGAGATGGGTCTTCTTCCAATTCTTGCAATATTTCTTCACTTCAAAGTGATCTGCAATTATAAGTACCTAAATAAAAATATCATCAAATGGCAGCCTAGGTCCACAACTAGGATATTCTTAGCATCCTTGGCCTTTGGTCAACAACAACTGCCATGATTGGTAACCTTACATCCTCCTGGAAATAAGGGCCATGATTTATTTTTGTCTATCATGATGATAAATATTTATTCGAAAAAAAATTTCATTCATACAACATTCATTCTGTCTTCAAGAAAACTTAACTGATTTCAATTAAGAGCTATCAGGCATCTGAGAAAAAAGTCCATGGTGTTTCTTGATCTTAAAAAGACAATAAACTCACCACACTGGCTAATTCATGTTAGTGAGCAGCCAATTGTATACTATATCAATAATCATATAGTAGTAACAGCTACAATTATAAGAGTGTATTAAGTGGAAATTAGGAATTTAACTTGTTCATTTCATTTAAGCCCTCCAAGAGGAATCAAAGAGTCTCTCCTTTCGGTTAATAGTAAATTCCTTTCTGTATCATGGATTCCAAATGTTAAACATAAAATGTTCAAACAACATTAATAATTAAAAGAAATTATTATTAAGAAACAATATTTAAAAAAAGATTTATACAAAATTAAATGAAATTTACCAATGATTGTTGATTAAAAAAAATGAATTGAATTAAGCATAATATATTAACATCATTTATTAGAGAATATTACTTTAAAATAATTAATTTAACAAATCTAAATTGATTATAAATAAGTTTAGTTGACTATAAAGAAATTTTTCATAGTGTATGGAGCAGAGTATTTGATAAAATATGCATCATTTTTGTATGCCATTTTATAAATTGTGGACTAACATAAAATTATTGAGATATTAGATAATTCATTATTGTTGATATTTTTAGAATAAATATTTAATATAGAATTCTTCAATTTTTGTTTTACATTTCATACACAGTTAACAGATAAACATGATTTTTTTAACAATTTATTTTCATAAAGGAACTACATCAAAATGGATAATGTAACCATGGCCATACACTAAAACTATTGGCATGTTTGATTTTTTTTTTTTTTGCTTTTAGATGTTATACATAGTTGTGAATCAATTGAGTCAATACTATTATTCATACAACATAGAGATAAATTCAACTTATTCATAAAAATTATTACAGATTATTGTCATTTAAGCATAAATTTTTGTTACTTTATGACACTAAATAAATATACCCAGATATTAGAAACAAATTTTTTATACAGAATTACAAATTTGTTTTCATTTAGATAACATTTAGTCTTAAATCAATATAAATTTTAGGTATTGGCATAGCATATGAAGAAAAACATTTAAATCTCAATTTTTAACAATATTACTTTTAGATAATAAGTACACTATGGAAATTGTAAACTTTGTGTATATTTTGGTGATTTAATCATAGCAGACTTAAAGGTATTCAAAAAATAGAAATTGTTGAATTAATAAGTTTCTTAAAATCAATATTCAACTGTATTAGTGTCAATGAAAAAGTGAGAGGGAGGGGGGCAATTTTTGCGAAACGAATTTTAAGTTTTTTATATACAAAAAAATAAATTATATAAATAGTTAACAATTATAAAATGACAATTTAAAAATTACTTTATGATATGAATTTATTATAGTGTTTATTATTTTATTTATTTCAATAAAGATGTAAAATGCTACGTCATAGGTTCCCAAACTTTTTTCAGGCCACCGCCCTCTTTTCAAGACAAATTTTGTAATGCTCCCCCCCCCCCCCTCTAAGTATAACAGTTTTCCGCGTTCAATCTGTTTGATATTTTTGATGTAAATAGCAACTAATGATAGTATACTGGATGATGCCTACCCCGTAATTCATACAATACACATAAAATATAACATGATGTCAATGTCACGCATCAGGAATGAGACAACAACATAAACTTAATATCAATAACAACAAAAAAAATTTTTTAATTATTAAATTTAAGTTTAAATGAGTGAAATGAAACCAAAATCGGTTATATTTTCTGATTTTTTCCCTATCCAAAACTCTAATACCCTGCTAATTGGTACCACAAAGTTTTAAACGTATATCTTTGAAAGGCTGAACCTAAACCTCACCTTCATGTGCCACTTTTGAGAACAAAAAAACACTTTCAAAAAGAAAATACCACTGCCAACAAAACAAAACAAAAAAAAAAACCAAATCAGCATGTCAATAAATTTTCAATAATCGCATATAGAGATTACAAAAATAATAATAAGTCTTGCGTTGTTAGCCGAGAGGTATCGCAGCCGCCATGCAAGCAAGTAGTTGGTTGCAGACGGGTGTGGGTTCGCGTCCCGGCAGATGCTATGACATATGGAAAAAAAAATAATAATAATAATTTCATGCAAAATAAGTTTCTCTTTTCTTAAACAGAACAGAGTGTTAAAAGCAAACAACAACAAACAAATATATACATGCCTCAGCATACACACAAGCATTCCAGAAATTAATTTGGTAGAACTGTTTTAAAGCAGAAAAATCAAATAATTTATAGAGAAACAAAATAAAAAAAATACAATAAAATTTATAGCAAAAGATATAATAATAAATAAAAAATTAAAAAAATTATACCATCTGGCTTCCTTTTGTTTTCTTTCCATTAATCATCTCTGGAATTAGTAACTTTTAAATGCACTATAAAACATAACAACAAGGTGGCAGGGCTTCCTTTCTTCACAGCAAAATGTAGACATTAAGATATTCATCATCAACTAGCATCTGCGGCTACATGACAGCAGCATAGGAGTCTGACTGGTGCACTAACATTGGGAGTTTACTTCATTGGCATTTTAATGATAAAATTTAGGCATTTTTATATTTCTCAGCTTCTCTAGAAATCTTTATAATAACAATAGCAGCCAACCAAGAGTTGATCAAGTAATTCTGGACAGACTAATATGAAGTTAAACTCAGCTCTGCCTTCTTTTATAAAGTTCTCCATGCATATTTCTGTTAGTTCAACAAACTGTTAACCACCCAGCAAACAAAACAGTTATGAAAATAAATTCAGAAGAGACCCCCCCCCCATAACCTGCTGAAAACCTTTTATAGCACACCTATAACACTATAAATTGAAGTACCCCTCTTTCACTATTACAGCCATTATCTCCAATTTCTTGGATAATTGATTACAACACAATTGATATAACTTTTTACACCTTTTTGTCTTTCATTTTCCACTCATACCTTTTTAATTCCTCAAGGAGTTCTGTTTTACATATAGTTTCTAATTTTAATATAATGAAAATAGCTTTTTCCATCTTTACAAAAGATTAAAAAAAAAAAAAATCTGAAATATGACAAATTTTTAGATTCTCTCAGCTGATATTAGCCTTAAATTACTTTATTTTTTAACAAAAAATATAATGCACAGGATGACCATTTTTATCTATTAGTAAAATTTAAAATTAGCCATGCAATAATAACTGCATTTCTTTTAACTTGTTAATAGGAAAAAAAAAAACCATCAAAATGTGCAAAACATTTACAATTACTCTAACTATCCCCCTTTTTTATATATTCTTGCACATAAACAATTTATAAAGTAACCATAAAATCAGCAAAATAACATAAAAATTAGCAGTTTGAGAGCGAGTTAAGACCAACAATCAGTGCACCTGGAGAAAAAGCTAGACCATCTGAATGCCCTCCAAATGCTTCCGAACTCATTATCGCCCCTTAGAAGTCTCCACCACCCACTGGGAGGTGGTACCTCCTATTTTGTGAAATACTGTATACATGATGTGATTCCAAAATTTAAAATACAGTGAATACTCCCAATGCAAAATATGTTTTAAGATCAAATGTTGAATTCACTTTATAAAAAGAATCAACTATTCATTAGAAGACACTAACAATCACTAAAAAAAATGAAGTGTTGACATCTATTTTATCATTTTTGAGCTCCTCTTAAATAAAGCAATTTCATTCTTCTTACTTCAGAGAAATCTCTGTATATAATCAATTGTGAAGTTATTAGTTTTCTGGAATAAGTACTACTTTTTTGTACTGTAGTTTTCTTAATTAGATACCAACCAGTAACCACCTAAACAGTTTTCTTATAATCAAGTTTCACTTTATTATTTAGGTTAACAGTTTGAAATTTTAATCACACTAAGATTTTAAATCCAAACTAATTTTCATGTGTAGCTAATCCTAGGAGCACTAAAATCAACTATAAACTAACTGCATGTGTTTTAGACTTTATATCAAACCAAATCATCACATGACTCCTGATTTATATTAATAAATAATTGAATATTTATTGCTTTTAGATTACAATGATTTTTTTAGCTCCAAAGATTAACCATCAACCCAAATCCCATTCTCAAATCTGTCACAATAGTACCATGCTAAATAAGACAAGTTTAGCTTAAATTAATTACAGACTATACAGTAGTGATCTTTCCTTTTCATCCCAAAGCTATCCTTGCAAATATAAGGGATCCATGGATACCCTAATGATTATGCTAAACAGATATCTATGATTAATATAGCACAATTAAAAGGTGGTTTCTGATACACAAGGCAAAAATAACTATCTGTTAGAGGCCAAAAAAGTAGCTATTAGTATCAGTCATCACAAATATCTATTGATTATTAATTACTCCAGAATGGTGAGAGAGACAATGCTGTTAAAAGTGAATTAAAAATAGACTAATCATGTGAAGCTTTGGAAAAACTTTTTTTGTTGTTATATGATATACTGAAAATATATTTATTCCTGTAGAAAAAAATTTATTTTGTAATTAAAAAATAAAAAATGACAATAATAATTTTAGAATATTTTTTATTTTCCTCTTTTGAGAAGCTTACTAAGTCACTTTTTGCACAGATACAAAGTAAACAGTTATTCATATTTTTTTTATTAATAAAATTATATAATATATTGTTAGAATGTAGTGTAAAGTACTACTGGTTCTCAATGTTACAAAATGATGTGTAAAACTAATAATAAATCATATAATAAGTTGGTCTCTCATGAAATTCAAGCACCAAAAATAACTGAGTTGGGATACAATTCACAAACTTTGAATTTTATAACTTGCTATTTTATCACTGCACTAAATTATGCAGTGCAACAACAATGATAAATGTAATTGGAAAAAAAAAACATGTAAAAGGTGACTAAAATAAAATAGTATTAAATTTATATAAAATTAATCATTCCTAGTCAGAGCAAACAATAGTTTTCTCATATAATTAAAAAAAATTATCATATTTATAATGTTCTATAGAAATTGCCAGAGGCTGGTCTGGGTGCTCTTATGTCAAAGGTTCTTAAGCACTGTTTAAGCTCTTAATATATTTGATGTAGCCATGAAATACGTGTTGATAAAATAAAACTATCTTTGATGATTTGCATGCAATAAATGATATCTACTGCCAATTACAATCAAGAATTATAAGTTGGTCATCACATTTAATTTTTATATAACTGAATCAGACTTTAACAAAGAAAATAAATTATACAATATAGATAAATAATCTTTAAATAGTTCATTACAAGTAAAGACCTCAACAATAACCATCTTAGAAGATTCGTGAAGAATATATTACTAGCCAGACCTGCATTTTGTTGAAGGATGGGAGTTTTATTTTCTATTCCTAATTATTTTCTACTTATGATTAATATTGGACAATTAGCTGGGCTGACTGTGAACTAGCAATCTAAAAGAAAAATGTTCACATTTCACTGTGCTAAGAGTCACAGTTAGATCATACGTATGATTACAGATGCATTACCACTGCACCATAATAGTATAAGTATTTTTGGTATAGTGGATTATTTTCTGTACATATATAATGAATATGCTTGTCATTCTTTTAGAAAAAAATGTGTGGAAAAAAAATATGATTAGAATATTACAATACTTACATATATTTTTTCAACATCACTAAATCAGCATTAAACACTACTGACTAATACATACTGATTGCTAAACTCATATATTCTGACTTAATAATACTAAAAATGTAGTAATATTTCTAAGCAATGTCACAAAAATTGGGATATATTTTAAAATATGCAAATGATATAATATTTAAAATAATACAGTAATAAAGTTATTCATAATTAGCAAACTTTTACATTATGTCACTGTGCTTTGTACACAACACAGAGTTCAACTCTGAAATAAAGCTTGAAGATTTTTTTAAGTAACTAAAATATTTCAATCTAACTAAAGATGTTTATCTATAAATTGGCCTTAAGATAACCCAGATTGAAATCCAAAATCAGTCAATTTAAATAGATATTTAGTCACTTAGCTATAACATAAAAGCTCAATATCAAGAAGATAGTTGACTCCCAAAAGTCAGCACTAAAATTCTAAATTATAAAAATATATTTTTATAGGGCTAATCTATTAACTTAAATAGGTATGAGTAAATACCATACAATAAGAAAGTATGATAATTTGTTTTGTATATAAAATAATAGTACTATATTTATCACATATACATTGAAAACAGCTGATGAATATCTTTTTGAATCTTTTATTTGATTAGACAAAAAATTAAAACAAATGTTAAAGAAGTTGATAGCAGTAAAGTATTTTACATTATTCTACAATCATCAACATAAATATGGATAATCGAGAGATATCAGATTCTTAGTTTAGTTTCTGAGTATTGGCTATTAGTAAGAAATTAAATTGCCAATATTCATCCAATAGCATATTTACTTCATCTAATATTAGACTTTATAAATTCATTTTAAAGTCTTCAAACTGTTTATATATATATACACATCTGAATTTAGATTAGCAATTTTATATATTAATTATCTCAAATATAAATTAACTGTAGTCCCCATTGACTTTTAGCAAAAAAAAAAAAAGTATATATATGAAAACAAATTATCACAAGACTTCCTTGTTTACATTAATATATGCATTAACAATAGTAATTTATATATATATTTATAAAAAAAACAATAGTAATTTATTTTTATACCACTCTGCACTGTTGAGCTATTCATGCAAATTATAAGCAATCAGAAGATAGCAGATGATACTATCAATTATATTCCCAGCTTAACTTCTGGTTATTGGTCCATCAGTGAAAAATAAATGTATTGCAAATATATATTTGCCAATCTATTGATAGCCATATATTGTTGGAGAACTTGAAGTTCAAAGTCTTAAATTGTTTAAATATTTTCAATTTGTTAGTATAATGAAAACAAAAATCGTTTTTGAATTAATATTTACAATTCAGTGCATCTCATTTGAAAAGGGTCAAAGTCTGCAATGATAATTATTAGAAGTTTGTGTTGGGAAATAAAGGAATCCTTTAATCCCTATTCCAATTTGGCATTCAAAAAAATTAAATTTAAGTTTTGTTTTCTGGCTGCAAAATAGAAATCACATAATTATTTAATGAAAAATCTCTAGGAGACATCCTGAAGTGAGGTTGAAATTTGTGTTTATTAATTGTTGAAATTGGGTGCAATTGTAAAAGAGAGTAATCCATAGACTGCATTCTTAAAGAAGTAATTCGATCATATAAGACAGTCTACAACTGAAATACAGTTGTGGCATTTGGAATAACTAAAAGATTGCCATCATTTTAGTAACCTGTTTAGCAGCATTAAGTGATAATCAGTAATTACTTATGTTTATACAGATAGTTCTAGAGTGGAGAATATAAAATGGATTATTGCTTTACTACATTCATTAAATATAAGCTAGGCTAGGAGTTACTATAGTTGATTACATTACATTAGATTTTGATATATATGGATAATAGAAATTCTTGCTAATAGTATAGGTGGAATTTCAAAATACTGTGAACATAACATTAAAATATGCTGGAATAGAAAAGAAAAAAAAAAAAAAGGGGGGGGGGGGTAAAAAGTAATCATTATGTTTTAGATAAAACAAAATAATACTGGAAAGTAAATAAGCAATTGTTTGATGACAAATAGTAAATTATTAGAAAGTTAAGAGGAAAAAAATAATAGAAAAAAAAAAAAGAATGGCAAATATTCTTAAAAGCAATAGAATTATAAATTCTTATTACAGAAAAAAAAAAGGAAAATAAAAGGGGGAGGAGCAAGATAATCTTAAAAAAAAAAAAAAGCAAACTTTATGAAAAATTAAAAAATAACTATTTTTAAAAAAAATATAAGAAAACATATATATAGAGCATTAGTAAAAATATTTTACTAAATGAAATAGAAATCTGAAAAAAGATCACACAAAATAAAATGAAAGTATAAGTTGTGGAAATGGATATGACCGAGAATGTATAAGAATATTATAAAGAAACAGAATTAAGAATAGACATTAAGCAATACTAATAGTTAATATAAAAAATAAAATAATTTCATATTATCACATACAAAGAATAGATAACAATAAACTACTAATTTAAGCAATATGAGAAGTATCAGCAAAAGTTGAAAAAAAAAAGATTAAAAAATATTTGTAAAAAATACAAAATAAAAGTCATCAGTAATGTCAATGGAATGGTTGAGAAAATAGAAATTAGACATTTTATATCAAATAAATTTTTAAACTACAAAGATAATGACGAACATGAAATTAACCTTAAAAAAATTTAGAGATTAAACTTTTAATAGATTTTACATATTATATATACAGAATAAATTTTGGAAATTATAAATAAATACATAATGCAACTAATAGGAAGATATCTTATGACAGGAACTTATTTATTTCTTTATGGATCACATTTCATCTTTTACAATCCTTATTAACGATATGTAATATTTGTGAATCAATAAATAGAATAATATACTTATACTACTCACTCAAGAATAACTCCTGCTGCCTTGTAGGATAAAATAATAAATCATCAAAGGTTAAATACTGTTTCTGATATAGACTTCTGTCTTTTTTATATATTTTTTATTTGTTGTTTTATTCTTTACATTTTCTTGTTTTTCTTTTTACTTTACTATTTTCAGTCATTTGTATTAATACAAACTCCAGTTATCATGACCACTCATGCACATTCTTGCTTTGTGTGTTTATGCATCCATATTTCCATTCTTAAATTACACACACAACAATTCTGATTCCACTATTTATTTTATTTTATTTCTTTGTAACTTTTATCATTTTTTTCATCTATTTTCGTTTTTTTTACTTCCAAAGTTAGAATGCTCATATAAGAGGCTGTATCCAAAATACATTTATCAATAACATAATCCCATAGTGTGTATGTATATTGTGCAAAACAATGACTTCACTGATACACTAGTCCCATTTGCTACTATTACATAACAAAATGAGAACTATTATATTTCCACAAGAGATTATATCAAATATTATTCAGCAGCACAAATCAACCTTCATATAACCATCATAATATTATTTAATATCTATATTATCAAAATATGTAATTTGATTAGTCAAGTATTTGCATAGCAATATGCTATCATTTATTTCTCTGGTTGAAATTGACAAATACAAATCAGATTAATTTGTTTTGAAAGATTAATGTTTCTCATTCTTCAGATGCCAACATTCATAAAAGATCTAATTTGCATCATTTTAGCATTCTTCAAACAATTTTATTTTCTTTTATTATGTTATCTACAATTAGCACAATTCAGAACATTCTGAAACTTTTACACACACGATAAATCACAATCATTCATATAAATGGAATAAAATGAAAGGATATGACTTCTACAATTAAATTTTAAAATAAAAAATAACAAAGAAATCTAAAGCACAAAATCATAAGTCATATATATAATTACATACATCAATAGTATAGATTAAATGGCTTACATGTTTAAGCATATCTCTGGATAGGTTTATCATCTTAATTACAAAACTTTAACATTATATTAAAAGAAAATTTAACTTTTTCTAAAATATATGCATTTAATGCACACACTATCTTAAATTACATGTAAAATAATTATACTGTATTATATTACTAAAATATACTCTTAATGCAAAAATTCACTTTGATAAACAATTCATATTCAAAAATATTAATGAACAACCAAAGCAAAAAAAAATTATAAAATTATATAAAAAATATTATTAATAAATCTTCCAATAATCACCTCTTCTCTCACAAAATTACTATTGTCATTCAGAAACTATTTTAATTCAACATAATTACAATTTTGAATAGAACTCTTATTCTATTATTATTAAATACCATTTGTACCATAAATTTTTGTAAAAGGTATATTTTAGACAATCTGCAAAAAAATTCCTTGCAAGATAAATGTTTTAAGTTTTGATTTTTCTTCTTCAAGTTTTATTTTTTCTCCTATAGGTAATTTTTTTGAATACTGTAATCCTATACTGATAATTTAAGATAAATTTAGATTTATCCACATTTCGATACATTTCATTTTTTAGGACAAGAAAATATGAATATCTATCATATTCCTAGGCTCAATATCCAATATTCCATCAATGATTACATTTTTAGGTGGTAGATTGATGATACGACTAATATTTGCATAGTGAATAACTTTGTCATGTCAGCATTTAAAACAATAATAATTTATAATTTTCAAGGGTAGAAATTTAAATATGTAATGTTGAATAGATACTTACTAAATTGCTTTAAAATACTTAGTTCTTTCTTGATGCTAATAATGATTAATTTCAGAATTGTTTCATGTATTCATAGTGATCTGAAGGTGAAAAGAAATGTGATATGTTTTTCAAAATATATTTAATTTACTTAACAAAGACATATCTTGCTTTCCAATCAGTTATGCCCTTGATTGCAATCTTTCTTAATTACAATTTTAATTAAAATATATATTCAAAATAATATTACAAATTATTTAACTTAAAATTGCCTTTTTGTATTTTTAAACTTCATGTATATTAATAAAGTTTTCTTTAAATTTACTATGTTATGATTTCAAGATCATCAAATTAAATATTCAAGTTAGCAATTTTAACATAATAACTATTTAAAAAAATAAATACTTCATAATAAAATTCAATTCATAGTATAATCTATTACTGCATAAATATCATTAAATATTATTATCATTACAATCTCAATAAACTGTATTTTAAATATTTAAGAGTAAATAAATGATAAAGTTTGCCATCATTTATTTATAAATTGATCTCCTAATATAATCTATTACAACATTTAAAAAAATTTAATTTATAACAAAATAAATATTAAACTATTACATTGTATCTATCTCAGCCCAATTTACATAATAAGACAATCATCTAATCTGGATGCTAAAGTCTATTTGAACAATTGTCAGAATTAGAATTGAGTTAATTTACTGATTCAAATAATCTTTTATAATTTTGTGCCTATGTGTAATTTTCATAGATGCACAGATTAAATAACATTGTATATTATACCTAATAACAGTATTATTAAGCAAAATTAACAACAAACTGTTAAAGTCCTCCTACCTTAACTATGATCATTTAGTCTACATAGCTGATCTTTTTTTTCATTGCCAAATTGGCATATTATATATATAATGACTGTTTAGAAGAGTTAATAATATTTTGACAGTATATTCCAATTTTAACCACATACAAACTTTTAATCTCTTATTAGATGTTTTTATTATTTATTAATTGTATGATTAGTTTCCTCAATCCCTTACCATTTTCCAACTTGCTTAGTATTTAGCCAGTCTAAGTTTATTTCTTCATTCTAAATAACATAGCATATATAATACAACCATTATAATATACTAATATAAGTCAATTACTCCTGAATGAAATTTAAATAAAGAAGCCAATTAATTCACTGATAACATATTCTTACTGACTTTGATATGCTAAAATAACAAGTCAATCAGCTCTTCTGGAATAATTATTTCACATCTTACAATATAATTATTCAGCTGATAAATGAGCTTATTGGTAGTATCCTACCTTAATGTACAAAACATAAATACCAAATTCAATTTTGAGTAGCTTTTAAAGCATGAAATTATTATGATGTATTCTTACTAAAGATTAGCCTGTAAATGTTGCAATGAATTTAGCCTAAGTCAGAATTAACAACAACTACAAATTATTGCTTTAAACATCAATTAATTTTGAGTTTGCTATTTTACGGAAAGAACTTGTAGAATATATTGGAATAGTATCAGCAATCTTATTGATCAGCTGAAGAATTCTTTTTATGAAATAATTGTCCTGGAATCTGTCTAACAAGATCTCTAAACTGAAAAGATATTACATTCATAAATAGCCAATCACACATGCAAGATGATTATTGAAAACTTCACTAGCAAGCCATAGATAAATTAAATAAATAAACTACTTACACAATTTAATCAAATAGATTATTTAAAATTGGACAATTAAATGAATAACAAAAAAGAAAGAATAGGAAAGAAACCTTGATCCCACATGACTCGTCTATGTACTGCACTTATTGTGCTTCCATGAATATGATCTTATATTTGAAATGACTTTGGAATCTGTCATTCTCTATTATTTAATGTACCATGATTTAAATGGCTTTTCCATACATAGAGTCAGAAAAATTTTGTGCATAGGTCTTGTATCAGCTAACCAAGTTTTGCATTCATTTCCTTTGAAATGTTTTAAACCCTTATTAACCATATATCCTCCTCTCTATTTCTAATTTCTAATCTATAATAATCAAATCATTCTTCCAACATAGACACTTGTTTCTTATCTTATTTCATTTTAATACAAGTTGTTTTATTAATCACAACTTAACTTTCATAATCTTCATTCTTATCATAAAGATCTAAACCAAAAAAAAACCATGCAAAATATCTACCCCTTTTTCATTCTCTTCAACTTGATATTTCTTCCATTATTCATATAATTTATTCTGAATATCTTTTAACAACCTATATTTAAAAAATAAATGTTTGATTATTCCTTTTCTTCTTCATATAAATCATATTTAAACTTAAATTTGTATCTCACTTTTGTCACCTTTCCTTACTATTAAAAGTTCCTATTTTTGCATCAAATATAAATATGTTTCCCTTTAGCATTATCACAGTCTTTCACATTTTATATATTTTTAATTCTTATATGATTCTAAGCTATACTTTTTATTCATATTCATAATTAGTGCTTCTTTTTAAATCAACTTATCTATTCTCTTTTTCCATTCTAATATTTATATAATATACTAAATTCTCTGCACATTTATTCTATTTCTTAAATAAATTGTAAAACTTTTTAAAATTGTTGTTGCCTTCTTCACATAATTCAACTAAACACTATTTTTACTAATATATTTTTCAATCTAATAAATGAATCAATGCTTTATTGAGTTCTAAGTCAATTAAGATATTAGATGACATAGAATATATATAATAATTAACTTAAGAATAGTAAAATATGACAAGTTTCAAAGGAATCTCCATTAAATGTGATAGCCCTTAAACACCACTGTGTGCTAAATTGACACATAAATTTGTTCTCATTTTATATTATTGTAGAAAAAGATTTGAAACAGAGAGTATGTCTTTGAAAGATAGTTGAGGTTAACAATTAATATTTCAAATTATGCGTGCTCAGTTAATATCACATATTTAATATAGCCATAAAATTTTAAAACTTAACAATGTTATTTCAATTCTATATTACGTATTTGCATACCCATTTATTTTCTTCATCAATTAAATTTTATATCAAAGCATCATAAGATATCTACATTTAAATAAATTCAGCAAGCTTTCAAAAAAATAAACATTTAATAAAAGAGCACTAGTTGCATGATTATTTCATTAGCGCAACTTCCATGCAGACTTTGAATATTTTCAATGAGTTTTCCATATTGGTAATAATTAAAGATAATTCAGATTATCCTTTGTTAAAACAAGATTTCCATTCAAGGTTTTGCAGCTGAAGAATATATTAATAACAACTTGTTTAATGCAGGGGTGGGCAAATAGTGGCCCGAGAGCCACATGCTGCCCGCTAAGAGTTTTTATGCAGCCCACCAGGACAATCAGAAAAATCTGCCTTGAACTGAGATTTCCTTCCTGGTGATGAGAGGTGGATTTTCACATACGCTAAAAGCAGCCACTATTACTACTTCTATACTATCGATAAATAATGATCTGAGATTTAAACTCCCTAAAGTTTCAATTATAAACCAATTTGTTATTTGGTTACACTAGTATAAAAGAAGTAACAGTGGTAGCAGTGGTGGTTAGTGATTGTATATGCAAATTCAGTGCTCCTCATTAACAAAATTCAATAGAAACCAACCTAAAATTTCATTTTCACTATATTATTTGCTACCCACTGACTAATCAAGCTTGCAGCAACTAAGTTTAGAAAAGTGTAACAATAGATTACAGCTCCTATCATAGAACATGATTTGCTATTTGTACTAAGTATTTTTATTTTAAAGCTATAATGGTAAAGTATATAGTGATAGAAATATAAAATATTTATAACTGATCATTGTCTGCTTTAATATTATTATACTTAAATTTTTAATCATTCCCCTTCCACTAAAATTACTTATCTAGAACAGTGTTCTTCAAGCCTTGGTCTGCGGACCAATGCCGGGCTGCAGAAGTTTTTTACATGTCCAAGATAGACTGGCAGAAAACTTTGTAATAATAAAATAATAAGAGTTTAAATTCTTAATTAATATAAATAATTTTTATTTATTTATTCATCTCATTTTTACCCATTTAAAAAAAAAAGAAACAGAACAAAAACAAAATCTAATCAATCATACATAAATTAATTTGTTTTTCTAGTTATCACAGATGTTTATGGGGGGAGGGATAGAATTAAATTTTTTGTTACTTTTCTAAAGAAATTAAAAATTAAAAAAAAAAAGTTTTTTATTATACAAACTCCATATATATATAATTTCATCTTGTATATTTAACATTGTTGTTTTCATCAGTTATAACAATTATGCTCATCTAAGACTAAGCAGTTTACATCTTTAAGAAAATTTATCTCTAGACTTCTGCCAGTCTGCAAAACCTTATCCTTATTTTTGCTGGTCTGCTAAACCTTATCCTTATTTTTACCGGTCCTCGGGTGTGAAGAGGTTGAAGACCACTGATCTAGAAAACACCCTTTTAATAATTGTACTTATATACATTTATATTTTGGACTATTTCTATAATTTAATATTAAGTATTGAATGTCTTTAGAAAAATTTAACTTTATTTAAATTTTTCAATTACATTCAACTGTTAATAATAGCACACAAGATACTAACAATTGAAATGTAATTGCAAAATTTAAATAAAGTTATTTTTTTCTCAAGATATTCAATACTTAATATTGATGATAGAAATAGTCCAATATATAAATACAATTACAAATCTTCAGGAAAAACATCCTTTTAATAAACATAAATACTGCTGCAATCTATCCAGAGTAAATATTTAATATAAACTGCATATTAATAAGTAAAAAAAAATAAATTACCAGTATAGGTAGTTATAAATAAAATTCTATATGGCAAGTAAGTGATCATTAATCTAAACATTATTCTCTTGAATTTCAAATAAATATTACTTTTATTAATAAAATACATGAATAATTTTAATTTATGAGAATTTTCTGAATAATAAATTAAAATAGATAAAAGTTGATAAAAAAATTCAAGTATGTTACAATATTAAACCAAACTAAAATAATCAATTATAAATTATAAATAAGAAATATCTGCAATCAATTATGGTTGTAAAGATGTCATTTGATTTACTAAGAATAAGCAGTTTTCTACCAAAGGACAGTTTTCTTAAAGAATGATTTTAAACAATATCCTGATAACAAGATAATGATGATGGAGCAAATGACTAAAAGGTCAACTAGAGATGAGAAATTTATTTAAATAATAATAATGCTAGTGATATTTTATTAGTTTACAGCAATGATATTCAGCTAGAGTATATTTGATTATGAAAAAACATCTAAGAAAATATGTAAAAAAAAAAAAAAATCTTGATTTGCTACCAAAGTTTGTTTTTTTATTTCTCATTAGTACAAAAAAAAAAATTTTGTGCAAAAAATAATCAGTTGAAATACTTTTATTTTTCCTTCTCATTTCTCATATTTTATTTTGAAGAAAATTTGGTTAATATGGAACTTAATTCACTCTTCCTCTCTCCTCTCTTTTAATTCTTGCACTTATAAAGATTCATCCCACAAATTATGTGCTAGGGTTGTCAGAAACAAACCTAATAATTGATAAAATATTTGATTAACCTGATGCAACTATTGGAAATGCATATTTGTTTATGAAATATTTTTTACAAAATAAAAATTAAGTAATATATACTATTTATTTATAAAATTAAAACTTGTTTAATTATTAAAAATTTTACATTTTATTAAACTATAATAAATTAGATATATATTAAGTAAATTTATTTTTGATGTTTATTCTATACCGTAGAATAAGGGCAGCAAACCATGGCTCTTGAGCCAAAGGTGACTCTTTGATCCCAATCTCATGGCTCTTTTTATCATGATAAGCATACACACGTTTTTTATTTCCTTTCATAATTTGTAAATAAATATTTTGATGATTCTAGGAGAGGAAAAATGTGCATAACAACATTGTTTCTTGAATTCAGCCTTAATATAAAATAAAAATTATTGTAAATGATAAATATTTAAATATTAGAAATTTGTGGAAAAATCAAACTGTCAAAGTAATTTTTTTTTTTTTATATTTTCATTAGGATATATATGGATGTTATGTCCTATTATACAAATAAATGTTCAAATATATCCACAGCTATTCAGAATTTTGCATTTTACAGGAACATATTTTTCAACTCTTTCCTTGCAGCTCTTTAATGAAGGAAAGGAGACATAAATAAAGTGTCTCTTCATGTTAAAAAGTTTGCCGACCTCTGTTCTAAAGTTTTAACAAAATAGACTGAGTTATAACCAGCAAAAATAAATTATAGCTAAGGAATATGATCAAAAAAGATAGACTATTATTAGTCTAAAATAATTTGATTATGTCTGCCACAAACATAAAATGATAGCCTATCTATAAGCATTCTTAAGATCAAGTGGCACAACTTCATGGCTCTAAGTATTCCTAAAAAAAATTTCAATATTCTTTTAAGCTATCATATGACCACCATATTTTAAAACTTCTCTAGATATTTCATCAAGACCTGCAGCTTTTCCATTTTTACAATTACAAAGAGCTAATAAAATAAAATGGATATAACATTAAGTTATCATCTCACTTGTTATATCATTATTCAAAAGATAATCAAAATACTTCTTTCATCTATTCAACATATCATTATCATCATATAAGACTACCATTGCTAGATTTAATAGCATTGTGAACTGTTTCTGAGAATCTTATATTGCTTTCACTGTATCAAAAATTGATCTAGTATGACCACAATCAGTGAATGCCTATATCTTTGCAGTTTTAATTCACCAATTATTTTAAAGGTTTCTTGTCAGATATTGAACTTCTATTCTACTTTCAAATCTATATTTATTATGAAGCTCTACATTTTATTTACTATTCGGCCAAGCAGAAAATATATTTCCTTTTAAACAAATTATTAAGATTATCACCAGAAAAACAGTCATGATTCTTTTTTTTACTAAATTCGAGAATATATTTACTTCTATACATAAAACATACCTTAAGTGAATTTCATGCCTCAGTAATATGTCAATCCCGAAGATCCGAATTAGCAGTTTTATTGTTTAAAGTTGTTGAAATTTAAAATATATAGTAAATGTTTCTGAAGAACAAACATCAATTTTCTTGAAAATGTGATTGGAATAAGATTTATTTTTTGATGCAATTATCATTTTAATCTTATATCATATTAATCTATGATTTGTTTAACAATCTATGCTTGTAAGGGCTCATATTATATAAACTTTTCTTCTATTCAGACTCCTTATGATAATGTAATCTATTAAAGAATTAGGATGAAAACATTCATATTTAAAATAATTTTATGTCTAAATAAAGTATTTGTATAATAGGCAATCTATGTGTTGTTCACAAATTCAGTAACAACAGATCATTTGAATTGATAGCACCAACTTTTGGGTAAAATGTGCCAGTTGTACCAACACATGCAATAAGGTCGTCAAAAAAGGAAATTAGATCTTTTAATAGTATTGCTATAATAATCCAAGAAATAAAAGCCATTTTCCTCTGGGTTCTCTGAATCTAATGTTAGGTATACACACTAATAAGTATTGGTACCATTGTACAAGCCAATTTCCGGTAATAGAATGAAAAATTCCAAGAAAAGATATTAAATTAGATTTTACAGCAAATCCAACACCATGTATTCTTCTTTCACTGACTGATCTGTCCTTCTAAAAAATTTTGCAGCCATCTATCTTTTTTTTCCTCTGGAAAATAAATTTCACTATGGGTAGCTATATTAATCTTAAGTCTTGAAATTTCCTTGGTAACTAATGCTATCCTCCATTTTCAATCTTGAAGAGATTGTATCCAGTAAAATTTTCACTCTATGATATTATTTCTATCTCTTTAATGAGTAATCCATCAAGCATGACAATTTAGTTTAACTATATGAGACAGGCCACTCTAAGACCACTTTTTCCATGTCATTTTCACTTCCATAGTAGGTAGAGAAATCCCTAAATAGGGCTATATAAATCCATACAGGTTTTCCCAGATGAAATTCCTGGCTCAAATCCAGTTCCAATCTGATTAATTAGTGATATTATATTCAGATAAGATCACAATTAAGGACTGCCAGTCTACTAAGCCTTCCTCCACCATTGCTTTCTTAGTTCTTGGAAGCTTGAATGATAATATAAAATAAAAAAGGGAATCAGTCACAAAGGCTGTGCAATAGAAATATGAGTCGGTCTCATTACCATTTAGTAAATGAATGTATTCAGGTTATTGATGAGTTCCATAGGTGATAAAAGTGTAAAGAGCTTCAGATATGATGCTTAATTGTAAATAAATAAATAATGACTGACAAAGAGTACTCCTTGTAATAAAATGTTGGTTCACCAAAGGTTAAATACTATTTCTAATATAGTCTTTTCTGCCTCTCTCTTTCCATTCTTCAGTTATTTAAATTAATATAGGGTCAGATCCTTGAGAATCTCCCATATTGGTCATTTTTCTGCACTAGATGTGTCAAAGGGAATTCTGAGTAATCACCAACTTTATTTCAAAAAAATTATTTTCAAAAGGTATGGAAATTAAGATTTCTGAATAAGTTATAATCATAAATCTGTAATTGAAAGATTAAATATCTTTATTTCAAAAATAGGACAAAGTAATTTTATTTAAAATGTCAAATTGTTTTTAGTGAATATTTATTATAAATAAATTTTAAATATAATTAAAATTTAATCTATATCCAAAATTTTATTTCTACTTTTATGTGGAATTCTTGTTCTTTAATTTTATACATATTGGAATCAAATGGAAGATAACCAAAGATAGCAATAGATGAAGTGATAATAAGTTAATGATAAATTAATTTTAATTTTTATTTAAATGCAAACACAATAATTTGAGATTCTTTAAACCATCTCCACTAAAGACAGAAAATTTTTTTTATAACTCCTGGTATTATATAAGATCCAAAACATATCTTTTTAAGAATGAACTTAAAATTTCAATATATCCAATGAGAATATGTAATTATTTTTTAGCAAATATTGTAGTAATTTTTTTAACCTATCTCTATTTTAATATTAGGATATAAATCTAATATTAAACAAAAACATTACATTCACATTTTACACATAAAAAACAAATATGTCCATCTAATTAAGTATCTTGGCAAAACAAATTAAATATTAGTAAAAGCTTTAATAGTGCACTTCATTGTTAGATTAATATAAATAGGTAAGTGAACAGTTTATAGCTCAGGAAACCATGCAAAAAAATAAATAAAATAAGTGTGTTATATAGTTAGCTTGGAGTAATAATGCATTCAGAGTTCAATTTAATATTTTCACATTTAAAATTCTGCAAAATCTTTGTAAATCCTCATTAGAGATATTTTAAATCATCTATTTATGCAATAAATAGTTTACTGAAGCCAATCAAAATGTTCCAATTTCAAATCTGGATGAAATATTTACAAAACTAATTTTTTTAGTATTTTCAGAATAAAATATAAGTTGCTACATCAGATTAAAACTGAAATTATTTATTTTAAAATGTCTTCATCAAATGAGCTATTTTCCATTTTCCTCTTTCATTAGTTTACTTTTTTTATGAAACCCATAAGTTTATTTGTTTTACTACAGAAACACAATCAATTCATTATGTTTTCATATGAATCATATAAATACTAATTTTCAAAACCAAAGAGAATTCTGAGAAAGTTTTCCAAAGTCTGAATTATTTTCACACACCCCAAAAATAATCCAGTTTATTTTTTTATCTACAACAATCACTTCAAACTTTAATAACTTTTATTTTTTATAAAATCATTTTACTTTCAAATGCAATAACAATTTATTGTAATTGTAATTTCATATTCTTTTATAATATTTAATGAAAATGAATTTAGATCAACAAAAATATCCTTAGTCTCAAGTTTCTTTTGACAAATGGTGCAAAGAGCAATGTGTTTAAGGTTTTACTTTGGCTACAAATTTGACATTTCTTTTTATCAGCACATACATAAATGCAGTAACTTGTCTAATAGATTTTTTTAAAAATATATATGTCTATTTTCAAAAAAATATCTTCACCTGTTGTATGTTTATATAGTGGTCTACAAAATTAAGTATTATCCATTTACACAATCTTTAATTTTTACAATTGGTTATGACAATTTTCATAATTCATTTGTTAGTCATCTCATATGAAGAAGAAAGACTATATATTCTATGAATTTTTTCTGCTATTTGTATTATATATAATGCCTTCACCAATAAGTATCTAATTAGAGCATTCACTTATTATACCCTAACTGGAATTTGATTTCTTTCTTTCAGGTAGTAAGAATATAACTAACTCAGTAAGCTCATGTCTTCCATTAGTGGTCGAGAGGTCAGTGCGACTGCCTTGCACTTGCAGGCAGTTGCCTGAGTTGCAGGTTAGCATCCCGGCCGATGCTATGACACTTAAAAAAAAAAAACTCAGTAAGCTCATTAGTAACTAAAAGGCATTACTTATCATGTTCTTCCACTTATCAGATAAAGAATTTGAGCATTTTTTTTTTATATTTTTTTTATTCTCTAACTAATAATAAATATGTAACCAGTATTGGGCAATAGACAGATATCAAGTTAATGGGTTGGAAAGTAAAGATCCCACATTAATCTGTTTGGTTTTGAGAGGTTATATAACTTTACAGCAGTTGATAGAATTAAGCTGTGATTATAAATTTTCCTGACCATCATTCAACAGACATGGAAAATATCTATCAACAACTTATCTGCATTTCCAAGATCAGAATAAAAGACTCATGGTATAATTATTAATATATTCACTTATCATGGCTATGATCTGATTTGCAAATCTGAAACAGAAATTTTTTAACCAGTTTTTTTCATGTAACATAACATGTGGTTCAATTGATCTAACTATTTGATAACGGCTGGTAAATTAGTATCTAGCTCCTGCTAAAATAATTTAGGTTGATTAGATGACAATGTGTTCATCAAGAAATATATCATTGTAGTATGAAAATGGCTAAGGAATTTCCTGAAAAATATGGACATGAAAGTTAGGTATGAAAAAAGAGTAAGAACACATTGATGGCTTTGACCTATGGTGTTGATAAAAAAGTTTGAGAACTCTGTGAATAACAAAAAAAATAAACAAGTAGTTAATAGATTAGATCTCAAGCATGAAGCACAAATTTCTATTTTTGTTAATCATGAAACAATCTAATTCATTATGAGTGTATAGTTTTGGAAAAATTGCTAATGAAAGAAGAGGAAGCTTAACAATGATATGGATGGACTATCATCACAATAATAAAAGTCATTTTGAATAGCTTGAAAAACAAATATATGATAGGTCATTCTGGAGATATTTTATTCATGTAATCATAGGAATTGATCTGACAAAATTTAATAATAATGCAGTTATGCAACATTTTCCTTAATGAGGGAAGCATTATATATTAAAATATTATGGATCCATGATTTGCTTTAATCTTATTGCTAATGTAATGAGATATATATGTATGAATAAACAAGGAACAAAATTATAGATGCTTCTAACAACAAATCTATTTCCAAGAACAACAAGGAACAAAATTATAGATGCTTCTAACAACAAATCTATTTCCAAGATCAGTATGAAAGATTTGTGGAATAGTTATTAATGCATTCTCTTGTCATGGCCATGATCAGATTTTCAAATCTGAAACAAAAAAATTTTTAACCAAATTTTTTCATGTAACTAACATGTGGCTCAATTTCGCTAACTATCCAATAAAGGCTGGTAAATTGATATCTAGTTCCTGCTAAAATAATTTAGGTTGATTAGATGAGTGACAATATGTTCGTCAAAAAAGTAAAATATGACCATAGTATAAAAATGGCTAAAGAATTTCCTGAAAAATATTGATGTGAAAGTTGGATATGAAAAAAGAATAAGAACACACTAATAGCTTTGAACTATGGGGCTGAAAAAAAACTTTTGAGAATTCTGTGAATAATAAAGAAAATAAACAAGTTACATCATAGATTAGATCTCAAGCATGAAGCACAAATGACTAAGTAGAAATTCTGTTTTTGTTACATCATGAGACAGTTTAATTCATTATAAAAGTGTATAATCTTGGAAAAATTGGTGATGAAAGAAGAGAAAGCTAACAATGATAAACATAGACCCTATGATCATAATAATAAAAGTAATTTTGAATAACTTGAAAAACAAATAGATTCTGGAGAAATTTTATTCATGCAATCATAGGAATTGGTCTGTTAGAATCTAATAACAATGCACTGTCATACAACATTTTCCCTAATGAGGAAACTTTATATATTAAAGTATAATTGATACATTAATAATTCTTATTACACATTCATTAGACTCGGGATTATCTAATAATGAATATTTCTGTAGTGAAAATTAGGTGCAGATATAGTACGCGCTTGGTGGCCATTTTGAATTTCAAAACACCCAAAAACACTGCTGGCACATGCAAGTGATAAATGACTTTGACTAGAAACACTCAGTTTTCAAAAAAATACATCGCCTAAGGCACTACAAATACAAAGGGAGGAGACAAGAAAGTAACGTGGAAATTAAATAGCCAGAGCCATGACACTGAAAAAAAGTGGTGGAAAAGAGAGTAACACAGGAAATTAATCAGCCTGAGGCCATACAATTAATAGTAAATCTCAAAAAATTAAAAAATCAATAAATCCAAGCATTGTAATAGTAAATCTCAAAATATTAACATATGTTGGAAAATAAAAAAAATAAAAAACGCTATAAATCAAGCATTGTAATAATAAATCTCAAAAAATTAAAAAATCAATAAATCCAAGCATTGTAATAGTAAATCTCAAAATATTAACGTATGTTGGAAAATAAAAAAAATCAAAAACACTATAAATCAAGCATTGTAATAGTAAATCTCAAAAAAATAAAAAATCAATAAATCCAAGCATTGTAATAGTAAATCTCAAAATATTAACGTATGTTAGAAAATAAAAAAAAATAAAAAATGCTATAAATCAAGTATTGTCTCCTCCCTTTTTATTTGTAGTGCCTTAGGCGATGTATTTCTTTGAAAACTGAGTGTTTCTAGTCGAAGTCATTTATCACTTGCATGTGCCAGCAGTGTTTTTGGGTGTTTTGAAATTCAAAATGGCCACCGAGCATGTACTATATCAGCACCGAAAATTACTCTATAGAAATATTATTCATTATTGGATGAATGACTAATAAAAAATTATTAATATACTTTCATAAAGTGATTTGTGTCAAAGTTGTGGGGGCAGCACATTTGACACTTATCAATCAAACTATAGTAAAATGTTATTTATATATATACTGAACAATTATAAAGATATATGTAAGAGATTGTGATTTGGACCAAATGATAAGTGCTGATTCAGCATGAAATGTGTATCTTAGGGATCATAGATCTTTTTCGCATGTCTTTGGTCATATGTTTATGATTACATCCCTCTACAAGGTGTGAAAAGCAGACAGAAAGCAGTCCCTACCTTGCATCAGAATAGTGTAGTGAAAATTACACTACATAAATATTATTCATTATAATGGAATAGAGATATATGATTTGCTTTTTTACAAATAACAGTTCATTTTTAATATGTATGAATAAACAAGTAAGGAAATTATAGATACTTCACTGGGCAAAAATTAGATTACTAATATTAATAAACTAATATTTAATCTATCTAATATATTTTTTTAAAAAATCCTGAAATATTCTAAATCTAACCTATCCGGGCATTTAAATTGTACTGAAAACAATAGATTTAAAAATTATTTAAGGCTGACAGCAAGCACGTGTTTAACATATCCAGATGACAAATTAAATACAGCTCGTCTTCCCACATTTTAAGATTCACTTTAAACAATAAAAAAAAATACAGTGCAGGACAAGTGGTAAAAAAAAAAGTTCAAAACAAAATTTCATCAGCATTACTACGATTTAAATAAAAAAGTTCCTTGAATTTTAAACTTGCCAAACAATGATAAAATAAAATTAAATGTTATGAAGCTAGTCATTTTTTTAAAAAAAGGGCTAAGCATAGTACAATTTCACATTAATATCAAGACAGCGAGAATATCATATGACTAATGAATAAAATACTAAGCAAAGAGAACGGATAATTTCAGTGAACAGAATCTACAAAAAAAAAAACGGTTTTACAAAACGGAAATTACTTAAATGCTATATAGTATTTGCCATTTGAAGAATTTTCACCCCACAAATGTGATTATCGCATTACAAAAAAAAATGACAATCAGTTTTTAAATAAAATAATATTTATTTATCGATTTAGATAAGCATCAATAAAACAAGACAATAAATTTTTGCGAAATATTTCTAGCAGGTTACTAAAGTATAAATCACGTGAACTATTTTTTCATTGAGTTGGCACATCATTTAATAATATGCAGTTCTTTAAAATTATGTGTAAACATATCTTACCTCTTTTCCAAAAGCAAAATTTAATATCATTATTTTAAAATTAATCCAGGAAAATTTATTTGTTCAGCCATCAACCTGTCGCTATATGGTGAGCTTTAACGGTTCTTCTACCGAATTCCTTTGTATATAGACAACTACACAAAGCCGAATTAAATATTAAATACTCAATTTAATGTTTTGACCAGTTTATTGAAGAATGCCATTTTAAAGAATACAGTAAATACATATGTTTTTGCCTATCGTAATAATTTTCCGCTCTCCTTATATGATGACTGCTAACTCACGGTCAAAGTTTAAAGAAAACTGAAAATGATACGATAGGAATCCTTCGTACACCGGTCTAACGTAGTGTAGACTTGGAATATTCCATTTTTTTTTTTGAGTGGGTAAGATAGGTTTAAATAATAAACTTAAGAATATAATGGTAATGGAACAATTCGTTAACGTAATACTATTTTTTATTTAATTAAAGTCAAACTGTTACTTCTATCTAATGCATATTAATCTTTTAATAACTTATTATAAATTCAAAAGTCTATTTATAAAATCAGCATAATATAATAATTGGAAAAAAATCTTTTCTTATCGAAATATCTTTCGCCTTTTAAAATTAAGAATGATAGATGGCATCTATAAAATTCTTATGCTATTCTAATCATGTGATTCTCTCTTTATTCTCACAGAGCAATTGTTAAGAATGTGTGGAAAGCAATATTTTTATATCAATTATAGTAAACATTAAATAAACATCATCAGCCAATCGTAAACATTTTATGACCATTACAATCCCAGAAAAAGAAAAAATTCACTAGAGATGAGTTTGCGAATCATTTTTTGAAATAAAAATACCTACACTTATAAAATACGCTGGTTCATTATTGTATTTATTTGATGGTATTGATTTTTTAATTTTTTCAGCAGAATTTTTTTTTTTCTGAAAGATTTCAATGCCATAACTTATTATAGCCCTATTGTATTCTATCTTCAGCTAAATCTTTCTAATGAAAACAGTTAACATTGTTCTTTTTTAAAATGTTTTTCAGATAATTTTTTAACATAACTGAAATCTACGTCTTCCATGAAACCATGCTCACGTTTACTATAAAACACCTTTTAGGAAGTCTTTCATTATTCATTCATTTCACATGTCCAGTCCCATAAAAATATGATTTTACTATAATGATTCTATAATATCGGATCCAGCAAGCTGAAAAACATATTGATTGGTCGTAGTATGCTCATTTGGCATTTGTATTTTTAGAATTTTATAGAACATCTTTAAATAAGACATTTATTTCATATAGCGCTATGTGTTTGGAAAGTGAGAGTATTCATTTATATAGATAAATCTACAAAGTGCACGTGCATTAGCTTATTGGCTTATTAATATTACAGAGCATCTTTAAATTATTTTTTTTCTAATGCTTTTATGTTCAAATTGCATAATAATAAATGAAATTAAAAAAAGATATATTAAATATTAATTTGTATTTTCCCAATTGAACATATATGGTCATTAGTACATACATGGACTGTTATTGTAGACACATCTGTTTTTTTCTTCTTTTAAACATTAGTTTTGTTCTTTCAATTGCTGTTCAAGAGGGTGACATGCCTCATTATACTTCCTTCCACATTTACATGGTATTTCATAGATGCATTTCAGTTTAGGATTGGTAGAAGTATTCCTTGAAGTGTGATATGTTTTTGGAAAGCTGTTCTAATGTTATATTGACTGCAAATTTCTTTAATTTGTCTGCCATTCCTGATATGTATGAATACACTACAGCATCATTTTTTTTTTTTGTTTGTTTGTTTCTCCTTTCATTGCCTATTAAAGTTTTTATGATGATAGCTGATGGATAACCATTCTTCATGAGAATTTCTTTTATGTGAATCTTTTCATTTTACAAATCATTAGTTTCTGAACAAACTTCCTTTGCTCTGTTCGATAGTGATAGAATAATTCTGTGCTTAGTGTTTCTGGTATGATTGCATGTATATGCCAAGTACTTGCCAGTGTGTGTTGGTTTCCTAACACTGTCATTTTTACTTTGTTCTAAGGGAGTCTTGTCATAAGGATATCTAAGAATGCCTTCTCATTTTGATTTCATCGTAAATTTAATTGGATATATGTTGTTGATATGCATACAGAATGACTGTAATTGTGCCTCACCATGCGCATATCACAAAATGTATCAGTAACATAGTGAAGCCACACTGTAGGTGGACATGGTGGAGTATTTATGGCTGTGATTTCAAGTTCTTCCAAGTAAATATTGCTATAAAAAAAAGTAGCCATGGTGATCCCATGGCCATCCCTTGATTTTGTTGAAAGAATTCTAAGTTATATGAAAAGTACATTCTTGTTATGCAGAATGTTAATAATTCCATTATACTATTAATATGTAAAGTTTTTCTAGTTTGTAGATTATTATCATTATATAACCTTTTCCTCACAATAGACAATGCCTCATCACATGATACTTTGGAAATAAACTTTCCACATCAAAGCTTACCAATATGTCAGTTCTTTCCATTTTCATGTTGCTGACTAATTCTATAAAGTGCTTAGAATAACTAATAAAAGACTGGTACCCATATGCCAATGGACTAAGAACTTTAAGAAGAAATCTTGACAAATTTTAACATGGTGAATTTCTAGAAACTAACAATAGACCTTAATGGAACATTATTTTTTTGAATTTTAGATAGTCCAAAAGGTGAGGAATTTTGCTGAAATACAGTTAATGTAATTTTTTCTGATAATGGGGCACAGCAATCTTTTCTATTGATGGAATGAGAATCCCTTTCAATAGCCCAAGCTTCTTTATATTTTCTTTTTATATCATACTTCTCAGTACATATTGTTCTTATATTGGAGAGAGAAAAGGAATGTTCTGTAGCTAGGTCATGATAAAAAAAAGATTGATTTGTATTCAGAATATAATTTAGCTTTGTTGATTTATTAGCACAAGATTCACTGTAATACACAGGACTGTGCCTGATTTCCATATTGGTCTTAGCTACTATATATGCATAATTTTAATAACACAGTTCTATTCAGCACTATGATTCTGGCAGCAATCTTCCGAGAGCTGGCTCAATGCTTTTATGACTTTCTTATTAGTTTTATTTTATCTTTTCATATTAACTTGCACAGCACAAATTTGGTAGAATTACATAATTGTACGAAAAGTATATATACTATTGAGAATTGCATAATTATGGATTCATGTCTATTAAACAAGATGGCATTTAAAATAAATAAGTCAATTGCAGCTAAACATGAAAGAATTCAGTGTTTGAAACCATGTTTGACTTATAAGGTGCTCCCAAATTGTAGCAATTTGTGAATAAATACTAATATGTATAATCGGGATAAAATGACCAAGAGTTTAAAGGTGATATTATTGCATAATATTATTCACAGAAGGAATGTGAAACATGAAATATGCTGACTAAGATGTATGAAGGAAGGCTATAAAATTCTGGCTAACATTACAAACTGCTACATAATTATCAGTTTACAACTAAGTTTAAATATGATAATAAATTTAATTTCCTCTCTAAGAAGCAAGGCATCATTCTGTGTAACAATATGTCTGATAATTGGGTGAATTTGACAGCAGTTTCACCCCTGGAGCTAATCAATAACATATTAGAAGTAGGCTTGAGATTTAGAAGTAGGCTTGAGATTCATTGGCCGAATCTTGAAGGACCAACAGATGGAAATCATCAATAATATCGAAGTAAAATTTGAAAACTCAGTTGCAAAATAAAAAGTTATAGAAAAAATGGCTAAATTGCTTCATTCATATAACTCATATAGAATGAATAATAACTGGATTTCTAAAATAAATGAAATAAAGCAATTTTTTAAAAGCAATATTATATGTGTCAAAGAAGATAAAGGCAATAGATTACTATTGTTAGATTTTGATGATTATGTTCAAAAAATGAAGTCACAGATCACAAAGTTGCAATTTAAAAACATAGGCACATACAATTCAAAATATTGCAAAGACAAATTTGTATCTACTATTCTGAGAAGATTATGTAACAAAGCATACACATGAGCTGAGTAACTTTTAAGAAGGCCAACTACTGAAATTAATGATAGATTTCAGCGGGGAGTATTACTTCAAGGCTGCAAAGAAAATAGCTGACTGGATGATAGAAGAGTTTAGATTCAGCACCTATTCTATTAAATCATTTGTTTCAGTGCATGAAGAGAATTAAAAACATTAAAGTTAATAAAGACCACAAGCTAGCCTCATTAGACATAAAGAAGCTATATGGGTCAGTGCCTTGAGACCTCTCTATCAAAGTCATACAAGATGTGTTGCAACAAAATAACTATAATCAATATTAAAAAGAATTCAGTATGGGTCAGTGCCTCGAGACCTCTTTATCAACATCATACAAGATGTGTTGCAACAAAATAACTATAATCAATATAAAAAAGAATTCAATAATGAAATTGTAGCTATATCCAATGAGAAATTTTACAAGATGATAAGCAGGTGGCCCATACTAAGCAGTATTATTAGCAACATTGTTCTCCGAAAATTTGAAAACATTTTTCTTAAAATACGTGTTCCAGCAGCTAATAACATCTATATGAGATATGTAGAGAATATATATTAACAATATACATTTAGATGTTGATAAAGCATTATGTCTGACATGGTCTATTAAAAACAAAAAAAAGAATCATGGAATAAACTTTCTGGATATACCTATCCAAAGAAACAAGGGTGAGCTGGACTTTAAAATGAATATGAAACCAATCCAAGTGAGAGAAGCCATACATCCCAAGCCAAACTCAAACTTGTAGGCCTGAAAGGTTTCTTACATAGAAAGAAAAAATTATGCAAGTATGAGGCTGACAGAAAAATCAACATTGAACCTTATATTAAGGATTTAATGGATATCAGATATAACTATAACACATTAATAAAAATAGTTGGAAAAAATTTATGATAACATTAACAAAGTTACTGACAATAATAACTCATCTAAACCATAGATAAACCTGCAAAGAACCTTCAAAAGATCTCTGTGAATACACTCAGATGTAGCTTTCAGGTCACCCCTCTCACTCAACAGTCTCTTAAACAACACAACTGACAGAATACTTTTGAACATGCCCTTCAGGTTCACACATATTCATACAATAAAGCTAAATTAAATTGTGAATACAAATCAATCTTTTTTTCTCATGAGCTAGCTATGAGACATATTTCCCCCCTTTAGTGTAAGAATTATATGTGCCAAGAAAGATAATAGGAAAAGAAAGTATAAAGAGGTTTGGGCTATTGTAAGGTATCCTCATTACCCTCAATAAAAAAAGATTCCATTATTTAAAACATGAAATATCTAATTGACAAAAGTACCTGATTTACATATTGGTCTTCACTACTATATATGCATATTTTTAATGGTGCAGTTCTATTCAGCACTATGATTCTGGCAGCAATCTGCTGAAAGCTATCTCAGTGCTTTTATGACCTTATTAGTTTTATTTTATCTTTTTATATTAAATTGAACAATAGAAGTTTGGTAGAATTACATAATTGTATGAAAAGTATATATACTACTGAGAACATGTAATTTAATATGAAGTACATTTTTAACTTTTACAGAGAATGACATTAAACAATATGTACATTTTACGATGACAACTAAGATGAAACATCTTAAGATGATGTGGCACAGAGGAAATCTCAAATGTATGATTTTTTTGCATCTAACATTTGTTCATCCTGCCTATTAATTTGTGATTTGGATTTTATTTTTCAAAAACATGGTATACTTTAAAGTCATAATATAAAAATAAGAATTTTAAAAATATTAACTGAGGAAATAAATATCTTCAATGAATTGGGTATTTGAAACAAATAAATAGATTTTCTAAAAAAAGTATTTCTTGATGAATTTGAGCATTGTTTTCAATGAAGAGGCATATCCCATTTACATTATAAAAATTATTCCAAAGATATTGAAACAGAAAGTCTGTTTCACGTGTATTAAGATTTATTTTACCCCCCCCCTAAAAAAGGGCAGATGTATATGAAGGAAGTTGATCTTATATTTTTTTTAAAAAAAAAAAAGAAATAAAACAAAAAATTTATAGTTAAAAGAAAATCATTATTTTCTATAATTGAGAGAAAAAAAAGGATAAACCTCCATTATTGATTTTATCATTTTAAATTACGATATAAATAAAAGTTGGCATTTATTAAAATATTACATTTTAATTTTTGAACCAATGTTGTCATACAAAGTATAATATTTGCTTGAGGCAAACTTATCAAATTGGAAAACATGGCTTATCATTATGATTCCCTATCTGTCCTGCTAAAAGCAGTGTCCAATCCTTAAGAACAGAAAAGCACTCAGGCTTAAATGAAAGCTGTGCAACAAATCAGATACAGTGGGCAGTGCTGCTTAATCAATCCAGAGATCAGAGCATAAATAGTTGAGTTGGAATATCAGAGCAGATTTTAAAAAGATTTTAAAGAGATTTTTTAAAAAAAAAGATTTTAAGAGCAGTTAAAGAAGTAAGAAAAGTGAAGAGTTAAAAAGTTATAATTCTTATTTAAGGGTTATTTAACTGTAAGTGAAGAGTTAAAAAGTTAAAAAAAATTTTTGAGTGAAACTTAACTTTGACAGCTGGTTTTCATCACCTTGGAATATAACATTTACTGTTGATGATGAAAAAAGAAAATCTTAATAAGGAAATCATAACGATGGAAGGCTAATCAGTAACAGCTTCCTCTCTTCATCCAAAGTCATGGTTCTCCAAGATTTTCCTGGGTGAACATCATGGAAAGTAAATAATGTCATTCAGCTTAAATACAACGACCCCTTTTTGAATGCAGTCACATCATGGATATGAAGGAACAAACTGGATAAAATGAAGGTAACAATTTTATAAAATATTCAATACTTATGTGTGTTTATAAAAGACAAAACAAAATGTCTTTCTTAGAAAAGAAAAAAAATTATGAATAAATATAGCTATGTGAAAATACATTTTATTAGTGATAAATTATAAATACTAAAGATATCCATAATCAAAAGGCATTTTATTTAATACTTATATGTGTTTATAAAAGACAAAACATCTTTCTTAAAGAAAATTATGAATAAATGTAGCTATGTGAAAATACATTTTATTAGTGAGAAATTATAAATGAAACTGCTGATCGGCTTATATCTAGAAACATACATCTGTGGCAGACCAAACAACAATATTTATGCTATATATTAGAATAACTAAATAAAAATTACAAATGCTTACATGCATATTGATTGTATATGAATATTACATATAACTATAACTGGATAAATTATAAATGAAACTGTTGATCAACTTATATCTAGAAACATACATCTGTGGCAGACCAAACAACAATGTTTATGCTATATATTAGAATAACTAAATAATGAATTACAAATTCTCACATGCATATTGATTGTATATAAATAAAATAATGAAACTTATGCACATAAATGCACTTTTATACTTGACTGGATTATGAATAGTCCACAAACATGGAATTGCTTACATTACCGGTTTACCTACCCATGATAAATTTAAAAATGATGAAGTACTATATGAATTACAAATGCTTACATGCATATTGATTGTGTATAAATAAAATAATAAAACTTATGCATACAAAATAATGAAACTTATGCACACAAATGTACATTTACACTTGACTGAATTATAGAAGCTTCACAAACCTGGAATTGCTCATCTTACCTATTTAACTACCTAAAAGGATATACAGATATGGAACAAATAGTTAAAGATATTCACACAGTATTGGTAGATGTCTACTTGATAAAAGACCCTTTGAATTCTTTACCCAAGATAAATTAAAATAAGCCTTCATTTGAAATGAAGGGTGAACTTTATTAGAAGGACTTGCAAATGAACTATTGATCAATAAAGTGTTTCTAACCATTTTATAAATGAACTGAAAGTGAATTGTCACATGGATATGAATGAAATTTATTAGAAGGACTTGCAAATGAACCATTGATCAATAAAGTGCTTCTAATCTTGTCATAAATGAACTGAAAGTGAATCATCACATGGATATGAAGGAACTTTATTAGAAGGACTCGCAAATTAATTGTTAAATAAAATTGTTGTTACTTAAAATTAATTTTTAGTTATCTAGTTGTTCAGTTCTATTTTTTTTTTTTGCATCACTTCTCATTCATTGCATTTGTTCACGAGAATTTCATGCATCCTGAGCTACGTCTGGCATAACTAGACCTAGGTAAATCAGGTTGTAGTGAGATGGAACTCTAGTGGTGCCATTTGGAAAACCAAACACAGAAATGTCTAGATGCTTCCAGTCTCTATGGTGCTACATTCTCTGATGAGCAGAAAATATTGTTGTAGGGGGGGATAACATCTGCATTGGAGAATGCCAATCGATGAAATTGTTACAACCAAGATAATAAAGGGGTTGATCGGGTTCAGTTACAATATATATATTAAAGAGAAATGTTATTAATTGTTTTTATTATGAGGATATGTTTGGGATAAAATACAATTAAAAATTACAAATAGGCAAGATATCAAATGCTTTGATTAACAAAACTTACTGAAGAAATCATATTGTGACATAAGCTCATTTTGGGATTAGCAGGGATATATGGAGGCATTTAAAAATTTTATAAACTAATTTATATAATTATTGTAATGCTCACTTTTATCATTTTTTTAATGGAATTAAATGTCTATAATCATTCTTGAATGCTGTTGCGGATTAAAAAAAAATCAAGAGTTCGATTTGTATTGTTTAATGAAAAAATTATATACACTTTTAAAAGCTTAGCTTCAATTTACAAGAATGGAAAAATATAACAAAAAAATAATTATATATAAGATACTAATTAAACCATAATCCAACCAAAAATTATATTGCTTGAGAATATGTCCGATGCATAATAATTAATACAAGTATTTAAAGCAACTTAGCCAACTTTTCACTAAAGAGCATCTTTAATACTTTAATATCATCTTTGTCAAAGATAAATAAATGGATTATGCAAGAAAAGGATCTTCAGCCCTGACAGCAATGGGTGAAGTCAAGATTCTCCTTGATCACATTAGATCTAATTGCTTATCAAAACCCATTGCAGTCCAGCTAGACATAACAGAGGCTTTTGACTCGATCAATATTCATACACTTCTTTCTCTTCTAAAAGACCTCAACATTTCCTCTCAAATTATCCAGACTCTGGAGAATCTTCTCTACAATCGGCTAATTCACATCTCCTTAGACGGATTCTGCACAGACAGGTTCTCCCCTGACCTGTCTATTCCTCAAGGATCTCCTCTAAGTGCTATTCTTTTTATATGCTATCTCAACCCCCTGTTGAGAGATATTGAAAACTCATTCACTGGAGTATTCATTCCTCACATCAAAAAATCCTTCAAGTTATTTGCATATATGGATGATGTCCTCATAATACTACCATCTCAAAAACATCTCCCCACACTCTACAAAATTTTGGATAAATTTTCCCTCAATTCACAACTCAAATTTAACTCCAACAAATCATCATCTTGGAAAATTTTATCGGGAAAGAAAGTCTCATCTAGATTTCTAGCTGAGCCCCAGGAATTTCTTGGCTTCCCTATCTCCATGTCTCAAACAGCTATGTTGAAAAAAATACAGAACTCCTTAATCAATTCCACATCTCAGATTATACAGACCCTTTCCAGGATGTATCTCTCCATTCAGGGAAAAGTAGCACTACTGAACATAAAAGTCATGTCTAAGATAGCATACTTCCTCCCCATCATGACAGCAACAAAAGCCTTTACCAAAAAAATCAATAGTCTATGTGCTAAACTCGTTTGGAAAAACAGCACAACATCTATAAGCATGACAAGGATGCAATAACATCGCAAATCTAACGGGATGTCCTTTCACTCCATCCCCTCAATTATCTTCCAAAAATCTCATACATTGATTCATAATCTTTTACAAAAACATAATTCCTTTAATATATCAGAGACCGTCCAACCGACAGACAGACCTCCTCCTCAAAAATGCTGGTTAGACCAGGTTCTCCAGCTTCTCAATCAACATACATCTACTTTACAAAATCCATATAATACAAAAATCACCATCTGGGAAGCTCACAGTAGAATCAACCCTGAAATCATCTCAATTATGCCAATGCTAATCAAAGAATTACTTCGATTTTCAAGTTCTTAGCTTTAGAGACTAAATTTTTAAACTACCTAGTAAAAGTAAATCTGGGAGCCATGCATATCAACTGGTTCCTCCACCACAAGAGATTTCTTAACAACATTGACCCTATCTGCCGAATCTGCAAGAGGCATGATGATACGTTTGACCACATAGTTTGCTCATGTACCGGATTTGGAATTATCAAACTTTTAATTTTCCAAAATACAAAAATTGATATTTACAGAATCCTCTCTCTAAAAGAATCTCTACAAAGTAAGCAGTTTCCAATTATAAGAATGTCAGTATTTCTCACCCACTCTATCTGGAATGTAAGATGCAAATTAGTCTTCACAACTCCTCCACCAGACCCAGACAGTCTTTTCATATCTCTTTTAAAGAACATCAAGCATAAAGACATAACCCTTTCCTCCAGCTTTCTATTTGAAGAAAGCTGAAATCTATTTCAAATTCCAAAGCCCAATACATTTCCAGATAGCTGATGACAACAATCTATAAATCACAGGATTAATTCCATACCCAGGATTAATATCTTTACAAATCATCCACTATCAACCCAATAGTAACATTATAGACTCCTATTTAGTCAATGTACTTTAAGAAGTTAATGTATAAAAAAAACTAATATTCTCCCTAAATAAAATTCTTTTAAAACTAAAAAAAACTTGTTCAGGCAATTAATGCAAAATGTAACAATATACGAGACAATAGTGTAGCACTTAACAGATATCGGTGGGTTGTTTTTTTTTTTTAATTTTTATTATATTTATAATAGTTCATTATAATAACTCTTTTTTTAAGATTAACTTTTAATCACAATTTTTCTACAGACTTATATACATATAATCAAGTTAAAATTTTTTACCATAACCATGTAATACTTTTGTGTACAGTGTGGACTCTACCCTACTACAAAATTTTATACTAACTGAATAGTAAACTAATGGTGTTTCAAATAATATGATGTATGTTCGGCTTAAAAAATAATAATAATAAAAATTAGGTTATAAGGTAATATGACCAAGTGATAATTGGTTACGATAATAATAGTTTGCGATCATTTCCGCACTCATAATATAATTTATTTTAGCCTTTAAATATACAACTCTGCCCTAAAAAATTGAAAATGCTAAAGATTTCTGAATCGGTTCCCATTGAAGAAAAAAAATATCAGTCGGACAATTGTGCTATTTTTTTTTTTTTAGGTCTTCAAAATCGCATTACCTCTGGAGCTTGTTATCAATACTATTTAAAGCATAACTATAAGATAGTTTAAAATAACTACAATGCAACATAAAAAATTTACCATTATTATAATTAAAAATTTTCTCTTTTGCTTTACTCTTTAAGAAGTTACTAATTTTAAAACTTCTATAAAACTTGTTTTTTTCTTTTCAATTAAAATTCCTGTGTTCAATCATTAGACTGGATCAGATATATTTATCGCCAGCAATAAACAAGAGAAGGCTTGGGGATAAAAGACATTTTAAGTAATTGATTTAAATATAAATATCCTTCAGTCTAATATCAAAATAAATACATGTTGAAAAATATTTCTTTGCTTTCATTACTCCCTCAAACAAATATCATAATTTGTTTAAAAATTAGTTAGACCTGTAATCGATAAAATTTAAAAAAAAAAAAAAAGTGTAATAATCTCAACTATGAAATCATTTTCTCATGCTCAGAACAAAACAGATAGATAGATAACAAAACAAGGGGTTCAGAATTAATTTTAAAACTTCTCTCATGTTTTAACCTATATACTTATTAATTTATTTGTCCATAAGCATGTTATAATAACTAGATAATACGATAAGTAATCAAATGATGACAACTGATCATCTATGCTAATTTACTATTGGTTACCACATAACTTTATTTCTCAAATTACAAACTATTATGAAATAGTAAATCTTGCACGATTAGGAAGCACATGTTTACATAACTAATCCCAGAACTTAAGTGTATATGCATATAACACGTTTATTCCTAATTATTAAATATCTCATATCCTACAACTTTCAAAGATTTATACAGAGGCATGTTTCTCCATACAATAGCACCACCCACTGCAAGGCAGAGTAATCAATGGATGCAGAAAAGTTTGTGCATAAAATCCTTATCTAGTGCCTACTCATCCAATATCTCCAGACTAGTTTCTAGCTTGTGGCTAGGGTACAGAGAGTTTTGCTTCTGAGTAAACAGCTTGTGTAAGCATAAAGAATGGTGATCATGTATGTTTAGTGGTTTAACTTTCAAAGTTGTATTAGCCCTGAGGAAATTGAATGAGTCTTTATTAAAATATCAATTTTCTTTTCTTGAGGAGAATTTTCTATATCTGTGGATTACAGCTACTCTAAAAATTTTCACCAATGCCATGAGGATTTACATACAGTATTTCCAAAATCAGTTTTAATTTATTACTATATATTGTAACCTTCAGGATCGTAGCTCTCATGCTGCTTTCAATACATTTGACGGGGTTAGATCCATAACAGGTTACTCTTACTAAATACACAATTTGATTAATTTAATATAATCACAAGGTTCTTATACTAATAAAGATTCCTCCAAATAAATAAGTACAATTATACTCTTTATAACTCTGCTTCTAATCTTATTAGTGAATGTATCCTAGAGAATAAGATGATATTATCCTGTCTTCTGACAATATCTTAATACAAGAAATAATTTTTAATTATAATTAATAATGATGAGACTTTAACATTTATTAATAGGTCCTTTTTTTTCAATCATCCACAATTACATTCATGATTTTGTTCATACTCGTACATCACACTAAAGGATTTCTGATAATCCACCTTAAAATAAACAAGATAAAATAATGTTAGCCATAGATGTTTCTCAAACATCAACAATATGATTTCTAATAAATAAACTTTAATAAATATGTGATTGGACTCTTTTACTTCAAACTATATAATATTTGTGTGTGGTTGTGATTTTCTGATAATGCAGATAATGACACAATACAAAAACTGAATTTAATAAAGCTATTTTTAATTAATACTATAAAGTTTAACATCTATAAGAGATTATAAATTTAATATGAAAATAATAAAAATACAATGGTTATAAGATTTTTACAATAAATTTAAAGACAATCACTTGTAAATAAAGAATTAGGATCTTGTCGCCAGTCTTAATGAATTGAATAAGAATAAACTATTATAAAAACTTGCCAAAAGCATGTCATCTAAGACATATTTAATTTCAAAAAAGCATAACTCAGACAAAAAATTAAAAATTGCTTTGCCACTCAGACTGTAATAGCAATAATAAATAACATAATTTATTATAATAAAATAATTACCAGGCATATGAATTATGGCTTAACAATTAATTAAATAAGAAAATATACATCAATTCCAGTAATTCATTTAACCATTTATTACTCACTTTAAGCAATTCCACACTTGCTATACATACTTCATTTGATACTCCGAGAAACTCCAATACTCAAAAAGTGAAAATTAATAGAAATTATAAGTATCAAAATATCAGAAGCATAATAAAACATATAAGTAACTTAAATCTAAAATATTTTATTTATATAAAGTCCTTTTACCATTTGAAAAGTTGTATCCTGAAATCATATTCCAATGTCATTCTTTGCAGCACCATAGTTTAAATAATGATTCTATAAAAGTTTAGAATATTTTAATAAAATATTCTAAATGATTAAATGTCACATTGTCAGACTAACTAGATGAAAAACTGAGGTGAAATGAATTAAATATTGATGCAAAGTAAGTCTTTCAAAGTAAAAATATAGCACAGTATTAATTTATCTTTTATAACATGTAAGATATTCCAATAAAATTCATATACCACTATAGTCAGGTAAAGCAATATAAACTTTATCGAAAACTTAATATCACTTCAGTTCAAAGCAATATAAATATTTTGAAAGCATTAAAACATTGATAAAAACATTTATTTTATCTGTCACAATTGGTAAAAATATCCAGATGAAATATAACATATTTCAGTATGAATAGTCATTTTATTTTATAATAAGAGAAAACATTGCAATAATAGATGATATATTTCAAGGTTTAGATTTTTATCTAATGATAAAAACACACATGCAAAAAAGTCAGTACTTTTGTTATATATTTTAAATGATAAACAATTCCTGGAAATCCAAATATTTCTGTTTCAAATTCTAGACATTAAAATAAACATTTCAGTTATTAAAAAAAAAAACAAATTAGCACAATGCTATTCTTCATGAATGTCATTTTTGAATCAAGACATAATAAATGACAATTTATTTCCATAACAAAGTAAATGAGTTATAATCTTACAGCAGTTTTCATTATTTTACAATATCCTTAAAGTTCTGTTAAAGTTCTAATTCTGTTATCAAATAAAATTAAGCTTATAAGAATATTAATAAATCATAATAAGCAAATATACAGTTTATAATCAACCCTTGAAAATAACTTAGCAAATTATTTAAATATGAAAAATTCTCTGTTCAACAAAAGTTAATAACTTTAACTCCAATTAAACTTTCAGCATGGATAAATAAAAGATTAAAAGTTAATTAATAGTTCATAGTAACATAATTTCATATACTTCTGTGTGAATTCCTAGTGTGACAAAACTATGGGATAGCTTATAATTTCCATTAACAATAAGTTGTTTTAATAATTTCCTGTGATGTATATATTATTGAGGATATTGTAGTGTGGCAGTGGGCCCAAAGCAGGATCCCAAACAAATATTAATTTAGCCTATCCTGGCTTAAACTGGCAAAAATAATAAGCAATAAATAAAATTAACACAAATGATGATGGCTGTCAAATGCATGTGGTCAATTGCTTAAATATAGTAAGTCAGGTGATATGTGACTAAACTAATGATTGGCAATTAGGATGTTAATTAATTAATTAATTTATGTGATCTAAATAAGTTGTCAAGATGGATACTTTTTAATTAAAGTCTGGAATTTTAGACAAATAAACTAAAATAACATAATACATTTATAAAAAATTCTTATTTAGAAATAAATTAAAACATTACATCTTTTCAATTTTTTAAAAGATTCCAAAAGTAAAACAATGTTTTAGAAAATTAATAACAAATATTTACCATTTTTAAACAGAAAATATTATAATTTAACATAGCATTATATATTAATTCTTTTAAATAAAGAATTAAAAATATAATCAAATTTCTTTAAACTTTTAGTTTTTCAGTCAATTACATCCCATGCATGCACACATACATGTGATTTAAAAATATTAAATAAGCAAAAATTAGACTTGTTTTAAAATAAATTATGGCTAATTTCTAACCTTATAGAATGTTCTAGTATATTATTTAGAACTATTTTAAAATGAATTGTCCCTAACTAACTACTTATTATTAAAATATAATAAAGCATTATTAAAATTATTTAAATACTTGTTAATTTAAAACTAAAGCAACTTCTTTAATAAAATTTTACTTAAAGTTATATCTAGTGCATAATTGCATTTTTAAGCTATAAGCAAACTAAACTTTAATAAAATATTAAATCTATGGGTTTTACAATACTGATAACTACAAAGTTAAATAAATTCATACTTTTAAAATATTAAACTCTTTTTATTTAAGGTTGATATAAAGGAGTATAGTATAATAATGGTTTTTATAACTAATACTTTAATAAATTAAATGATTTACTGTGTTTAATATGCACCTAGACTTATATACAAAAAATAAACTATATTTTTTTTTAAATACCATACAAATAGGATAAATATAAGTTATGAATGCAGAACGTAAGATTACACAATATATACTAATTCTAAATCACTTTTCAATTGAATACATTTAACAAAATTTAAGCACTTTAAATTTTTATATTTTGAAAAAATATTTTGTGTCATTTATAAAATAACTATGAGATATGATTTATATGTCAATAGATGTCAGTACCATACTTTACAATGCATACACATAAACTTCATTTACCAAACTTTTGCAACTATTTTACTTTCAGCCTATTGCCTATGTATTGTATTATTTAATTACAAGTATATTGTTTATACTGAACTTATGTAAAATTTAGAAGGGATTTGAACTCAGACTTTTATGTGTAAGGTTGTATAAGATAGAGTGAATAATTGTAGGGAGCTTGAAAGTCTGAGTTCAAATTCCTTCTAAATTATATATTGTATTGTATAATATCAATAACTATGTGCTTTTAACGCTTGTTAAAGAAATTATATTTATTAATAATTTACTTAAAGCTTATCCGGTAACAGTTAAGTGAATTAATGGGCATTATTCGATATTAATACAAAGCTAAACAGTTTTAATTATTTTGGTTCATGTCCAGCAATTTAGTATGAATCAAATTAAAAACAAGAAATCTCTCATGAAGTAATTAATTGCACTGCCATATATCCCAATGTCTAAAACAGGCATGAACACATGGTCTACATATGGAGTGTATCTAAAGTAGATTATCTTGGTAGTGACTTATAAATGCAGCTATAAAATTTTTAATTATATATATTAGAAGATTTTGAGTTGATTCAAATGATCTCACTAAAAATGTTAAAAGCAAAGTTTGCTTTTATAATGGCCTTTCTTTGACTAAGCAATGATTGTCTTATAGTGGAAAGTTTTTATCTCAGGTGAGTTAATGTTATTGAATCATAATACTGAAATTGAAGTATTTTACATTTAAGTCTTTTCCCTAAGAGGAATTGTGAAAAAATGCAAGAAAATAACATTCTATTTTTAAAAAGAATAAACTTAAAAGATGAAGTTTTTAATCTTGGAAATTCTACTGATAAAAATGGAAAAATTACTTATTTATAATGTGAGTGCAATAATGGTGATTCAATGGGTAATATCATGCAAATACCATTTGATTTTAATAATCAACAGTTGATAAATCATAAAGATAGTAATTTTATTGAAATAGTCTGACATCATTATAAAAAACTGCATACAGTGTAGACAGATCTCATCACCATACAGAATTTACTAGGGATGTATGTAAAAGTAAATACAAATTATAGGCTTAGTGCTCATAGATATGTGTTAAAAGACATTATAACACAATATTGACCAATGAAAAAAATCTCCAACCATCATCCAGATTCGAATGCGAGATTAAGCTCTCTAATTAAAATATATATATAAATAAATAAAATTGTTTTCAATAAAGATAAAAGGTTGAGAGATCTACATGTAATTGTTTAAGATAATATATTTTTCATATAGTTCATGCCTATCATTATTAAAAATTATGGTGGACTAAAATTGAGGTGTTAAAGAAAATTGCGTTAAGAGAATGCCAAGCAATGGAAAACTACTGTTGATAATAATAAAAGTATTATATTGCCTAATTCTTTATCTGCCTTTGGCCAGAGAGCTCAATATATATTGAATATTTTATAGGAAAAACTGTGAGCCAATACACATGGCTATTTTATTTAGAATATCATTACAACAAATTTAAAAGATCATCTTCACAGTTTTCTTTTCAAAAATAGTTCATAATTTTCAATATATATATATAAATCAATACACCAACTTTTTTTTAAAATCTTTTTATATGAGTATTATAAAAAATATAACTATATGCTAGCATTTCAACTGTTTTACAATATAGTCTTTGTCAAGGAAACTAAAAAAATACAAATACATAATAATACATATAAATATAAAATATTCCAAATAATTCCAAAAAAAAGTTAAAAAATACTAAAAACAATACTCTTTACCCCAACCCTTTCTATTACAACAATCTCAAAACTTAATCACACTTTTTATATCTATATACTTTATCTAAAAATAGCCCCAAAAATTCTATTAACAAATCTATTATTTTATTTTTCTTTTCAATTAATATTCTATTCAATTCAGGCTTAATTTCACTAATGGAAATTCCTTCCTTTATTATTCTTTCATAGTATGATTTTATACATTCTAAAGGTTTTATTTCAAAATCTTTTTTTAAATTTATTCATATGATTATAAACATCAGAATTTTTATCATTTAAATGTTGTTTTAATCTAGTTTCTAATTTATTTTTTGTAGTCCCAATATATTAATTAATTAATAATAATAGAGAGTGTAGTAATTTAAAAATTATGAATTAGGTTTACATAATAAAATGTTTGAATATATTAAAAATAATATAGAGAAGTTAGAAACTAGATTAAAACAGCATTTAAATGATAAAAATTCTGCTGTTTATAATTGATATGAATGTGGATGCTTAAATAATAAGTTATAAAGGAATTATAAAATTTTAAAACAGTGATTTTTTTTAAAATAGTGAAATAAAAGTTACTTTGTAAGATTAGGAAAAAAAATATTCTCTAAAAGTAAAACAGTTAAATTAATGAGCAGAGAATGCAGTATTCAAATGAGATATTGAACAATTAAAGAAATTTGAGTTTAGATTTCCTTCATGATAATAAAGTGCAAGCTAAAAATAACTCATTAATTAAAGGCAGATATATAATGGTTTAAATTTTTGTATCCAGCATGTGAGCAGTGAATGGAAGAATCACCTAAGCATGTGGGTGGAAATATGAACCAATCAGCTTTAGGGAATGAAACAATGAAAGAACTCAGTGCAAATTCAATCAAGAAAAGCACATTTGATTCTTGAAGCTTCACCTGTGCACACGGATTTATAAGTGGGTGCAGAATTTTGCCTGAATTCACAGGTCGAGTGCAGAAAGCTGGCTTCCAAATGTGTGAATAGCCAGCTAGGATTAATACAGGTCATGTTGATCTTATTATTTTTGTATGCCTATGGGTATGGATATATGTAATGTATATAGATGTATACAGAATTTGTCATGTTTAGTTAGCAATTACTAAGATTATTATTATTAAAATGCATTTAATCTTAACCTAATAATATCGAGTCATTACTGGGGAATTAATATTGTTAAATTAGTCTGGGAACAGTTAAGTTCACAGACAAGGTGTCTATCAATATAGTAGTGCAGACATAACAATTGGCACAGTCACCCAGTCATTATACAAACCTCATTGGTCTGTGCTCATAAAAGTGGCACAGCCCACAGTTTGAATAGGGAAAATTATACTAACCCCAGTTGGCACACAGAGGCAGTTCAATGTTTGAAACTGTAAGGAAATTTACAATAGTTTGAAACCCCTCATATTTGCACTCAGATCAAAGTGTGCACATAGTTTATTCAAATTATAAATCAAAAGTAAAAGATTAGATTTATGCATAAAGTCAGTTAAAAATACAATCAATTATAGCTGAGTTCAACATCACTGAGGCAAGTAATTGGCTCTTTTATGTCCAACATATCAAGAAATATCTCTGTAAATAAAATCAAAGATGATAAATGCAAAATAGAGATAGTTTTGTTTTGCTGGGAAAGAGATGAATGAAATTGCAAATAGGCATGGAGGCAAAGTTAGAGGCTAAAGATCAAAGAAATGAAAAAATACTGTAGAGAAATCTAGAGGAAATAAAATCGGATTGCCAGAAAAACTGTGAGGAAATAAGTTGGAAATTGATAGAGCTTATGGGAGAAATTTTCAGAGATGTCACTAAAGTCATACAGACCTTTAAAAAAAATTTGAAGAAACTAGGGATAAAGTAGAGGTACAAAAAATTATGTTAAAAGATGCAATGAAAGAAGTTAAAGAAGAAAGTAGAAGTGGATAAGGAAAAATGAGACCAGAAATTAAAGGAGCAACAGGAGGTCATTAAGAATTTACAAAAGGCACAGGAAGAAATGAGAGAAGGGTTGTACAAATTAAAGGAAAACTTGATAGATGACAATAATACCCAGGAAAGAACAGAGATGATTGTCAGTATCCAGTGTTTAAAAGAAAGGATAAAGTAAAGGGTAGAAATTACCTAGGGGGGAAACATGAAGGTAGGAGCAATGCAGAAATTCATTAAAGGGGGTGCTAAGCCAGGAAGGATAGATATCTAAGGTAATGCCAAGACATTAGGTGACTATGAAGATTCTAAAAATGGAGTAGGCCATAGCCCTATTGTTAATGGAGTAAGTAGCCACCTACAAAGACCTCAGATTGAAGATGATAAAAGGACCATAGCATAGAATAGTGTGTCAAAAATATGGAGGAGTACATGGAGGGTTCATCAGTTAAGGAACAGCATGGACCAGAAATGGGTATTCAAACCCAAATATCTAAATTTATACAATTCAAGATTTTTAGGGGAGACAGTGGGGAAAAGCCCCAAAACACATATCAAAAGTTTGAAAGGGTTGTTTCATTTTCACAAAACCAGACAAGTGGACCAAATCACTCTTGCAGCCCATTATTTGCAGGGTTATGCCAATCCATGGTGGTATTATTGGATGGAAAAACCTCTCACTTTTGAATATTATTTGACTATCTTAAAAAGATTTTGGAGTGAAGAGTATTGCCAAGGAAACACATACCCAATTTTTCATGAGACAGGTCACTCAATTTCAATATCTAACTGCTTTTGCATTTACAGACACACATATTACCCTTGCTATTCAGCAGATGATGACTGGGTGTTAGAATAAAGATCATAGAGGAAATGGCGGAACTTAACCATGATTGATTTTACCCAATTTTCTAAAAAACCTCCAGAGAAGGTGCAGAAAACTGAGTCCCCAAGATTTCAATCCCTAACAGTCCATAACTATTTCCCACAGAGATTCCACCATCCAAGATATGGGAATCAAACTAGGGTCAAGAGAACATATAGAAATGAGCAAACAGTAGAACACCAGGATAGAAATGAGCAAACAGTAGAACACCAGGATAGAAATGAGCAAACAGTAGAACACCAGGTCCCCATTAGGTCATTTCTCATACTGATGTCCATTAATCTTCAAGGGAACAAAACTAACTAGCACCCATTGCAGGAATACTAATGCATATATATAATATTCAAATCTATATATTAAAATACAGTGAAATTTACATAAATTATAATTATTTTAGTAGAAGTACTTTCAACTATACATCTTGGAGTCTTTATCAACTATATAGCATCGAATAATCAAAACAAGACTTCCTTTCACAATACCCATAGTTCAATTTAGTTTAGTCTAATTGTATTATATATAAATCGATATGTAAATGTGATTTGCAATATATTGGTAAATCTAAATGTACATTGGAGAAGAGAATAAAAGAACATATGCTTTTATGTAATAGAATTCAAAAAGAGAAATAATCAGGAAAAGATGTAAATAGACTTTCATCATCTGTTATATTTGATCATAATAAATTTGTCAATATGGATTTAAATTTGATTATAAAAATATAAAAATTATGCGAATTGAACATTGCCACAATAAATGTAAAATAAAAGAGGCTATGTTGATTTCAAGAAATTGTCAAATATTAATGAATCGGCTATCATCAAATGTTAAACTAACAAAATTGTGGGAGAACTAAACTAAATTGAACTTTGGGTATTGTGAAAGGAAGTCTCATTTTGATTATTCAAGGTTATATAGTTATAAAGACTAGAAGATGTATAGTTGAAAGTAATTCTAATAAAATAACTATAATTTATGTGAATTTTATTGTATTTGAATATATATGTTGATTTGAATATTACATATATTTTGGAAAGAATACAAACATCAAATTTAATTTATTATATATATGTATATTAAATAACCACACTAATAATCCATAAGTAATAAGTCAAACTAATAATTATGCTAGGGAAATCTATAAAGTAAAAATAAAGATCTAATGCACTAATGAAATTGTTCTGTACTATAGTGTCATGTTAGTAATTTAGATGTTATTAAATTTGTTAAATGAATAAATTTCTTTTGTCATTATTTGGTATTTCACTCTGGATCCATGTTTATATTTACTATTGTATATTATATATGTAAAATCATTTTTATTTGGTTTTTTTTGTAACTGAGGGGATATGAAATGGAATATTTTCCATGCCATATTCATTTCACCTGACTACATCCTGAAACCACCTGTTTTCCCAAGTTCAAACCTTAAAAGTGCTTTAATCTGTATGATCATCTATATATATTATAATGGTCCGAACGAAGTTTATGATCGAATCTTACCGCATCTGCACTACAAGGGCGCCATCTAGACATTTGAACCTAGAAAATTTATAGAGTAGGCAGATACACGCTGTTAAGATCCCACTTTATTTTATATTTAGACCCTTAGCCCAAGTCACTAGATCAATGGAGACACAGAGATAATAATATATAACGTTAAAATATAACTTTGTTTAATTTGAATCTTAAATATAAAAAAATAACAGCTACTGCCAGTAATTAACACACAAACAACATTTATTAATGCACATATATAATCATTTTAAATTTGAGGAATAACCTTTATTTTTTTTTTAATATTAACTTTTAATTTAAATTATTATTTTAAAATTTTAATACGTAGATGAATTTTATATTTATTTTAAGATTGTCGAGTATGAATAAACTACATAGATTGTATTTGAAAAGAAAATATTCTATCCCTTATTTAACCTTAGGCCAAAAGTTCGCAGTCAAACCTGTGTCAATCCATCTAATACATTGATGTATTCAATGTAGCATGAAATAAATACCATACTGTCAGGAATGTACATCTGAACAGTATAGTTAGAGAAGACATTGACTCTTGTCCAATACAGGAATGTTACATCTGTATGGCAAGAAGAACAATAATAATAAAAACTCCATAGGAAGGGACTGCATTTTGTCTTACTATCCCTTCCATAGACAAAACGGGCATGTGCGGCATATACAGCGATTCTGCATGTATCGAACCTCATACTACATCTACTAATTACATTGATATATCCAATCCATTGACCCAATTTAATTACGAAAAAAATAACCTAAGATTACCCTCCCCTAATTAATTAATGTAACTTTACAAATCTATATAGCCATTCATGCCTGACTTAAATTTAACATTCATATAAGTTCGCACAGATGGATTTATAAAAATTTGTTTTTAATGTTCAGCATAGATCGACTACACAGATTACATGCTCAGAAACATTTCAAAATAAACATAAATGATCAAAATATAAAGTCATTGATGTAATTGCAGAGGGAATTCACTAGAAACCCAATGGCATTCATCATAAGATGCCGCATTGACACCAATAACTAAAAAGACATCGGAATAAATACATTTTAGATATTCAACATAAGATATCATTATTTACTGAATGTCTATATATTTTAATCATACATGAAAACAAAACATAATTAAATGTGAACGAATCCATGCAAGCGTCTATGCCCAACTTAAATTTAATGCATTTAATAATTTCTACAATAAATATTAATAAATAAAAAATGGAAATGATTTTTGGCAAACTTAAATAAAAAAAAATTAAACAATAATTGATTTGGAAAAGTCAGATTATAGTTCATTTTACAAAAATTAGATTTAGCTTGTTTATTAACTTGTCAAATCTTGACGAAAGTTCTTAATTATTTTAAATTTTAAAATTGTTCAGTTCAATAGCTTACAGTAGAAGAGTCATGGTTCTTGTTGCCAATTCCCATGATGTCCCCATTGGAAGACCGATTTGTTGGTCTGGAGGTGGCCTTAGCTGGTTTCATTTTGGTATCACAGTCATTTCATTTTTTAAAATAGAGAGAAAGGGTGATATGTGCATCCTATCACACCTCTCAAAAACAATCAAGCTGCAACTGTCTGGAACTGTCCTTAATTTCAATATTTTTCCTTTTATAATCATCCTCTGGATTCAATGAACAAAACATCACTAATCCATCATTTTCATTAGGGTCTGAGCTGAGGCTTGGTGCTTCCATTGGTCAAGCTAATTCTTTTTATTCTCTTGTCTATATCTTTCCTCTGACTTTTTAATTATATAAGAGCCCCAAGGGCTAGTTTGCTTTTCAATTAATTTATAAAACAATCATTTCCATTTACAAAAATATTTTATCTTTCTCTTATACTTTTTTTTAAAAAAGTACGTTCAAATACCTTTCTTTTTTTTTTTTTTATTTAAAAAAGAAATAATTTTTAAAGTTTTGCATCTGTGCGAATATATATATATATATTGAACAACTCTTTAATTTTTTTAGCTTTTAGTTTTTAATAAATTTATTTTTATTTGCGAACTTAAAGTTTTTATTTTAAATTAATGTAACGGTATATTTATATATCGTTACAATATATATATATATATATGTGTGTAAGTTAACATCCGTGACCTAGTTATTATTTATAGGTTAAAGTGATGGCTTTATTAAATTTAATGTATAATTAACTCAATTGATAAGTCAACATTATTAAAATTGCATGTATGTGGATGAATCATATCTATCACCATGATACATATATATTAGACATATTTTGGTTATTTTGTTATTTGTTATATTTAAAATTGATTTCTAAAATAGTTTATAAAAATATCACATGGTTCAAATCTGGTTTGGGGTAGCATGTTAATTGATGTCAAAAAATTATTAAAACAATAGTTATTTCTCAAAACATATTTCATCTTGAAAATAAACACTTAGCCAACTTTGCAAATTACCAAAATCTTGTAAAAAAATAAAAGTATGTTCTCGTAAACATCCTGTCAAAAATTTACACAAAAGACAGGAGTTATTTTTCTTTCTAAATTTTGAGGTAGGGTAAATTTATTATAAAAATGTATAAGTTAATGAAAGGCATATATAGATAGCACTATTTTTCTTATGTAAAAGATTGACTGCAAAATTTTTGTAAACATTGTCCAATAAAATCCATGCCAGGGTGATTTGTAATATGTCTGAGTAGAAGAAGCAGGAATTGCTGTTCTCAAAGCCTGGAGAATGGTGATCTCTATCCTGCATGCTGAATACATCAAGCATCTACCATGATGGAAGAAGTTCCCATAACAAAACCTGCCATACTGATATTGCCACAGAAAAATACTCTGCCTATCCTATGAAGAATGATTGCTACTCTACCACAACCAAGAACTGATGAAACCAACTGACATGCTTCCACAGATTAGTCTAAGGTAAACTTCCTATTACCACTGCAAAGAGCCCTGAAATGAACTTTAAATTAAAAATCTAAAATTATAGCTATTTCATAAATCTTACTGAACATTCAAAGTAAATTTTAATCTGCAAACCTTTCATTTGTTTAAACTATAAAATTGTAAATTGGTAATTATCCTATTAACTGTAATTCACTTCTAGTCTTTGTAAAGCTCTTTAATTTGTTTAAAATGTGAAATTTTAAATTAAGATTCATTCTAGTAAACTATAAGTAATCTTTCTTTCATGCTTATGGTAATGTCTATAAGTTTAGTTATTAAACTTCTTTCCAAATTATGTGATAATATGCCAAATGTTACTCGAAATAGCGAGCGTATTAAATATAGTAAGATTGTGTTAAAGATAGTACTAATTCTATCTTAGATGTAATAACTGTAGAATAACAGTTATTCAAATAAAATTCACTACTTCAAAATTATATTACTTAGTTTTAATATTTGATTGCCTAGCAGTCATTATAATGAATTATATTAATGCATAGTTTGAAATTCACTTCATTCCCTTAATAAATAATTGTTCTGGTTGCCAATCCTATGTTATGCAGTATAATCTATGAAGATTATTTTAGCCTATTAATGTATTTTTAACCATAGAGATATAGTATAAATGTGTATTTTATAATTATTATTTAACTCTATTATTCCCTAAAATTCACATAGCCATTACTAAGTATGGTTGATAATGTTAATCAATTATTTGTTAGATGGGAGTTAATATTTTTTTTAATCAACCCATTATATTATTACATTAGCTTTCTATGCTTGTTTATGAATTGGTTTGTGTCAACTTCATAGAAATTTGCTAATCATTTTAATTGCAAACGTAAATTTGTTATGTTAGAATTATTATATTATATTTGTGTGTTGCTAATCTGAACTTGCGATATATCCTATAGATATACTTCTGCCTTGATAACCTTTATGGATAAATGACAAAGACTGACATCATTATGTCAGCTGCCCATATAACAGTGGTCAGGAGACCCACCTAGGGACTGAATTCTTCAGGTATATACACCAAATAAACAACTGGGATATGAACCCAGGATGTGTGAGTAGCCTATCCGATTTTCAAATCTCAAAATATATTTCAGATAATTAATTCATTAGCAAGGTTCTTGATTCAAACAAACTATATAACTTATGTGTGGAGATAAATTTTCAATTGGATTGACCAATCTCTAATAAGTTTAGTTTAATTTACTTATAGTGAACTACATGCAATGCTAATTTAACCCATTCCATCCTGAGTATTATATTTATTCATGAATTTATCCAAAAGTATTAGAAATTCTGGTTTGACAGATCATGATTTGCATTATCTTTTATAATTTATAATTATATTCAGATCTTAATGTACTTACATTAGATAATCAGCAGTATTAATGCTGTAGTATATAATATATGTCTCCAGTTATTATTATAAACATTGGTCATTTGGCAAACCACAATAAGGGAATTGAATATCATTTGGCATGTTAAATTGACATAGATGTCAATCATCCATCAAGCACAAAAGTTGTTAGATTCACCTGAATTAAATCATTGACATTGTATTATATTTAATTAGCTTGTCTAATTATAAAACATGTGATAGTGTTAAATTAACTACATTTTAATTACTAGTTGAATGTAATCTATATTATCTTATGTTAATCATTACCAATTATAATAAACTTGTTTAAGTTTACCTCATCTTCATTATCTTTCTTACCATACTCCAATCCTATTTAACCCATTAATTAAAATAAACTAATTGTGTGTAATGTTTATGATACTTATTTTCCCCACTTAGTTATTAAAATAATTTATCGTTCATTTATTAAATCCATTAATAATTTGCATAGGGTGATGAAATGTCATAGAATCTCATGTTTCTCCCTGTTCAATGGGACATGGATCAAATGGAACTTTAATGTGACTTTAGGAGCATTGATCATGGATATTAAAGCATGGAGCACTGGAAAATAGGTTGGAGCTTGATCTGACTTAGGTCTCCCATATCTCATCTCGATCAAGTTTAGTATATTTTGTCTGGGCTCTGGGTTGTGTTACACGAATGTACAATTCTGACCATTACAGAATGTATATATTATGTCTGCAAACATATATATTTTTTCTCTGAATCTGTTTGTTTAAGATGTTTCTTCAGTTCATTTGCATATTTATGTTTATAGAACTAGTTGATACAAACTTGTGACAGTGTTCAATCATCATCATCGTGTCACAATATATACTGCAACTAGTAAATGTACAATCTTATTATGAAAAAGGAAGCAAGGTTTGGCAGAGGATAAAAGAAACCCCCTTATGAATCTGTTATAGTCATGAGACTCTGTAACAACATAAAAAATACACTGATTTACAGATGCATATCTAAGACTAGCAATGTAAGTTAAACATTAATTAAACAATTTGCTAAATGTACATATTTTTAACAAGGCTAGCAAATAGGTTATAAATTCTTATGTTGCATTAATTAAAGCAAACAAATATCACACAGTTTTAACAACATATAATAATTACTGTTCTTAAACTGATTAACCTCAAAAATTATGAAAATGATTTATTATTTATATGACCAAATAGCAAAGGAATTTTATTGTATCTACTCATATCTCAAATAAATAAAATGTTACAATGGAAATGGTGCAAGTGACTAAAATGAAGAATGGTATTTCTTGTATATAATCAGTATATATTTTGATGATAATGTTAAATTCAGCATTTCATATTGTTAAATTTTTATAATTTTGAATTAAATTTAAATATTCTTTTCCTCTCATCAATATATATATACTTTTATTGCTGAATTAAAAAATTTAGCTATTTGTAAATCTACAACAATTAAAAATACTGTGCAGGAGCTCTCAGCATCAATCTATTCTAAAAGCACATATGTAAGCACAAGCTATCAGTAAAAATAATAAACTGATTTCTCTTGTGATTATGTAGATGGTTTTGAGTAGAATTATATAAATTGAATTACTGTTTTTATTGCAGATATACAATAAGTTAGATTGGTCATGTTTCTTTGTTTTGGTGAATAATTTTTTACAAATAATGTCATATTCACACAACATCAATTGTCTCTCAACACTTGCTATATTAACAAGTTTTTTTTATATTGTTGCTACTTATTTCTTTCAAAATGATTCAAAGCTACTGCGTAGAAAATACACACATATTTCTTGTTTTCTTAAAAACAAAAATTTTATTATTGAAGTATCCATTAATATTCACTTCTTTCCTTATGGTTTTTCTCTCTGTACTCTAGTGTCATTTATTAATAACTTGAGTTGTCAGTGTATTTTAGATGACGAAACAATTTGATCATGCAGACCAAATTTCTGACTTTTGCTTTTATTACTAAAGACCTAAGATTTCAAGAAAAATCAATAGATGCTAATATCTAATAGTCTCTACCAATAATGATTGGTGCTAAATTACATAGAGAAAATGCTAAAGTATTACAGACATACAAATTTTTCATAAGATGGAAAAAAAAAGAGCAACTTTTCAAGAACTTTAAAGTCAGTATAATAAACATATTAAACTTTTTTTTTCTAAACATAAAATCTAAAATTTCAAGATGATTTACCTTTTATGATGGATCATACTGAAGTGAATAAAATAATCGATAAGAAAGATGTGAGAGATCATTCGCTATTTAATAGTAGATTTATAGAAGACCTAAAAATCTAAAAAAAAACAAAAAAAACATTTTTTTCAGTTAAGTTATAAGATGGAAAATAATGTATTTATCAATAATAATGGTAAAAAAATAATAATAATTAAATCTTCTAAAATAAATAAAAAGAATAGTATTCAGTCTAAATATAATTTGTTGTTCATTATTTTTTCTTTAAGCAAAGGTTCTAAGTAATAAACAGTTGAAGTCTAAAGAAAACCTGTATTTGCATTCTAGTACAGCAAATTTTTTTCCACTACCATTCTCACTCCTTCTGTTGTAAATTTAAGTAATTAATAGTTTACCAGATGAAACTAGAATTGTAGAATCAAATGATATTGCATTAGTATTAAATATACATGTTACCTGAAATAATATTGGGGAACTTTCTTTATATTCTACCTGTAGAATACATATTTAAGGGTCGAAACAATAATCAATTAATATATTGGAATTCCTTCTGACTTGAAACAATAATGAAAATAGTAAAAAAAAAAATTGTTCTGTCTCTATTGCTCACTGCATCAAACTTGCTTGTAAAGAAGTCTGAGAATCTGAGAAATATTATTTCAAGAACAGATTTTAGCTCAGTGTGTTGTAAAACTGTATAAGATAAATTTCCATATCAAAATAGTTTTTTTTTATTTGTGATAGTTTTATTTTTAAATAATTTCTACATAGCATTTTTCAATTCTTAAATATATATTTTTCATTGATTCCAGCATCCCTTAACGAAAAAACAACATAAATCCAGTAATATTTTTAGCTGATTGAGATTAATATGCAACAAAGATATACAAATATTTTTTACTGTTAGTTAAAGAAGTATTTGTTATATTTTTCTATTTAGAATACAAAATTTGCAATTAAATCTTTGCTTTTGGGCTTAATCTGTTATTGAACCTTGCTATTTCACTTTCACAAAAAGCAATAAAGATAGCAATAATTTTAAGTTAGAAATATTAAAAGAGAATTTATACTGTTTATGGAAGTGAAGTATTCATTTTTGAGTAATCATTAAGAAAAACATCATCCAATTACATCAATTTGAGAACAAAATAAATATTACAAAGTATCAAATCTCTGTCTTGATAGAAAAATGTTTAAAAATATTTTATTACCTGGATAGAGAAGATTCCATTCTTTTAATTTAAAACTTCAACAGTTCATCATATTTTTCAGACCATCATTAATCAATCACATCCACACTATTTTAAATTCATATGATATATTTGTTGTTGAATAGCAAAAGAGACTGAACGTTATTTAACATATTAATTTCCAGTTCATGTTTCCCAATATCTTATTAGAACCATTTATATGCAAGATGAGAGTCTATATAAAAACAATTAAACATTTACAATCTAAATAGGAATATAATAAAAACAAAAATTTATAATATGAATATAAATTAATAGAGTTAAAGAATTGAAAAAATACTGAGAGAAACATAAGTAAGTTATTAAACAGATTAGACTTGCATTAACTAAAGATATATTTTCACCACTTAAAAATCATTTCACATCAAGATCTTCCTTTTGGATGTTTAACTAAGAATCTACAATTGAAAAATTATGATGTATAAAAAGTGGAATTCTTGTGAGGTTCCAAACAATTTTTTTTTTTTTCAGATTCTACAACATAAGCAACTGAATATGATCTTTCTAGATAGAAGTGGAATATCAGGAATAGATTCAATGCAACTTATAATCATGGTCTCATCTGCTTTATAAATGGAATTTAACAATCACTTATCTATATAGATGCAGACAAACACAAACTATAAATCTCATAACTAATTATTGTTGAATCTATAGCCACAGCTGCAAAAATGAAAGTCCTTATAGAGCTATTAGTGAGTTTATTTTCTGATATCTTTTATGGTTTTTGCTTTTTGGGGGAACGGAATAAAAAGTGTGTATATTTTAGTCATTATTTTGCATGATTTGTTTCATATTAACTTAATCTTTTATTTCTTTCGCTATGTAATGCCATCCAATATATAAATAGACATAAAAGTGTGTTCAAATAGAACACGTTTTATAACAATATCCAAAATGCATTGATGTAAAATGATGCTTTTTTATTTCACTTTACATGTACTTGACAAATTATATTTTTTGATCATTTATTTATCATGATAGCTAAATAAATAGCCCTGTACCTCTATATATAATATATATTTTTATATATTGTAGAATGGTACCAATGTTTCTATTTGTCAACTTTGAAAAATATCAATCTAATTGGTAGAAATACAATTTAAATTTTCTCATTTGATTATTTTTTTAATTTATTCTATGTTAATTACATATATATTTTATAAAATGAAAGATTATCGTGATAGATTTTCTAAAATCAGGTGAATTTAATTATATAGTGGATTCCTTTCCATATAAACTGGTCTTAGACAGTACTCTGCATGTAGCCAAAAACTGATCATTAAACTCTGTTTGCAGCGTTACCTAATGTTCATAGATTATTTACAGAGTGGAATGAATGAAAAGGTACCAATTATCTAAGGTGAATTAAAACATAAGCTAGAAGTCTGCTTTATTTTTGTATAATAAAACCAATCAATTTTTTTAGCACTAGAACTGAATTCTTAATTTTGTTAATAAGATTAGAGTAAAAAGGTAAATAATTCCAAAAAACAAAGTACATTTTGTTTTGTGAATTAGAATAATTTGTTTAACTCTTTCTTTTTTTTTATTTTGAATTTTTTTTCTTCCAAGAAATAATTAATGATGTGTTAAAAAAAATTATCTATTTGCTAATAAAACATCTATCATGTGATTACCTGAAAGGTTGCCAAAATCTTTTAGTTATGATAATTAACAAAGTTGGCTGAATAATAAATTAATTCATTCTTTTATTTAATGGGAAATGCAGTCAATTAATTAAGTTAAATTTACATTAATTAAAAAGAACATTTAAATAAATTGCAGTTAAGATCATTTCGAATAAAATTAAAATTATGTTACTCGGTGAAGAAAGATTATTAGTAAATAAACTGGAAGATAAATAAATGGTTAGGAACTTATTTATAAATAAGACTTGATATTTTTTTATTTAATAAAACTATATTCTGCAGAGCACAAGTTGAACTTTGATCCAGTAATCTTTAGTTCTCAAGACTTTACTCTATCACTGAGCTAAGATGTGCAGGGTAATTCTGATAAAGAAAAGTTTTAACCAATGTTTCTTGTTTATTTTGACTCATGGTTAATGAGCATATGTATTGAATTCAAATAGGGAACGATTTTGTAAGTGAAACAAAGAATAAACAAATAATTATGTTGGCAATAAAAAAAAGACTTCTAAGCCAACTTGGCATTGTTGACATCATGATAGAAATACAGAACTTAAATGGCAGTGGGTTGGACGAACGGCAAAAGAAGATATTCTGTCGATTAAAGTAATTCTTAATTGGATATCAAAAGATAATAAATGTAATAAAAAGTTATTTGAGATTGAATTTTCGGATTGAGAAATCATTACAAAAAAATAAAACATTGATAGACTTTGGGAAAGAGATTTTAAAAGATCTTTGCAATAAACTATCAGTCAATGGAAATATTGAGCAATTTGTAATTATTTTTAAACATTTTTCACTATAAAATAAATGCGTTTCATTGTGATCTCCCCCCCCCCTCCCCATTTAAAACATATTTGATTTGAACAAGCTGAAATAACGATGAAAATCACTTTGTCATAATGAAGAGAGGAAAGTTGAGAGAAAAAATCTTTGGATATTTTAACATAATCATATTTTTACTATTTTTTCAGTATTTGCAATCAGTCAGTGAAATTAATAGATGGTTTGTAAATAATCCACAATATTAGGACTATTCACTCACTTTGCAAATAATAAATAATGTGTATTTATATTATTTACTAATCGATGTACAGAAAATATTGCAATCTTTGAATTTGAGCTTAAAGCTAAAATTGAAATATTTTTATAAGTTGATTGTTAAAACGATTAATGTGAAAATTTTTCAATCGTTCCACCAAAATATTAATTTTTAACAACAATATGTTTTAATTTTTAGGAAAAATATGTTAAGTAATAATAAAAATGAAGATGAAATATCTAGTTTTTCATAAGAAGAAATAAGATATCAATATCTAGCTAATACTTTAATATCTAACGTTTATCCTAAGGTAATTAGCAGCTATTTATTTAAGTGTTGTCATTCTCCATTGAAAAGAGAAAAAAAAGTCGAATCAAATAAACATTTAATATTTCTGAAAGCAAATGAAAGTTTCCCCGGCTATTTTTTTTTCTCTTGTAGTATTTTCTAATATTATTCCTGAAAAATCTTTTCAGTCAAGCGTTGTTAGTCGAGAGGTCATCGCAGCTGCCTTGCAAGCAAGTAATTGGGTGCAGACGGTTGTGGGTTCGCCTCCCGGCCGATGCTATGACATATGGAAAAAAAAAATTTTTTTCAAGTTTGAAAATAATATTTTAAAAGGATAAAGCAACCATAGATAAAAACTTGGCTGAGGATATGATAGTATTATACTATCTAGTGTCCATTGAATACTAAGGTATGCAATAGATGGTTCTGATGTAGAATGAATAAAATTTCTCTTATCAATGAACATATGAGAAAGTCATGTGATGTTATTACTGGGTGTATATTTATTGATCACTTTATGTAAATGTAATTATAAATTTTATTAAACGCACATTATTATATTAAGTAATATTTACTAAGGCTGTACCTTAGGAATAAGTGTCTGAAAAATTCCCTCTTTTCTTCATAGCGTAAGCTTGTGTTTAAGACCTGTAGAGGTCCCTACCTTCGAATTTTTCAGACGCTTATTCCTAAGGTACAGCCTTAGTAAATGTAATCTAAAGTACTGCCCAAAAATGTGGTTGGTAAAAATTATCATTTATATATTTTAACATCATTTATTTAAATTTACTTACAAATTAATAATAATATATTTGTGTATAGTGTTGTGCTAATTTCTAAATAAAATTAAATGTTTTCTATATATATATATTTCATATGGCATAGCATCGGCCGGGAGGCGAACTCACAACCGTCTGCAACCAACTACTTGCTTTTAAGGCGGCTGCGATGACCTCTCAGCTAACAACACTTGACATGTTTTCTATATTTGTGATGTATAACTGAATAATAACAATTTGTAAAATTTATTGATGAATTAAATGACTACACATAGCATTATTATTTTCAAAATCTCTTCACAATCGGCATAGTGAAATTTAATTTACAAGTGTGACAGTTTTTATGTATTCAATGATTGTCAGCATCTTTTAAAAAATATATTAAATATTTTTAATAATTATCTATTAAGCTAGCACTTATTATATTATTTTCAGCCTGCATATAGACTTTATATTTTATTAAAGATCAGTGCCTATATTCTTAAAAATTCCAACTGCTTAGTATTGTTAATTTAATTTCACTCCATTTTTTTTTCTCATATGCATAACATCTTAGAAATACAATTTGAAACTAATTCTCATACTAAAACAAATGAATAAAGATAACAGAAATATATATGTGAGCTCACAAGAGTAGCTTTCTTCAGTGGAAATCTGAAAAGAATTGTGATCTGGGTCAACTGAAGAGAGCTCATTCAGCCAAAATGCATCTTAAAAAGCATTTGCCTTTTTTTCTGATATTTTTGTTCTTTTTTTTGTTTTAAGTATAGAAAATAAAATAATAGTTTTAAATCACTTACAATCATATATACATTCAGTTACTATCTACAATTTATATTGTAAGCCAGAATGTCAAAGGACACTAGATGTATATTTATTGGCCTTTCATCTTCATCAGTGTAGGAACATTGAATTGCATCTATACATCCAATACTCAATTTCTTTTTTTATTATTCAATCTAATGGTCCTAGATTCAGATATCCTTAAAATTTTAAATCCATGAAACTTTTGAGCAAGGGCATTTTATTATGGTATCACTACCAAAAAGTAAACAAGAAAAACAAATTAGAATATTTTTAATTTTGCAACTACACAACTATTTTATTTTTTTCATATGAATCATTGTTAAAAGATCTAATATATATCTGTATTTTTACTAAATACTGTTTGACAAATAATATCTGGATTAGATTGACTTTTTTATTTTTTATTTCAATTTTTCCATGTAATGATAATTAGGAAAACAATTTTTTTTATATATTTTCAACACTAACAGCCATCGTGATAAACATTTAAAATAATATTTTTTTTTAATTTTGATATTTTTCTGTAATAAATATTTATATGTTAATTTATAAATATTAATTACAAAAAAAAAAAAACAATATTTTATTGCTCATCCTGAATGAAAACTATAAAAATTTATTCACTCTGAATAAAACCCAGAATAAATAAATATACTGTGTTTAAACAACTACTGGCATTGTGTCATGAGCAGCTCCACTTGCACTAGTTACACACACTGATAAAAACAAATGAATCTTGGTGGAACTTACTGAAATTTACTAAATATGATTTTCTGGCACTGCCATAATTAGCAACACCTTTGAACAAAATCTCCAGCATCGCTTAAAATAATTCTTTTTAAAAACAGTTTAATTAATTATGTTTAATAATAATTATGCAAAATATTGAATGATTGTTATATTATTGATATTTTCAAGCACAAATTTAATAATTTTTTTTTGGGGGGGTGCTGCAGAATTACAGTGCTTATGGACCAGTCACCACCAAACCCAATCCAACTTGCTTATATAATTATATATGTCTGACATTTCTTACATTAAAAATTATATCTTTTATTATGTCAAATAATAATCTAATGATTTATTGCTCAGAAGTTCATAAGTTTGAGTACTTGAAGTAACAAAGCAGAGTCACAACCCATGGATTTAAACCAGAGTTCATCACTCTATTGCTGCATTAATTCATGCAGGGCAATATTTTATATTTATAAAGAATTATTCAATTAGTAAATATAATAAATAAAAAGAAAATAATCCAATAGAAATTATAGAACTGCAAGTAAAATAGTTCAAGTTTTTAATCATTAAGACATCCATTTTAAAAAATTTAAGCAAAACTACAAAAATGAGTCATTGATCATAAATTTGAATTTTTCTTTTAGTTTTAAGCTAATATTTATTAGTTACTTGCAGAGATTTATTGATTATAATTTTCTTTTTCAGTATTTACGTAATGCATGGTTTAACATGTCTGAAGTAATCTGTATGGTTTTATTTTATTTTTCAGCTCTAATACTGACTTTTTTAGTACATTAAGTATGAGATAAAGTTAGACAAGTTGTAATTTTTTTTTTTTAGTTTCGTATACAAATTTCAAAAAGTAATATAAAATCAATTGTAAGAAAAGAAGAGTAAAAAAATAATTTACATATAATAATTTTTATTATTGCTGAAATATCAGAATTAAAACAATATGATAAAAAATTATTGGAAATTTTTAAAGAAGTAATTCTTATATATTATTTCAATTTAAAGCAAATAATTTCTAAAAATATATTTTTTAAAAAAATATTGAATTCATTTACGAAAAGATTCAACTCTTAGAATTTTATTAAATTAATGCTTTATTCATGAATATAAATATATAGTAATATGAATTATCTATATGCACATGTGGCAGTGACAAATATAAATACAATACATTTAATTTGATTCCCTAAAATTTGGTAATTTCTAATATTTGGAAAAATATGAGGTTTGTCTTTATTTATTCAATCTTCAATATATCCATATCTTGATGTTTTTTAGCCCTTTTTAGAATGCTTTACTGTAATTAGACTGTAAAAAATATTTTCTAAATCTTACAGAATATTATGAAAATAAATAAAAGGGGAAAAGTAAAATGTTAATTGAATTGACAAGTATTTAACTCCTAGTTAGGGTTCTACTGAAAGTGACCTTTGTTTTTGCATGGTATGGCAAAATTGTCCTAAACTATATAAAAAAATAAATCATAACAAAGTAAATTTTTTATTTTTTTTTTGTTAAAACCAGAAAGAAATTTTATAAAATAAAATTTTAATTATAGAAGATTTGAACCCAGACTTTCAAGCTCTCTTTAGCTATTCTATCTTATATAATAGGTACACATGATTACACACATGTGAAAAAGATAAATGATCTCCAATATAACCCTGTCTATTAATGTTTGAAGACTTTCTATCTTAATATAAACCAGTATTGATTATATACATGTGTGTGAGAGATGATGATCTGGACCAACTGATGAGTGCTGGTTCAACACAAAATATGTATATTGGAAATTGTTTATATTTTTCATATGAATGTGGTCATGTGTATTGGTTATATGAGATAGAATGAATAGATGAAGGGAATTTAAAAGGCTGTGTTCAAATCCCCTATAATTACATCTAAACTCCAAGTATATATATAAACTTGTGTTCAGATAATAAATTTGTATGTATAAAACATCATTGTATTATGTATTTTTTAAAAATCACAATTATTTAAAATAGTGAGTATTATGTTACATTTAATATTGCATTGTCAATAACAATATCATATGGCATGTTGAACAACTTTTATCTTTACTAATTTTTAATTCCATTACTAGCTATGAGTTGACCTTGAACTGAAATTAAAAGCTGACCTAAAATAATGTTCAATAATCTTTTTAATGTAAATGCTGTCTTTTCCAAAATGTCTATTATATAAATTTGTATGTTTTTTTTTTTTTTAGTATTAGTACTGAAAAACATTTATTGATTAATGTATTTAGAAAAATTTCCCCATTTATATTAGTGTTTCAAAAAATAAATCAATGAGATAAAATGAATTTAATGAGATAATTGGTTTAGAGCAAACCAATTTAAAACAAGGGTAATAGCTTTATTATTAATTTGTATTAATCATTCATTAGACTGGAGATTATTCAATACTGAATAATATTACACTGCAGAAATATTATTCATTAATAGCTTTATTGCTTGGGGGTTCATAAAAAGTTAAAGTAACAGACCCCTGGGCACCAGAATTGATCCTGGGACTTCTTGATCCCAAGGATAAACACTTTATTATTCAGGAGTTCATAAGAAGTTTGAGCACCAGAATCATCCTGGGCACTCTCGATTCCAAGTTGGATGTAGAACAAACTATGCAGGGTACCAATTAATTAAAAAAATAAAATCAAAATACACAAATACAATTGTGCAATGATTGGTAATAATACATTTTTATACAATTATTAAGTTTTAGCTTTTAAAATAATTTTAACAATCCAATATGTTTGATAAAAAAAAAAAGGATTAGGCACAGAATTTTTGAATATCATATTCTTTCTCCAACCACAAATAAGAATTGGGAAAAGAATATGATATTCAAAAACTAATTGCTTGTATTTAAATTAATGATAATACATTGTTTTCTTGTAATTGTCTCTTTTTGTAAAACATGAAGTTTATAATAATTTTTTATTAACTTATGAATTTTCATTAGCTAATATTACTATTGAGAATTTATGATCAGATATATTGAAACTTAGATAGATATCATGGTTTTTAAAACTTCATTAAAATAATTTTTTTAGGGGGAAAGGGCAGCAAAATTTGTAAGGCCATAGAAAAAACAACAACAGGATAACCTTTTAATATTATCCTTAAAAATATATTGTATTTGATATCTAAAAAAAAAATATTTTGTATGTCTTACAGAACATTATGAAAATAAATAAAGGAGCAGACTAGTATTTTAATGAAATAATTGAAGGGGAAAAAATAATCAGTAACTCAAAAAAGTGCAAAATTAATAATTACAGTACTGTTATTATTTAATATTTATATTTACTAAAGCATGAGGAAAGGGACTAATCAGTAAATGATTTTTTATTACAACTTTATATTAAAATAATCATATATTTTAAATATTTGTATATTGTTATTAAAAATAAATTTAATATGCAAAATATATCCATATACATATGCTCAATATTACAGATATCAAAATTAATATTTATTTATTATTATTTAAGCTTTCGGCAGCATATTAACATCAATACATCTATACTATCTATTAAGCAAAATTTAAATTTTTTAAATTATATTCTAGAGTGATGATTAATGGGAACTTGTTAAACTCGGCAGTAATAAAAGCCTAAGTATGTAATTATGAAGCCGGAATATTTCTGTTATTATTCTAAAAGTGTGTGTGACAAGTACACATAATGTATATTTAAATTTATTGGGGAACCTCATACTATAATAATAGCCAAACTAATGATTCCATATTTAAATCTATGCTAAGTATATTTTGAAATTTTTTTCAGGTTCTAATCACCTTCAAGATTTTTTAAATGTAGACAGCACATATTCCATTTAGCTAACCATTTAATATTCAGCAGTAAATAGTTATTTACTTATTTTTCAGCTAGAACAAAAACTAAGAAAAAATATTTACATTTTCATCACTTGGACACTAACAAATGTATGAGCAATGTTTTATTTTTCACTGTTTTATGGGGAATGGGCTGTAAAGATCTTGCCATGCAATGAATTATTTTACATAATTTCATGCTTGTTTATATATATTTACTAAAAACAGAATTTTTTTTTTTAAAAAAGAAAAACCAAATATTAGTTGCCAAACATTACTTTGGAGATAATTTAATTATCTACAAATTGTAAAATTTATAAAATGCCATTTATACAAAAATAACTAGCTTTTTACAATTTTAAATTTCCAAATTTTAATTATTATTTTTTTACATTTTTGTTTAGCTTTAAAGTGGAAAACGTAATTTCTAATTTTGATTAAAATTTATATAATATTATATATGTTAATAGAAAGGATTTCATGTCATGGTTACATCAGGATGTTATGCTCATAATCTGGCATTCTTAACTAGGCGGCATAAAACTTGGATTCTTTTTCTTAAGTTTCAAATAGCCAATTCACATAAGCTAATCAATTTGGATTGAGTAAATAGGTATTTATTCTTAGAAAGAGAATAAAACAAAGAGGACAAATATTAAAATAATTATCACTCAGTCTTGGAAAATTGTTTAGTAAAGCTTACCTTTAATTATTTCTATAGAGACTATTGGAGTGGTTTATTTAAAACCTATTTACTTTTATATACACCAATAAATATTTGGATTTTAACATTTTGCATTTATTTATATCTTAATTATTTTAATACATAATTTTAAATTCTTTACCAAAAACAGAGAAAAGAAAAGATCACTTAAAAAATTATTTTCTATCTATCAATATTTTTCCATTCAAAACTTTTTGTAACTATCACACCATAATGTAATACCTTTTTTACTCCCTCTTTCCAGCAAAAAAGAAAATATTACAATACCCATTATAAAAATTTTGAAATACTTATTACCAAAAGATTTAAAAAATCTTCAGAAGACAATAATTTAAATTGTTTATTTTTAAAAAATAAAATTTATATTGCATTTTAATGCCAATTAAAGATACTATCTATAATAATAAATGAAATAATGCATGGTGGCATAATTGCAGTTTCTTGCATTAAAAATATGGTACATTAAGTAGGAACATGTGATTTAAAAAAAAATTAGTTCTACTTTTGCTCAATAAATGGAACCGCTAGTATTTTTAAGAAAGTCATATTTATACAGTACATAAGGCCAGCCAACTAATACTGTATCAGCTATAGAGAACACACAAGTTGGTTTTTCCTTTTAATGCATCTAATCTCCAGCGTAGTGAACTAGTAGACTGCTGATGGATCTAGTGTCTTGCCTTCAGCAATATCTGATTCATGGTAGTTATTTGTATTACTCTGGAAGTTAGCAACTACAAATATGATGGTCAAATTACTAATATAGATGGAAACATAACAGATGAAGTTAATCATAGGATTAAACCAGGATGGAGTGCTTTCAATAGAAATACCTAACTATTAAATGGAAATATACTTATGTGTTTGAAAATGAAGATTTTTAATTTCATCAGTTTTTATTTATGGATCTGAGACTTGGACTTTTAACAAAAAAGATTAAAAATGAGATAGCTCCAATATGAAAGCCATTAATGGATATCAGCTGCATAATGAATTAAATCTGTAGTAACTTATTATTTATCTAAAATATTAGACATTTAATATTTAATAGCTATATTAGCTTTGATTTAAATTTAAGTTGTTTTATATATAATTTGAGCTTGTGTTCAAACTATGAATAGCATTAATTTTCAGAATTTTTATCGCAATATATAGTGATCATGTGATAATATAGTAATTTAATAATATTTATCTGTAACATTTTGAGTAATTTATTTTAAAATTAATATTATACATTCTACATGTAAATACATTATTTATGATACTATATTTATTTAAAAATTACTATAAAATATTTGTATTTTTTATAAATACACATTTCATTGAATCACCATATGTGTTGAAAAAATATTTTGGAGGACAATTTCCTGTTGGAATAAAAAAAATTACTTGACTAAATAATTAATGATATAAGATATCTTTTTAAAAATGTTAATTATTTTTCTTCAAAAAATATATTACTATTTAATGATTCTCTTAATTAAATAGTAATATACAACTGCAGATTGGCTTTGTGAAGTTAAAAGAAAAGGTGAAGAGACAATTGATTTAAAAAGTGGACATGTATTCTACTACAAAGGCACAAATATTGGAAGTACAAGTGGAGTAACAAATCATTATTTCAGTATGGAGACATTTTTTTTTCTTCTGTCATATTTCAGTAAGAACTGGCTCATTAATACTAATACCCAGTATTCATATTCCCAATTCTTGTCATATAACTAATAACCTTTATCTTTATATTCCACCCACTATTTATAACATTTTAAAAAAAAATTCTTTCAACATATTATACTACAAAAAAAGTTCTGATATATCACAATTACACTCCAAATTATTATCTTATTTTTACCTTCCTTTTTTGTTAATCAATTAACAATAAACATCTTCTAGTGTTATTATCTATCATGTCATATTTAAATTTTTTTATTATATAATTATAAAGCATTATATTCATATTAAAATTATCTCTGAATTCTACATTTTTTTGTCCAATCAATCTATGTAACCTCTTTCATCATCTCCTCTTAATGATGTAGAAACATGGCATTTATGTTTCTCATGTGGTAAGAGTTTTTAGCTTCTTAATAACATTACGAATTGTATGCTCTAACCATTTCTTTCAATACTTTGAAGAGGGATTTCTTTTTAATAACATTTTTTTGCAAATCGTATAGGATTAATTTATTGATGTTTGCTAATTGGGTTGATAGCATAAAATTTAAAATTATTTTACAACAGTTTCATAACTTAATATAAGAAAAATTATTAAAAAGAAATGTAAAAAGTATTACAATTTTAAATAAATATTAATATTTAAATGTTTGAAAGATATATGTATATTAAATATAAATACAAGGAATATTAATTCCCAAAACACAGAGATAAATAGCACATTTTTGATGCTGAGCACTTTTGTCAAAAGCAATAGATATGAAGTTAAAAAAACACATCAAAACTCAACACAAAAGTTATGAAATCACCAATCTAATTAGATATATTCCAAACAGTACTCAATTGAATGCTATTAAACTTTCTATTCATTATAAAATTACCATTAGAAATAAAACAAGCCCTTTAATTTTATGTTATCTGTCATTGCATTCACTACAACCATTTTTATTTCACAAGGATTGAAAATGTCACTAAATAAACACTTATGCTCCAAAAATGACATCAAAGAATTCAACCTAGCTTTACTCTAACAAGACATATGCTATTTAAACTACATATTAAGTTTGCTCTGGATTCACCATAATAAATATAAATATGATTATGAATATTAAATATATAATTTAAAATAAAAGAGATACCGCATGGCAGTCCTTATTTAACATTATATATGTATGTAAATATATAAAACTAAATGAGAGAGAACTTAATATAATAATCTAAATAAAATTAAAACAAACAACTAATTATCTTATTGAGACCTTTTCAAGATACAATGTTTTATATGTCACATGACTTATTAACTATATTTACTCCACCTATTAGACATTATTTTACTTTCAACAATATAATTAACAATATACATATAGATGCACAAACAAATGACATAAAATATAAAATAAAAGTACATAAAAAATAACAATAATAATAATTTAAAACTATATAAATATATTTTAATATACCTACATAAATAAATAAATATTCAACTCCCCCTTCCTTTTATAAACCCTCATTTACCATTCACCTCTCACTTTTTTGCCATAATTTTTAAATCTTCCAATTATCTAATAATGCCCATTTCCCACCTAATCTTGCTGGATCTTTAACTATATTTTTACACATCTATCCAAATTTTTCTGAATGTATAAAGTTTTATAACATATCCTGTTTCGATAATCTTTCGCATATTTTATAATTCTAATATTTTTCTCGCACTCCATTTTATGATCAGTATCTAAATAATGTATATATGGATCTAATCTAATATCTTTCCTAGTAATCACGCCTCTATCACTTATTATTTATCCTGTCTGTCCTATATATATATCTTATTATAACTCTCACATTCAATTTTAAAAACCATTCCTCCCTTACTACTCGTACCATCTATCTTATTTGTATTATATACTCAAAGACTTGCTATTTTTATATCATCTGGTAACTTCTCTTTTACTAACTTGTTCTACACATCCCTTGAATATGGAATAGACATCCATTTACAATGTTTATATTTATTCTTATCATACTTATTTCTACTATTTATATTTTGATTTCTAAAAATTATTTTAATTATCTTTTTTTTATATCCTATTTTAACACAATCATTTTCTACTTCTAATTTTTGCTCATATGCCTCTTTCTTATCTAATGTAAGTTTATCATTCTTTAACTTAAATCCCTTTAAAACCCCTACTTTTTGACATCATGTCTGATATGATTTTTGATCAATTAAATCTCTAAAAACATTCCTTCAATAAAATATAATTAAGTATTCTTTATTAGCTTAGAACTTTGTGGGGTTATGTGCAGTGCTAGAGTGGTGGATATTGGAGCTCAAAGTCCATGGATCATGATTCCACTCTGTCATTTTCAGTGCTCAAACATATAAATTCCAAGCAAAAAAACATTCAAAGTTTATTTATTTATTGGGTCAGAAATTATTATATTTTAAAACCTTAGATATAGAGTTTAAATTTACCTAAAGATGAAATATATCTACTATGTTTTATAACTCACCATGATAATTTTATTCCCAATGACCATTTTAAAATTTATATACCTGATCATACCTTGGGTATATTTAAAAAAATATTTTTTTACAAATCATTTATTTATTGTTATAAGGTTGTTTATTATTAAAATCATCAAATTATAAGTTATCTAATTTTATTTTATTATGTCTTCACTAATATACAAATAACAACTTGGACTTGTTTTATTGTTATTCTATCTTTAAAAATACATTATAGATTTGATATGTTATTCTAAAGGTCATTTTAATTTAAAAATAATACCTTTGTCTTGGAGTTAAAATAACATTTCTTATCTCCATATTTAATAGAAGATGCAAATAACTGAACAATAATTACATTTTTAGGTGTATGTGTTTCTGTATATATACATGTGTTGACTCTGAGTTTGCAAATATTTTAGATGTAATGCTTGTTCAAAGATAATGTTTGTACTAATGTTTTAACAGTAAACCAAATCATAATTATATATTTTTTATTATTATTTTAAAACCAGATTTAAAAGTTATTATTGTAATAATGTTTTAAAATGCTTTTGTTCTCAAATTACATTCTAAGAAGATATATTACTGAAAATGCTATTTTATTTTGTAAAAGGAATATAGGACTCTATTAAAAGAAAAATAACTTAATCAGAATAAATGGGACAAATGCAAGTGTATTCACAACAATAGTATTTAGGATTACTTCGTAAAATTATGTTAATAAAAAAATAATATAAATAGCCTATGCATTCACTTGGAAAACCCTTATTCTTATGTTCAGTCGGCATAATGAGTGTTCCACTTTTATAACCTTTTTTAACAATAAATATTTTTTAATATGCAGTAAATGTATTTTACGGATGTTTTAGAGAAAACAATATGATGAGAGGGTAAATAAAAATCTGACATTTATCCTGGAGGACAAACTTACTTTTTTTTTAGGAACTCTAAAACTACAGCTAAATGGAATTAATCATTTTCTGTAGCATTCTGAAGGTTTTTTGAAAACATTTTAAAATATTTGCTTACATTCACTGTGAATATACATAAGTAAAGCCAAAGGATAAAATTAACAAATTGCCAAGGACTCAGAGATAATAATGATTCACTAGTGAAAAAATATTGACTGTAAACCTTTGTATATGTGTTTATATAATCTTATGCCTATGGATTATTGACACACTGAGGGATAACATGATAACTATTTCAAATAGAAAATTTAACAGCAGAAATATTTAATAAAATCAAACATGGAAAGTAATATTTATCTACATTCATGTTTTATATATATGTCAATGGAACGGAATTGTAAAGATACATATAACTTCTAATGTGATAATAATCATTAAAAAGGATTAATAAAGCCCAACACCTTACTGAAAATTTATACTTTGTTCTTGTTGGCTACCATGTTCTAACTATCAAATTCTCTTAATGGATTATATATATTTTTTGGAACTGAATGAAAGGAATCTAAAAGCAGTAGAACTTTTGATTATAAACATTAGTCATTATTTACAGGTTGTTTGTTTTCATTTATGATTTAATATTACTATTATTATATTTAAAGAGTCATTTTAACATATATTTTATGAATGAATATTTAAATAGACACTTAATTAAAAGAAAATTATAATAGTTCTTTAAATTTTATGATCAATGATTAAAATAGATTTTTGTTTAATAACTTGTTTAGGTTTGTTCAGAATCTGTCTAGTGAACAAATTGTAATAAGTGGTCCATCCAAATTAATATGTAGATGGATATTTTCATTTGTTTTTGGAATAAAAATTTTGTCTAGAATCACTTGGTGGTTTAAATACACTCAGCTTCATATAGTTTTTTAATTTTAATTCCTATAATATAATCATAATTTTTTTTATTAAATTGGAATTTGGAGTTTTATTTACATTAACAAATATAAAAATAGCAATCATAATTTATTTTAAAAAATAAATGTGGATACACAAGGTCTAACTAGTGAATAATGTAAATATTATTACTACACTGGTATTTGATGATTAATCAAAGTTAATCTAACATTTTCATCAATGCTCATTGATGTCAATGCTATTAATAAATTTTGTAATAACATTCTATTAGTTATTTGGCTTAGTATTTTTCTTATATACTTTTGGGATATAACGTGAATTTTAAACACAACAGTCTAGGGATTATTTAAAATGAATACCAATGTAAATTTAACAGCAAATTTTTAGTATTATACCAACATAAATTTTAAAGCATTTTATTTATAAAAGCCTGCTAAATTCTCATTCTTTTACATTATTATGGATTAGATACTGATATATCACTACCAATTTTAATTTTTACATGTATTCATTATATGTTTATGTTATTCAATTAATATTGTTTTAAAATGTTAACTTTAAACTTTACAGGACATTAATACGAGCTAGTATTTTTTTATTCTTGATTATATCAGTATAAATTTGGTATTTGAAGCCAAGGCATATGAATAGAGTCTTACATTTTTTGTCTCATTTTTTAAATATCATTACAAATTTTGGAATCCTCATTATGGGTCTTTGATGAGTCTCTCTTATATCTTGTTCATTTTTATTCCATGATAGATTTGGTACCTCAACATGAGTACATAATAGATAGCTCAATCCTCACACTTGATTATGACAGATAGCTAGCTAGCTACCTACTTGTCTGCCTGCCTGTCTGTCTACCTATTTACCTACCTACCTACCTATTTATCTATCTATCTATCTATCTAATAACCTACCTATCTACCTACTTATCTATATATATATTGATATGGTATTTCCTGTCATCTCATATGTAAATACATATATATTTAATTTTGTAGTTATTTCATTAGTTTATAAATAGAATTTTATAAAATAATTTATCATATTATCTTATAATTAATCTAGTAAAAAAAATGTTCATCTCACTAAGAAATCAGACTTTCAAGTTTGATCTTTTTTTTAAATTTATTTAAGTTGATTGTAGTTTGAGATAAATTAGTTGCCTTGAATTGTAAGTTTTTTTTTAATAAAAGCTTTTTTTGTTGAAATTCTTGGAAAAAGTTGGGTTGGGGGGAAATTAGAAAAGGTCATAATTAAACTCTATTGTTGAAATCCAAGTAAATACCAATTTGTAATTAAAAGTATTGTAAGAGTCTGTCCATTGTAAATTTTGTTAATTAATCAAGAACTTTTAAAAAAAAATTAAACCAAAAAGATTTGAATCCTGTTCAGAAAATAAAATTAATTAAAAATGCAGAGAGAGAGGAGATAATTGAAAAAAGTATAACTTACAGTCTTCTTTTGTTCATGGATTGATTATTAAAACTTTTCATTGAAAGTTATTGCTGCAAGTTACTATGAAAATGTTCTCCAGCTAGAGAAAATCAATGATTTCTCTCCCATGGGAAACTGTTTCCTGAGCTGCACCTGAAGTATGTTAAGGAAATTCCATCTCTGAAAGAGACAAAGCTAGACAGCTATCCAAGGGTATATCCAGAAGCAAGAGGACTTAGAGGATTCACACAAGAATTTACAGGAAAATGTCAACCCATAGATAATATCCCTCTAATTAAATTTGATGGACTAATAGTCACCCAGTATTTTGGGAAATGAATGGATGACACAAATTTAATCCATATTAGCAGCAGATCAACAAGTCAGTAATTATAAACTGTTTATAAAATGAACTTTTTCTACTGTGATTAGCAAAATACAATTATAGACTCCATCAGTTCTGTTCTATGTATATTAGCTACTGTATATTTGGAAACATTTCAATAATAGAGTATAGGGTTATTTTGAATCATTTATTCATTATTGTTGACATATTTTGGAGGTTAGGTTTTTATATTGATTTCATTTTTTAAATATTCTTTATTTTATTATCTTTGTTATACTCCTGCATATGTAGATTTTGGTCTCACAAATGTGAACTGCTCAATTGTGGAGAGATAAAAAGTAGATTATAATCAGTTTACATTCCTGTCATAAAAACACAAGATGCTGTAATAGGTGGATGTCAAAGCAAAATCGATGAACATAAGAAAACAAAAGACGTTTATGCCATGATTTAGTGGTTAAGCTTAAATTATTTAACATTGGCAAGAGAGAGGTTTTGAGTTAAGCTATATACAGCTAATTCACTATTATATATTATGCCTCGATGGTCACCCCTATTTGGATGGGTTGAGAACAATAAAGTGGACCTTTGTTGGTTGTATGTTAGTGATGGACATATTACCTTGGGAAAGATTATTATAATGTTAGAATAGGATAGTATCATTAATCAATTGGCAAGCAATTATGCTAATTGGAAAGTATTTTATTTTTATATAGATCGAAATAATTCAGATTGAAGTGAGAGGGGATTAAGATGGGAATTAAAAAGGAAAAAGTATAATAAAGATTATTATATAGTCATAATTGCATGTCTCTCTTGTTATTTTAGAATATAACTAATATTGACAACAATATTGTTCTCTGGAGAGAGAATTTACCAGAGTTATTAGAATCTGCAAAATATTATACTATAAAAGATTATGTGGCTATGTTACATATATAAATAAACACTACAATCGTAGAATAATCTTCTTGGTCTAGTGCTAGGCTATCTGCCTGCTGGTGCCCTCATACCAACTACTATAATTTGTATAATCTTGGTAATTTTGTGGCTCTAAATCATTTTGTACCACTGAAGAAAAGCAGCCTTTTTTGTATTTGTAAAGTTCTGAATTATTTATTAATATAGGATCATAAATATCTTTTAATCAATTGGGTGTATTATATAATAGTACATGTATTGATTACAGGTGGGAAGCTAGCTAATTTTTATAATAATGAGATTCGGTGCATAAGTTATGAGTCTTTTTATAAATATTTAAAGTTATTTTAACATCTCTATCTATAAATAAATATGAAAAATATTTATATAATATATTAAGAAATTAAAGGAATATTTTATTAATTTCAAAATATATTCAAATATCAAATAATCTAAATCTTAAGAGCAATTATAATATTTATTAATGATCATATATGTCTGGAATCTGTTGTGATAAATGAGTAATAATAATTATATTAATAAAAATCATTTACATTTTATTTTCAATAACATTGAAATATGGAAAAACAAAAAAAATAAGTTCATTAACATTATCGAATTCAACTATAATTTATTGTGGTATTTACAAGTAGAAAATAAATTTGTTTCAAACTAAATCTTTTTTTAAATTCTATTGAAGTTCTGGAAAAGAAAACCAAACAAAAGAATACCATTAATTACTCCTTATATATTCTTATTTTAAATATTCAATAATTCTTCGGTTTATTTTGTGGTAGAGATTTATATAAGCATAAATATATTGGTTATATATATGTGCATATGAATATTTAAATTCAAACAAATAAAAAATATTTTATCTGACATGACAATATTTTCTTTGCGAATTCTAAATTAAAAAATAGCTTGCAAAGTAATAATAAATGTATGTAAAAAAATATTATTTGCCTTTTATTAAATTAATAAAAAAAATATGATTTCTTTTTAAAGTCTTTATGAACCACTCTTTATCTTGATCATCTCAAAGTTAATAAGATTTCAAATGTTCTAAAGGCAATTAGAGTTTTAATAAAATGATTTATTTTTTTAATAATATGCAAAAGAGTCTATTGTTCTTATTCTTTATTTAGAAAGTAACCGAACAATTCCTGGAATGTCATACTTGATTATTCCATATAGATGTAAACAACTGCGATCTGAGGGCTTCATTCAATAATTGTAGGCTTATCATTTTGTAGGTAAAATAATCTTTTAACCTAGTCAAGCGTTGGTGGCCTAGCGGTTAGCATAGCTGTCTTCCAAGCAACTGGTCCGAGTTCGCTTCCCAAGCATTGGTGGCCTAGCGTTTAGCATAGCTGCCTTCCAAGCAGCTGGTCCGGTTCGCTTCCCGATCAGTCAACGCTTCGACATATATATAAACAATCTTTTAACTTTCTTAAAGATTTCTTTATTATGCAATCATGTTATGATGACTTTTTATTTTTGCCGAATATAGATGATATCTTGGCAAATATATTGGTATGATTTCAGAGAGGATCAGGCAACCAAGACACCATTTTACTTTATATGTTTTAGAAGTGAGTAAAAGCTTTTTATTTCTTTTAATATATTTAAAGAAAATTTTTGATCACATCACTGCCTTGACATAAGCATTATTATAACATTTTTTGAATAAAAATATTATATGATGTGATATCTGATTGCCTTTTTAAATATATTCTTATACAGTTGTACACACACTTTTCAAAACTATTTAGAATTCCCAGGATTAAGCAAATATTTTTTAAAATATTTTAAATAATCTTGCTCAAAATTTTATGAACTCCCAATTAAAAAAAATTAAATTTAACAATCTATCTAAAGATACACATCAATAAATAACATAATAAAATTAATTTAATTGAGATTTAGTTTGATTATAATTCCTTTGATATCTATTTATAATTTACTTGAATGATTTATTGGCATTTAAAAATAATAATCTGAAAATGTTTTATCAATTTTATAAATAAAGATTTTAAAATAAAATACAAACATACACAAGAATAAAAAAATTGACCCAAGAAAATATTTTTTTTATATTTTATTTTAATGTAAAATCTGATATAGGGATACTATTACATACAAGATATTTATTTATGTTGTAATGGTATAGATCTGGGGTGTAACCTGGAATGATGTAAAATCATCATCATCAACCCCAAGTCAATGTTTGTTTTAATATTCAATATAAAAGGAATGAGCATGAGAGATCACTACACCTAATTATAAGTAACTATAAGTTCACAAGTATTACACAAAAGTAATGATCATTCATCATGAAGAATGATCAGCAATAAAAATAAATCAACAGACAATCTTATGACTGGATTTGAAATGGGTCTACTATTAGTCCTTTCCAGCTTGAGGGAGATTATTTAAACTATAATTTGGATGAACAAACTTAAGTGCTAATCTATAAGAATACAACAGAAAAATAAAATAATGCTGGGATACTAAAATATGTTGATCATTATCAATGTTCTGGCCATTTAGTACCATTAATATACTTGCCAACTATAAACTTAATTTCTAATAAATATTAAACTAAATAAAATGTAGTGCATGAACTTTAGAAAATATCCCTTTTGTATTAATTCAGGATCATCATCAATTGGATGTCCATAAACACTACATATAAACTCTTATATATAGCAGACTGCTATGCATGAATCTGGCTCAGAAACAAAGGCTCTCTAATGGTTATTGTAAACAAGAGATGTAATACAATATATAATATTTTAAAACTCTTTAGGATTGAGTAAATTCACTGGAATAACATTAACAATAAAATATCAATTTATTAATAACAATACAATGAAATTAAGGTCTTCAGAATACAACCATACATATAAATTAAGTCTTCTGATTTAATTCAAAAAGAAATCTATAACATTATAATTTACAAATATGTTTTAATAGGTTTACATGAAATGCACATATATAAGCAAACAGATGTATGACATAAAAATTTATGAACATATTTGAATTGTCATATAAATATGATTAATTTTAACATATATGTGTCTATCTGACATGCATCTATATAAACACAGATGTGAATAATAATGGGAGAATTGTTATATAATAATAAAATAAGTTATTACATTTAAAATAATGACTGTTTTCACATATATATGTGGGTACCCATGGAATTTCATGCACACATTGCCATTTATATCATATGATTTTTAATCTATCAAAATAATAAAATTGTTAAAAATATATTTTTCACAATTAATTCCATGTTGAAAGTACACATAAAACTCACACATATGTGTGTATATATGAAAAAATGATTTGAATCAGTTATTAATTCATTCAATATATAATGGTAAAAAGAAGTTTCTTTTCCTTTTTTTTTAAAAAAGTAATATTAATTTTTTGACAGTCCTTCATAACTTTTCTTTTTTTAAAAAAGTAATGTCACATCTTTGACTGGTTACTCTTGATTAATTATAAATGTGTTTTAAAAACATTCCAGCAAGTTATTTTTTCTTCCCCAATCATGAAAGATTTTTGGAGTATTCCTTTATTAATAAAATATACTGGAAATTCATCTTACTTTTTGTTGAATAAAGTTATTTATTTAAAAAAATTGTAATTCAAAAAAATAAATCACTAGCTAAACTTATATATATATATGACACAGTATCTTTATCTGTGCTTTTCTGCATATAGATAAAACAGTATACATATAAATTAATTGTTCAGCAAACTGATGGCCCCTTTTAAACAATAGACTGCCTTAGTGTTATTTTCAGGAAAGGTATAATCTGGTTACTGTTGACCTACAATCAGCTCCCTTTAGTGAAGAATTTGATAGACTTCAAACATACTACTACTAGTACACAATATGGGCAATGGAGAACACAGAAAGCAGATCTTTTACTTCCATATCAAGCTGAACTCTACCATAGAAAACTAGTAGCAGTAGCTGGACTTGCAATCTTTTACCTTCAATTACAACTTCATGGTAACTCTGTTGTCACAATCTGTAAAAATGTAAAAAAACTACCTTCTAATCTTTTTTCCAACCTTTTAAAATTAGGGTGGGGGAGGAATATAGTAATTAAAAATAAATTTTCTTTATCTTGATTGAAAAAAATTAATGACTCTTTTGTAATTCAAGCTTAATCCTTTTTAAACAACTTTGTGAAATTTTATCAAAATATGTTATACAAGCATTAATTATATAAAAAAAAAAATTGGTAATCATAATAAAAAAAAATTAAATTCCAAAATATTTAATCCTTAACTGTTATTCCAGTGTAATATAGAAAATATCTATGAAAAATTTGTTTGTGTTTATTTATACTTTTTTTTTCAACTTTATATATATATACATACACACATACTACTGTTGTTGTATGCCACGACACACATAACCATCTCAATATAGTTGAAAATTTAATGCGTCTTGCAATATTTTTTAATATAGAGATGTAGAAAACATTTTACTTTTTCCCCCACTCGTCTTATTATTATTATTATTATTTGTTTTTTTGACATTTTCAAATAGTAATAATGAATAAAAAGTAGATAAAGAAATTATATTAGAAGTATTGTTAATATCACAAAAAGTTAAAAATATATGTGTGAATTTATTTATGTTTAAAAATAAAAAATTTGTGATTTATGTATATGTATTTTTTATATTTTAAATTGTTTATATATATTTAATTATTTGCATTATTACTTTTTTGTGTCAACAATACAATGTAAAATGTTTGAAGAAAAAGTTAAAATAATTATTACTAACACACATGTGAATTTAATGAGGACCAATAAGAGATGAACTTAATATTCCTTAAAACGATACAAATCTAAAATACCATGGAGATCAATTATGTAATAAAAGAAAAGAGCACATAAAGATTGTATTTTTTATTATTACTTTTTTTGGTATACAGAAGACTAGCAAAGTTTTACTCTTGCTAATTATATTTTATCCCTTAAAAATAAAAGACTTTATTAAACTGAACATGGAAAGCAAAATGCATATGTAAAAGAGTGACTTATTCAAGGTCTTAATCTTTTTTTGCTTACATCTACTAATTTTCACAAAATGAAAGACCATTAACAAGCATGCATCTATAAAAAAAGATTGTATTAAACAATTAGCTATCCTTGTCCAGAGAAATGAAACAACACCATAATGAGAGAACCATTCCAATAATGATTAATCTTATTAATCCATCTCAACATGATTTGCAGAAATAATATTTCAAAACCAACACAAACTCTTCAAAAATTTATGCATTCATCAATAGAAGATTTTATCAGCCATATTAACAGAGTCAAGTCAAGGTCAAAGCAGAGACTCTTCAAATAACTGTTTATCTTATTAATAAAATGAAAACATTTTATGAGAAGGTCAATTGAGTATAATTAATGTTTAAAACTGATTGTGTATACACATTTGTTATTCTTTAGCATTTCATGAAAATATTGAAGTTCATTAACAGATATTATTATTTTTATGATTTATATTGCATACATATATACTTAACATATAGCATATATGTATTGTGACTTCAAATTTTGTCATGCTGATGTAAATTTTTATTGTAGCATAGTATCTAAAAAAAATTGTTTTAGTAGTTTAATATTTCTGATAAGCAAACATTGTCACTACTTAATAATTAAATGTTTATAATGTTTGAATCCCTTTAGTAGCTCTATTGTAATCTTTAAAATGCTCAATTTTAAAGTCATTAATAATGTAAAATAATGAACCAAAATAAAATACATAACTATATAAATAATACCGTAAAAATGTTAAACAATAAAATCAATAAAATGATAAAAAAACAACATAAAATATAAAAAACATAATAAAACTGAAACAAATATAAATATAATCAAAAGCAAATAAAATAATTCAAGTAATAGAAAATAAAATATACAATATAAATAAATTATACATGTGTATTCCTTATTGTAGATATACAAATTTATGAACAGCTATTGATTTAAATATATTATTCATTTTATTATCTTTTTAATACTTCCCTAATTATTTTTATTCCTTATAAACGTAAACTTTAATTTTTTTATTTTACTTTTATATAATTTTCAGTTCAACTTTAATTTATTTATTAAGAATATGCTTTTTAATTTTTAAATGATATAATATATATTATTTTCTTATTCATTCTATGATTTGAAAATTAAAAAGAATATTTTTAATAAATAAATTAAGGTTGATCTGAGAATTATATAAAAATAAAATAATAAATATTTTATTAATGTGAGGATAATAAAATTAAAGTTTAAGTTTATAAGCAATAGAAATAATTAGGGTATTATTAAAAATAACAAACAAATAAATAATATATTTAACTTAATAGTTGTTCAGGAATATATATATACAGTCAGGAATACACATGTATAATTTATTTAATTTATATTGTACAAAATTCTCCATACAGTAGTGATCATGTGATGTTTTGATAGTTTTATTTCATATTGTATATTTTGTTTTATATTACCTGAATCATTTTATTTGGTTTTGATTATATTTATTTCAGTTTTATTATGTCTGTTATATTTTATGTTGTTTTTTACCATCTTATTAATTTTATTGTTTTACATTTTTATGGCAATATTTATATAGTTATGTATTTTATTTTGTTTCATTATATCATAGCTCTAAAAAAGACTGCAAGACAGTTGAAACATAAGATTGTGTGTACAGATATATATACCAAAAAAAAATTTTTGTTAAAAAATGTTCAAAATAGAGTGGATAATTTCATTTATGTAAGATATTACAGCAAAATAAAGAAAGTGCTGAATGTGGTAATGGAAATATAATTGATAAGATTTTTCATGTTGAATAAGACTTAAATAATTTTTTTTTTAGTTTAGTTTAAAATATAATTTTTATCAAGGAAAAAAAATATAGAAAATTTCAATGAAATTCTGTATTATATTCAAAATACATTTTAAAAAAATTAAAGATAAACTATATAAATAGATCTGAAAAAAAGAAAATCTTTGTTTTTGTAAAATGGTGAGTTAAGAGATGGATTTATTAGATAGAGTTTAAAATTTTTCTCTCCAATGATAAAAAACATCAAAAAATTCAAAAATATTAGATTTTGTAAAATATTTATGTATTTGTATTAAATATTTTTTGTATATTTTAAGTGTTTACATTTTTTTGTTTTTATTTTTTAAATAAAAATATTTGAAATATTGTTTATAAAAAGATAATATTAAGTAATTAAATATCAGTGAATGAGAAAATATTTTGTTCATATTAAATTTGTTTATAAAATTTAATTCAATGGTAAAACAAGTTTTAAAAAAATCTAACAGGATTCTTTGCTTTTTATATATTAATACCTATGTTTGAAAGCTAATAGGAAAAAAAACAATATTTGGAATGGTATATAAAATTCCTAACTACAAAGAAATTGTTAAGAACATAGCAAATTACCAATAATAATGATCAAGATATTATTATTTGATCACTGAACCATATTACCTAGACCAGGGGTCCCCAACCCTATGCCTGCGGGCACCATGGTGCCCGCCGCTATCCTAACGCGATAAAAAATTATTTATCTGATACAAATAAATTTAATTTTTAAAATTTCTTATAAATTATTGTATTATATTGGAATCAAATTGTAGGGCATACTATACTTTTACAGCGTAAAAATATAAACGTTAATTATATATTAACATTTTATTTTTGAAATAAATATTTTTTTGTACATTATGTGTATTATTAACAATATCCAACTATAAATTTACATTGAAAAAATAAATGGTGCTCGCCACCTGGTTGAAAAAATAAATGGTGCCCGCCACCTGGCTGATATTATAGAATGTGCTCTTAAGTGCAAAAAGGTTGGGTACCCCTGACCTAGACATATCAACATGCTTTGTGAAAAAACTTAACATACATACATTTTAAAAAATATTAATTTAAAAAAAATTGTTTTTTCAACTTTCTATACTTAAATTATATACATTTTAGAATATATTTTCAATTGTTAGGAACAATAGAAAAGGAAATAAGTATAACTAATTAAAAGTTTTTTTTTATTTTTTTATTTTTACAAAAAAAAAACAACGCATCTCTTGTATTCTAATGCCCACAAGAATTTATTTATATTATTAAGTGTAAAAAAGTACTATAGCAATTAAATAGACAGACAATTATTGATAAATATTATACTCACCAATAATTATCTATCATAGAATTTACGATAATACTATGAGCATTGTTTTCAAAAGTTACATGTGAGATGTGGAAAGATTTATATCATTATTTTGCTTCTTTTTTAAGAGGATAAAATTAAGCCTCTAAAGGATGCAACATCAAAAATAATTTGAAAGTATTTAAAACTGAGGCTTAGATAAACAAAAATAAAAAAAGTAAAAAAAAAATGAATATGTTTAAAAGTTTTTGAAACTAAATATGGAAAAAGAATAGAAAGCAAATTAGTAAATTACACTAAGAAGTATTCAAAAAGAAATGATCTTTCATAAGAAAGATTAAGAAGTAAAAATTTGATTTGTTATATTCTTAGAGATAAAAAAAATGTATAAGAAAAAATAGAGGGAAAAAAAATGAAATTACCATCTTAAATGGATAGAAGATTATGCAAAGCCTGGAATTTAAATTTGGTCTAGACAAATTTTAAAAACACAAGTAGTTTTAGGATTTTTTTTTTTTAAAAAAAAAAATCATCTCACAGCCAATGAAACTAACTATCTGGTAAAGGTTGGAAAAAATATTCAGCTATTATTAACTATAAGATATAAAGGCATTAGATTAATCTAAGCTCATCAAATGAGTTACAATTTTCTGATTGTAAAGTAAAAAAATGCAGTTATAATATGATAGGACTTCGAGACTAATGAGAGACGAGTTATACTTATATGGGTACTAAGCTTATGGCTAACCTTTACCTTATTTTTAATGATATAAAAACAGCATAACTAGAATTTTTGAGGCCTTATGCAAAATTTCAAAAAGACTTCTTTTAATATTTATAAGCTACAACTTAATATTTTTTGAAGATATACGAAAAAAAAAAAAAATCGAAAATTCAGGGTTCATATGCATTGCCTATGTTTATTTCATAATAGTTATACTCTGTATAGAAATAGATACTTCAATCTGAATTAAAAAAAATAGAAAGTAAAATGATCTAATAAACTACTGTATGTAAAACAGGATTTTGAGCTAATCATCAATAAAACAAGTTATATATAATGTGACATTGCTTTTATGTATATATTGTACACTACTCTGGGTATGACTGACCCACTTATTACTACTAATAATAACTCTTTCATTCTAGCTCGGCCAAATTCCTACATAAAAAATTCTAGTAATGCATATCTAATATAAATTACACTAATCTTAATAAATTGTTTAATAATTTATCATTACAAGTCATGAGATTTATTACTATTTAAATCATCCACTAAGGTAATCTCCTTTTTAATATTAAGCACATAACAAAAAGTATATACTTAATGGCATAGGAATATCAATGTACACAACTTCACTAAAATATCAACGATAGTCCCATGACACACACTTAAGAAAAATAAATCATACTTAATATTAATATTTCTAAAACTAAATTTAACTATAATACTATTTTAAATTCATTTATCTAACCAAATAATTCTATCTCTCAGTTGACTAATATTGTATAAGTCAATTAAAATCTTAGGTCATTATTATTTTTAAAATAAATAATAATTGATATAACTAAATGTAATAAGGAATTTTACATACATCTAGCTATATAAAAATAATAATAATCAAGGTACAAATACTTCCCTTTTAAAATCATTAACTAATTTACTTGTAAACTAGACTAAAGCTTAAGTTAAAATTATGAACTAATGATCACTATTTATTATCCTAAATAAATTCAACATAATTTCTTATTACCACGTAATATGACATTCTAGATATCAGTCTTTACTATGATCATTGACTCAGATAAAGAAAAAATACATTACTTAATTTTTAGATTCAATATAAAATATCTTTAACGATTATAGTATATTTGTTATTTATTATTTCATTTAGATTATGTGCAATAATATCTAAATATGCTTAATTATTACAATGCCTGTGTGGTTATGATGATGAGTAATGACTTGAAAATAACAAGAAAAGGGACTATAGACATTTTGTTAATTATAAAACAACATTAACAGTTTATTATAACAACAATATAAAATTTTAAGAAAAATACAAATATTATATTTTAAAACATATATATTTAACAGATTATAAAATTTAAAAATTAACATTAAAAAAATATTTATAAGAGAAGTAAATAATATGCACTTTGCTTTTAAATTATTTACGATTGTATCTTTCACACTGAACTTTGTGACTATTAAGATATTTCATAATAATTCCATACTAAAACATATCAGTAATATAGACAACTTATATATTATCATATTCTATATTTTTCAAAAATATGTTCTTCTATCATTATTTATTAATTTTAATATTCTGTAATAGGATAACTTAATTATAACTATAATTTATTATAAGTTTCTATGTTTATTCTTAATTATGAAATAAACATATAATAATTTAAATATTAAGTATGATATGGTATGCTATTATACTATTTATAATATAAATCACAATCAGATTTTATTTTCATCATCACATCTCATATAACTCCAACATTCATTTTATAATTTGATTTCTAAAAAATTGATATAAAACACATTCATAAAATCTTTATTTATACATTCTTTAAATATTTTATTTGTTCCATATTTAACTCTTCTTGCATTAAATAAATGATTTTGTCATCACTTGAGAGTCTAGCTATTATTCTTTTGCTCAACTATATAATTCTCTAATACAATGTAGATACCAGTGTATATTAGTGATTATAAGTGAGGGGTAGTCATCTTATGAAACTATAAAAAACAATGATATCATGGATACATAACTTAAGGCCACATTATTCTTGTGTGTATCTTAATTTCTATCTTGGCTTCTCTTTTAAGCTCTTACAGATATGCAAAAAAATGCTACTGTTTATGTATCATGGACATACTAACTTACTTTAACTGTATTATACTTAATATTAAATACACATCCCTATCACTACAGAATTTTCTAATAAACTACTTTCCTGATCCACTACTTCTTTATCAAACACTCTATCTATATAAAGTCCTCAACATCATAGATGATACTATACACCTTTTTTAAAAATAATACTCACACTTCTTAACATTTCATACCTTAGACCCTAAGAAAATTTAAATAAAACAAATGGGTATGATATACAATTCATCATAAGTACACTAAGTTAATTACTTTTCACTTGTTCAGAGATCAATTAATTCATATATTTTATAATCATATGCATATTATAATAACTATTTTCACACCTCTGTAATTTACCATTACATAAATATAATCATAATAAATATTATACATATTTATTTTACCTGAATTTTAGTTTGAATAATTAAATACCAATATCTTACATTAAACAATAGTAAATTATAGTTACCTTAATTATAATATTCTTATGATAATCACTGATGATCCACTGGCTGATATAACTTCTTGATGTTATAAAATCATAATAAACAACCCCTCCCCCCCCCAAAAAAAAAAAATTAATTTTTTTCTTTTTTTATACCAAAAAATCTAAAATATTTGTCTTAAGACTAACAAAATATTAATAAATAATTATAAATAAATAATATTATCTTAAGGATTCCATCATGTGTATATGTTACAATAAAAAAGTTTGTCTTCCATATTTTGAACTGAATATAATATTTTCAAAGGGAAAGCACAATTTCTATGATGACCAGTTACTTCAACAAAAATTTTTTTTTTCCTTTTCTTCCCTCTGTGCTTTTTTTCTCCATTGCTTAGCTTATATAAAAATCATGAAGGAAATCCAAAAAATGCAATTATCAATAGCAATAAAAAATTCTTATAATAAAAGTTCATTCTTCTTATATTATTGATAAAAATAAATTCCTCCACATTAATAAATAGGTATTTAAATGTTTAATAACAACATTTATTAAATTTGAAAAATTTCCTTTTTTTTTTCAATATTAAAATAGTTACTGCAAAAGTGTATAGTTTTAGAAAGTTCTCAATCATTCACATTTCATATATTGATAATTCCAATAATGTTTGCTAGTAGATTTATAAAACTTTAGAGTTCTCAAAATCATTTGCATTTAACATTTAACATATTAATAACTTTAATAAGACTTGCTATTAAAATTATGAAATTCTAGAGTTCACCTGAATAATCCATATTTGTCATGTTAAAACAATTAATCATTATTTAAATTTAATAACAGTTAGCAGATATATTTTATCAAAAATTAGTCAGCATTATATCTTTCCTCTTAAAATTATTATCACTCTGTTAAAGTCACTCATAAATTTAAACAAGAAGGGTTAATAGCTATTCTAAATAAAAGTCATTTTTATCACTACTAATTGTAAAAGTTAATAAAAAAAAGGTTCTCTCTCATTCAGCATACAAAAATGGTTAAATATAAATGCCTTATGTATCCTTCACATTGTTTTGTAAGCAAAATGGTTTGATATTCTACAAAACTTTTTAACCAAATATGTTTTTGTATTTTGAAATAGATTATTTCTTTCCATAACCATAGGTTTCTGTAAGTTACTGTAGTATACCAATGAGAGTAGCTTATTTTTCCATTCCATGGTTAAATTAGTATCTACATTTTCTAAGATACTTTCCATAGTTTTATAAGTTATTGTTTTATTTTTTAAAGTCAAAATAATACAATTTATAATAAATTTAGACTTAGACTTAAAAACAAAAGATATACAGTTCTATTCCTCTGAAAATTGCTTAATTTCACCCTCCCTCCCCCACATCTGCTCACCTATATTTATAGAAAAAACTTACCAATACCTGGTTGGGCAAATAATTGCAGATACTTGCTAAAATTTACATGTTAATTATTTTTGTCTAGTTTTTTAAAATAATTTTATAACTAAGGTTATTAAATAATATATTTTTAAATTTTGTTTTAATACAACATTTAAATATATCTTTTAATAAACACACTTTTTATTTTAATTTAAATTTTGATACATAAAAATTTATCATTTAGATTACTTTTATAAAATTGATACAGTTAGATAAAATCTAACATTTGATTTACACAAATAATAAATCAATTTAAGAACAATGAAGTAAAATTTAATTAATTGTTACATGAATGTGCATGCACACATATCAACACACACTTCATTATTCATTTGTTTTATCATTATTAACTAAATAATTTAAGACAATAAATAAATAGCATTTTTTTAAAATTTGCCTATTAATAATTACAAATCATTATGATTACTGTTTTAAAACTATGTTATGTAATTTTAATTATTATTTACTTTTATCTTAAAATAAATAACATTTTATATTCCAAATTTATAACTTAAATTGTATTGCTTTAAAGAATATTATCTTAGGTTTGATACTACAGAAACAGTGTATTTTGACATATTACTAAATTAAATAACAAGTTGTTACTAGCTATTATATAAAATTTCTTTGAAAATTGATTATTATTTACAACCATATAGTAATGTAGCAAAATAAAAAATATATTCATATATTAAAGAAAATCAGAAATAATCTTATTTTGTTTATTATTATTGTGGTTATAAGTAAAATAATTTATCACATGTTAATAAACCTCAACCTTTGACTTTTTTCTTTGTAGCCATGTGAAATTATCACTATACAAACTATACTATAATAATTTTAAAAGAAAAAAGTCAATGTACTGTGCCAAATTAGAAGAATGCAATGTTTTGCAACATGATTTATAATATTAAAATATAAGTATATTGTCTATATTAAATTTAATATAGTTAAAAGGGTCTTAAACTCAGATGTTCAAGCTCTCTAAGCTATGCATTCCATCTTATACAAACAATACACATAACCACACATGAAAAACAAATGATCTCCAATATTTATATATATATATTTCATGCTAATCCAGCACTCATCAGTTGATCTAGATCACCATCTCCCACACATATGTATAATCAGTGTTCCATTTATATTAAGATAGCAGGATCTTCAATTTTTAATGGACAAGCTTCAATTTTCTTCACCCTCCAACAAGGGTTTTGAGTGTTCCATCATCAGATTTTCAATGATGTAAATAGCTGAAGAGTTGGAAGGTGGAGAAGATTGAAGTTTGTCCATTATAGTGTGTAGATTTGCTATCTTAATATAAACTGAGTACTGATTGTATATGTGTGTGAGAGATGGTGATCTGGACCAACTAATGAGTGCTGGTTCAGCACAAAATACATATATTGGAGATCATTTATCTTTTTCACATGTATGTGGTCATGGGTATTGGTTGTATAAGATGGAGTGCATAACAGTAGGGAGCTTGAAAGTCTAAGTTCAAATCTCTTCTAATTACAATAAATGCGATTTATAATAACACCAACTTAAAGATTTTCACAGCCATTTTTCCATGAAACTAATTTAAAGAATGGTATATACAAACTTATTATTAATTATTTGCCTACAAATTCTATATTTATTTTAAAAAACATTCTGTTTGAATTTTTTATCATCTGTTTATTAGTTTATGATTAATGTTATCATATTGTCTTCTTTAACAATGTGTTTCATTATTATCATTATTTAAATAGAAAAGGAAAGAAATAAGTTTTAAATTCTAAATATAGATTAAAATATTGGATTTTACATAATATTGTAATAATTTTCCTTTTTTTTTTTCAGTGTAAAAAGTAATTTCGTAACTAGAATTTTTTTTCATTATTTCGCTATCGTAAAGTAATAATAGAAAGATAAAAAAAAAAACTATTTAAATTACACTAACATTTTTTTTTAAAAAAAAAAACTCTATTAATATAGATTTTTTTTAGTGATAAGATGAAATAATTATTAATAAATATTTACATATATCTTAGATTTACGATTTTACTTGCAGCAGCTAATATAATTTTAGAAATGATAGAAAAGTGGTAAATTGTGGTATAAAAATATGGTGAATATAGTTTTTTTTTTTTAATGTTTAGATTTTTTTACTGTATATATAATGCAAGGGTGGCCAACTTTTGTGTTCATAAGATCTACTTTTTATTTTTAAAATGTTTTGCGATCGACTTGTTGTCATAGGCGTAGTCTAAATGGAGGGAGATGTGAAATACCATTTTTATATATCTACCTAGTAAAAAAATAACAATTATTTAACGGACCAAAAAACTCATGTCCGGGAGAATTAAAGCAACATGAATAATTTATTAACAATGTTTATTAATTCAAATTAGCTACATTAAATCAAGATTAAAAATATTTTCAATAATGATACGGCTTAGTGGACTTCACATATCTAGAATTGGAAAAAAAATTAGAACAAAAACAAAAATAACAAAAAAACTTGAAAATCTTGATTTAATTTGTTTCACTTGTTATCCGACAGCTCTTGCCAAATTGGCCTCGCGATCGACCGGTGGATCACGATCGACTTGTTGCACACCCCGGATATAATGCATTTGAATATTTTATTCCTTAATTCATTAGCTGCCTTGTAAAAGAGTGTCGCTTTTCTATTTCCAAAAGTAAAAAAATAGTAGAGAGTGAGGAAAAAAAAACCCAATAAAAGATTAAAAATGAACTTTGCTATTTCTATAAATATCAATCTATGAAACCCAAATATATCCATATATATATCACATATAATTTCTTTAATCTGTTAATCTGATATCTTGCAATGCTGTCTAGTTTCTTCAGCAGTAATTTTTACGTTTTGAAATGATTTCAAAAACCTTAACTAAACGTATTTTCCTATTGTATTTATTACCTTTATTTAAATCCTCGCAATGAAAGCAATCAATATATATCTCTATAGAATCTTTAACTATAATTCATAAAGAAATGTGGACATATTAATTCTGAACAAACAAAAATAAATATCGGGAAAACGCAAAAAATAAAATGTTAAAAATGAGTTTGCTAAGCATTAAAAATCAATCTGCAAAGCATAAATTATATTCGTATCACATGCTGATTCCTTAATCTGTTTATTTGAATCTTGAAATACTGTCTTTTAACTGTTTCTGCACCTAATTTGTATTTTAAAGGGACTTCAACACGTTGTCTACTTGTATCTTTCCATCGCATATATATATCTTAAACATATCCTCATAATGAAAGCAAAAAATAAAAATAGGCAAAACTCTCCATACAGAAATGGTGATCATGTGATATAATGAAAGCAATTAATGTTGCAACTTTATACATATATATTTGGGATAATCTTTATAATATAAATGGGTCTATCTTACTAATAAAAACTACTGGTACTAATTTATTAAAAAAGAATTTAAAAAATATTCATGAAGGTATCGTTTTTTAAAAAATATAAAAAGATGTTTATTGCTTCTTTATTTTTAAAATACAGATTCGCAAAACAACTGACATATTAATAGAAATAATGATAAATTGCAATAAACTACATCAATGATGAACAAATGTACTTTATTATGTTGGCTTGCAATTTTTTTTTTTTTTGATTAAGCATTCACATTTATACATTTAATAAAGGTGAATGACTTGCATAAGTATTACATAGTTTATGAAACGTAGTATCTTTTTGCTTCTTTGTATGTATCATTGTAATTTCAAGTTTTATCTATTGATTACTCTTTTGATTTTGAACATCTCTTCTATTATGAAAAACTTTCGAGTATCTTAATTTACATGTAAGATAATTAAGCATGACTGCTTCATTTAAAGTTTCATAAATTTTATTATAGTTGTGACATTTCTCTTCTACAAAGATAGCCTGATATGGAAGAACTTCATCTTGATGGCTATCACTTGGATTATAAATATCCTTAGAAAATATTTCAGATTTAATTTTATGATAAATGTTGATATATTAATGTGATTCCATATATTCAGCCATTTCATTTACCACTGGTATTTTTGTCATGAAATCTCCATTAATATTTCTAGCATTTGAGATTATTTTCATGAGTTCATCGGTTAATTCTTGATTAATCTCAGGTTCTCATAGATTTAATTCCAGTTCGGGTTTGGAATTATTACCTGTCTGTTCTTCTTTTGACATTTGCAATTTACGAGAGAATTTATAATCTAAATTTTCAAGTTTTTGTTTTATTGAGTTGTTTGTGCATTCTACTTGACTTTGAAAGTTATTTTGATCAAGTAACTTTTCAACATTTTTATTTTGAGTGACTTCAGTTTCAATTAAGTTTTGTTTGATCCCAATATACTCATCATCATTTTCTAGTGTATTAATTTTTTTTATATAATTTTCCCATTTTTGATCTCGTTCTTTTATATAATTGTCCATTTCCTAATGTAATTTCTCTACTTCCTTATCTATGCCTTTCTGGTATTGCTTCTGATTTTCTAGCATTTCAGTTTTGAAATCATTACAAGATTTTAGTATTTCACTGAATTTATCATCAACTTTGTTTTCAATTTGTTTTCCGAATTTAATAAATCTTGTTTGACATTTACAATCTCTTTTATCACTATCTTTTTTTTATTTCTTGCATCATATCTGATGATAGTTTCATCATCTCATTTTTCATTTTTATCTTGAAATCATCATTTTGTTTTTTTATCTCTTGCATCATATTTAATGATTGTTTCATCATTACAATCAACTGGTTGAGAATGGGATCATTTGAGTCCATTCCTTCCTTCATTCCTTTGGGTTTCTACAATCATTGGTGGTTTTTGAGATGGGATTATTTCTGAGACAATCCCCCCAGATATTTCATTATTCTGTTCTACTATATTTTCAAGAGTAGAAGTTTCTAAGTTATCCCTATTAGGATTTTGTATTTGTTCAACCAGGACTCCTTCCCTGTCAATTTCTTTCCTAACTTCTTTATTAGTTTCCAATTCCATTGCTTTGATTTTACTCCTGATTATCTTCTAATACATATGTTATGTTATATTATATTTATTTCATAAAATAACTTTATGTGGTTTTATCTCAAACTAATTTTTATCTATGTGTATCAAGGAACTTGATGAACATTGTAGGGACTTTCCTGCTATCATACATTTAACATGGGTTATGATTTAAATTTTATTTGATTATCACTTTATTTATTTATTTAACATTCTACTTTATAAATCACTTTATGCTTTGTTTATTTGACTGACTACACAACTATTTAGTGTCTATTTATTGCTGTTTGTCTAGTTTCCATTCATCACATATTAGAATTATTAGCATATCATAAAATAATCATATGATTTTGTGTCCTAAAGTTCAACACCATATGTAACAGGTGAGCTAATCACCTTGTGAGATGCAGTTAACTATGGTTGCCCACTTGGTTTTCATGGAAGGGTATTACACATGATAAGACAAGTCAGTTATTTGATGATTTATCTAAGTTTTAGGAAGTGGTCCCATGATGATTAATGATTGAGTGGGATGGGACTCTCACATGCACAACTTCCCTTAATTCACCTCTCTTGATCCTTGTTATACCACAGAGTTCAAACTCAAGGAGAATGTACATGTACCCTATTTCAAGATATGATTATTCTGTATCTTATATGTACATTGGATATGTGTGTAATGTGATTAATTGGAAAATAGAAAAATCAAACAACAAATGTCTAATTTGATTTAATATTTAATATTTAATAAATTGATTTTGATGATGATGGCTATTTATAATTCTTTATAACAAAGTAGTGTACATATTTAATGTTCAATGATTGGGCATAATCATCCTTCGTTTGTATTCATTAACCATTTATTAACCCATAATTCCTGTGAAAGATGGTCATTCCCCATTCCAATTTAACAAACTCAAACTTACATTAGAGACAATTTAAAACTATATTTTAACTACTAAGACAGAACTTTTATTTTTGACTTGTTATAAGAACTAATAGTTCAGTAATGAAGTTAATGAAAGAAATAAGAATGACCAATGTATAAAATGAATGGGTACATTCAAGAATTTTTCTCTATAAGTGGAAACAAAAAGAAATAGAAACCCTTGATTTAAAATAACATAAAATCATTATTAATTTGAAGGAATCAAAGACTAAAAGCAACATTTTCTCAAATTCTGATTGTTTTTTGTTCATAATGCATATCTATTTGTTTATATTTGTATAAGAATAATAAATAGAAAACTATTGATGGTGGGTAAATATACAAACAAATTCAAAGATAAATGTAATAACACGAGATAATCATTGTGTGATTCATTACCCTTATTAATGTTTTTTTAACATTATATATGTGTATATTCAGAGCCATAGTGATTTTTCTTTTGATGTTTTTCTCTTTCCTAAATAGGCAGTAACTAATTGTTTTCTAAACATAATATATGAATGTATATTGTATATTCACGAATAAAAATTATGTAAATGGTTAGAAAGGATTTGTATCAACATGGGACAGCATTGTGACTCCTCCTCAGTCAGTCATCACTGTGCACACACACATAGTAAGAGATTCTAGTTGATATCAATACTTTTTTTTTAAATGTAAGATTAACATTTTTTTATTTATCTTTGTGAAGAAGAATTTGTGTAAATAATAAATATTTAAATACAGAAGAGATTTCAAATCATATTATTTACATAGTAAAAATAAATATTTAAGTTCTTCATTTTGTAAGTTTAAATGTACAAAAAAGGAAAATAGAAACAAAACAATATATTTAATTCGATGAATTATAAGTTTATATGAAATATTAGACATTTAGTTTTTAAGCTACAATGCAGTTGCACACTTTTCTCTAAATAAAATAATTTTGCTTATTTTTTTAAAAAGCATCACATTTATCATAGTCTTGATGTTTATTTCATGTAATACATTTGCAAACTAAAACTCTATACAAAAGTGAATCAAATTCTATACAAAAGTGAATCAAATTTATATATTTTTTTAAAACTAGAATCTTGAATAGAGAGTGATATGATGTGATATGGCTATTCCTTTATCGAAGGCAGGAACCTCTTAGCCAATATACCCAGAAAAATCTGTTAACCACCTTACTTTCCCTTTCTATTCTCCATTCTAAGTTTTACCCATATTCTTCTTTATTCTGGTTTATCCCATTTCCACAATATTATCTTTGTCCACTCCATGATCTTTATATTTAAATCCCCACTATCTTTTTCCAAACCCAGCATAAAGACCACTCTCTGTATAATCATTTTGTTCATATCTATTTTTCCACAACTTCATTATTGTATCCTTTCTGCTTGCAGGCATTTACATAAATTAACAGATGCCTAATATTTTCTATGCTTTCCTTACATAACTTTTTTTTTCATGTGTCATAGCATCGGCCGGGAAGTGAACCCGCTAACCTGGGACAACTGCTTTTAAGGCAGCTATGCTGACCACTCGACCATCATTCTAAATTACCCACATTTCCCCATTTATGTGTATATTTCTTTGTTGCTAGTGAACCTGTTTGAGCCTTAAACAGTAAACTACTTTCTTTGCTATTATTGTAAATTAACCCACACCCAATGTTCTATTTACTTCTATAAATATTTAGACTCTTTTTACTCTCTCTACTATTTCTCCAGCTCTCCATCTCCCTCTTTTTTATTAATGCATCTGTTCTTCTATCCCATTCTTTGTTATTATAGCACTTAATAATTCTCCTAACACAATCATCCCATCTTTTGTACAAGTATATTGACATAAAGTTATTATAGTACTTTTCATTCTACTTCAGTGCCATTTTTGTAAACTTGAGCAATCAAATCACTGAAATTCGGGAAAATGAACAAATCATATTTTTAAACAAATGAACAAAAATAATTTTATATTTACTGAGTTTAAAAAAAAAATCAAATGATTAATTGCATAAGAAGTGACATGTCGATCTTTAATTTAAAAACTTTTAGCTCTTCTAACTACCACTCTACCACTGTACCAACTGATGATTGATAAATAAAAATGAAAGTACATTTTTAAAAATAATATTTGAAGTTTTGTAATTTCTCAGAATTTTTTACTTTTGAATTTTTTCCATTCTCCTTCATATCATCATTTTACATTTTGAAATGAAAATTAATGTAGATGTTATTTTTTATTCTAGTAATTTTCAAGAAAAATATGCTGCAAATAAATATTTGTATATAGCTTTAAAATATTTGAAGAGAAATTAGAATAAATTACCAAGAAATTTTGTTTGAAATAAGACTGAAAACTTATAGAGATTTCTTTGTAAAGTTTATATATAAAAAGAATATTGAAAAATAATGTACTAAAATTAAATTTAAAGAATCAGTTTGTGAATTATTTTATCAATGAAGTAAATTTCTTTGTCTAAAATATATTAGTTTTTTTAGATTATAATGCATATCTCAAGATATATATGAAAGTAAAATCATTGTAAAAATGATTATATTGAAGTATTAATTTGAAGATTGGTTTGCACCAGAGATCATGTCTGAGACATTATGTTTTTCCTAATAACTGTAGTTTTAAAATATTAAGCAGAAAAAACTCTATGGTGTATGAAATTTTCTATTTAAAAGTTATAGTAAGATTTTTTTGCAAATCAAGTTGAAATTATAAAGGGAAACAATAAAATACAATGTCTTAAAAATTTGCATAAAAATATATTAGATGTTTTAATAATGATAGATAATATCTATGGCTGGGATATGTTATAAATTTTTTAAATTCAAAACATTAAATATTTGGATTCATTATTCAAATGAAAACAAGTTAAAAGAATAATGAGTTAAAATAACAGAGAAAAACTTCAGTGATTTATCCAAAAAAAAATGCCAATTCAACTGAAAGCATTATTATTGATTTTATAAAACTAAAATTTTTATATGAACCTAAAATCTGACCAAGATTCATGGTAGGAGTTTAATAAGATTCTATAATATACCTTTTTAAAATCCAGTCACAAAGAATAAGTGTTAATTATTACTTGCTCTGATGCTATGCTCATTTTTCATGTGTAAATGTGTCTCCTCAATTATTATTAATGTATTTTTTTTAAAATTGTTTATATCATAATCTCGATTTATATATGCATACTACATAAGTAAAAAGTGTCTGTTGTCATATATATTGTAACCCTCCAAACATATAATCAAAGAATACAGACCCAACAAAGGTCCCTACATTAGTTCGCAAAATCCACCAACTGTAACCATCCAATGCAGAACAGAGAAACAGTGTGAAAACAACTACAAAAAAATCTATTAAATGCACTTATTTCAAAACACAAATCTCTGGTTCTTTTATATTATGAATCTTATAATAATGAATACAATTACTGATAATAATTATCTTAATAAAATATGGCCATCCGGTTACACTAATGGGTTTGGAACTTTTCTCAAGGTTCCTATTATTACTTAAATATCTTAAAAATTTAAATATTAGCATATAAAACATTCTTTAAAGAATTTTGAATTTTCTTCCTGTATAAATATTTTATTTATACAACATATAAATATATCTAAGACTATAATCTTATAGTAAACAAATTTATAATAATTGCATACAAATAAAGTAATACAGCAGTTAGAAATGGCATATTTTATGCTATGCACGCATTACAAAAACACAAATAAATGGTAATTAACAAATATATGACCTGCCACAATGCAGGTGAAATGGATATGTAAATCAAGTAAATACTATTATTAGGTGACCATTGAAATGTGCTCTTTTAAAACAATGAATAATAAAACTATTATTATGAGATTTTCTGGTTAATAAATGCAATAGTAATGGCAATGAAAACATAAACGTATTTTAATAATAACAAAAATATTTATTCACAATATAAATGAATATTTGAAATTTATTACAATAAATAATTAAAAATGATAATTAATTTTAATTTAACAAATTAAGACAATAAAGTATTTATACAATTTTACAATAAATATCCCCTTTAAGTATTACTACAAATTATAATAACGATATTTGCATTATTTATTAAGTTCTCATCCTTACTATCTAACACATTTTTTTCAATTATTCTATACTAAAGATAAAATAACAATTACATATGTCTATATTAGGCCACTAGAGTGATATTAATTACCTAATGATATCAACTATGTCTCAAAACCAGTGTGAGAAAGCATTTGTTCTTACATTACAAAGATAGCATACTGTATAAATTATAAGTACACCATTGCAATATTATTGATACCTATGAGAGATGAGGAAATAGATATAAAATACATAGTACATTTCAAGAACTGTTTTAACATTAAATTGCAGTACTAGTAAATACCCTTAAAATAAATATGCATTGAAACACCCTTAAATTTTCAATAACACATCTAAACAATGCAATATAGGCAAGGTGGACAATATATGAATAGATACCAGGTATGTATGTGCAGGCAGTGACAAAAGATTAATAAGCAACAGTCTCTCTTTCATGAAAGGGCTGAACATATGCAATAGTAAGAGAAAAAATATCAACACCAGTTGCCAAATTAACAGCTGACTTTAAGAAGCATGTCAATAACTAAATAAGCAAGGCATAAATATAACAATAGCAATAATAATACACAAATAATCACTTGCACACATTCTTGTATGTATAATAAAACATTTATCCAATTTATTAACATATGTGAACTTACAAAATATGATGGTATAATAAAACTACATATTATAATTTTATACACTATCTAATTTTTAGGCACTAACTCTAAATGTTCACACATACCAAATATAGAGGCTGCTTCATCCTAGTATAAGAATTCATTATGTTACATCAACCAATACACAGAAATCTCAATAATTATCAAAATGAAATATTTATCTGGATGTATTTCATTAAAAAAAAAAGTTTCACTTATTTTTGTTGCTCATCAAATTCTTGGGCAGCAAATACTATTATACATATTCCCTTAATACCATGTGAAGTATCAATAACATAGGCATAAAATATAATATTACAATTATATAATACAAAATAAATTTTAAACATATGAAACACATTTATATAAACTACACTCATTTTACACATCAACTGAAAATATTAAATTTCTTCCTATTTATAATAATAATTAATCCTAAAGAGTCCCTTTTGTTCTCTTCTTAACTGAAAGATATTATGCAAGTAAATAGCCAAAATAAGAGTCATAGATCACATGACCCTATACTCTTAAGCTTGTAAGTTATAAATAATGAGAATTGCCAATTCCTCAACAAGCTTTGTGATAAATGCTTAGCTAGAGAAAGCATTTAAAATGTCTCTGTCAGGACCCCTCCAAACCTCTGACCATGGTTTCATGCTCTGGCTCATATAGCTATTTGAGTTGGATAGCTGGGTTTGAGGACATGTAGGTGTCGGAAAATTTCAGATTTTCCACTCAATAGATAACTTTTAGTTAAATGCTGGCTTTGGGTTAGTGTTTTTAGATCTAGTGCCAGAGCATGAAACCATGGTCAGAGGTTTGGGGGGTGGGGTCCTGACAGATATTTTAAATGCTTTCTCTAGCTAAGCATTTATCACAAAGCTTGTTGAGGAATTGGAAATCCTCATTGTTTATATTATGCAAGTCTTTCATTGAGGATATTGAAAGAAAACACACCCATAAGAGTTCAAGTTAGGTATTCCTTAAAATATCCATGATTCAATAACATTCATTAATAATGTGTTGGCAAAAAGCAGGAGCAAATTTAACAATTAATGAATAGCAAAACAGATCAATTATAAGTTTGAGCATTATTTAATTAATCTTTAAGCATAAAAACAATTTGAACTACTTCTTCTTTAGTTGAATGGCAAAATAAATTAGCAGTCAATGACTATATTAATTCTGGGTACTTAATCAATAATAATAATGGTATCATTTGTTGACATCAGTTGAAAGATAAAAATTATCAATAAAGACTTTTTCAAGATTTTGAAAAAATAAATTTTAATAACTTTTGCTTCATTAACTTTATAAAAATATTTCGAAAGTATTACATCTTGTCTGTTTTCAAAGCTGATTGAAATTTGAAAATAATTCATCTTTTATTTTTCTTTCAGTTTAAAATAAAAGAAATATAAAGCTTTAAATTTTATTCATAATAAGAAAAATGTGGCGGTCTTTTATTAATGATATTCTATATAACATTTGTTTTAAGGTTAAAATAGAAGACGTCATAATAAATAAATTAATTGCTTGTTAGAATTAATGTCAGATTCAAAGAATAAATTTTAGAATTAATGAATAATAACCAAAAAATTCAAATTAACTAACAATGTTTGTAATAAGATATAAACAAATACTAATCTGCTGATAGTTTATCAGTTTTTGATAGCTTTTCATCCTGACATCTTTATAATTCATTTTGAAACAGTATGAAAATTGCATTCTTTGAAGATAGCACAAATTCAGAATTTTTTTAGCTATTATTATTTGATACATAGTTGGACACACACTGTAGAATAACAATAGTACAAGGATAACTTCTGCTTTTCACCCCAACATTGAAATTAATTTAACTTGATAATTAATAAAATAAAATAAAACTATCTCATTCTTTTCTTCCCTTTTCTTCTTTGTTTTCTCCTTTCTATAATTTCAACACCAATTTTATTTTTTAAAATTTTCCTTTTTATACACCTATGCGTGTATCTTTTACTGCATTCTTTCTCACATGACATGCTATTATTCAATCAAATTTGAAGCATTGTAGGTGGGACATTTAACTCTAACCTTACTTCAATCTTTTAATTACTTTGACCAACTTTCATATTTTTAATTAAAGAAACTGTTTAAACATAAGTTTGTCTAGACAATTGAATAATTATCTTTAAGAAAAATTGTTTAACTTAATAAAATAATATATTTTATCTTAAAATATACTTTTTAAATTTAACATACCCTTTAACTTTATTTTATTTGAGAGTTCCTTATTAATATTACTATAATCATTATTATTCAATACTGTTATAAAGTATTATTATTAATTGTAAAACTAATGCTTTTATTAATTTCCAGTTTTCTTTTCCATACATGCACCAAACATCATACACATACTATGTATTTCAGGAAATAATAACCTACTTTTAAACATAATAATTAAAATAAAATTAAACTAATTAACAAATTTATCAAATCCAAACTCACTCAAATATTGCCCAATAATTAACACTTTATTAAATATTATTTTTTAAAATCATTTAACTTTTAAACAAACCAAAAATAAAACTTTAACATATTTAATAAACCATAACTGGAAACATCTATATAAATTTATTTAACATAACTACCTTAGAACCATATACTGATTGCTAAATTGAAATTCTAGACATCTATCAATAAACTAAGCAATATTTCTTAAATTATTTATTAGTAAAGCATATTTAATAAACTATTTTATTTATAATTGAAAGCTTTTAACTAATATTTAAGCAACTTAATCACAATAAAGTTTACTTATAAGATTAGTCCTATTTAAAATTAAAATGTTTAATTATTATAATATATTTAACTCTTAGGGGCTTAAATATATGGTTACAACATATATATATATATATGCTTGTTTAAAAGTACTGTATACTAACAGTTCAATAAACAACATGTATTCTAATCAATGCTTATCAACTAAATGTGAGCTATATGCTATATATGTCTGTTCGTAGGGGAGTCTTGGAACAAAATATAATATAAATATTGTATTTATATATTGAATTATTTCCAAAATCTAGTATGAGTATTGAATGTCTTTAGAAAAATTTAACTTTAAGTATTGCAAATACATTCAACTGTTAGTAATAGCACACAGGTTAGTATATACACAATGTTTTGAAAGGTATTATTCTCCCCTCTTCTTTAGATGTTGTTGGTCTGACAAATGACAGCACTAGCATGGGAATCGAACCTGGACCCTTAGATTCTTGAGTATTGAATTTTAAGGTAATGCTCTACCCAACAGCCATTCTATCAAAGGAAACAGTCAGTAGAATCAAAAAATAAAAGAATACCAAAAGAAGAAACTTGCTAATTTATATGGGCATATCGAAAATCAGTTTCATCTGTTAAAAAATCTCAGTTCTAAACATCTAATAGGTACTGACTGAAATTTCTATTATTGAAAGAGAATTAAACTTTACCATAACACCATCTAATATGTCTTTATTAGATATAGTGGCAGCCACCAAGGAAAGCATTCAAAAATTGACTTTAGAAGAAGCAGCAGAATTACACTAGAGAATAAAAAAAGAACACTTGACAAGCAACAAAAATTGAAGTCAAACATATCCTAGGGTGAGAGGAAAGCAATAGAATATCTCAAAGTAGATAAATCTATAATTATTTTTCCTTCTGACGAAGGCAATGCAACAGTTGTAATGGATACAACTGATCATGACAACAAAATGCAAGAATTCCTCATCTTTATGGTCTACCTAAAATCCATAAAAATCATGTTCCATTAAGACCTATTGTTAGTTCTAAAAATTCACTGTGTCAAAGTTCATTAAGATTTCTTTTCAAAGTTCTAAATCCTTTGGCATACAAAATCCAGTTCTTTATCAGGTATTCTAGACACTTTGTAGAATTAATCAAGAATATAAAAAATGAAAGAACTAATGTACTAGTAAGCTTTGATGTGGAAAATTTATTCACAAATGTACCATAATAAAAAAGCATTGTTTATTGTAAGAAAAATATTTAATGGTGATAATAGCTTACAAACCAGAACAACTCTACCTATTGATAGTATAACGAAACTATTAACATTCTGGATAAAAAAACTTACTTTCTATAGAACATAGAATTCTTCCAACAAAATCAAGGCATGGCTATGGGCTAACCATTGTCACCCCTGATTAGCAATATTTACATGGAAGAACTTGAAACAACAGCCATAAAAACTACTTTATATCCACCTAAAGTTTGACTTTGCTATGTAAATGATATATTTGTTGTGTCACTATATGGTGAAGCACTACTACAAACTTTCTGAAACACATCAACAACATATCCCTTTCAATTAAATTTCCAATAGAATCAGAACAAGAACAAAAATTGGCATTCTTAGATGTACTTGTGACAGGACTCTCTCATGACAAAATCAAAACTACAGTTTATTGAAAAACCACCCATACAGGAAACTACTTAGCCTATACATCCAATCACACCGGAAACACAAAACATGGAGTAATACTATCACTATGGATCAGATCAAAACAAATTTGTTCAGAAACCAGCAATTTGAGAAAAAAAAGATCTGTATAAAACAAACTCTTATGAAAGGTGGTTATCCATCAGTTTTTATTAAGAAAACCTTAAATAGACAACAAAAAGAACCATCTAAAAATACAATTATTGGTATTGTAGTGTACTCATACATACCAAAAATAGCAGACAAGGAATATCTGCAATCAGTATAACATCAGAACAGCTTTCCAGAATCATACTACATTGAGGAATTTTAACATCTACAAAGCCTAAATTTGAAATGCTGGAAAGTAAAAACTGTTTCTATAAAACAACACATGAATATGGAAGAATGTATATTGGTGAGACCAGTCATACCATTGAAAAGTGCTTGCAAGGACACAAACTGATGATTATAAGAGAGAAACATATGTGTCTAAGGTAGTGAAATCATGTACATTCCAATAAACATATGTTCAATTAGTGAAATACAAAAATATTGGATAGATAAGAAAAGGTTCAAAGAAAAAAATTTAAAGAAGCTGCTCATATGACAATGACAAACAATTCCATAAGTCAACCTAGTGTGAGTATACATAATATTTGGAAACCACTAATCAACTTTACTCTTAGGAAAAAGTGGAGAAATCAAGAGGATTCTCATAGATAAGTATATGAAATTTCTACTGACTATTACCTTTTGCAGGATGTCTAATTTGGCTAGAGTATTACCTTAAAATTCAATACTCAAAAATCTAAGGGTCAGTTTCGATTCCCATGCTAGTACTATCATTTGTCAGGCCAGCAATATCCTGAAGAAGAGGGGAGAATAATACCTCTCAAAATGTGCATATAGTAACCTGTGCACTATTACTAACAGTTGAATGTATATGGAATATTTAAATAAAGTTAAATTTTTCTAAAGATATTCAATACTCATATTAAATGATGAAAATATTCCAATATATAAATATAACTAAAACACCATCATCACAACCTTCAAAAAAACAATAGTACAAATATATGTGACCAATCAAATCTTTCAGATATGCCACACACTTTAACTTAAATTTGCTACAAATTCTGAGAAGTATTCTGGTAAAAAATATTCTAAGACAATGTTCCTCATTATATATACATTTCTTATAACAAATCTTAATTTATTATATGGGTTTAAATAGAATATGAATATTGAATAATTAATGAGTTGAATACTCTCAAAATGTAAAATAGATATAAACAAACATTCAGGTTTCAAAATCAAGCTGATCATAAACAGAAAAATCTGATTATTGTTATTTTATGAATGTTCAGATGTCTCAAATCTCCAGTTCATTTGATAAGCATGATTTGATACAGGAAATACATTGATTGAGCCATTGTTCTGGAATATTTATCAGAAAATAATTACTCAGGATTCATAACAATCTTTAGAAGAGTGTGTGGCAAATCTGAATGACCTGATTGCTATTGTCAAACTAGACAATTAATTACATGTTTAATCCTTAAATTATCATATTTCTGATCCAGTTAGTGTTTTAATGTGGATATAAATTATCAAAACAGGCAAAACTCTCCATACAGTAGTGCCATTCAGTGCAAGCCAGAGAAATCAATGGATGCCAGAAGGCATACAAGCATAAGAAATGGTGATCATGTGATATAAATTATCCTCATCTATTGTAAGATATGAATGTTAAATATTTGATGAATTGAATACTTTATATCTTATGACCATTTTCTGAAAACATTCAAGCTTTACAAACAAACTAGTCATGATTAAGACATATAAATAAAATTCTGATTGATATTTCTGTGTGGATGTTCATGTGTTTCAAGTCTTCAGATTTTCTTCCAAACAGATTTATTAAATAAATACATGAATAGTGAGAGAGATTCAAATATATTTCACAAAAATAACTGCTCAGAATTTATAACAAACATTAGAGAAATGTTGTATTTTTATGTTGGACTATTTCCATCATCTAATATGTGTGTTAAATGTCTTTAGAAAAGTTTAATTTTAGTTAAATATTCCAAATGCATTCAACTGTTAGTAATATCACAGCAAACAGGTTAATATATGCACCAACTGTTAGTAATATCACAGCAAATAAATGTTAGTAAAATCACAGCAAACAGGTTAGTATATGCACTAACTGTTAGTAATATCACAGCAAACAGGTTCAGTTGGTTAGAGCATTACCTTAAAATTCAATAATCAAGAATCTAAAGGACCTAGGTTCGAATCCCATGCTAGTACTGTCACTGGTCAGGCCAGCAACACCTGAAAAAGAGGGGAGAAAAATACCTCTTGAAATGTTGTGCATATACTAACCTGTTTGCTGTGATATTACTAACAGTTAGTGCATATACTAACCTATTTGCTGTGATATTACTAACATTTGTTTGCTGTGATATTACTAACAGTTAGTGCATATACTAACCTATTTGCTGTGATATTACTAACATTTGTTTGCTGTGATATTACTAACAGTTGGTGCATATACTAACCTGTTTGCTGTGATATTACTAACAGTTGAATGCATTTGGAATATTTAACTAAAATTAAACTTTTCTAAAGACATTCAACACACATATTAGATGATGGAAATAGTCCAATATAAAAATACAGCTAAAACACCATCATCACAGACATTCATAAAAACATTAGAGAAATGTGTTTCAAATGTTGAAAATTTGTTTGGTTTTATATGTAAATAAAAGAATTCATGGTTTGACTTTGAATTTAAGTTAAATACTTTTAATTCCAATCATGCTTAAGATTTTTTTACAAGTAATTATCTTGTAATCAACTCAACGATTATCCAGTAATATCTGATAGATTGGTGTTTACCTATTCTTAAATCTATTTCATAGAACAAACAAGTCCAAATACATTATTAAGACAACTGACAAACAAGATTATCAAAGAATCATTTAAATGAACCTGTAAATAATACACTTTGTTACATCAATGTCAACCTACTTTACTGGATAAAAGTTTTTGACAAAATAGATTAGCATTGATATAACAAAAAGCGAATATTATTTATACAGATTTATTTAAATGATTCTTTGAGAATCTTGTTTATAAGTTCTCTTATTAATATATTCAGATTTGTTCTGTGAAGTAGGTTTATATTCTGAGGATTATATATTTGACAAACTGTAAAAGTATTTACATGCTCATTAAAAGTATTAGTATTTTTACATATTCTTAAAGAAAAAACAAAACAAGAATGAAAAATATCTCAATATGTAATGCACTATAATTGACAATCCTAATAAATATTGCCATCTTCTTCATTATTCTTTTAAAGAAGGTGGGAAAGACTTGCCTTGTTAAAGAGATTTTTGCTCTGCAATAATTATTTGAATACACCCACAAATACATATATACTGTATATCAAAATATATTATCAACATAACTTTCAAAGTAATCACATTTTATCTAAAAAGATGGTAATGGTGACAGCTTCACTTTATATGGGTATTAAACTATACTGAAATGTAATTTATTCTGTCTTGTTTTTATTATTTGAATTTATTTAATAAATTATGTATATACATTTACACATTCATATATATGTATAATATGTTTATTTTAAATTCCAGAAATTAGTTAATATAAATCCAAATAGTTTTTATATTATTTAGACTAGAATAAAAATCAAATATAATAAAAAGAGCATAGTAATCAAATAGTATTCTTTGATATTAAACAATCTAAAGTGAGCCATTATTTAAAAATATAATAGACCATTGCATTAATATAGCAAAATGTTAGGAAGTTTATTATTCCAATTACTACATATTAGTAGTAGCACTATCTAATTTGACGTTTATATATTTGATTTATTTATTTACAAGGTTATTAAAATAAATAGAAATTCATTCTACCATGTGAATTTTAATTATAAGCCAATTCAAATGAGGTTGCATGGACATCTTCACTAATAAATATTATTCTTTAGTTGTGACATTTTTATTTACCAGTGTCAAACTCACCTCCACTCACAACTTTGATATCATCCACCTCAGATAAATACAATAGTGATTATTACTAATCATTTACTAAACTAGAGTTTATCTCTAGCACAGAGGTTGTTTAATATATCTGTATTCTTTAGCACATTAAATGTGACACATTACAGAATTTGAATTTAGCACATGGAATCTTTAGTGATACAAATAAAAATGAAGCCCAATTCTTATCAAATAATACTGTAATTAAAAGTCAGTTTTTATTAGTACTCAGAAAAAAAAATTATAACAAAAATTCAAATTTAGTAATTTAAAATACCCCCCCCCCCTTTATTCTGGCATTTATTCAATAAATATATGTTTATCAGATGTTTAATCCAGAGTGAAGAATATAGTTTTTTACTTCTATTTTGTAACTAATATTTCTAACATTGAATGATTTGAAATTTGTTAGTCTTTGTAAGATTTTCTTTTTTATGAAACTTTTTAAATTTTATTTTCAGTTAACTATCATGTTGCAAAAGAAAATGAATAAAAAAAAATTGTAATGTAATAATATTACATGGAAATGTAATGATCAATCAAAAAATAAGTTTTTATTTATTATCAAGACCATTAGAAAAATCATTGTGTATTGTTTGCAAAACACATTCTCATATAACTAAAACCATGATTGTAATAAGTATTACAAAACACAACTTCAAACGAAAATAGAAAAAAAAACAAAAGCTATTACTTGGGTCTGAGTTTTAAAAAGAATATGTTATTTAAAAAATGGGAAAAGAAGTTATAAGAGTTTAGCAATGTCAAAAGCATACTATAAAATAACTTTAACTTGAGCTAAAGAAAATGGAAACCTTTTTAAGGTGAATAAGAGATTGTTAAGATCAATCAAAATATTTGTAAGATATCTTAGTGATAAAAACATAAAAAAAGAAATAGATAAAATTGTCTTGTCAAAACAGACAATTATGAGATGTTTTAAAGAATTCTGTCATAATGATTCTGTGTAGATGAAAGATTTTGTGAGTGCTTGCATATTCTTTTCTTTAGCTTTGGATAAATATGACAACAGACACAGTATAGCATGATTAAGCATTTGATTTAATTTATGATAAGCTAATCAATTTTGAGTCACTTCATGGAAAAACAAGAAATATAGACATATTTAATAAAATCAAATTATGCTTACAAATTCTACAATTAGATATCAATTTTGAATAACCATATCTGTGTTGTACTGATGGTACTACACCAATGATCAGTAAGGTCAGTGAGACTATAATTTTACTTGAAAACTTTTTTCAATGCCTTCTAGTAAAATATCATTGCATTACATAACAAAAGTTATGATAGGGAAAATTTTTAAATTAGTTATGTGAACAGTTATAAAATGGGAGAATAAAATTAGAATATATGAGAATTCATAGAATATTAGTAGATTTGGAACTTGGCAATCTTATTCTTCATTGTAAAGTGTTTCGGAAAATAAAAAAAATCCATTTATGATTTTTTAGAATAAAAATTCAATTATTGAAGAAAATAATCCTTTTATATAATCTACTTAATTTTAACATTCTTAGTTGATGTATCAAGTCATCTCAATGATCTCAATCTGAAGTTGCAAGGCAAAACAAATTGTTCCCTATCTTTGTAAATGATATGAACGCATTCAAGATGAATTAAAACTATTCATCTCTCAATTAATAAAATTAATATTTGACTGTTTCTGCACTTAAAATAGCAAAGTAAATGTTCTGAGGGAAACCTTAATTTTCCAAAATACATTACAAAAATCAAATTATTGTAACAATCATTTGAAGGTAGCTTTCATGATTTTGCCCAAGAAGATTAGATTATCATATTTATAAATCTTTTTCAAACTCGATGAACAAAGAAATTCATTACTGAAAATGAAATTTGATAAACTTTCTGTAATTATAGACAATGTCAACTTAATTAATTTTTGACAATGATTACACCATGAACAGTTTTCAGAACTAAAATATTTTTCCCAGAATAACTGCTATTTTTGAACAGCATACAGATATAAGTAAGCATTGTAATTTATAAAATAGATTAAAAATAAAATGAAATTATGATCAACTGACTCAAATGTAAAAAATATTCTGTTATATTAAATAACCAACTTAACACCAAACTTAATTCTTGTGAAACTTAGAGATTTCAATAACATAAGTAATGTTTAAACTTTACATTTTTAAATAGTAGATACTTATACGTATAAAACTTAATATTATTTATCTGCATAAAACATTTTATTCAAATATTGAATAGTGCTTGAATTGTATGACATATCCTAACTCATGCATGAAAAAAATACTGCATGAACAATGAAATATTGGTTATCCTTGGCTTAATCTTTAACCCAATAAGATCTGTAATTGTATTCTATAACATTTACAAGCTTTTCAAGGAAAATGGTACAGGTGACAGAATAGGGTTTTAAAAAAGCAGGCGCTAAAGTAAATCAGTTAACTTTAAAAAACACACACAAAAAATTATTTAGTGGAAAGTTAAAGTTAAAACAAAAAATTATTTGAAAAAAAGAAACACAGAAAATATGAGTCAATGAGAAAAAATAGTTTTCTGAATATGTAATAAATACCTTATGGCAGATTTTGCAAAAAAAAAAATTGAAATGGGTTGTCAAATGATTGTAATTGTTATGTAAATAAAATATTGTAACACTTAAAAAAAAAGATACACTATGGCCTAACCTCCTTAGGAATATTTCATCTTTTTCATTAATGATAAAGTCCATACTTTGTTACAATCACATTTTTGTTTTTCAAATACTGTATTGATATCAACCCAGATTAACCTATGTACTTTACTATCAACATAATAATAGTCAGTTACTCATTTATTGACAATACTGGATAACAATAGGTCTTATGTCTCAGAGGTAATTATCATCATTATTATTAGCCATTATTGATCCACTGCAAGATGAAGGTCTTTCCAAGTTCAATCATCATTTCTGATCTCTAACCTATTTTGCACATCACCCCATCATACCTTCTTATTTCATCCATCCATCTTACATCTAATTACTTTCTAGTTCTTTTATAATCTATTGAAATCCAGTTTAAGACTCAACTATTCACTTATTATCAGCTCTTCTAGCAATATGTTTAGCACTACTCCACTTCGGCCTCTTAATTCTTTCAATGATGTCAGTAACACTAATTTGTTCTCTCACCCATATATTTCTTTTTCGATTTCTTCTCGTTACTCCTAATATGCACCTCTCCATACTTTTTGAGTGGTCTAAAATATCATTCTGAAATATCACTTGAGTTTTTTTGATGGCAGAATTAATGTGTGTGTGAATGATTTTTTTTTCCTAATAAATATTTACAATATACATAGGTGGTACATGCCCATAATCTAATTCAAATCTAAAACAAAGTTAAATTGAAAGAAAAAACAAATTCTAATCAGGCTTATTTTTTATATTTTTAAATAGCCAATCCAGTTAATCATTCATGCATATCTAAGAGTTAAAACAAGTAAAATGTTGAAACTCTCTCATTCAGCAATTGATTAGCCTAATAAAAAATATTATCTTCCTTACTGTCTCTCTTGAAGTGATTGTTGAAAATGCACTTGCCCTACAGTACACTACTTAAAGGTTGTTTTATCTGCACACACTAGCTATCTAGTTTTTTTTTTTTTTCGTTTTTTTTCATGTTTCAAAACATCGTCCAGGAAGCGAACCCGCAAACCCGGGACAACTGCTTGTAAGGCAGCTGTGCTGACCACTCGACCACCGCTAGCTATCTAGTTAACTTATAATTTCTCAACAACTTGCAAAATAAAAATTCAAACTTAATAGCACAGAGATTGTAGATATAGCATGCAATTGCATTAGTTACTTGATCATGCTAAAAATTCTAATTCATGAAATATAATTATTTTATCTGATGATATTAATTCTAATCATCTAGTTCTCTGGCAGAATATCTTAGATTGTTAATGCATCATCTCAAATTCAGTACTCACAAATTTAAAATTTATCAATTTAATCCACACATTAGACAGTAACTAGTTAGGTCAGCAACACAACAATAAGAGAGGAGAATAATACCATTTGAAACATTTTGTTCCATAATGAATTGGATGTTACTACTAACAGTCGACTGTATATGAAAAAATATAAAGTATGAATTTTTCTAAAAACATTTAACAATTTTATTAGAAGTAATTCAACTACAAATAAAATATGTCATCACAAATCTATGTTTGCAATGTATAGTACAGTGATGAATAACAGGCTTTGGAGTTCAAAGTCCATAGATTGCGGTTTCAGCTGTTTTTCAGCTGTTATTTCTGACTCCAATAAACCATTTTATTAATTTATTATAAATCTTTGAACAAACATTCTAATCAAATATCTTTCTGAATGTCAAAAACAAATAAATTTTCAAATTTATTAATGGTGTAATTTATTTTCATTTCTAGTGTTGCATTAAATATATGATTAAGAAATTGCCGTGATTATTATTGTTACCTAATATAAATCTAATCAATATAATGCACTTTTATTTTCTTTATTTCAAATTTCCGAGAAACAAAGTTTTTATATTAAAAGCCTTTTTTTTTTTTTGTAATGTTTGCTTCTAGCTATTTATGAACATTTCGTACCGTCTATCTATTTTTAAAAACAGTGTTTAACACACTGTCTTTAAAAATATTACTTGAATAACCGATTCTTAACTCTTTGTTCAATTCAAATTCTAATTACAAATTAGCCATCTTTTAATAACATTACTATATCAAAATGTTGAAAATGTATTCATATATTAATAAGAGATTGTAATTTACAAATGAATCCATCAGAAATAAGAAAGATAAAATAAATGTAGCTATTCTTATAAATGTGCAAAATGGCAGATGTACCATCTGCTTCAGATCCCAGCCTAGATGATAAATCAGCTGCTATATATAGCTGCTCATTTTTATTTCAGCACAAACACGGTAAGCTGTAAGATTTCAAAACACAAATCATGTGATCAAACAATATTTTCACCTATAATAGTAATAGTAAAAAAAAAAAAAAAAATTCCGTTTTGATTAATAATTTTTAAATAAAAAATATTTGAACAGTTAATGTGCTTAATACAAAATCAAGCTTCAAACATAGTTAAATGTGTTTTTATATTTGATAAGTTTATGTATATATGATAAACTAATGTATATTAAAAGAGAAATATTTAAAAAAAAAAAACATACACACACATATATTCTTTTAAAGATAATTAATCTTAAATAAAATAAAATAATCGAATAAATTATTGCTGGGGAGTTCATAAAAAGTCTGAGCAGTGAAAGGGGCCTAGTTGGGCTACAATCCAAGAACCCTGATCTTCAGAATCTATCACTCTGTCACTGCTTAAAATCACTCAACCTCTTAATAACTTAAGTTCAGTTATGAATACAGTAATATAAATGTAAATAGCTTTTTAAAATCAATGATGTAGCTTTTTGTTGAGGTTTCATATTAAAGTAAAAGAAATATATATATACACTCAGAGAGAGAGAGAGATAGAGATAATGAAATCATAGATATGAATTTGTAAATCTACGTAACACAAAAATGTTTTTTATATATCAAATATTAGTTAGTCTGTCTGTTTATTCGATATCTTATCAATTTTTCTCCAGACAACTTTACTTTTTGCAACACTCTCATAGTTTTCCAGACTGTAATTCTTCATTGTTTTGTATTTTCAGTTATATCTCTCCTATAACCATTATCTCCCCTATGAAAATTATAACTTACTTTTGTAAAAAGTATATTACCATTTATTTATACTCATATATCCAATTCAACAAAATATCATATCAACTGTCAAGTTTATAATACATCCCCATCAAGCTGAAGAAAATAATAATTCCGCATAGCATCTTATATTTAGAATCTTAGAAAAAAATCTTAAATAAAATTTCTCTAATGCTTTTACTTTATATCAATAAGGAGCTCAGGACTCATTTCCATGCAATAAATAGAGCAAAATAACAGCACTATATTAATATGATTGCAATAGTTATATTACTATAATAAAATATTATATCTTTTAATTTGTAAAATGTAGTAATAGCAATAATAAAAGTCTGTATTTTTACTTAAAAAGTTTCCAGACTAAAGGTATCTAATTTTTTTTTTTCATCACTATCTGTTAGAAGATTTAAATTCTTTTAAACATATAATTTATTATCTGAATTGGAAAGAATAAACAGTCACTTATATACTGGAATTCTAGAAGTCAATATAATGAAGCTTTATCCATTTTTAAAATCAGTCCAAATTAAAACCAACAACCTAATTTGTAATGCATCTTCTAATCTATTTCATAAAGCTTCTGCCTTGCAAGCAAGTAGTTGGTTGCAGACAGTTGTGGGTTTGTGTCCTGGCCGGTGCTATGATATATGAGAATTTTTTTTTATTTAATATCTATTATTATTTTAAATTGTCTAAAATGCTTTCACCAGCAATCATACTGTTTTATCCCTTTTTGCAGAAGCATCACAATATAAATTTTGGTGGATAAGCAACTAATTCCATTTGCTGTCATAAATCTGTTCAATTAAATGAGTCAAATGTCATAGCCAAATCAATAAAATTAATATATACATCATATTTTTATTTCTTTTTTTTTACATTTGCATGGCAATTAAAAGCATGCCCCTAGTCCCTCTTGATTCTCTGAAATCACAATGAATCATTATTTACCATTATCTATGACAATGATGTGCCACAAATAATTGCTGAAAGATGTTTTTTAAAATCTTTTTTACATTTTATAAATTGCACTATAAAAGCATCCTGAAGATTAAATGGGATAACTTTATGGGTTCATATATTTTTAAAAATATTAATAAATTGAAGTTATTACATTATCACTATATTTTAAAACTTTTTCAGGTATATCAGTAGGATCCACAGCTTTTCCATTTTTAAGATTATAACTTTATTGATCTGGATATTTTTATACAAATTTAAATGAATAGATAGGAAGAATTTATTAAAATTTATAATGCAATTCTTATATTATTTAACAAAAAGTCATCTAAATGATTTACCTATACAAATATTATTGTTTTCACACACAAAAAAAGCCATTGTTGAATTTAATACACTGTGATATTATTCTTTAGGTTTATATGTTACTTTAATGAAGTAAAAATATATAAGGTGATTATAATCAGGAATTGACCATATCTTTTTTGCAGTTTCGATTCATGAATCATTTTCAAAAGCCTTCTAGTCAGTTGTCGAACTTCCAATTACAGTTTTTATATTGTTTATAAGACCCTAAATTCAATTTATTATTCTGCCAAACAGAAAATGCTACTTGTTTTATTTTTGAGTCACTAATAATAAAATTATTGTCAAAAAATTAATCAGATTTTTTTTTAATAAACCAAAAACTAATCCCATTATTACAATATTCTTTTAAAAAAATTATGCTTCAGTAATATGAAAACCTTGAAAATTTAAATGGCTAATTTTAGTGTTTAATAACTGCTGAAATTTAACAACAAATAAAATTTGATTCTAAAGACTAAATATAAAATTTTATGCAAATATTATTGGAATAAGACTATTATTTTAATCTGAAATGTACTAGTTTATGATATTGTACAATCTTCATTTATTAATACTTGTGTAATGTCAACTTTTATAATCTGGTTCCTAGCTATAATGTAATTCATTAAATGTTGTTTTGAGCATTGATACATTTAAGTTCTTTTATTGTGATCTATGTGCCTAAACAAAATAATTATAATAATTAATTCATCGGTTATAGAAAAATTTAATAATATTAATTCATTTGAGTTTTCACCAATAATATCATTATTCCTAATAAGTTTGGGATTAAAGTTTATTATTTCCTATAGATATAATAAACACCTCCATACTTCCCCATTCTTTTTAAATTCACTTAAATAAAGATATAATAAAAGACAAATGCCCCCCCCCCAGATGTATTTCATGCTAAACCAGTACTCATCAGTTGGCCCAGGTCACTATCATATATATATCTTTATTAAATGAAAAGTATTTATCTAGAGTAATGTAACAATTTACTCTAAATAAATACTTTTCATTTAATAAAGATATATATGAGAGACAGTGACCTGGGCCAACTGATGAGTGCTGGTTCAGCATGAAATGCATATTGGGGGTCATTTGTCTTTTATTATATCTTTATTTAAGTGAATTTAAAAAGAATGGGGAAGTATGGAGGTGTTAATAATATTCCAAGATATTTACAACATGCAAATTATTATCAACATACTTGAAAAGTTTCAAAAACAAACACAATCAATAGTACAACCACCCAAATCAGCCACATGGAAATTAGCAACTGGGAAAAAAATTCCCAGTGATTTCCAGGCAAATCCATCAATGTTCCTAGGAATACCTTTATACCAATCAAAAATGAAGATGAACAGATATCTAAACAAGCTAATCATTCATATAATAGCCGAAAAAATAAATAACCTTTCACCCATAAAACTATATGAAGTAACTAGAGCCAAAATATTTAATGGAAGAGCCACAAGAATATTAAGTTACTACAGCCCTTGGATAAACCTATACAACAATACAGTAAATGAAATACACAGAATAGCAAAAAAGTACATTTGGGGAAGAACAACCAAAATAATATCAATGGCAATGCTACAATTACTAATTAATAAAGGAGGGCTCAATGTAATAGATCTAAAAAAAATGTGTCATTTATTAAAGCAAAAACTCTAATAAATGTAATAAAGACTAATAATTTCAATCACCAGAATGTGACATAAAACTGTATAAAAAGATGGAGAAAAAAACAAAATCCTTTGTGGTCGATATACTTATAGCATATAAGGATTTACAAGGGCTTACAAGATGAGCTAAATATGCCTAATTTAGAAGGGTTAAAATACAGTAGCCTTAAAAAAAGTAACAAGTATCAGGAAAAATCATGGCTAAACATATCTGTACATAGAGTTCTAAGAAACTTTTAGTCAATTTTACACTCCAAAAATACATGAAAACCATCTATAAATTGATGAATGGGATACACCCCATGACAATGCTTTTAAATAAAAAAACTACATATGAATCTAGAACCAGGGTGTACAACCTGCAAGAACAGCAAAAAAAAGCATTTGCACACCAATGTAAAGCATTTAAACAAATAAGGATAAAAGTATTCAAAACCCCAATTATTTATCTAAAAGATATGATTAAAACAAGGCAAAACTCTCTATACATATTGCCACTCAGTGCAAGCCAGTAAACGTATAGAGAGTTTTTCCTGTTTTAATAACAGTTATAAGCAAGCATAAAAATGGTGATCATGTGAAGATATGATTAAACAAAACACATCAACAGATTTGATCCACACAATGCTATAGTACTTATCCACACAACAATATAGGAAATAAGATGTTCTTTAATATTCGATAATAAAAAATATAATTGGATTAAAAAACTTGATAAAGATTGGGAAAAATACTTTGAGCAATGCTTAAAATACTTACCAAAAAAACAAATGATTAAAATATGGCAATAAATAAATTATGAAAAGTAGATATACAATGGACAAAGGCATAATAGCAAACAGCCAAAGTTAAGATTAAGACAGACTAGTAAGCAACAAAGTGTGATACCCAATTACTAACACCCACTTATTAAGCTTAATATAAGGACATATAATTTATTAATGTATAAAAAAATTGTAAGTAACCAAAAACAAAAAAAGATTGGAAAACAACGAAACCTTGTATATATAATGCCTTTTAATAAAGGTAAATACTTAAAATAAAAAATAAAATAAAATGTGAGTTATTATGTGTAATACAGGATACACCCAAAGATGCTTGATGCGGTTTCATGGTATAGCAATTGATAAAATAGTATTCATAAAAATAAAAAATGAGTTCTTTTAATTGCACTTTTTGAAAAACTAAAATAAATACTACTACTTACTGTTGGAATCATAAAAAATCTATATTTATCAAATAAATTATTTTAATTATTTGAGTTATAACTGTAGTTGATAGTAATAACAATGAAAGCTTTCCTTATCAATTATTCAGTTTATATCTGATAGGATAATTGCCATCTCTTTCTTTAATTCTTTTGAGAATGAAAGTTGGCAGACTTCAAATAAAAAGAGAGCTAACACCAACACTTTTCTAAGCTATTATAATCCCAGAAAGAAAAAAAACAGTATTACAATTATCTTAATTTATTAATTTGACACATTACAGACTTATAATAAGAAAAAAGATTATAAAACTTGTTTCCATTAAAATAGTTAATTTTATCTCTAATAAAATTTCTTCAAGCTAAATGCAAACAAAAATAATAATAAAACTAAAATGATCACAAAGCAATATTTCATCTTATTCTACATTAACTTCACGTTCTATTTTTATAGGTGTTGTTTATATGTGTTTGGTGTGAATATTTGTTTTATTATTGTATGTATATATAATATATGCAGTATAAATATATGTTTGGGAGCATGTCTAAACTTAAATCGATAATCATGTCTTGTATTGGTGGTCGAGAGGTCAGCGCGACTGCCCTACAAGCAGTTGCCCGGATTTCGGGTTCGCGTCCCGGCCGATGCTATGACACTTGGAAAAAAAAATCGATAATCATTACTTAAGTTTTAGAAAATATAATAAATATTTTGCATAGTTTGATGCTTTGGTAGAATGGGTGACTCGAGAGTTCAAGGTTCATGGTTCATGGGCAGTTCTATCACGTTCAGTATTTAAACTTTTTATGAATACAGAGCGACAAGTTATTCGTTTATTACTACCATTTTTAGGCAATATAATTCATTTTAGATGCTCTTCAAAATACAAACTCTTTATTAGTAAAAACTAGTATTGTATTTATAAATTAAAATAATAAACTTAATTTGACTGATCTATGTAGAAATTGTATTATCAGATTAGTAATCTTCTAGCATTAAAGCAACAGATTGTAATAACAATTCATTTAGGCAGAAACAAGCTAATATATATATTTGAAAAGTGATTCAAAACCTTTAGTTATTGAGTCCCACCAATCCCAGTAATTCATTAAATGTAGACGGCGTGATTTAATGCAACTGTAGAGTGGCACACTTTGGAGCTCAAGGTTCATTGATCACAGTACTGCTTCCAATATTCAAACTTTTTATGAACTTTGGAGCAATAAACCATTTGATTATTTATTAAATTGAGGAAAGTTTGACATATTAATATATAAATTGTACCCGTTCCTTAAAGGAAAAACTACTGAACAAAAGAGAATCTGGCTTATCGAGATAACAATAACGTATTACAGTTAAATAGCATAAATAATTACTATCAAGGCAGTTAACATAAAGACTAGCTTAAGATACATTGCTAACAAACAGTATCTAATAACAATATTTTTCAATAATTAAATTTAAAAAAAATTATTATGATAAAATATCATAACACTTAGGATCATAATAAGTAATTAGGGTTCCAATTATAATAATCAATCTATTCATTCACTAATAATAAATCTAACTTATAACTAGCTCAGTATTATAAACAAATAAGATTCTATCAAAATAACAAATACAATTATAAAAAAAAACTCTTAACACAAGACGTTCAGTAAAGTACATTAGCTTAAACATTAAGAATACATCCCAAAAGATACATTTCCAATGGTAGAAGAATATTACCTCACCAACACACATCTAATAATCCTAAATATGATTTTATAAATTTATTACAGAAATAATAATAAACTAATTAATATTCCTTTAATAAAATATAAACTTATAACTTTGCTTATCATCTCTCAATAAGAAATTTACAATTCTCCAGAAGGAGAAGGAAAAGAAGAAAAAGAATAATAATAACAACACTTGGAAACTGTGTCTTAATTACAGTGGATCCAAATCACTACAACTATATCACAGGCATACTAAAAAAACACTTACTTGGGATACACCCTTCAAGATTTCCAGTGTATGATGTAACCAATTGGCAAAGTTATGGCTTTTCACCCCATATATTTAAATGATACCCCTATACCCATCCCTAGTAACAGATATGATTTCAAATTACAATTGCACCATGATATAGATCCAAAAATAATTCCAACACAAATCCTTAATCAACTAGCTAACTTATGTCTATATATCAGAGGATTGAAACCCCAGTGTTAGCCGGGTCATTTAGCAGTGTAATGTATTAATCTCCAAACTTTATCTTTGGGAAAAGCAGCTAACCACATAAATCCCCAAGCCAATAAAGAACAGTCAGTAGCAAATCTTTCCATGATTGCATCCATAAATAGCCAAGAGTCTATCCATGAATATACTACATATCCTATATACTCATCCATGCTCAACCTTACTCCACCACCTACTGATTTGACACTCATTGAGGCAGATAATGATAATGGAATTATATACAAACAACCCCTGACTCGGATAATATTGTTTCCAAAATTTCCAATGCAACAATCAAAGCCAACACTGTCTCAAATAAGGTTAATACTGCTCCAGAAGCTCTTATTTATAATCCTATACATGACAAGGACCAGACTACTTGTAATAAAACCTCCACATATCATGGAAACAATTTCTCCATGTTTATCACTTATACTAGTCATCTACCCCCTCCCCCCAACATTTATAATAAAACAAAAATAAATCCTGGACCCCCCCCCCAAAGACTCAGAAACTTAAAAAACCCAAAAACAAATGTGATTGACCTGTTGATACTGGACATGGACTCTGTAAACTGAATGCCCATTACCTGACTCCATAGATCAATCTACATTTATCTCTCATAAACAGAAAATACACTCAATAATGACCAGTGTCTGTTGACTATAATACCAGTACAAAATTTTAAAGTCAAAGCAGCCACAGTTCATTTGTTCACAACCAAGTTAAAGAGCTCTAGTATTTTATGCTCCAAAAGTACTCAAAACCTAAGCCTGACAAGAAAACAATATGAAGACAAAAACAGCACACATGTAGACCTCTCAGACAATTGCCACGCTTCCATGGAAATTTCTAGACCCTTGTCTATGTTGCCCAGAAAACCCAATCACACAAAAATAAACCTGGTTTGCATCTGTAGATACAGCAGTCCAGAGCATGTAAAATTTAAGTAATCTTCTGTAGATCAATAAAACCAATCTTTATATATGTAAACCTACAACTACAGATTGCCCATGTAACCATGGAAATCCATGCTATGTAAACCCTTGTTACTAATCCACAGCATATAAAAATTCCTGCAACCTTATGTAAATAAATAAATCAACTTGCACATACATAAACTTACAACTGCAAATTGCCTATGTAACCACAGCAAAACATGCCATGTAAAAGCCCTTGTAATTAATCCAAAGCATGAAAAAATTATTGTAATCTCATGTAAATCAATAAATTAACTTTTATATATGTAAACCTACATCTATGGATTTTGCATGTAACCATAACAATCCAAACTATGTAAAATCTTTGTAACTAATCCACAGGATGTAAAAATTCTTGCAATCCTGTGTAAACCAATAAATCAACTTTTATATATGTAAACCTATAACTATAGTTTCCGATGTAAACATGGCAATCTAAGCTATGTAAAACCCTTGTAACTCTCTAAGACAACTAAAGTTTATCATTGAAACATCATCATCATCATCATAATAGTAGTAGTAGTTCAGCAGAAAGTCCATTTGTTCACTACCAAGTTAAAGAGCTGTAGTTTTCCAAGCTCCAAGAATACTCAAAACTTAAGCCTGACACATATCCCAATATACTTTTTTCAATTTTCAATGAGTTGATAATTATTTGATAATTTTGTTACATTTTTAATTAAAATTTCAATTAAAATCAAGTTACACAACGATAATTCAAAAAATATATGGAGATGAAGTCATCACATGACAAATGCTTCCCACCAATATTACCAGCACAGAGTTTCAAAATCCAAAGTTCAGTCAAACATAAGCTTATTTTAATTCTATTGTAGCAAATTCGGATCTTTGTTGGGAAAAAAAATTTCAATTACAAATTTCCCAGCAAGCAATTTACTTATTCATAAATAAGTTAACAAGCTCTGGTTTTATGCTTAAAAAAAATTCAAAACCTTAATCTAATGCTAGATAATAATATATCTTTAATCAATTGATTACTTCTATCCAATTTTGAGTTACATTTTTTATTCAAACTTCCCATTAAAATCAAGTTATCTAACGATAATTTTAAAAAAAAGCCATCTAATGACCAGTATCTGTCACAAATAATACCAGCACAGAGTTTCAAAGTCCAAAGGTCAGGCAAACATATGCTTATATTTAATGTTATTGTAGCAAACTCTGATCTTTGTTTAGTAATAAAAATTTGATTTCAAGTTCCCAGCAATTAATTGACTTGCTCACAAAGTTAAGAAGTTCTGGCTTGTTTACATTTATAAAAAAGTGAAAACTAAAAAAAATCAACGTCATATATCTTTTTCAATTTCCAATCAGTTGATAACTTATTTCCAATTTTGTGTTAAATTTTCCATTCAAATCTTCAACTAACCATTAATCAAGTGACTAGATAATTTCAAAAAACATAAGTCACTTCCAATAGCAATGCCAAGCCTAACTACCTATTCAGATTTATCATCTCCCTATGTCTGGACCCTCTAACCTAAATTCACAGTTAAATCACAACAAAAACTTCACTCGGCCTCTACTTCTAACACAGCCTGACCCATAGTCTGATTAACCTATGACAAACTTCAACTCAACAATAGCAACCAGTTCTGACATAACTGTACCAGCAGCCCCCTCTGAAAATCAGGATTTGGATTTTATGCTTAAATCTTATCAAAAGCCTTATTCAACCTCTATCTTTAACATACAGATAAATCCAGAGTCTAAACAACCTACCACAAACTCCAAATCCAACCAATTCTAACATAGCTGTCACCCCCCTCTGGAACACTCATCTATTCAAATGTACCTTGTACCAATTATGAAAGCAATCCCACCATGCCTTCTATCCATCCCAACACCCTCCCCAACCCACCTTGCTAATGAAATCAAATGGAAAACCTTGTCATCCAAAGAAGATCCAGCACCATAAAAATTCAAAAAATAACACATTGATCTCATATCAGTGTGGACCTCACAAACAATTGACACCCTACCATGTAAATTCTAATTCCCTACCTATGTTACCCAGACAACTCAACCACATAGAACTAAACCTGGTTTGCATCTGTAGATACAATAGTCCAGAGCATGTAAAATTTTATGTAATCTTGTGTAAATCAATAAAATAACTTTTATATATGTAAACCTACAACTTCAGATTGCCCATGTAATCATGGCAATCCAAATTATGTAAAACCTTTGTAACTAATTCACATGCATATAAAAATTATTGCAATTTTATATAAATCAATAAATCAACTTTTACATATGCAAACTTACATCTACAGATTGCCCATGTAACCACAGCAATGCTATGTAAAACTCTTGTAACTTAATCCACAGTAATTCCTGCAATCCTGTGTAAACCAATAATCAATTTATATATATATAAATCTATAACTACAGATTGCCCATGTAAACACAGAAATCTAAATATGTAAAACTCTTGTAATTTCTCTAAGACAAATAAAGTTTATCTTTGAAACATAATAATAATCATCATCATCATTTCAGGTTCATTTCTAACAAACTAATAACAAAATGAATAAATTAATTAATACCCTGTAGTTAAATATGATGAGGTATTTTACATGATATCTAACTACTCTTATAAAATAAATACAACAATGAGCAACTAAAATAACTTAATGACTCTCAATATTAAATCTACTTAATAATTAAAATTTAGTAATAAAAAAATTATAATAATATAATAAGATTTTAAGTAAACATTGTACAATCTTTTTTTATTTAATGTGGCATTCTTAAAAATTATATGTATTTTGATATTGTGTCAATTTCAAGTATACTTCTCATTGGTGTTGTATCAGTTTAAAAATAATTACTAATGATTGTATCTTCTATGATAATAATAATAATAATAACAACAACAACAACAACAATAATAATAATAATAATAATAATAATAATAATAATAATAATAATAATAATAATAATAATAATAATAATAATAATAATAATATAATAATAATAATAATAATAATAATAATAATAATAATAATAATAATAATAATAATAATAATAATAATAATAATAATAATAATAATAATAATAATAATAATAATAATAATAATAATAATAATAATAATAATAATAATAATAATAATAGTATAATACTTGGTTACTTAATCAAATATAGTAGAAATAATATCTAAGTAATTTTAAGGATCATATGCCAAATAAGTAATATTTTAAATTATTAATTTCTATGGATCATGCATGTAGAGTGAAAAAGCAAAAACACGCAGATAAATCACAATATGACTAAAATGTAGATTTCAAAACAGTTCACAAATTTATTTACAAATTAACAATAAATTTATAACATAATATAAAAAAAAATATTGACAAAAGTAAAATAAGAATTAACATTATTTAAAATAAAATAAAAATTTACAATAAATCTTACCAATAAATACATGAAATAAAATAAAAAGAGACTTCACTCTGGCCATTTCAAAATAAGATAAAATGAAACTTACAATATTAATAATATGTAATCTTTATTCAGTAAAATAATATTCTATTATTTGTAATAATTAAATTTGTAAAGCGCATATTACGTAAAGTAATATATATTAAGACCATAATTTTAAGACTATATGCCTGAAAAAATGACAGTAGAGACCTCTGCAAATCTTTAACACAAGATCTTGTGTTAAAGATTTGCAGAGGTCCCTACTGTCATTTAGGTGCATAGTCTTAAGGTTATAGCCTTAATATATATTATTTGTATTAGAACCAGAATAAATTTCCCAATTTCTAAAAAAAAAACTTAATGTTATACTTATTCTACTGTAAAATATATTTCTTATGGTGTAAACACATCAACACAAGTTTATATTTTAAAATACATTTCTTAAAGTCCAAATAAAATATTAAAAGAAATATTATATTTTTAAAAAAAAACTTTCTTTGCAATTTGGCAAAGTATCATCCTGATTTTTGAATATCAGAAAACATGAATATTTCCCTCTATGCAATTAATTATCTATTATGCAAAAATATTTAAAAAGTAATTCTATAAATTTTTGTAACTTAATTAGGTTTAAATTATTTATAATAAAATTTAAGAACTATCCATAAATTATACTGCTTGACATTTGTATTACTTCCGTTTCTATACTCTTACATTCATTATATCATTCAAAATCATTTTCACTATTCTCACTTTCATTCCATTTGAATATGCATCTATCTGAGCTAAGTGATCTATAATATTTGTATGAGCATTAATTATTTCTCTCTTATATTATAAATTATACTAATCATTAAACATCTCAACATCAGCTGCGAAAGAAATTTCTATATACTACATCTTGCCCTCTCACAAAATTATCTAATTCAAACAGTTTAGTCATTACTTTTCCAACTTATAAAACTATTTTCTATAATGATTCCTGTGGTAATAGATAGTGATTAAAGTGTAGGTTATGGAATAATAACAAGAATGTTTCAAAAGAGTAAGATAATATCATCATGAGTACAGTGCAAATTATAAGAGTAAGTCCATATTCATCGGGCACCTAAGATTCAAGTCAGGGTTCTATTATAGCACTTATTGATGACAAGGAAATGCAACTCTACATAGAAAAGTAATATACAGCCTTATGTTATCTGTATATTTTAATAACTTTGAAATATGGAAATATAATTCACATACAACAGTTTTCAACATACCCCTAACACTTAGAATTTCATATTAATGTTATTACTCTCCTCAACATCATCCTATATCTTCTACACTGAATAACTCATTCAATATCATAAAATATACAAACAACATTCTAAAATAACTTCCAAAACACTATATTAAATAAACAACAAAGATCTAAATTCATTTAAAGATGTTTTTAAAAGTTTTCATGCACAAATGAACTTGATAAACATACATCAATACCATACATTTTATTTATTTGTTATGATATAATTTAGAGATTGGTATTATATCTTTTACTGTATTTCAACAGACAACATTCATAAAAATAACATTAATAATTTAACGATGCTATATAATAAACGCATATTCAAGCATTCACATTAAAATAAATATTTAAAAATATCCTTAGATATTTTTCAAATATTCATCAGCATTTATCAATACTTTCATAAAATACAATAACTTTATCAATGGTTCATTAAATAATTGTAAGCTTTTAAATATTAATGTTAAAACTTGTTTTTTTTAAAAAATAGTAATAAAGTTAATCTGTTTTAAAATTATATAATAACAACAAGTTAGTTTTAAAATAAATAATTGTAAGCTTTTAAATATTAATGTTAAAACTTAATATGTAAAAAAAATAATCATAATAATAAAATTTAAAGTTACGAAAGGATTTTTCCCTCTTGCTTGTTATGAATTTGCTTGTCAGGCAGCTAACTCCATTGCGTAGCTACAGTTGAACAGCATTGTGCACAATTATATTTTTATCTTGGCACCATATGAAGAATTGTACAAATAACAGCATTAAAATCCAAGAAGAATATTAATAATCCTGAAGAAATAATTGTTCATTCCAGTTTTTCTCTGGGCCTTTTTCAGGCATATAATATCTTCTTTAAATAATTTATGGATCCATTTAGGAAAATATTTCTTACATATATTTTCGGCCATTGTGTATAACAAGTATAAATGAAATAAATATAATATAAATAAGATTCACATTTTCCATCGGTCAAAAATCATTAGTAGCAGATATTATATAACGTAAATTATTTATTTAATATATTTATAAGCAGACATAAAATTATGAATTAAAAAAAATATTTCTTTCTTTTAAAAAAAATACGATTTTTTAAAATCTTTTTAAACATATATCTTGTCAGGTAAAAAGACAATTATATCATTCAGGCATTTATTCACAGATATAATTTTAATCCTTTTAAAGGACAAGTCTGAGCTCATTATTTCCAGATAAATTATTATTTTATCAATGGTAAATTCTTTAAAAGGCATAAAAGGCATTCAAAAGTCATTTTCTTCGATTTGTCTCTAAATATACATTGTTCTTAAAATATAAGTTCATTTTCAGTTCTTTAAAGACAAATCAAATGTTGGTTATTACTATAAATTTTATACTAAAACAAACATTCATCATACCATAAGATATTTTAAGTTTAGTTCTTAATTACATCAAATAAACTAGCTTCATTGCAATGTGATAAAGTCATTTGAAATAAATAGTCACTCATTCCAAACATACTATCTATAAAAATTACAAAGTTCTTATAAAAATTATTCTGGTTTTGCTGCAGTAATTTTCCTGATATTTGGTAATTGTCTTCACAATATTTAAGTATTCACTATCATGTTCCATAAAGTTATTGAGCTCCTAAACTAAGTTTCAAGTAAACAAACTGGTAGGAAACTTTGGTGTTAGTGAATCATTATTTAAGTAGTTATTCCAATTATATTTTTTTTAAAAAAAACTTTCAAGTAAAATAATAATAATATAAAAAATTACTACTGTCACAATATAAAAATAAATATAATTATAAATTTTAAACTAAATCTGTAAAACACTGAAATCTAGGAAAAACAACAACACTAGCTGTCTAGACTGACTTCAACCTCTCTTTTTATACTGATCTTAATACAATGATTTTATTGGTCAATATTGCTTGTACAAATTTTCTAATTTACATAACTACATCAATATTATTTTTAAAATTAAGTTATAAAACTATGAATCATCAATATTAAATATCAAATTATTTAATGCCTTCAATATTAAATATTTTTATCTAAAAAATTAAATATTCTTATTAAAACAATTTATAATATTTAAATAACCTGAAAATGATTTTAAAAAATAAATTATTACCCTTAAATAAAATAATAAATTTAAATATTATTTTTCTAATATTTTTTTCTAAACTGAATATTTGCTACACTTTACTATGTATCAAATTTTGTTAACAAGTTAAAAGTAAAGTTTTCCACCTAACTTTCTGAAAGCACACACACACATACAATCACCTAATCATGACTTTTAAATTAATATTAAATTTACTTATCATTTTAAATAATATTTTAAACAAAATGATTATCTTAAACATATAATAAATATTTCCTGGCATAATTAAGCTATTCTATCTCTGTAGCATTTTTTAAGTATAATAAATAAAAAAGTAATACTATTTTTTAGATAATTTATTATATCATTTTATATTAAATTCATCTTAAAATGAGTTCAAACTCTCTGATATATCTTTATAAGCTTCTATCCACTGATTTTGAATCCCTTCTACCCATGCTAAAAAATAATCTAAATTTAATTTTTTTTTAAATATAACTATTTTTCCATCTCTTCCTAACTGTCTATACCTATTGTAAAGGATACAACATATAATAGAATGGATAAAAAATGTAAGAGAAATAAAAAAACTCAATTTTAAATATAAGATGGATGATGGAAAAATGACAAATTAGAATCTGATATTAAACATGAATATAAAAATAGAAAGAGCGAGCAAATATACTAAGTGGAAGAAAAAATAATAATAACAACAACAAATGTGATCCTGTTATTCAGCCAGAGAAGATGTTTATCAGTGCTAGCAAAAAGTCAGGAAAAAGTAACAAAAAGTGCAAAATTTTAAATGAAAAACAACTCATCAAGTAATAAGAAAGGAAAAAGTAACACAAAAAGGACTTTCTGTGAAAAAAGGTAAAAAAACTTATGCTTATTATATAAAACTAGATTAGTATCAAAAGCAAACATAATGTCAGGAGAAAAAAATCTTATATTAGATAACGAAAAAGATATTACCACAAATTCAAACAGAGCAAACAATACTAAAATGTATGCAAATGTTATAAAAACAAATTATCTATCATTTAACAAAAAAGATATAATATCAACACAGACTACAAGATTTAGAAGAGCCAACAAAAATGACATTGAGGATATAAGCATAGGCAATGAAAATAATAATGAACTGGAATTCCAAACATGGACTGAAGAAAATCTGAAAGAAATCAACCAAAAATTTAATTACACCATATCCAAAAAATTATTCAAAACATTCAAGAAATTGGCTTCAAATAAATCTCTAGTTTTGGCAGTTACAGGTGGGAATTTATCCTATATAAATTCCCAAGGGACATCCCATATAAAGAAATAGTTGAGAAACAAATGTGGCATACCATACTAGCAATTAGAGTCCACCCAAATTCTAGATATATCATGATTGATTTTTTAAATGAAAGGCAATGTGCAGAGTTCCAGGAAAAAATTAAATCATTCCAAAATTATGTGCTCATTATAATAAATAAAAACCTACGAAACTACTACATAGATACATTGAGAAATACATACTTTGGTTATAATATGTAAGATTTTACAAAGTTAATACAGACATTTGGTAAACCAATATATATTAAATCAATCTACTGCACCAGAACATGTATCCAGTTTGCACCAACAATTTTCACTTTAAAATTAAGCTAAATAATAACATCAATCCTGAAAACACCCCTAACCAGATAATAGATCAGAAAGCTATTCTGACTCTTCAAATAAAAGACCTGAGACCACAATGCTATGGTTGCAGAACTAGAGGGAACCTAGCAGTAATTGCATGAACAACAAAAACACTAAAAGCCTCCTAACCTCATCCAATATGCCTCAAGAAAAACCAGAGCAGAGAACAGATGTGGGATCTACTACAAAAGATGAGGTAAAGCTATTATATAGACAACAAAATAATGTTAAGCAGACAATAAATGAGTGGGAAATACCAATAAAGATCAACTAAATACAAAAAATAGCAAATATACAGATATTAATAAGAAAAAAACTGGAAATAGAAACAGTAAAAAACAAAAAGGAAAACAAATCAAAAATATCTGATAATATAAATATATCAAACACAGAAGACCAAATGATGGTCCAGGAATCAGACCAACCAAATACCTAAATCAAAATAAGCACAAACTCACAAACTGATGAGCAAGCACCAAACCTGGTGCAAAATAAGCCTTCAGAACAAGGCAGAATAAAAGGGAAGGCAAACAATATTACAAAAGAGAAAGACCTGATCCAAACTAATAATAAAGAAAGGTAGATAAACAAAAAGAATACAAAAGGGAAACAGCAATGAATGAAACACAGCTACCCAATAATAGTAAAATAAATAACAATGACTCTAATACACCACAAACATCAAAAATAATAAACAAGACCAGAACACAAATCATGGAGAAAATAACTAAAGATATATCACAAAATATATCACAAGTAGAGCAAAGCAGAAAACCAGGCTACCCCCCAAATAAGAATAGACATATAAAAAAGTAAAAACTGAACAAATATAAAATGATCAAATTAAACCACTTTGTCAAACAATTGATTCTTCTGATGAAAAAAATGACCTGGACTATGAAGATGCATCTGAGATGCTATCAATGAACAACAGAGATTAAAGTAGCAATACACTCAAACAGAATTGTAATGTTCTCACAAAACAATGGACAGGCTTCAAAATGTACTTCAAGCAAGGGGTTGGTAACAGGTTGATAAGGGGTCAAGTGTCTATATATGAACACAAAAAAGCACAGAATTATGCAGGCATGGTATAATATTCCTATGTAATCTTAACCCCATTCATTGTACTGTAAATATATACATGAACCAATGTACAATCTATATAGCTGTAAAGAACTCATGTAACCTATTTATTGTGCAATAAAGTATATTGTTGAATAATTATTATTATTATTATTATTATTATTATTATTATTATTATTATTATTATTATTATTATTATTATTATTATTATTATTATTATTATTATTATTATTATTATTATTATTATTATTATTATTATTATTATTATTATTATTATTATCATCATCATCATCATTATCATCATTATTATTATTATTATAATTGCTGTGTCCCCAGTTGTGGCTGAGTGAACCACAAATCTAAAACTTTTTAAATAAAAACAACCAACTAATTTACATTAGATCTTTAATGGTACATAGTAAATTACAAACAAAACAACAATTATAAGTAATTGGTTAACATTCCCTCCACCAACCCAATATATATAAACATAAGTCCAATTACATTACAATTTAACCCCCCCCCCACTTCAGTCTATAATAATACAAATAAAAACACAGTACCTTGACTGAGTGGCGAAAATACAACCCTCAGGAAAGTCACTTAGAACATTTAAAAATTATATTAAGATGTGCAGTCTGTTTCTATTTTAGTTGGACAGATTTACCTACAGGCACCAAGAACCTGGGATCACAGTCTGAAAAGGGGCAGCACTTAGGAAAATCCACAGGAAAAAGATGTTGAGAGTTATTTTCTTGCTCTTTTATACTCCCACATTTGAAGTCCCACTATTGTCTTTTCTTTTCTGGAGTATTAATACATTTTTCCCTGTGTGTGCAGAACAGATTCATCTGGCTATTAATTCTTTTGATAATCTGGTCTGCTAAAACAATGCATCTGTAATTATTTAATTTAATTAATATGGTTTGATTTAATTACTCTTTATTCCACTTTACTTACTTTGAACCCTATATACATTTCCCCCCATTTATATCTCTACTAAATATTTATTACTTAAAGTATGTGCCTTTATTGGCTCTATTTACACACACACACACACACACACACACATATATATATAACACCTTCCCTTACTCCAGAAAAATTACTCCAGAAAAATATTATTGCGCAATGGCATTATATATAGTCTTTTAGTTTGTATGGCCTCCGGATTTTCCATTTTGGTCTGGATGTACTATTTTGGGTTTCATCTGGCTTTGAGATTGATGCTGTATTATTTTCACTATTCATCGGTATTGCCTCTGTCTCCATTGGTCACTATCATTTCATTTGTGGTTTGCTGCTTATCCAGCAATAACTCGATTGGAATGTCAGGTAATGTTTGTACCTCTTTTACAACTCGCTGGTGGACATGGTTTATGTGGCTTCTATAGGTAGTGACATCCTGAAGCTGAACAATTTCTATTTTATGAGATGATAGTTTCATAATTATCCCCTCTACCCATTTCTTTTGTAACATGTCCCAGACCCAAACTTATTACCATTTATGAACATTTTCCCATTTTTGTTACTGCTGTCATTTTTGACAGAATCCAGGGAGCAATAAGGCTAATTTAATACACAGTTCACTGCCTATTAACAGTACTGTGGTTGAATTTCTGGTGGCTGTTGATGGCACTGCATGTTTACACACCATCGCATTATCAATTGCTTGTTGTAAATCTTTATTGTTTGATTTCTTTAACACCTTTTTAATTATTTGAACAGCCTTCTCTGCCAGACCATTTGACTCTGGGTGGTGTGGTGGTGTACATATGTGTCTGATGCCATTATCATGAAAATATCTTTCTATCTCCGTAGTGATGAATCCAGTTTCATTATCAGACACAATGGTTTCCAGTAAATTGTGACATGCAAACATAGCATTTAAAGTCTTACTGTTTCAATAGCAGTTAAATCTTTTACAATTCGGCACTCTGTCCATTTTGAGAATGCCTCTATAACCATGAGTAAAAGTTTTCCACTCACTGGTCCAGCATGGTCTGTGGATCCTTTGCCATGCATTCGGCCACAAATTGTACACCTTAGCTCTCATATTCATTTCTGTTTGACATGACAAACATGTTTTGATATTTTGTTCAATGTTGGTGATTATTTTTGGCCACATGATGTAGCTACAAGCTAGTGCTTTGGCTCGCACAACTCCAGGGTGGCCATTATGAAGTAAGTGCAATACTTGCGGTCAGCCTTCCATTGGTACCATGACCCGATTGCCCATTAATATGCATTCTTTACATATAGATAATTTATTATGACTTGCCCAGAACCCTGGGTCAATGTACTTAGGCCTTGAAAGTTGGTCTATCTATTTCTGATTCATCCCATAAGTATGTGATAGCTTTGATCAGAGCTCGTCCAATTGGCTATGTATTTGCTATTCAATATTTCTGAGTTTAGGGTATCAATATAATTTATTTCCACTTCCATTGTTGATTGTTCTTATTTGTCCAGCATTCTTGATAATGCATCGGCATGTGTGATCTCTTTGCCTTTTTTATATTCTAATATGTAATCATATGCTGATCTTACATTTCTCCAGCACATCATGTGTGGGCTTAAATGTTTAGGAGCTAAATTATCATGGCCCAAAATAACCAGTAGTGGCTTGTGGTCTGTAATTAGGTGGAAATTCTTTCCAAACAGGAACTGATGGATTTTTTTTAAGGCTGAATATTATATCCAAAGCCTCCTTGTCAATTTGGCTATAATTTTTCTCCGATTTTGAGAGAATTCTCAATGCATAAGCAATAGGCATTCCCCCTTGTAACATGGGTGAGATACACTCCCCCCACTCCCCACTCTGATGCATCTGTTGTTAGATGTATTTCTAAATAGTTCTTATAATGTACTAATAGTTTCTCCGATGACAATAACATTTTTGTTCAACAGAATGCTTTTTTATGAATTCTAGACCAATGCCACTTCTGATCCTTTTTATAATGGCTTAGCTATGTTGGCTTTACCTTCAAAGAAAGGCTCAAAAAAGTTTATGAGCTCTAAAGAAAATCTGTAACTGTTAAATATTGGTAGGTGTCGATGCATTTTTCACTGTCTTTACTTTCTCTTGGGATGATCTTTTACCTTTGTCAGAAATCAAATGGCCTAGAAATGTTAATTCTTTTGACATCCATAAGCTCTTGTGGGTCTTTAATTTAACCCTAGATTTACTTAGTTTGTAACATATGGTGAAGAGTTGGTTGTGCAATATTGCTTGTAAGATAGCCATGATAAGTATGTCATCATAATAGAGAATGACCTCTTCTAAACCCTGTAGCAAAACATTGATCCTTGCCTGGAATATATTTGGGGCTGTGGATACCCCTATGGGTCATTAAAGCCAATATTTCCACTGATTTTTTGGTGACCTGAATCTGGTAGAAAGCAGAATTAAGGTCTAGCTTTGCAAAATAGGAAGCATTTTGCAGACCAGACAAAACTTCCCTTACATTTGGGACAGGGTAAGCTCCCCTGTTTAAAAATTTGTTTACCATTATTTGGTAATCTCTTCATAATATAATTTTCTTGATAGGCTTTGTTATTATCACTAAAGGCATGGCCTAATCAGATGTTTCAATGGGCATCAACACTCCTTTATCAACCAATGATTTTAACTTGTCTTCAACTTTAATCTTTTGCATGAACGGAATTTTACACGGTTTACAAACAACCGGGTGTACGTTATTCCAATAATTTTACTTCTACTTGTTTTGATGTGATCAATCCCAGTTTTTCATTGAACAGATCTGGATGATTATTAACTAGTTCTTGTTCCAAAGAGATTTTCTTATATTAATTTGAATCCTGATTTTGTGAAACCATTCCCTCCCTATAATGGGGCCAATTTTACCATTAACAATATATAGGGGTAGATTTGCTTTTTTTGCCATTGTATTTAATTGGTGCTTTAACCTAATGAATTATTTTGAGCATGTTACCATTTATATCTTTCACTTTAATGTTTTTTCTAAAACAATGTTCACCTTATTGTATGATAACTTTTTTTAATCTGTCCATAAAATTATGGAAATTGCCAATCCACTATCAATTTCCATTTCTATTTCTTTACTGTAAATTTTAAGTTTGATCATAAACTGGTGTATACTTTTAATGTTTAGATCATGTGGGTGGTTGTAAATCTCCCTCTCCTATCACAAGGCATATGTGCTGGATCTTTTATTTTTCCCTTATCATCTTGTCTAGACACATGACAAATGACCTTTATTGCCACATTTAAAACATGCTTCTTTCTGCCATTCACATTCTCTTGAAATGTGGCCTGCTTTTCCACAACAGAAACAGATTATTTTTGCATTACTAGTATTTGTCTTTCTTGGGCCAAGGCTTCCTCTGTACATTTTAAACACCCCCATATTTGTGCTGTCATATGATTTTAATCTAAAGGCTTGAGCCTGCTTCAATATCAGCTCATATGCTGTACCCTTTTTTATGGCCATTTAGTAAATTAACTTCATTTCTACTAGCAATTGTTGTCTGAGCCTATCATCAGACATGCCCCAAAGATCTGGTCCATTAAGATTTCATCAATGAAATCACTGTAATCACAATCCTTAGCCAATTCTCTTAAAGCTAGATTGTATTCATTAATTTTCTCACTGCTAAATTGTTTCCTATTTTGAAGAGTTAATCTAGCTATGTGGCGAGAGGGATGGGGGCTAAACTGATCATTCAACTTCTTGATCACTCCCTCGTACTTGACCTTCTCGGGCAAAAGCACTTCAAAATTTTTATGGATAACCTCAATTACTCTTTTCCCACCACAACACATTAGGGCCACTATTTTTCTCTTATTATCATCAATCACATTCAAGGTGAAGAAATTTTCAATCTGTGTTCTATATAATGGCCATTCGGATATGTTGCTGGCATTAAATTTGCCTAAGCTGTTTTGCCCTGATGTTGACATATTTCAGTTTGTTTTGAGACCTCGCAATTTATTTGCTGTGTCCCCAGCTATGGCTGAGCATGCAAATTTGAAACTTATTTTAAAATAAAAACGACCAACTAATTTACATTAGATCTTTATTGGTACATAGTAAATTACAAACAAAACAACAGTTATGAGTAATTAGTTAACATTCCCTCCACCAACTCAATATATATAAACATATGTCTAATTGCATTACAATTCAAACCCCTCCACCTTTAGTCTATAGTAATACAAATAAAAACACAGTACCTTGACTGGGTGGTGAAAATAAAACTCTTGGGAAAGCCGCTTAGGGTGTTTAAAAATTATATTAAGACTCATGCCGCAGTCTGTGTCTACTCTAGTTGGCCGGATTTACCTACAGGTACCAAGAGCCTGGTATCACAGTCTGAAAAGGAGCAGCACTTAGGAAAAGTCACAGGAAAAAGTTGTCAAGAGTTATTTTCCTGCTCTTTTATACTCCCATTTTTGAAGTCCCACTCTCGTCTCTTCTTTTCTGGAGTATTAATACATTTTTTTCTTGTGTGTGCAAAATGGATTTATTTGGCTATTAATTCTTTTGATAATCCAGTCTGTTAAAACAATGCATCTGTAATTATTTAATTTAGTTAATATGGTTTGAATTTATTACTTCAAGTGTGTGCCTTTACTGGCTCTATTATATATATATATATAACAACAACAATTATTATTATTATTATTTTAAAAAGATTTGTTAAAGCTTTTCATTCTGACTGTCTCAGCATTATGCAATTCTTTGATGACCATTAACTATGATATTTTGTTTTTACGTAATAAATGTGATAAAATATAATAATCAATGTTTTTTTGTTTTTTTTTTTTTTTGCTTGGGAATTTATAAAAAGTTTGAATACCAGAAATGATAGAAAACTGAGTTATAGTCCATGGAGTTTGAACTCTAGAATCTGTTATTCTTCCATTATATCAAATCATGCAGGATAGGTGATGGAATGAAAAGTGAATAGAAGATATATTCATAACTTATTTAACCCTGCTTATTATTTTGAAATAAATTATTAAGCATATATCTAAATTTATAGTCTTTAATATTTAATGACAGAATAGTTTTGGAAAAGTTATATTTATTTACTTAAGTCATTGTGATATGTTAAATGTTAAATTTGTATTATTAATATTAAGCCCAGTATAATTTATTTTACAGATAGAAAACTAAAGGGCTAAAGCTCTCTGAATCGAAGGTCAACTTTATCATTTTTAATGTTTGCTTATCACATGATCTCTTAAGCAACAAACTATTAAATTATTTATTAACATGTCATCCAATCATGAACAAATATGACTATTCTAATTACAAAAGAACTAAAAAAAAGAAGATGGAAAGAACTAAAAATTCAAGTTGAGTTTTCTGATGAGAAGCCAATTCATGAAATATGTCATATGAGGGTCTTTTAGTCTGTCAACTTGACATCTTCTAATACTGTATTTTAATTTCATCTGCAATAAGTTTCCTTTATGAAATAGTTTAACATTTTATCTATTTTTTTATAGTTTCCAGTAGTATTCTATTCTCAACAACATCTTCCCAATATTCCACATCTCCTTAAGAATTCTCTGAGATAATCTTTATAATAAAATTAGAACTGCCTTTTCTACAAAAAATTATGCTCAAGTTAATATTCAAATTCTTTTTAGAAAACCTATAAGTATATAAATAATCATATAGTCTGTTCATGTTATGTTTAATCACTAAAATGATCACTTGATTATAGCCATTTCATTTAATTAAAGTAACTGCTTTTTCTATCTTTCACAACTCTTAAGTTCTTTATTCTAACACTAAATAAGTTGTATTTTAACAATTCACTCTAAAAAGTTTTCAAAATAAATTAAAAACAAGTGTTATTTTTATTGATCTATCTCCAAGCTTATGGTTTTGTTGGGAAAAAATGTTTTGCTTACAAAAGTCTCTAAAGAAAATTTTTAAATGCAGAAAAGAAATTAAATGGCACTAAATGATAAAATAAATACAAAATTTTACAAAACAATCTCCAAAAAACAAAACATAGAAAATTCATCTAAGATAATCCCATTGCTTTGATTTCATAAAAAAGATCACTTTCTGTAACAGAAAAGTCTTATAATAAGGATATAAAAAGTTTGAAAATCTTTTTTGAAGACTAAGGTTTTTCTTAATTTGATAAAGACATTATGATTAACTTTTCATCTGTACAATAAGGAAACACAAACTAAATATAAACTTTTGCAACAGAAGACCAAATGCTAATTCTATTTCATGTTATTTCAAAATAATCATAGATCATTGCTTAATTTATTTTCTCCATTTATTAAAGGTTACATCTAAAATAATTTTTTTAAAAAAAAACGTCATTGGAAAGCAGGCTGGCACTATTTTTGGTCATTATGCAAATATTCTATGGGCAACTGGCATAGTTTTAGAATATTCTACAAGCCAATACTATGCACCAATGTTCTCATGTTAACTTTTGAATACATCATCAACTTCCTCTCAACAGCTTCCTGTTACTTCACGTATTTTTCCATCAGATTCTCTTACAGCCAATAAACATCACATGATCATCAAGGATAGTTTTGCCTGTTTTAATTCTCTTACAGAAAAAACTATTAAATAGATCAGACTTCCCACTAAGTAAAATGTAATTTCACAATCTAATTCACATCTCAATCAAGATTTTATTTTATTTTTGATGCTCACCAAGAAAACTTTCGAATAATTAAATATCATTTTTTATATAATAATCTTTTAATTATTTAAGTTTTTTTTTCTTTCATTTTTTTTTGCTAGAGTTTTGTTGTGAAGTTTCAATATTTTTCACTTCCAAATCTAACAACAGAATCAATTGAATTTAATTTTTGTAAATTGCTAGAGTTTCATCAATAGATTCAAAATGATCCATGGTTGCTGTGCTTACATTCTACAGCATTGGAATTTACTAGCCTATGATCTATATAGTTTGGTCCAAAACACATACTCAATGACTGTCAAGAACATGCATTCAGTAACAGACAGGAAGTACTTAATAAAGATACAGGTGAGTCTATTTTCTAATTGACATTGCTATAGATTCCTTTATAATGTTTGCTAATAAAAATACATAGCTAAACATATATTTATTTAAAAATATATGAAAACATTCAACTATAAGTATATATGTACGTACGTAGGTATGTATATATGTAATGAACGTACATACGTATGTACGTGTATATGCATGAGCCAAAAGCTGTAATTAATCATACAAAATTTAAATATTTTTTATGTATGTGTGTATATATTTAAAGTTGAAACTTTAGCTTTTTTAAAAATAAATTAATTATATTTTAAGTCAGAATTTACAAATATTAACATATTTATTTATTTATTAACTTTATATTATATACATTAAAATATAATGAATTCATAATTACTTTTGATATTGTGCCAAACCATATGTTACCAAGTATAACATATTATTAGATCAGAAACTATGGTACTTCAAAGGATTAATATTCAAAGGATTAATATTTTTGATGATATATAATACTACCAAAAAATATTTTAAAATGTCATATCTGTGATAATTTGAGAAAGGTAGAAAGTTTATTTTAAATCTGTATTTATTAATAAATTTTGTTTACCAAGTAAATTCATGCACATTATTGCACAATTAAAGAAATTATAAATTGCTGTATTTCTAGATAAAATTTTTAGAGAATGTAAGGAAGTGTTAAATCAATCCCTATGATTTATTTTAAGTACATTTTATTTTTATTATAAAATATAAAAGAACAATGAATGACTCAAATAAGTTCTCATTCTATGAATGATTACAAATCCAATGTAGGGATAGGAGTGTTTTATATATTTTGGAACAATTTTTTTAGGTTGATTTATGTGCTTGGTGAAAATAAACAGCTTTAGCAATGTAAAATATGGTATGATTTATGTAGCATCTTGACTGAATATTGATTAATTAATTTTTTTTTCAGTAATGAAAGCTTCCCCCCCCATGTCATAGCATCGATCGGGATGCGAACCCACAACTGTCTACAACCAACTACTTGCTTGCAAGGTGGCTGTGATGTTCTCTAACAACGCTTGACAGTGATGAAAGCCTTTTCTCATCAAAAAGACAAAATACACAACAGTTAAACAAAGAGATGACTACACGGCAAACTGAAATTCAAATACAATATGGTGAGGGGGAAGGGGATTCATATGAAATGGGAAGGGGATATGGAAAGGGTGTTAATTATTTGTTGAATTATTTCCATCATCTAACATTAAGAAGTGAATGCCTTTAAAACTTTATTTAACCTTTCTAATATATTCGACTATTAGTAATAACACGCAGGTTAATATTTAACACAATGTTTTGGATAGTTCTTCAGTTGTTGCTGGTCTGACCAGTGATAGTACTAGAATGGGAATTGAACCTGAACTTTTAGATTCTTGAATACTGAATTTTAATGTAATGCTGTAAGCAACTAAGCTATTCTGCATAAAAATTATATTTTTATTATTAGCACACTTTTTTATATTTTTCTCTTAATTTTTAATAACATTATTTGTCATGCAGGTACATCATTGACTATCAAATAAAATATTAATTATGATAGGCAGATATCCGAATGAATCAAGGGCATAAGCATATATATATATATTCTATATGAGTGTATATATACTTTTTAATTATTAGAAGAAATTTTAAATAATTTGTATTAAAATTTCTTTGTATTAACAAAGATAGATGTGCTTAAAAAAATGTTTATATAAAACAAATGGGTAACATATGTGATATTGAATTCTAAATATAGCAGCCACTTAGACATAAAAAACAAATTAATAAAAAAGCAAACAAACAGGTAACATTAGAAAACTTCAAATAATTTAGAATTTAAATCATTACATCAAAACTTACATAAACAAAATAACAGATATTGTAACAAAAATAAAAAAAATAAAATGCAATATAAATAAATCATCATTAGTTCTTTAAATACGTATAAGTGGCACATAATAATGACTATGTGGAAAGAAATCAAGAAACTATTATCAATAATATATTAGAATGTAGAAAAATGAGTGGGAAAGGAACAACTATGTATTTAAAAAAAGATGCACTGATAGACTTACACAGATAGTAATAAAGGTTAGAAAGCAAGCATATGGGGAATATAAATTAACTAAAAAAGAGGAAAATATCAAATAAGTATAAATCTCAAATTTGATGTGTGTCTGCAAAGAAAGAATATGTGATAGTGGAAAATAGAAAAGCTCAAATATAAAAATGAAAAATTTGGAGAAAAAAATTACAGAAGCACAAAGAGAAGGAAGGTAGGAAAAGTTAAAAGTATATGAAAGCAAAAGAAATTTAAAAATATTAAAAATTGATTAATGAGATTCTATTGAAGAAATCAGAAAAAAATATGCATAAAAGTTTGAATAAATATTGGATAAGAATGCAAAGAATTTGAGAAAAACATGATCAAAACCGATATAGGAGTAAAATCATGTTTGAAGTATAAAGAAATAATAAAAGAGCTGGAAATAATAAGAAATATAAATTTCATATGAGAAAAATAGGTAATGCTGTAGCAAAAGTAATGAAAGGAATAGATGTTAAAAGTAAATTATATTCATTGTCATGTTTCAATAAAATTATAGCTGAATATATCTAAAGCTTGGAAACTTATTAGAATAAAATCAATATTTAAAGATAAAATAAAAAGTCAGGATATTGATATGATTATAGACAATATAATTATTTTGTATGATATATAAATTATTTCCATATATTATTAAACAGAAATTCATTACTGGATAGAACCTATAGTATAATTGAAAAATGCAAAATGATTTTAGATATAAAGAGTTGAGAACTAATGTTCTGTCAAATTAGTAAACATCCAATTTAACTAATGGTTATACTTTAAATAGTCTTTTTAATTTTTATATCATTGTAACTGTTTCGAAATTAATATTTACATATTATATTTACACTAGAATAAAATTTTGGAAAATTAAAAAGAAATGATGTGTTTTTTTTTTATCTCATCAGTGTAGCCAATCCAAATTTAACTATAGGCTTTAATAAATATTTGAATACTAAATAATTGAATTGTAGTTCACATTACCAAAATACATTCCTTGACTAAGTTTTAAAATAGTGTTTGACCACATTTATTTTTAACAAACTCAAAAAGTCATCAAGTCATATAGATACCTTTTTATGTTTATCTGATAAGATTTTTCTCTTAAATGTCTTGCAGAATGTTTTTTTCAACTTTTATTATTTTTTATGTCAAATAATTATTCTTCAATGTGAAAGTCTATTGATATCATTAGCATCACCATACTATATGATGATATACATGTACAAAATATAGGTGATGTCACAGAAATTAAGAAAAATCTTATATATTTTTTAAATAAAAAATTCAATAATCTCTCAATAGTTTAAAAAGAAGACATGAGTTAATATTGGTTATATATAAAATAATATATATATAAAGTATTTTTTAATAAATATTTTTATTTATTGACCATATGATAGTGTGAGAATTGTCAAACATTTAATTTGTTAATGGAAACATGATTTTAATATGGAAAATTATTTTAATAAGTTATAAATGATTATAAAAGGGGGAGAGAGAGAATTGTGAAAGAATTAAACAAGCTTTTTGGATTCTCTCTCTCTTTCTCTGTAGTAGTTATAATTAATTAGTAGTTTTAATTTAAACTACGAAAATGTACTAAGAAAAGAAGTAAATTCTTTTTCTTTGTTTTTGTACTTTATTTAATTAATGTTAATTTTAACTTTTTTTAAAAAAGTGATTAAGTTTTATGTTTAAGAGGTTTTTTTTTTAAAAAATAAATAAATAAGATTTTAATATCTTTGTCAATTTTATTTTTAATCAGTTATTTTTCAATGTCTTTGAGTAAAGAGGTAGATAACTGAGCAATTGTATCTATGGAAATTTATTTATTTGGTTGTTGTGGAAATTATCATGTGAGAAACAGATTATTATTTACTTGTGGAAAAGATTGTTAGAGAAAAAATATAAGGGGTGGGTCAATAAATGTGAAGATAATAGTGTCTGGTGAAAAGTAGAGGATTCCTAACTTAGCTGTTGAAGAGAGAGCAGCCCAAACTTAATCCAGTTGACAAAGAAAAAAGAAGCATAAGTCTTTAGCAAGCTATTGGATAGAATAGCAGGGGTTTTAATCAAGCTTTTAGCATACTATGAGTTTAGCCCTAAAATGTTTTGTACAGTGAAAACCATAAGCTAAATCCAGTTTAAAGTTAGGCATCACCTTCTTCCATGAGACCTATCTTCACTGGGAAAAAATGTAGGAAAGGTAACCCCACCCCTATAATACTCTGCCTTACCTTCAACCAAGATCATGAATCTCTGTCTATATCTGTCTCACCTGGAAATTAAAGAGGAGAATAAAATGGACAAAGTTTACTATTTTTCATTTAAACAAGGCAAAACTCTCCATACAGTAATGCCACCCTGTGCCAACAAGAGTAATCAATGTATGCCAGAACGCTTGTGCATAAAATCCCTATCTAATGCCTACTCATCCAATATCCCCAGACTAGTTTCTGGCTTGTGGCCTTCGTCAGTAAGGAGCTTTGGATCTGAGAGCACTGCACCTAGATCTTAGGATCTAATGCAACACTCCAGCAACCATCTTTTATCTCTACTTAACTATAAAACTATGAGAATGAAATTGAAAACACAAATATTTTCAATCTAAGCTCAATAGCTTATATAGTCATATGGGTCTGAACTCAGTTCAGCATCCATACATTTTGGTGCTTTTGGCTCTTTAACAACCATAGCCACCGCTATCCTATTAGATTCTAAGATCTATTAGATCCTAAGATCTAGGTGCAGTGTTCTCAGACCCAAAGCTCCTCACTGACAAAGGCCACAAGCCAGAAACTAGTCTGGGGATTATGGATGAGTAGCCATTAGATAGGGATTTTAAGCACAAGCCTTCTGGCATCCATTGATTACTTTGGTTGGCACAGGGTGGCACTACTGTATGGAGAGGTTTGCCTTGTTTATAAACAATTATGTGCTAGTATAAAAGATGGTGATTATGTGATGCTTAATGGTTATTTTTCATTTACTTGGAATTGCTACAGACCAAGAAAAGGACAAAATTAATCATACCCATATTTAGAAACCTTCAGAGAGACACTCAATAAGAAAAAAACTGAGAATTGCAACTGGAAATGACTCCATAAACAATAAAGTCATGGTTAGAGGTATTATTTTTATTGTGTGCACACTCTATTTTTTTGTTAATAAAAGAAATTTTTTGTTTAAGAGATTTTTTGTGTTATATAATAATTGATAATAGAAAATACTTCACTAAGTTAAAATATTTTAAATTGTTAGGCATTTTTTTTGTTTTTTCTAAAACCCAGTCAAATTTCTATTACAAAGGGTGAAAAAAAAATCTGTTATAAAGTTAAAAAAAAAATTTTTTTTATTAAGTTGAATCAAAGAGGATTATTTTTGATTCTGAACATGTTGTTAACTAATTCTTAAATATTTTAAAGAAATTGAACCAAAGAGTTATCTTTGATTTTGGAAACATTGCAAAAATATAAAGAAGAATTTTAACTATTTTAAAGAAATGGCTTAATGAATTTAGAATCAATCCATGACTAAAATCAACTGATTGGTTAATATAATTTTATCAAACTGTATATTTATTTATTTTTGATGAAGTGGATGCTTGAAGTTCCCTATTATCATGTCATTTTTTTGTTAAGTAATTAGAAATTAAATAATTGTTTTTTTAAATTAGTTTTAGTCTTAATTTTTTAAAATTCTATCCAATTCCTGTTTCATGAATTGTGGTATGTGTAACCTTATATCATGACAGCTTATATTCTAGGACTTAATTTATTTTTAATGATCTGAATAAAACTATTTATTTATAAGTAGGAGAAGCCTATGATTTACTTAAGATTATTTATAATAAGCTACTTTATTCATTATTTTTCTCTTACTCACAGTCATAAATTATAGAGTTCTTGCTTTCTGAACTAGATTTGTGCATAATAACTATGTAGAAAAGAGATGGCCATCCAGTTAATTATCATCCTGGATTGGTGCAAAGAGAATATTCTTTAAAGTTCATGCACTATATGTTATTTAGTTTAAGATTTGGTACAAATTAAGTTTTTAGTTGACCAGTACATCAGTGTAATAAATGATTGGAGTATTGATGATGATCAGCATGTTTTAATATCCCAGCATTATTGTTTTTTATTATTATGTATTCTAATGAATGAGCATTTAGTTTGTGCATCCAAATTGCTTAAATAATTGTCCTAAGCTGGCAAGGGCTAAATAGTTAGCTGGCCTATAGTAGACCCATTTCAAATCCAATCACAAGATTGACTAATTTATTTTATTGTTGATCATCCATGATGATGAATGAGTTAAACTTACACTTATTTTTAAATATGGTGAACTTATAGTTAATTATGCTTATACCTAGGATAATTAGTTGCTGATCTGTTAGAGTGATCTCTCATGCTCATTCTTTTATATTATTGGTAGATAACATTACTTATATAATAAATAGTGCTATTAATTTTTCATTTATTTTAAATTGGGGTTGATGATGATTTGCTACCATGCCAGGTTCAGTCCCAAAAATGGTTGTTGGATTACAAATGTCACCCAACTTGTGGGACCTCTATTTGCATAGTGTTACAAATAAATATCCAATTGTGGGACATTGTAACCACAACCTTAGAGTAACTAGCTCGTATGATACTCTAAAACAACTCATCTAATCGAGAGTTTTAATACACTCTAGATTAATCTTATAAAGCAGGTTCACATATAATCAGATTAATATAAAAAAAATTTTAATCAAAATAAATCTCTCTTAATCAAATCTCAGAATTTTTATAAAAAAATTCTCTATTAAACAAATATAATCATATTCTCCATTTCAGATTCTTATCCAAATAGTAATGTGATCCTAGTAAATATTAATAAGATATGACCCAATCATTAGATAATAGCCTAATACAAGAAATAAATTTTATTTTAAAATTAATCATGAAACTCTGATATTAAAATAATTATATAGCAATCTAGGATGACATTTGTGGATACTATGTGTAGAAAAGGGATTTTGTTGCTACCCATATATTGCACAAAAGGAATCTCTTATAATCAAAATAAAATAATCTCCTTATACTTTTATGCCTTAATATTAAAATATATGTTGATTTGGGATTTTTTTTGATAATGGAGATGATGATGCAGATACAAATTCAGAAATAATAATTAAATCAATATTTTATTAATACTAATAAATATGACAAGAATAAATCATTAATATTTTAAAAAGATTGGAATTATAATTACCACAAAATTTAAATAGAATTTAAACTACCAAAAAAAGAAAAATACAATATGATTTAACTATAAATACAGAGAACTCTCATGTTTATTTATTAATCCAGGTTTTATTCCCATAAGTCACAGTATAAAATATATCTAATGATATCAACAAATATATTTTACCAGCAATATAATAGCATTGATTTTTTAAGAAGATGTATAATTTCATAGTCACATAAAAATAATTATAAACATTTTACAAGATTTTTAACATATCAGATATGCAGACTAGACATATCAGTAATAGCAACATTCTTAAGCTATTCATATTGCATCAAGAACAAAAAAGCACAGTTGAGATCACACATGACTTTCTCAATTTTCATCAATATAAACATCGAGAAATACAAAAGGCATTATGATGAAATAGATTTAAAATAAACACTTATCCAAAAGTATACATTTTTGTTTATAATCTTAACAAATATAGCACAAAAAGATTGTCAAAAATATAACATCATTAGCTATCTGTCACAGAAGACAAACTACATCTCAAAAGCATGATAAGACTAATACATGAAAATTGTGTTAATCCTGATGTAAAAAACTGATAAAATATAATAATTAAAGCAAAATATAATTAAGCATAGGAATTGTGACTTAACAAATTAATTAGAAAAATATACATTTATTCCACTATTTCCTCCATTTATTTATTCACACTCTAAACAATTCCATACAGGATGTATATGTTACTTTTGAGTATATTTCAATTCAGTAATATTCTGAGAACTCCCATAAATAATATAGTACAAATCATATATAAATAATACATATGCAATATCATAAATATAATATACATATAAATAAAACTTATATCTAAATATTTATAACCATTTTATCATTTAGTAGTTCATAAGTCTTGAAATCATTGATTTCAATGCCATTTTATAGCACAATAGTTCAAATAGTGATTTCTTTGACATATTAATGATTTTTTTCAAGTATCTGAATAATATTTATCAAAAATCTGAGGCACTTAAAATAAGTAAGCACTGGCATAATTTAAAAAGCAATTCAAGGTAAATAACAAAGTATATGAAGAAATAATATGAAAATAAGAAAATATAATGTCTTTTGAAACAATTTAAACTTTAAAGCAATGAAAAAGTAGTAAACATAATATTTATTTTGAGTAATATGAAGATAACAATAGTATTTCCATTTGAAAAACAGTTTGTAAATTCATGCAAGAAATTTATCAAGCACACAATATATTCTTCATTGAAGTAATGCAAAGAATTACATAGCAATAAATAATTTATCAGGAGCACAGAAATCCTTTAAAAGCAATATGCATTATAAAACCTTAAACAAATTATAAAATACACATAATATGTTTTGTGCACTATTTTATATTTCATCAGCAACAAAATATTTAAATGTAATAAAATACATTCAAGCATGAATATTTATTCAGTATGTCCAAAACAAAGCAAAATATTTCCTCAAAATGCTATATTTTATCAGCATATATTTAACATAAGATAATTTCCTGGAAAAATGCAGCCTTTCTGTAATTTAATAAATATTAAAATAAAATTCTATTCATTTCAAAATAGCATTATAATGATTTTCACAAATATTCTTTTAAATTACAAAAATAATTAATAATAATAATAATAATAATAATAATAATAATAATAATAATAATAATAATAATAATAATAATAATAATAATAATAATAATAATAATAATAATAATAATAATAATAATAATAATAATAATAATAATAATAATAATAATAATAATAATTCAATTCTTTATTTATTTAATGTACATATCAACAGCATTTAGCCAATTATAGATTGCACAGTAATTTCATTATCATATACAAATCTAAATAAGCATTAAAAAAAAAAAAGAAATAATACCAATAAAATAGAAAAACAATAAAATGCACAAATAAAAAAGGCAATATATCAAATGAAATTAAGGATAATATTTTTTTATGAGGACTTTAGTGAATTGTTTAAAATCCAGATTAAAAACATCATCATTACCAAAATCTTTGTTATAAGTTCTAGGTAACCAAAATAAAGGGGAAAATCTTAATACATCAGATTTACAAATTTTCAGTTCAAAAATATTGTGAGTACGAGTATTATAATTCTGTTTCTTAATACCTAAATTAGAAAGCAAATTAGATACAGAAATATTCTGGGAAATAAATTTATGAAGAAGCTTGAGATCTCTTGTTTTTTGTCTCAGCAGTAAATCAATATAGGGTTCATTACCTAAACTATTCAATTTTGCAAATTTGTCAAACACAGACTGAATTCTTGTGATATTTGTCCTGTTATGAGGATTCCATATAATTGAACCATACTCCAAGATGGAAAGAACTAAGGATATAAAAAGTTTAATCTTTGTAAATTTATTAAATGCTTTTCCATATCTGTAAATAGCTCCTACAATTTTAAGAGATTTATTCACCATAAAATTAATGTTATTATGAAAAGACTCATTATTGGAAAATATTATTCCTAGATCTCTTTGATGATCATTTGTTATAATTTTAGAATCACCAATATAGTAGGAAAATGTGAAGATTTCAGATTTTCTAGAGTAAGAGACAATGGAGCACTTATCCATATATATATCTTTATAATTACATTCACACCAATTCAAGAAATTATCTATATCACTTTGAAGTAAAAAACAGTCATTAATAGAATAAATATGCCTAAAAATTTTGCAATCATCTGCATAATGTAGAAGATGTGAAAATTTAATGCATGTTTTTAGGTCATCAATGTATACATTAAATAATAAAGGCACAAGAACACTGCCATGAGGCACCCCAGTGAAGCAATAATATGGTAATGACAATTTATTATTAAACCTCACACAAGACATTCTATCCTTAAGAAAAGAGTCAAACCAATTAATTAATAATTTGGAAAAACCTAACCTACAAAGCTTCTAAAGAAGAATTTTATGATTAACTCTATCAAAAGCCTTGGACATATCAAAATAAACAACATCTAACCTAGATTGATTCTCAATTGAGTTTGAAATGTGATCAAAAATATAGTTAGCAAATTTGTTTCAATGGACCTATTAAGCAAAAATCCATGCTGCTCTGGTGCCAAAACCTTAGAGACATCCAAGATAATTTTTATTATATTAAACATCTTTCAAATATTCAAGCAACAGTGTGTAGAATTGAAATAGGCCTATAGTCACTTACCAAATCTCTAGATCCTTTCTTAAAAATAGGAACAACTTTAGCAATTTTAAGGGATGTAGGAAAAGTACCATTTGCTAAAGAGCAATTAAAAATATGCAAAAGAGGAGAAGCAATGTATTCAGCACATCCTTTATAAATGAAAGACGGAATATTGTCAGGGCCCACACTAGAATGTAATTTAAGCTGCTTAATAGCAAAAACAACATCAGATTCAGTAAATGAATCAAATGTTATCCTTTCTTCAACTAGATCATTATTTGCAGTTAAATTAGTAAAAGACTGAGATTGTTTAAAAAGCTCTGAGAAAAATGAGAAAAATCATCTGCGGTTAGATTAGAATTATTACTCTGTAATTTTTTTTTTTGTAATACCTAAATCCTTAACTAGAGACCAAAATTGCAAAGGATAATCAGAAATATGACTTTCAGTGTTTTGTATAAATTTTTGAAAATCTCAATGATATATAACCTTTGACAATCTTCTATAATTAATAAAATTGTTAATAATGATGATGATGATGATGATAATAATAATAATAATAAAAAAAAAAATAAAAAAGTAAAGAATTTGGAATATGAAAGTAGCGACGGTGAAATGCCTCCTGCAGAATCTGAAACTAAAAAAGCTAAAACCGCTCGATATCAAAAAAAATCTGATAACGTATCACTATCAACAGAAGAAGATAGTCCTATGGAAGAGGTAAGTGATAATTATACTAATTCTGATAATACTATATACAAAGAAACAATAGCAATAAAGCAAATGAGACCACGTGATACAATTAAAAATCCAGTACATAATCATATATAGTAAAATTGTCTTTTTTAATTTGTCAATATGAGTTTTTGCTCGCATTTATTATTGATTATTTTTTTTATATATACAGTTAAGAACTGATATAGACTTGTATAATATATAGAATAAACACACTAAATGAAACTTAATATAGGAGTTTTTAATGTCAGAGAGTTAAACTCTCTTGAAAAAATTGATCTTCTTACTAAATGGTATGACTTTGTTAAACCACACATACTCGGTGTTATAGAAACAAAAATTTACAGTGGATCGCAAATTAATCCATCAAACAAACTAAATAGCAAAGGATTTACGGCTTTTTCAAATACATCTGACACACCATCAGCAGGAACAGAAATCATCATCGACAAAAACTGCCCATTCAACTCTTTTAAAATATTATATATTGACGCGCACATACTAATAATCAATTTTCACCACAAAGCTATAACACTAAACATTGCAATTGTATATATCCCTCCAGGCCCCATCATTATAAATAGATTAATCCTAATTCTGAACTCCAAATTTGTGAACACAGCACATCCAGTATTACTTATAGGGGACTTTAACATGTCATACGAAAAATTTACCAATAAATGGCTTCATCATCTGTCACTTCCCATGATGAGTGGGAGAGGATTTCTGCCAGAGAAAGCTGTATCATTTAATAATGGAAGATTTTCATCACTGATCGATCTAGTCTTCTATTCCCCATCATTGCATAACATGATGAACATTTTTCTAAAGAACTCCCCTCTATCTGATCATGCCGCAGTCATAGTATCTCTGGAACTTAATTTCAATATCAGATCAACAATAATTACTGGAAGAACCATCAGAGTTCTTCTTCCATCAGGCACTCCAGAATTACTTTTCTCAGAAATATATATCTATTTGCATAAAATAAAAAGTATACAAATGGACCTAGTCCAAGCATGGCGCGCATTTGTCAATATATTATCATTTAATATTAACCATCTTACCAGGACCACACCATCCCCAACTAAACTTTAAAACCTTATGGATGACACTTATAAAAAAATTATTACAACATCACAATCTAACTATGATCATCCCAGATTAGTAGCATTAAAAAAAACATGTCAATCAATTTCAGAACAGCTTAAAGAATATATTGTCACAAAAAAAAAAGAAGAAAAGTATACTTAAACAAGCCTCACATCTTAACCAGAAATTACATCAGATGGGCATTAGGTCACCCCTCTCCAGTTCGAGTACCATCAGCAATAAAAATACAATCACATACTGTTTGTGGAGATTTCATGTTGCAGCAATTATTTTCATTTTTTAAAGATAAATTTCAAAGAAATCCTCTCTTAGATCCATCACAGCTTTTATACAGTAGACCAGAAAAAGAAATTCAATTTGCTTCTAGTGATTTTGTACAAAAAATGAAGTCAACACCAGATTCATGCCATCCTGGAATAGATGGGATTCCCAAGTTTGTATATTCTCATCTTAATAAAATTACAGCTCAGTATATGTCTAACCTTACTAATTTTTTAACTAAAGACATATATAGAATACCAGGTCTTTATCAAATATCGCTTGTACCATTTATGAAAAAAAAAGAAATGGTTTCATCAATAACAAACTTACGTCCAATTTCAATGTCCTCCCTTGGAATAAAAATTATAGAATCATTAATTAAAGACAAAATAGAGCCATATATTATACTGAAGCTTTCAAAAATGCAATTTGCTAAAAAGGAATCTTCAACTAGACAGGCAGCTTTTCTATTCAAATCAACTATAGAAACAATAAGAAACAACAAGAAATATAGCCTTATAGTTGTTCAACTAGACATAGAAGCTGCGTTTGACACAATACCAATAAACACACTACTGAAAACTCTAGAACAATACACAGTACCAAAAGCCTACCTAAATCTACTTGCTAACCTATTAATAAACTGTGAAATATACATTACTCTAAATGGAAAAACTTCTCCACAAATAGTACCTCATCAATCCATCCCACAAGGATCCCCTTTTAGTGCCTTGTTATTTACTGCCTACATAAACCCCCTAATTAAAATCATAGAGAATGAATTACCTGGAATTTATGTACCCTGCTTAAATACTAACATCTCATGTATAGCTTACATGGATGGTCTTGCAATTTTTTTGACATCTCAAAAACACATTCCTAAACTTCTAAAGATACTTTCCAATTATACAAATGAATATAAATTAACATTTAACATGGAGAAATCTTGTACCTAGCAAATTTTCACTGGCAACAGTATAACAAAACATTTTAAAGGTAAACCTAATCTATTTCTTGGTTTCAATTTCTATCTGCGTCATTCACCAATGAGACTACTTATACAAAAAAATCTTGTAAATAAAGTAGAAAGTATAGTCAATTCACTAACAAAAGCCTACCTTTCACTGTACACAAAGATAGTACTTTTTAATATGTTAATCATGACAAAAATTACTTATTACATTCCAACAATACTTTATACTAAGGCATTCACCAATAAAATAGACTCACTTTGTAGAAAAATCTTGTGGGGAAAAAAAGTAATTACAATATCAGTAAAACGGCTAAAAAATTCACTACAAAATGGTCTGGGACTTCATTCAATTTACATCTTCAGAATTCAAAAAACGCTAAACATAATCTCTGCATGTGCACAAAAATTCCCATACCTACAAATAGCCTGTAAAATCACCCCCACAGATAAACCACCTCCTTTACAAGGATTCCTGAAGACACTACTTGCACCATTACTATCTATAAAAAACTTGAATTTTAATCCACCTCAAAATAAATTTAAGTACTGGGAAATACATTTGCTTTTACACCCATCACAAATTGATGAAAAAACTGTACTTAATATCACCAATAGACAACTATGCCAAATTTAAATTCTGGTCACTTGAACCAAAATATTTTGATTTTCTTCTTAAAATTAACCTTGACTCTCTACCCACACAACATTTTTTGAAATATAGAAGAAACTGTCAAAATGTAGACAATTTATGTAACCTCTGCCACAGAGACTCAGAAACAGGATCATATTTTTTTCTCATGTCTAGGACTAAATAGCATCCGTTCAATAATAAATACACTATTCAAAAATAAAAGAATAAGTATGGAATGCCTATTTGCCTCATTTATAAAAGGAATTTTTGCTGAAATAAGAATCAGTGTATTTATTCTCTATGCTTTATGGTGTACAAGGTGTAAATTCATGTACAATAATAATCCAAGAAGGCACCCAAACACATTCAAAAATGAACTGGATAGTATACATGAAAGAGATAAGAGAATAACAAATCACACAACATTTATTGACACCTGGTCTCTATTGCAGTTACCATCAAACTTATAAAAATAGGAAGCCACAAAAGATTTAGAAATGTCAAATGAAAAAGTTACAACTTACCACCATTGAAAAAACATTATATGATACTGAACTTTTATACCTCTGCCAGCTTTACAAACAATTGAACTGTCTGTATAATAATCAAGGATAATATGTAAAAAAATTGTGTAACCTTTTTAAGTTATTGAATAAAGTTCTTGAAAGATGATGATGATAATGATAATAATAATAATAGAATAATTTACTTTCATAACAAAGCAAAAGCATTTATACTTCCATAGTTATTATTATAGTTGCTTTTATCATTTAAAACATCCTGCAAGTTTAGCAAAAGTTCTAATTTGATTATAACATCAAATTAAGCTTTATGATATTTTTTTGGAAATAATAAGAAGGTTCAGCATTACAAAATAAAGTAGAATAAACTTAGTCTAAAGTTCTGGTATTCAATATTTTTTTTAGAAGTTTCAATTCCATGTAAAATTTAAATTGAATAAACAAACAGTTAAATATTAATAAAAATTTGAGCAATATAATATTAACTTCCATAAAAATTCCTGTTGTCACTATAAGCATTGTGATAGTATATTACTTAATTCCATAATTATGCATTGTTAAGCTTTCCGAATGGTGTATATGGTGAGATTCAGAAGAGTGGTGGATAGACCTAAAGATCCAAGAAGATAATTGTTCTAGCCATTATTACTTTATAAAATAAGCTTCTTTTTTAGACAAAACAATAAATTAATTTTACATCATTTTATTACATCATACATTTACAAATTATTTTTTAATATATGAAAATATTATATTCCAATAAATAATACATTTATTTACTTTTTTTTTTTTTAAATTCCCAAAATATTAACTTAAATACAATATCTTTGAAACTGGTTACATATGTATAAACAAAACATTACATAATAAAATTGTTTTGAATATTTTCTCCTTCCAGACAAGAAAGCTGAAATATCATTATCTCTTTAAAATTTTAGCTTTAAATTGAAACAAATTCCATACACGCTACAAATATTTAAAATATGACTTAGAAATAATTAATTTAAAACTTTACTAATTATTAATATTTATAAAAGATTAGTCTGTTATTAAGCAGCAATTAAAACTACATTTTAAAAATGAATTATAATAAATTGATTATATTAATAAAGATCAATAAAACATTATTGAAATTATTTAACTGATTATTTGTCTTTTCAACGTGTGTGTGATCAGGTGCGTCAGCAATATGAGATGGCACTGAGAGTAGTGGATCGTGTGAAAGTCTGAGTTCGAACCCGCATATATTACACATATATAAATGCAGGTTTAACCTGTACAATGTATTAATAGGTTAACTTAATAAATACATGTAATGACTTTATTAGGAGTATAATTAGATTTTTAAACTATAATATATTAAGGATAAGTTATACTGACTTTATAGTTTTATAACACCTACAATTATAGAATAAGATTAATTGCTAATTAAATTATTTAAATTAATTTATTTAAAATATCATAGCTAATGATATTACATAACATTAGTTATAAATCAAGAAAATAATTATTAAATGATTTATTACTTTTAACAGAGTAATAAAATGTACTTAACAGAAAATAAACTATATAATTTTTTAGATATATTAGCAAAAATATCTAATAAAGTTGTATAGGTAGAACTTAAGATAACAATATATATATATTATTTTTAACTTTTTTAGTATTCAGATATTTTTGTAATTAATCGTATTCAAATTTTAAAAATGGCTTTTTAGTGTGCATTAAATAAAAAGTGTTCTTTAGAAAATATGTATATTATTTTTAATTTTCTAGTATTCAATATTCCTAGTCAAAGTTTAAAATGGAGAATTAAAGCATTTGTTGCAGTTTGTGAAATATTTGAAAGAAAATTCATGTATATTAAAAATTGAATTCAATATTATGTTTACAAAAAAGCATTTAAAAAAAAATATTTACAGTCAAGAAAAATAACTTAACTGAAACACACAGGCTTATTATATACCTGTGTTTATATATGTAAGGTATATGAGCACAGTCTTTCACCTGACCCACCACTCTCCACCCTATCTCATAACACTGATACATTTGACACATATATGTTGAGAAGATAAATAATCACCAATATACGTATTTTATGCTAAACCAGCAATCATCAGTTGGTCCAGAAAAATGAAAATTTCATCTATTTAAAAAAGCAACTTTTACACTTATGAGAAATTAAGCTTTGTTTTTACTTCCATTTTAATTTTTCATAAAAGCTTTTTAATATAAACTTTTTAAATTAGGTCATGTGACATCTGACTTGATTTTTTTTTTGCGCTTTTTAATATTTATATATATTATCCTCTCGTGCATTTTATTGAAAACTTACTGAACCAAATACTATTTGACTGGACAAATGACTAAATAACCCCAAAATATTTCATCCTATTGCAATTTCTATTACAATATACAAAATTTGAAGAAAATTCATTTGAAAAGTATGTTAAAAATTGATTACAAAATTTAATCTAAATAACCAAATGGGGTGTCTATGACAAATAAAAGTATTTAAAAAGTTTGCCAACTACTAATATGTTTCAAAATTAGCACAAAAATCATACTTTGTTCTGAATATCTCTGGATATCATCTACTGTATTACTTCTCTTACATTCAATTTTTTTCATTATACAATATCAGGAATTTGTTTAGTTTCAGACACATGAGGATTAAATTAATGAATATCAGGAGTTAAAGTGTTATAGGATTAATATTAATAATGAGATTTAATCAGTACTACGATACAATGAGACCCTGTGCTATTTACTTTTATATGTAGATATTTAATGCATTTAATCAATGCATAAAAATTAATATTAAACCATACTATATACATATTTAAATATGAAGTAACTTTTTACAATGAAGTATATTATGTCAAGAAATTGAAAAATGCATTGTATTTTATTTTTAGTTTTTTTTATTTGGTGTTTTGTTGAAATAAAATTTTTATTTTTTACTTTAAATCTCCAATAAACAAAATTAATCTGAAAATATTAAATTTGCAATTAAACAAAAATATCTAATAAACATAAATAAACAGATATAAATTATTAACAATAAAACTTCATTTTAGTCTATATGCTATAAAAATGTTTAAAAATGGATAATCAATGATTATTACAAAATTTAATATTTTTCATATCTATTTTGATAAAGCATAACTTTAAATAATCAAAACTCTATTTTAAAAAATTAAAATTGAACTTATAAAAAATTCAGTGCAATATTTGAACAATGGATTTGACCTCCCTTGACAAGAGACATTTTAAAATGTTTTTTTTTAAGTCTCTGATTTGAATTAAGTTTTACTTGACTAATTTGCTTTAAAAAGTTTTTAAAAAATACATCAATAAAATTTAAATATAAATAATAACTACATATTTAAAAATGAAAAAAGTTATAACAAAACTTATTATTTCATTTTTATGTTAGGAATGACTATTCAATTCTGCTCAATATGCCTAGACCCTGTCTTATTATTTTTATTGGTGGAAAATACTTTCATTTGATTTTTTTTCCCCCAATAGTTCCTGACTTTTCATTATTATAGTCAGAAATAATAATTCATAAAGACCCTTTATTAAATTAGAATTTCTACTATTAGAAATTGAAAATAAATTCTCTCCATTAATAGCAGATACTGTAGCTCGATGTGCCATGTATTATTTGCAAAATATCACATTCTACAAGTGCTGTTATCTGGATAAGAAGATGAGATTTAAAATATTAAAGTAATAATTATTGTATCATTTGCATTTTATAACATCACTTTTCTTCACAAAAAATGAAAAAATAATGTCAATAACAATATTTTTATTTTGTTTCAATTTTTCAAAATATTGCTATTAAAATTTACTATTATTATTTTTTAAAAATTTACTTCAGTTTTTATTTATTTATAAATACTTTATGTATTTACTGTAGTATTACTTTATTTTATTTTTTGTTAATTATTTTATTTTAGCTTTTAATTTATATATTGTTGTTTTTTTTTTTTAAATATATGCTTCATAATAAATATGCACATAAATCTGTATGTGTGTGTGTTAAGAGCTATGCATTAGCATATATTATTCTTTCATTCTTTTTGCTGTTGTTTTACTATCCATATGTGTAATTTTAAAATTAGTCATACTTTAGGTGTATGCACGCACTATATATTTGTAGTTACATGTTATACAGTTTTCATAATCTAGTTTGATTGTTAAATGCTAAAAAAATTCAAACTTTACTTATACTTTTACAAATATCTTTAACATAAGTTAGTATAAAACTGTATTAAGATGTGTATTATTACTAATAGCTGAATGTATTTAGTTAAGCATAAAATTTGAATATTTTTAAAAACATTTAATAATTCAACTAGATGAAGGAAATAGTTCAACATATAACTACAAATAAAATGCCATCAACACAAAATTTTAAATTAACATACTATCTATATATACCAATAAATCTATACATGCCAATTTTTCAATCAGAAAATTGGCTTTCATCAGAGAGTAAGCTAAATAAATACATCGACAAAATTAAAGTTGACAAGAAATTATCTCAAAATTATCTTGAAGATTTCTATAGGCTACAATTTTTTTTATTTAAAAGTATCCAATTATCTAAACAAAAACTCTTTGCAGCTTATAAAAATCATCAAAATGTTTCAAGGTAATCTAAAATATTTTTTTATTAATTTTGATTTTTTGTCTATCTATTTATTTAGCTATAGTTTATAATGAAAACCAGTCTTCTGGTTAAAATGTTAAACAGCATATAGATTGTTGATAGCTTAAGGATTGATTGTTATTATATATTGTAACAGGCACAGACCTTGTTACATTGTTTTTTTTATTAGTAAACATGAAAACAAATAAAAGTTCACCAATAAAAACTTCTTTTTTAAGAATTAAAAATAAAAAAAAATCATCTTAAACTCGCATATATATAAAATCGCACAGATAAATAATTATTAAAATAAAACTTTATTAAAGAAAAAGTATTTTAAAACTAAATTTTCAGAAAAGATTTAGAGATAAAAATATATGTTTAAGTTTGAAAACAGATTAATTAATCTTTTGTAAAATGGAAATGATTATTTTAATTAGTAAACTAGCCTTGGGCATCTAAAATGTATAAGCAACGGTCAGATAGGAAAACAATAGGAACAGAATGGCCAATGAAAGAAATCCATCGGGGAAATCGGACCTCAATGGAAGGATCATCATCAACGATGATGTAACGTCCATTGGATCCTAAAGTTATGTATAAAAGAAAAAATTTGGAAATAAAAAGTGATTTGGTTTTAATTAATTAGAAGGAGGAGATGTGACTATATGTGTTAGTGCGGAGTTGAAGGAGAAGGGATTGAAAAGACGCACTCTTCAATCCCTTCAGTTGTTAAAAAAAAAAAAGAGAAATGAAACATCGCTTTTCTTATACTGAGGACAACAGGATCATCGGGGGATTTAATGTGGATTCCAAATGGCAAGCAACGGATAAAAGGAACATTTTGAAATCGTAAGAACTTTTTGAACTCTCAGCTTTAAATATAAATAATTTATGAACATTTCTAAACAAAAGAACTCTAAATACTAAACTTTTCAATATTTATAAATATAAGAATTTCCTATCTGACTAAAGTAGTTAAAATGTTATTTGATGTATTTCTTTTGTAAAATCATTTCCATTTATATATTTTTTTGTTCTTTAAGTTTTATTATGATTTCTGTTTTCCGATAAATTAAAATATATCAATGATAAACTTAAGTCGGGTGTGAATGGCTGTATAGATTTGTAAAGTTATATTAGGGGAGGGTAATCTTAGGTTATTCATGTCGTTGTTGAATTGGGTCAATGGATTGGATATATTGATGTAGTTAGTAGATGTAATGCAAGATTCGCTATGGGCAGAATCGCTTGTATACGCCACACACTTCCTCTTGCCTAGGGAATGCGATCGTAAGTCGGCAAAATGACCGCAGTCCGTTTCTATGGAGTTTTTTTTATTGTTCTTCTCGTTAGATAGATGTAATATTCCTATCTGATGAGAGTCTATGTCTTATCTTAACCTATTTTGTGTTGCCGTATTCGTATTACATTGAATACATCGATATATCAGATGGATTGATGCCAGGTTGACTGCGAACTTTTAGCCTAAGGTTAAATGGGGATAGAATGTTTTATTTTCAAATGCAAATCTATGTAGTCTATTCATACTCAACACTAAATAAAAATGCATTAAATTTAAGTTGTTTATAGACGCTTGCATGGATTCGTTACCAACTAATTATGTTTTTGGTTTTCATATTCGGTCAAAATATATATAGACATTCGGTAAATACTGATACCTTACGGTGAGTATCTAAAATGTATTTATTCGGATGTCTTTTAAGTTATTGGTGCCACTGCGGTATCTTACAATGAATACCAGTGGGTTTCTTGTATTCCCTATGCAATTGACGGTATCAATGATTTTGTATTTTGATCGTTTATGTTTATTTTGGAATGTTTTAGCCGTGTAATCTATGTAACCAATCTATACTCAACATTTATAAACAACTTTTATAAATCCCTCTGTGTGAACTTATAATAGCATAAAAATTAAAATGTAAATTTAAATTCTAAAATAAAAGTAAAAATAATGTTAAATGTTAAAGTAAACATATTAAAATAATAATGTTAAATCTTATATATATATATATGTGCGTAAATAAATTTTTGTATGTTAATTACTGGCAGTGGCTTATTTTATTTATTTTTTAATATTGAAATATAATTAGATAAGATATTATATTATTAAATCTCTGCTACTCCCTGAGCTAGTGACATGGGCTAACGACCGGATATCAAAATATATAAATAAAATAAAAAAAAATTTTTTTTTGACTTACGTATCTGCCTACTTTATAAATTTTTCTAGGTTCAAATGCCTAGATGGCGCCCTGTAGTGCAGATTACGTTAAGATTAATTCTCCAGATCATTACAACTGGCCATCCAACTTGGGTCGATCTATTAATAAAAACCACATATACCCTGAGTAAATTTCTTTTTTCAAAATGAAATATTTTTATCTGTTACATAAAGTCGTATACTTTAAATCTTATAAAAGCACTGCCAGAAAGAAATAGCACGTATATTAAACATGAGAAAGTTTTAATAATATTAAATTGTATTTAATTAAAAAGAAAGTCAAAAGGCTGCAATTAATATGTTTTGTTTTTTTTGTTTATTAATATATATTATGCTTTAACGTGTATAGGCGCACACAGCCACGTAAGTTTATGATCAAAATGTGGTGCCTTACGATGAGTACCTTTGGGAATTACTTCAGTGTAACCCTATGTATGCATTTCAATCAGTCATAAATAAAATGGTGGTATTTATAATTGTGCTGCAAATATACACGTTTAAACCCATTATTCCTTAAAACATATTTACCTCAATGCAACCTTCTTAAATAAATAATTTATAAAATTTGCTTGTCATGCCGTGTGTAAAAATAAAATGTATAAAAAAATAGAACTCTTGTGGGGAGGAGGTGAACGTAAATGGTCCTTAGGAAAGCGATGCTCAACATTTTTTTTTGTATATAGTCTTTTTGTAAAGTTACTAACCGGATGTTTTTGTAAATTTTGTTAATTGTGTACCATAATTACTAACCCTAACTAAAATATTTTTTTTTGTTCATTTTTTTTAAGCAAGTTTACTGATATGTAACGGACACAGACATCATTACATTGTTTTTTTTATTAGTAAACATGAAAAAAAATAAAAGTTCGCCAATAAAAACTTCTTTTTTAAGAATTAAAAAAAAAAATTCATCTTAAACTCACATATATATATAATCGCACAGATAAATAATTATTAAAATAAAACTTTATTAAAGAAAAAGTATTTTAAAACTAAATTTTCAGAAAAGATTTAAAGATAAAAATATATGTTTAAGTTTGAAAACAGATTAATTAATCTTTTGTAAAATGGAAATGATTATTTTAATTAGTAAACTAGCCTTGGGCATCTAAAATGTATAAGCAACAGTCAGATAGGAAAACAATAGAAACAGAATGGCCAATGAAAGAAATCCATCGGGGAAATCGGACCTCAACGGAAGGATCATCATCAACGATGATGTAACGTCCATTGGATCCTAAAGTTATGTGTAAAAGAAAAAATTTGGAAATAAAAAGTGATTTGGTTTTAATTAATTAGAAGAAGGAGATGTGACTATATGTGTTAGTGTGGAGTTGAAGAAGGGATTGAAAAGACGCACTCTTCAATCCCTTCAGTTGTTAAAAAAAAAAAAGAAATGAAACATCGCTTTTCTTATACTGAGGACAACAGGATCATCGGGGGATTTAATGTGGATTCCAAATGGCAAGCAACGGATAAAAGGAACATTTTGAAATCGTAAGAACTTTTTGAACTCTCAGCTTTAAATATAAATAATTTATGAACATTTCTAAAAAAAAGAACTCTAAATACTAAACTTTTCAATATTTATAAATATAAGAATTTCCTATCTGACTAAAGTAGTTAAAATGTTATTTGATGTATTTCTTTTGTAAAATCATTTCCATTTATATTTTTTTTTGGTCTTTAAGTTTTATTATGATTTCTGTTTTCCGATAAATTAAAATATATCAATGATAAACTTAAGTCGGGTGTGAATGGCTGTATAGATTTGTAAAGTTATATTAGGGGAGGGTAATCTTAGGTTATTTGTGTCATTGTTGAATTGGGTCAATGGATTGGATATATTGATGTAGTTAGTAGATGTAATGCAAGATTTGCTACAGGCAGAATCGCTTGTATACGCTGCACACTTCCTCTTGCCTAGGGAATGCGATCGTAAATCAGCAAAATGACCACAGTCCATTTCAATGTTTTTTTTTATTGTTCTTCTCATTAGATAGATGTAATATTTCTATCTGACAAGAGTCAATGTCTTATCTTAACCTATTTTGTGTTGCCGTATTCGTATTACATTGAATACATTGATATATCAGATGGATTGACGCCAGGTTGACTGCAAACTTTTAGCCTAAGGTTAAATGGGGATAGAATGTTTTATCTTCAAATGCAAATCTAGGTAGTCTATTCATACTCGACACTAAATAAAAATCCATTAAATTTAAGTTGTTTATAGACGCTTGCATGGATTCGTTACCAGCTAATTATGCTTTTGGTTTTCATATGTGGTCAAAATATATATAGACATTCGGTAAATACTGATACCTTATGGTGAGTATCTAAAATGTATTTATTCTGGTGTCTTTTAAGTCATTGGTGCCACTGCGGTATCTTACGATGAATACCAGTGGGTTTCTTGTATTCCCTATGCAATTGATGGTATCAATGATTTTGTATTTTGATCGTTTATGTTTATTTTGGAATGTTTTAGCCGTGTAATCTATGTAACCGATCTATACTCAACATTTATAAACAACTTTTATAAATCCCTCTGTGCGAACTTATAATAGCATAAAAATTAAAATGTAAATTTAAATTCTAAAATAAAAGTAAAAATAATGTTAAATGTTAAAGTAAACATATTAAAATAATAATGTTAAATCTTATATATATATATGTGCGTAAATAAATTTTTGTATGTTAATTACTGGCAGTGGCTTATTTTATTTATTTTTTAATATTGAAATATAATTAGATAAGATATTATATTATTAAATCTCTGCTACTCCCTGAGCTAGTGACATGGGCTAATGACCGGATATCAAAATATATAAATAAAATAAAAGAAAATTTTTTTTTGACTTACGTATCCGCCTACTTTGTAATTTTTTCTAGGTTCAAATGCCTAGATGGCGCCCTGTAGTGCAGATTACATTAAGATTAATTCTCCGGATCATTACAATATATATATATTCTTTAGTTAATGTATTATTGACCCTTTCTATTGTAAACTTCTGAGAGGTGTGTGGGACAGGTCACATTGGCAGTTACCATAATAGCTATGTATTTTACACACTTCTGAGTATGAATTCTCATAATTATATAGATAAAATATTATATAAATGCAAATACTAAAATATCAAGTTCTTCCTTTATTTAAATCTTATTTCAGTTTCTTATTTAAACTCAGATTCTTTTTAAATTTTAAAAATGAAAAGTCTTTTAATCTTTAATTTAAAATGGATAAACAATGTAGTGTATATTTGTATATTTACAAATTTGATATGTAATTCTTCTTTTTATTATTATTATGTAATTATAGTTTTATAACTTATGCATATTCTATTATTAATTATTTATGATATTATAAGGTATATTTATAATGATATACACGTTAAACAGATTTGGTAAGAAAATATTTAGGTAAAAGGTTTTATTTTAAGAGCATAAATTATTAAGAATTCTCAGAATTATTCACACCTGGGGTAAAAACAGTTTTTTTTATTTGACCAATGATTATGAATGGAATGTACAGAAATCAGTGTGCAAGTTTAGATAGTTTATAAAATTTTAATATTTAATGGTGTTATGCAATCATGATGTGTGTGTGAGTTGATTATTTATTTATTAATGGTATTATTGAATTCATGTTTTGTGTTATTTATTATTAATTAGTAAGCTGCTGGGAGTTACATATTAAATTAGGCATTTTATGTAAATATTTTATTGCTTTTGTATATGATAAGCCCCTCCATGAGAGAGAGAGAGCATGTACTGTCAAGGTCATGTTGCTGGGTACATATTCACATATTTTCCATCCACTTTGTCTCCAATTTAATATTAGTCTGAGAGCATTATAAGGCATTCCCATCTGTCAGATTATTTTACTAACTCTACTACAGTTTAGTTTTAAGTATATTAGTGTAATTGTAACTAATGAAATTGTTTACTTCCTTGACCCTTATAAGGTATTAATATAGTTATATTAATTTAATTATTTTGCATAATATTAAGCTATCTTTACAATTTCATGAGAAATATATTTCCACACTGATTTTCAAACATAGTTGGTGCTGTAGTATATTTAAGATCATCCTAGTGACGTATGTGTAAGTATATATGTATGTTATTTTATTCTTTGTACATAATAGTAAGAGAAATAATATCAAATAAAATGTGAGAACTTCTTAAGTAATATAAATGTTATTATTACAATTGTGTAGGAATGTTTCAGTAGGAAATATTTTATTTCAAATTGTATAAACATTTCTGTTAACACAATTTAGTTGGAATAAAATTATTATTTATTGAAAATATTTATTGTATTAAATATTATTATTATCTTATAAATAAATATTTTTGCTATTTATTAAATTAGTTTCTGTTTTCGTTTCCGCTATCCCATTCATTATCCAGAAAGTATAATTTATTAAAGTTTTATTATTCATTATTTTATAGAAGAGTGCATTTCAATGTCACATAAAGTATATTTGTTTATTATTTATTGCACACCTGCATTGGAATAAGATATATACTATGATGATTTATCGTTATTTCAAATGTACTTTGTAATGTAATGATAACATAAAATTACCCTTTCTATCTGCTGCATTATTTATTTTTAGTACTTGGTATAAGCTCATTCTAGAAAATAATAGGATTAAATGGGTTTATAAGTGGTATAAAATAAATATTCACTAGCCATATGTTTATCTAAAGTATTTTAGATACTTAATTATTTGATATTTGCATTTTTATTTGCCTAAAACACAAGATATGAGCTGATAAAGGTATAATAAGAAGATAGAATATTTAATGTGTAACTTAAATATTTATTTGTTACAATAATCATTTTCTTGTATCAAGTACATATATAAATCCTGAGACATAGATAAAAAATAAAACTGACATGATTTAAAATTTAAGAAGAATCTTAGTTTAAATAAGAAACTGAAATAAGATTTAAATAAAAAAAGAACCTGATATTTTAGTATTTGCATTTATATAATATTTTATCTATATAAAAGAACTCATACTCTGTGGTGTGTAAAATTCATAGCTATTATGGTAACTGCCAATGTGACCTATCCCACACATCTCTCAGAAGTTTACAATAGAAAGAGTCAATAATACATTAACTAAATAATATACATAATAACAATCCATCCTTAAGCTATCAGCAACCTATATGAATGTTTAACATTTTAACCAGAAGACTGGTTTTTATTAGAAACTACGGCTAAATAAATAGATAAACAAAAAATAAAAATTAACAAAAAATTATTTTACATTATCTTGAAACATTTTGACGATTTTTATAAGCTACAAAGAGTTTTTGTTTAGATAATTGGATAATTTCTTGTGAACTTTAATTTTTCGATGCATTTATTTAGCTTATTCTCTGATGAAAGCCAATTTTCTGATTGAAAAATGGGCGTGTATAGATTTATTGGTATATATAGATAATATGTTAATTTAAAATTTTATATTGATGGCATTTTATTTGTAATTATATATTGAACTATTTCCTTCATCTATTTGAATAATTAAATGTTTTTTAAAAAATTCAAACTTTATGCTTATCTAAATACATTAGCTATTAGTAATAATACACATCTTAATACAGTTCTATACTAACCTATGTTAAATATATTTGTAAAAGTATAAGCAAAGTTTGAATTTTTCTAGCATTTAACAATTAAATTAGATTATGAAAGTGGTATAACATATAACTACAAATATATAGTGCGTGCATACACGTAAAGTATGATTAATTATAAAATTACACATATGGATAGAAAACAAAAACAACAAAAAGAAAGAATAATATATGCTAATGCTTAGCTCTTAACACACATATACAGATTTATGTGCATATTTATTATGAAGCATATATTAAGAATATATATATAAATTAAAAACTAAAATAAAATAATTAACAAAAAATAAAACAAAGTAATACTACAGTAAATGCACAAAGTATTTATAAATAAATAAAAACTGAAGTAAATTTTTAAAAAATAATAATAGTAAATTTTAATAGCAATATTTTGGAAAATTGAACCAAAATAAAAATATTGTTATTAACATTATTTCTTCATTTTTTGTGAAGAAAAGTTATGTTATAAAATGTAAATGATACAATAATTATTACTTTAATTTTTTAAATCTCATCTTCTTATTCAGATAACAGCAGCTGTAGAATGTGATATTTTGCAACCAATTGCAGTATACATTGTTTAAATAAATCAGTGACTTTTGAGACAGATGTTCCACTATAACAATAATTTCAATTTTTAAATTTATCGTTGATATTGCTTGAATTAATTCTTTATATGAGATCAAATTTTTGCCAAGCTTTAGCTCTATAAATAATTCTTTTTAAGATTATGTTAGATTTATCAAATTTATTTTACCTTCATTTTTATTAATCATGCTTTTTTGGCATTGATATTATATTGGGGAATATGATTCTAAAGCTATCATAAAATGTTAGGTTGGTATGCATTTTATTGTTTTTTTTTTCTGATTTTATTTTACTTATTATTTTATATGATAAAAGCGTTTCCTAATTCTGGCCTTTTCTAAAATAATAGTCTTGTTTTTTTTTTAATTTCTTTTGATACAAATTCAAAATTTTTCCAGAAATATGTCCAAAATTTACAAGTAAAATATTTTATCTACCAGTTTAATTTTTTTTATTCTATACATTTTTTTTTCTTTGTGAATGACAGTGATTTATTATAATTTTTTGTTATTTTAAATTCTACTGCCCCCCCCCCCCACATTTGCTTTAAAATGAAAACAGATTATTTGCCAGACTTTGGACTTAATTCCACACATTCATCAAAATATTAAATAGTTCTCAAAAACAGTTATATTCACTCTACTCTAGTATCATCTACTGTAAGCTTGATAAATCAATGGATACCAAATAGTATAGTGCTATAAAAGCCACATTTCCTGAAAGATTGATTTTTATCCTTTGCCTTCATCAATGGAGATCCCTTCACAGTTGGTAACATCTGACTTGATATTGAGAGGTTCCAATATCAATTCTGGAGCTTGCAGTTCTGGAAAATGAACTTCTTATGAACTCCTGGGCAATAAAGTCACAAACATTGTTTTTAATCAATGAAGACTAGGTTTCAAACCTGAAACTAATGTGTTTATGCATCTAGAAGCTACCAGTACCACATGATGTCCATTAATTATTAAACTTCCAGTAAATGGCTTTAAAGTAGGGTGAAAAAAACTTCTCTTGGAAACATATCAGTAGGAATATAAGAAATAATACAATCTTGTTAATAGTATTAATAAGCATTGTCAATATTTTAAAAATCAGCACTGATTCACTACTACACTATAACTGCTTTTAAGTGGCAGTCTAAGGTTTTAGTTTACTTGGATGTATTGCTGAGTCACTTTTATCTGAATAATTATAATTAACAAATTCTTATATATTTGTCATTCACTTCATATATTACATTTTTTGAACATAATATATGAATTAGTATAAATAGAAATGAGAGTCTTTTCTTATCTACAATATTTACAAAAAAAAATTATACTTTTGCATATATTTTTAAAACAAATTATTACTTTTACTTTTTTCTCTTTCTGATAATAAATTTAATATTATTTTGTATTAATTTTAATGAGAAATTTTCACACTGAAAGTTTTCAAATCTCACAAAGATTTTCTACATTGAAGTCAATATTTTCCAATACCATTACATTGTTTTACAAATTATATGCTCTGGGTAGTTTTATATAATAGTAAAGATATAGATTTGAATTCTAAAGATCAAAGCACAAACTGCCATTTCTGGTGCTTGCATGTTGCATACTTCACGTTACAAATCATTTAATTATTTGCTCATTATGTGAACAATAATTTTTTAATTTTCAAATATTTTTTTTTATAACATCAATTAATTTAATTGAAGTTTTTACTTATATTTAACTGCATAAATAAAATTTTTATGTTGTATTGGAACTACTTGTCTTGCCCAAGACCTGAGATTGAAATCTGATTAACATTTGGAAATTTATTTAAGTTTCAATGAAACCTAGGATTTTTTTTCAGGTAACAGGTTCAAATCAACACAGCTTACCATACAATTTTGTATTTTTAATTATGCATCTAATTAATCTTAACTAGAATTTGTAAAAATAAAATAAAAAAGAGAGAGAGAGATCATTCAGCATTTAATGTATTGAGAGAGTATTATCTTCATTCTACCATTTCTATGTAGAGAGATACTGGAGATAATTAAAGACTGTTTCATCTATTACTTTTCACTGTCCAGTTTATCACCACTCATAAAAGGTAGCAATACCTTTATGCAGAGTGTTATCTAACAATAAGAAAAAAATGTATATATGAAAATACTAATTCTGTGTTAGACTTTTTACAGTTTTAGTTTTAAATTTTTACTTCACTTCCCCCAACCCCCCACATTTTTATTAATTTTCACATGTTACACATTTTATTTTACATCTCATCAACTTTAAATCTTTTTATTTCATAAACTAAATTAAATATATCTAACATATGTTAAAATTATTGTTTAAAGCACTAAACTATACAGTACTAAGTGATTATAAACAATGATTTTTTTACATACCTGGTTATTTAAAATATTATTTAGAGTATGATTTTTTGGAATGCTTCACTTCTGAATTCCATCTCACATAGCAAGGAAAAAAAAGAGCCTCGCTTGTCTCCATTAATTTTAACTAGAAGTCCAATAATTCATTAAAAGTAGTTCTTGATTGTTTTAAAACCCAATCTAAATTTCTCCGGCAAAAACTTATTTATGATTTTTATTATGTGGTATTATTTCATTATTAATAACTATAATTTATTATATAAATTATCTGCTATTTTAAATTTTTATATTTACATTATTTATTAATGTAATTTTTATTTTATTAGAACCATCAAACTAAATCAATTTTAAATAACAAAATTGATACAACTCTTACATTCCATTGGTATCTTCTTGTAAAAAAATCTTTGTTTTAAAAATCTATTAGTTATTTTTAATTCAGAACTTTTCAGATATATAACTTGTTTATATTTTGTATTAACAAAAATAATTTCACTTATTTTTTCATTCAATAATGAAATATTTACACTACTATATTATTTTAATTTTAACATTTATTTATAATTAAGTCCTATTATGTATATTATAATTTATTATATAGTTCGACAATTAGGGATTTAGCTAGAATTTATTTAGGGGAAGAAATTTAAAATTTTTGTACTTAGATTGTTTATTCAATACATTTTTACAAGCAATTAAAATGCCTTGCACTTTATTTCATTTATTCATAGGTTAGGTTAAATAACTATTAAAAAATCAAATACTTGGTTTGTTCCACTGAATACATTTTTTAGACTTTGTCAATAGTGCAATCATGTAAGAGTTTACAGCAAATAGTATTGTTACCATGAAATTTGTTAAGATTTAAATATTTTGATATGCAATAATATCTTTTTAAAAATTATATTTTATATTCATTCTGTTTTTCGTATATTTGGATCCTTTGTGAATTATAGAATAATTATTAGTTTTTAACTAGAGAGCAAAACCAAGTTCACATCCAAAAAAAACCTGTTCAGTAAAACATTTAAAAAAATAATATGACATATAAAAATGATATTATTATTAAAAATAGAAAAAGCTATTTAAATACTGATAACTTATATTAACATCTAGAAAATTGCAGTGTAGTAAATCTAAGATTTTGCGCTGTAATATCATAAATTAATAACTCAGTGAGTATAAATGTATATGTTTATATATTCATGCTTTCAAGCCAAGATGCTTAAGACTGGCTTATATATATAAAAGTTAAGTAAAAGAGAAGAGTGGTATCATTCTTTTCTTGTCAAAAAAATCTCTGTCATGGGTCTAGGCCTGATTGCTTCTCAGACCACTGTTTTAACAGCTATTGGCTGTCTGAAAGTAATAGTAAGGCACATGTGGAAGAATAGCAACCTTCCAGTCATTACTAAAAAGCTATTTAATAAAATGTGTAAAAAGATAATACAACATAATAAAAATAAAAAAACAGAAAGATAACATTGTTAGTAAAAAGTTTGAACAAGACACTGTTATAATAGTTCTTAAGACCTCACATTCCAAAGTCAGTCACTCGACCAGTAATATAAACTGAAAAAGACATTTAAACTCTGTAAAATATCATTGATAAACATAATTTCATCACATACAGAATTACTGTAATTATGAGGTAATATTTTCAAAGTTTTATTTTTAAATAAATTATTAATTATAATATGTTTTTTTTTTTGGAAGGGATATTTAAAGAAACGTGATTGAGAACTCTAAATATTTTCATTTACATATAAATTTTATTAATTATAGTGACAAATGGTATTGGTCTGTTTCATTTTTGTGTAATCATAGAGTTATATGAAATATAATTCAAGGTCCAGGCAATTGTCACAATAAGTTTAAGTAAGGGAATATTTTTCTTATATTTAAATTTAAAATATTTACAATCAGAATGTGTTTTTAACAACAAAGTAATTCAGAAATCTAAATATTTACATACAAGTTTTATTAATTATTGTGACAAAATGATGTTGGCCTGTTAGGTTTGGTGCCATGATAAGAGTATATACATGTAGTATATTTTGAGTTCAAGCCTTGAAATTCAAGTCTTGAGCAATTGTCACAATAAATTTAAGTAAAGAAGTATTCCTCTCATATTTAAATAAAAATACTTACACTCAAAATGTATTTCTAATAATAAAGTAATTAAACATTTTTATTCACATATAAATTTTATTAACTATCTTAGTGTCTTGACACCTACATGTTGAAGCATCTTTGTACCCCACACAACTTGCTTACCTACATATGCAGCCTTGAGGACAACAATAGATTAAAGATATTTTTTGTAAATTATGAGTAATTCTCTGACTGAATTACCACTAAGACTATTCCTGACAATACTTTAGTGATCAACTGCAATTCTATTTAAATACTTTACTAAATTTCAAGTATGCAATATTCTTAATTGTTTAATGAATTTTTATATAGTAGTAATGCTGTATGCATTAATTTGCATACATTTTTAATCTAAAAGAGATAAAGAATATGAGCGCCCCCCCCCCCCATAGTTTCAGTGCTTATAGGAGTTTAATATGGATTCAGTGCAGTAACATTATGATACAAATTACTTTGGATCACTTGCATTTTTGTTAATATTACCTAGATACTCATTTGCTAACCAATACTAGATTACTGGCTTGTTGCTTACTTGTTGGTTATTAAAAGCTACACGTGAATTCTAATAAAAACCAAAATTCATCTAGTTCAGATTTAAAATCCAAGTTTCCAGTGCGGCAGCCGAATATATTACCACTATACTAAGTCTTAAGACTCTTCTGAGACATTTAGAAATTCGGCATTTGGACAATAATAGTAATAGCGTATAATATAATAATTAAAATTAATATGTTCCATTAGTCTATATATAAACCTATTTTTATGTATTTGATACTGTATATTTAATAATTCAATTGAGGTTCGCTTTTCCGTTGCCATTTTTATTAAACCAATTAAATCAAAATAAGCTGCCAAAACATGATTCATCTTCCCTGTCATTTTACAATTGCTTTAGTTTAACTTTTAAATACTGTATATAACTCATGGCTAAAAAAAATTAATATTGAAAGATAAATGACAAAATAATTTTATCATTTTTAACATTGAATGAACCTGTCAGTAAAATAAGAATAATAATTAAATTAAAACTGAATAACTTTAAGATATTTAATATCCCATCATTCTTAGAGAGATTTGTTTTATAAATCTTTATTTAAAGCCAAATATTTTTAGTTAACAAAGTAGAAGCTCTGCAGCTTTATCTTATTAACATTTATCAGATAAAAAACCATAGTAAAAGTTAGCAAAATAACTTTACAATAGAATTTATTTATAGAATATATTTGCTTGAAAAAATAGATTGTAAAGAATGTAATGCCAAAACATTTTACTATGAATATACGTGTGTGTGTAAATAAAAATATATTATGCTAGTTACTTTTAATTCTTGAGTTAGAATGTCTTTTACTATATATATAGTTATGCTTAAAATGAACTCTTTTTATACTATTCCAGTTTTACTATTTACAGAACTAGAATAGTATAAAATAGTTAGCTCATGAAAAACATAAGTTAAGATCATGTAATATCTTTTTGGTTTCACATCAATCTTGACCACAGGATAGAATGCTTACAATTAGTAAAAAACGGAAGTCACCAAAATATATAGATAAAAAACTAAGGTTAGTTATGTATAATTATGCAACACGGTTTGAATTTAAGAAATTAAATATTTTTGGAAGTTCAAGATAAATAGCTAAATAGTATAAAGAAGTATTAAAAGATTGTTTCTGATGCATTAGATCCAATTAATCCTAATGCGTTATATATAGATCCAAAACTTTTACTAGTGGTAGTTGAAGTTAAAACTTTATCTAGGATTATGGATAAACAGCATTAGATAAGGGATTTAATAAACTATGGCATCTATTGGTTACTTAAGATTGTAATAGATGGCAGTACTGGAGTAATATAAATAGAATTGTTTCTGAAAAGCAGGGTGCAAGCTAAAATCATATGATATCTTTTTGTTTTATGTTTAAAAATGTTTGTTATCAGGATAAACAAATAAGCCTAAGGTAGTTGCTCCGCAGACCTTCATCCACCAAAGAGATGGCCTAAGCAAAAATTCCACTTAATAAATAAATATGAAATTTTTATTTTTCTCAGCTGGAAATCAATCCAGGAACTTTAATTTTTGATTCTGCTATCTGCCCATTGTGCTAAATTGCACCATGCTATAATCAAAAAGATTTGCTTAATAATAAATTTTGAGTATAAGACTAGTGATTTTTAAGAGTTTATTATAAAATTTATAATTGCTTGATCACAATGCTCTATGCAAAAAAATACATATATGTTTTTAACTTTGCAAAATTTTATGTTTATTTATAAAATTAACTTTTAATCATTGTTTGCAAAACAAAATGATAGTTGAATGATTTATTACTTGTGAAACCATATGATATCCAAGCTATAGATATGATAGAGCTGAGATCCATGGACCTTTAATTATCATGCCTATTACTCTATTATTGTATTGAAGCATACACATTTCTATATCTAGTAAAAATAGGAGATTATTGATTAATTAGAAAGTTTCATCTTGCAATGTGATAATTAATTTATGTTTACCTTTTTTTATTTGCATCATACATTCTTTGACTTTCTTTTACTTATGATTATTAGTGATATTCAAGTATAAAAAATTGATATAATTCATCCTTTTTTAAAAAATTATCACGTAAAAAAGTCTATAAGGCAGATCTATATTTTGGCATTTTATTAGATTTTTTTTTAAAAAAAAATATTTTTTCTGAGGTATTAAAATTTTTGCTTTATAATAAAATTGAATAACTGATGCTACAAAAAATAATCCGTTATTGGTAAGAGTCAATACTTTTTGCAAGTTAGAAGTATTTTCTTTTTAAAAAATAAAAGTTTTGATTTTTAATTAATAATTTGTTTATATTATAATGGATCCTCTTAATGCAGAAATTGATAAATGGACACTCCATTTATAAGCATCCACTATGAAAATTATTTATTTACTAATATATTTTCATATTTAATATTATTTGATCATTTAGTTTGCATGATGCAATTAATTAATTTTATCTTTAATACCTGCGGCAATAGATTGTACATTTGAGCAAAGGAGTAGAATACCATTGATAGATTAACCATCAATGATACCTATTGCCAGATCATGGATACACAAATGCACAGTTTGACCATATTTCCTGGCTATAGCATCCATCAACTGCTGGAATAACACCCTACACCCAAAGCATTTTATTTGTTTTGAGAACAAAGTCTCAGATACCATCCAACCATATATGTTATAGATAGCTGGCATGCTCGGATGACAGGCACACAAATCCAGCACTTGATATATTCCAAGCTAACTCCTACTCTTTATCAGGGGGTCCAGCTCATTTTACTTAACACATACAAATATTTATACCCTTAAATTAATGGTGATGCAGTGAAATGAGAGAGAGAACATAGACCAAATAATTATTTATCCAAGCACACACATATTTAATGTAATATAAAATAATAAACTTTACATAAAGAAACAATAAATGATTATGTTCAGGTTAAATTTTATGATTGTCCTTTATTAATTCATTAAAGTTCTTGACACTTAAAAATAAATAACATGTCTACACTGCTTATTGAAAATATATTTACCTAGGTTTTCATTAGTGTTAATTTCCAATTGTTTGGCCTTTTGGTCTCCATCAATGGTTTCATGACATTCCTTCCATTCTTTGTGTTGATAATGGGGGAGAGAAAAAATGTAGCAGCATCTATTTCACAGTTTAGGCATTGGTTCCAGGTGAGAACAGCTTATGGAGCTGACAACTTGGAATATGAAGCCCAGTCAAACCCTCCTATGGTTTTCTAGAAATGCATGTTGCTAATTCTGTGATTTCTGCATTAACATTGTCTGCAACAATAATGACTGGCTCATTGAGGGTCACACTAACTATGCTCTTGGTGATGAATGGATTAATGAACTGGTGAATCAAACTCACAATTAGGAAAATTATCTTTGAAACCTCTGGACAACAACTTTTTAAAGACTGATTCTCTGACTGAAGATCTCAGTGAATAAATGAATCTAACAATAGCCAAGCTGCAACTTTTATATCTAACTCTTACATTGTTTATTTCCTTATACATAATTTTAATTTTTATCATAACTTAAATCTAGTTTTAATTAATTTTTATTTTATCTAATCTTTATGAGTTCCATCTAATATCTTATCATCCAGGAATCTTTCAAAATTAATTGCATTCCTCCTGATAAGATATTTTACAAAAGTTTATTTTGAAATTAAATTGAGAGAGTGCAAATTTCTCAAGTGCTTATGACAACCTACAGCCAATCAAATCTTAAGCACTGGGCTTAGAGAATTTAACAAGAAAAGAGCTTTTTCCACTCTCTTCTTTACTTGTCTTTCTATATATCCAAGCCAGTCCAAAGTACTTATATCTGAAAGTGTGAATCTTAAATATCATCACACTTAATTAACTGAGTTTAAATTATAAACATACAGTGTGAAATCTTTCAATTTACTATGCAGTAGTTTTTCGATGTTATAACTTTGCAGCAATATATGTAAATAATATTATTTTATAAAGTGCAGTCGATATTAAAATTAAATTGAGAGAGTGCAAATTTCTCAAGCGCTTATGACAACCAACAGCCAATCAAATCTTAAGCACTGGGACAGAGAATTTAACAAGAAAAGAGCAGTTCCACTCTCTTCTTTACTTGTTTTTCTATATATCCAAGCCAGTCCAAAGTACTTATATCTGAAAGCGTGAATCTTAAATATCATCACACTTAATTAACTGAGTTTAAATTATAAACATACAGTGTGAAATCTTTCAATTTATTATGCAGTAGTTTTTCGATGTTATAACTTTGCAGCAATATATGTAAATAATATTATTTTATAAAGTGCAGTCGATATTAAAATTAAATTGAGAGAGTGCAAATTTCTCAAGTGCTTATGACAACCAACAGCCAATCAAATCTTAAGCACTGGGACAGAAAATTTAACAAGAAAAGAGCAGTTCCACTCTCTTCTCTACTTGTCTTTCTATATATCCATGCCAGTCCAAAGTACTTATATTTTACAAACTAATTTTATTTTAACATTTTAAATTTATTTAATTTTTTTAAAGATTTATTCCTTTTTCTTTTCAATTAAGAAGAGAGAGCAGGTTTTAAATACCCCTCCCCCTATTCTATTTTTTTACAAAATTGTTTTCTTTCAGATTTTTCTTTCCTTTAGTATTTTATTTTAACACATGTAATACAGACATATCTATTCTATAACATATATCTTGTTAGCATTACAATATATTATTGGCCATATATATATATTGTAGTCTTTCTATTTGTTACATTATTATATGACTGTTGTTAATGGTCAGTTTTGATTAAAAAAATTAAATTTTATATAATGATTAATAAAACCTTATTTTTTAATTTGTAAAAGAATTTAAATACATTGCTTCTTTATTATTAAATTTGAATTAATTTTCTTTAGATAGATATAATATATATAAGTTATAAATAAATTATACTACTTATTTTAAAATAAAAAGTAAATAATACTTAAAATTATGTAAAGTATTTCTAATCAGTAATTATAATGATTGAAATTAATATTTTTATAATTATTAATAATCAATTTGAAAATTGCTACTTATTTGTTATTTTAAAATTATTTAATTAATAATAAAATATATGAGAAGTAAGATGCAAACACACCACACTCATTTAATAATAAATGAAATTTACTTCCTGGTACATTTTAAGAAGTAATAAATTTAATAAAAGTTCATAAAATCAATAATTTAAATAGTAATATAAATTATAAAATTTAAATGTCAAAATTTGATTTTAAACAAAGAATATTTAAATTTTGCATTATTAAAGTGAAGAATATTAATTTAATAATATTAGTTTTAATTCTTTTTAAAATTGTATACAGTACACCTGGATCTTGTTTTATGTGGTAGATAGGTTCCTCAGAAAATGTGCACAAAAGAAATTGCACAAAAATAGACTAACTTACCTTGAAAAATGGGAGATACGTACTGTAATTTTCCAAAAATTGCATAAAAGCAAAACAACAATGTAAAATTACTTTAAAATTTGCATTAAAAAAATAAAAAAATAAAATATGACTAATATAAAATTTCAAATTTGAAAAAAATTGATACAAGACGAACTTTTTTTACTAACTACAGTATTTAATTTTATTCAAAACATTATATTTTTATGTGTAATTTACATTTTTTTCATACATGTATGGTATTTTAATCAATATTGCTATTTAAGACATCAGATTCATCATGATGTGATGCAATGTGAGATACTGTAGCGTCTCCTTAAACGAAATCAAAAGGAAATACAATTAAAACATTTTCCAATCGCTGTTGATCCTTCCCATTTCACTAAGCGATCTAAAATTGAAATTTTTGTTTACAAAGAATTCATTTTTTTGGGTGTTTTATTTCTCTCTGTTAGAGTAAACTAAAAGTTTAAAATAAAAATAAGAACTTAGACTTACGATAATAAAAAGACACCGATTCACCACTGTTGGGCAAAATTTATTTAAAACTAACAATTAAAAATTAAATTCTTATTTTTGTCTTTAATTTTTTAATTTTCAATTCCATTTAAAAATCAAATTTCATTGTTTCACATCACCTTAATTTTAGATCACATTAAGTAATTTTTAATTTGTTAATTACAATTAAAAATCAGATTTTAATTGTCAAATTTAATTGTGACCACCACTGTTACTCACCTTTTAAAAATAAACTTGCAGACACTAAATGATTAACTGATTACATACTCTTTTTATAAAAAGCAAAAATAGAACATAATTTAAAATGCAAAAACAACAACATACATAGTATTTTTCATCTGTAATGTTTGAACAGATTTACATTATAGTCTTATAAAAATTTAATGTGTGTATATAAAATGGAGAAATCCTGATTTTAAGTGAATTATGAACTTTCTTTATTGCATAAAATCTATAACAGTACTGTTATAAAGCACTGAAAATATTGAAATTATTAGATGGAAGTCGAACTCCGATAATGCGCTATTACTTTAAATATGATGTGAGTATGTGAAAATTTATAATATTTAAAGTAATAGTGCATTATCAGAATTTGACTTCTGATTTAATAATTTTTATTGCATAAAAGAAAACCACATATAAAGATATTAAGAAGAAACATGAATTGCATAACTTCAAAATCGCATTAAATAAATCCGCATAAAATGAGACCCGGGTGTAATTAATTTTCATTTTTTGCTAGATGTCTGAAGGTAATTAGCAAATCAGATATTGTGACATTTTTTATATAAATAGAAGATAAGCAGGTAAATAAATCAAGAAATCATTAGATAAATTGTATTTTCTTTATCTAAAAATTTTATGTGTAAATTTATTTAAAAAAAATTTTTATTAATAAAAGTTAATAATCATATTTTCAAAAATTGTTAATTAATTTCATCATGTAATAAGAAGCAACAATCCTCATTGATAGTCTACATAAGCTAACTACAAACTTATGATAATGGCTGGAACTAAACTTCATTCACTTAGATAAAATATACTTCAACAAGAAAAATTACAGATTATTAAAATGTTTTTGCTACTTACAACAAAAAGATGTCAGAAATTTATATTTTATTAATTTTTATACATTTCATGATAGAAAACATTTTTTGCTAAATCTTTAGTAATATTAGAAATAATTGCTTCTATTCATAAAGTCCATTGACATTTCAAGATATGAATATGTTTATGATAATGGTCTAAAAGAATAAATATATAATGCAGATTAGGTCTTATTAAAGATTTACAATTACAAACTTTAATATCATGTAGCTATTTATAATTTGTTAAATATTTTAAATATGAATTATTCAGAGGAGAAATCTTAAATTTTTATAATTCTACAAGTATATGTTTTTGGAGTAGGCAGAAAGAAAGAAAACTTTAAAAAATAATAAAATACATATTTACTAAAGTGTGAAGGAATATTATAATATAAAGAGGTCATCATAATCATCATTGTCAACCATTATCATTCCACTGCAGGATAAAGGTATCTCCAAGTTCAATCCAGCTTCTCTCATCTCTAACCTCTCTTCTCAACATCACTCATGCACACCTTCTTATTTCATCCATCCACCTCACATGGAGTCTCTTTCAGGGTCCCTTACTCTCTCTTGGAATCCAGTTTAAAATTTCAATTGTTCATATATTATCATATCTTCTAGCAATATGCCCAGCCAAATTCACTTCAGTCTTTTAATTATTTCAATGATGTCAGTAACATCCATTTGTTCTCTTATCCATATATTGTATTTTTCATCTCTTCTTGTTACTCCTAGCATGCATCTCTCCATACTTCTTTGAGTGGTCTGAAGTCTTTGTATTGTTCCTCTATTAAGTGTCCAAGTCTCAGATCCATAAGTAAGAACTGGTACAATATATTTATTGAAAACCTTTCTTTTCAAATGCATAGGTATATTTCCTTTTAGTATTAAGTTATTTCTACCAAAAACACTCTAAGTATAATTCTATGATTAATTTCATTCAATATGTTGCCATCAGTAGTAATAATCTGACTAAGATATTTGTAATTGTTAACTTTTTCTAACTCATCATAATCAATATTTATTTTCATCTTTAGAGAAATCCATTGAACATTACTTTAATCTATTTAACATTTACTTTTAGTCATACTTTCATATCCTGCAACATTTTTACAGCTCTAATTCATTATTTGTAAAAACAACTATATCATCTGAAAAATCTAAATGACTTAAATAATCTCCATTTACTTTTACTCTATTAGCTTCCCATTGAAGTTCACAAAATACTTCTTGCAGCATTACTGTAAACAGTTTTAGAAATAAGGAGTCACCCTGCCTTACACCTTCTCAATGTTAACATTTCTATTATCATTATGTAATCTAATTGTTGCAGTTAATTTTTTTGGAAATATTCTTTAAAATATGACAATATCCTGGGTCCATATCTTGATGATCCAATGCTTTAATCACTGAAGAAATGCTTATAGAATCAAATGCCTTTTCATAATCTATAAATCCAAAGCATAATGGGAACTCATATCCATTGGTCTTTTCTATAACTTCTCTCCATACTTGGATGTGATCTTTTGTACTAAAACCACTTTTAAATCTAGCTTGTTCTCTTAGTTTGTTGAAATCCAATGTTCTCTGTAGATGAGTTGTAATTATCTTGGTAAAATTTTTTATATAAAACTGATAAAAAGGCTGATAGGTCTGTAATTTCTAATATCTTCTTTATTACCTTTTTAAAATATTAATATTAATGCTGCATTCTTCCAATCATTTGGTACATCTTTATCATTTAGACATTTGGTATATAACTTTGCCAAAAAAAATTATATTTCTTCACCTGCTTCTTTTAATATATCAATTATAATTCCATCAGTATCTGGAGCTTTTCCTTTCTTTATAGATTTAATTGCATGTCTCACTTCTTCATTTAAAATTTTGGGAAATTCAGAATATATAATAGATGTAGAAGATACTTGTTCTTTATTACTATATAATTCTTGGTAGAACTCTTTTATCCATTTCATGATGTTATCTCTCTTTGTAGTAATAGTTCCATCTTTTTTTTTTATTGCAGATATAAGTTTCCTACCAATACCAAAAGATTGTTTTACATTCTAGAGACGTTATTCTCTTTTGCAGCCTTCCTTGCAAATTAACAATTATACTTTCTTATATCATTATCAACTCTTTTTCATAGCATTTTACAAAATTTGAGATATTCAATTTTTTTAATGCACCATTTTTATATATCTTCATACTCCTTCTTTTCTTCATTAATTCTCTAGTCTCAGAAGAAATTTTATTGGTCAATTGCTGCTTTTCTGTACCAGCTATCTTTGTTGCAGTTTTTAAAACTGTATCAGTTATTTTCTTATTAATTTCATTCAAATCTGAATCATGTTCAAAATCTACTAATACTTGAAACCGATATGTAAGTTCTAATTTAAATTCATTGGAGTATTTCTGAAGATTAGGAATATCAACTGTAAATATTGTTTTTCTTAATAATTTTTGTCTCTCTAGTTTTGCATTAACACATATCTTACATCTTACTAATCGATGATCACTTCCTGTGTTAAATTTATTAAGAACATTACAATCTTGAAATATGTATTTTCTGTTAGTCAAAATATAATCCAATTCTGATATATCTTCATTTGGATGCTTCCATGTCCATTTCCTTTTAACATTTTTCTCAAAAAAAGAATTCATAATATAATGTTTTTCTTTTTCTGCAAACTCCACAAGTCTATGACCTTTCTCATTTCTATTACCATAACCAAAATTACCTACAGCACTTTCATCTTTCATTTATTTATTAATTCTAGCACTAAAGTCTCCCATAACAATTTTAAAATGTTGTTTACACTGATCAAAAACCTTTTGTACATCCATATAAAAATCTTCTACTACTTCATTACTATAAGAACTTGTTGGGGCATAAACTTGAATCATCTGCATTTGATATTTGCTATTAAGTTGTATAACTAATCTTACCACTCTGTCCGATACACCATTGATTTCCACAATGTTCTTCTTCCACTTTTTATTTATAATAAATCCTACTCCACTTTCATTTCCAATGTTTGTGCCTTTATAAATAGATTACATGTTCACTTTTTAAATCAATTGTCTTTTCGCTTTTTCTTCTAACTTCGCAAAGTCCAATAATGTCCCATTTAATATAAGACAGTTCTTCTTCTAATTCTTGTAAATATTTCTTTACTTGAAAGTGATCTGCAGTTGTAAGTACCTAAATAAAAAGTCATCATCAAGTGGCAGCTTGGGTTCACAATCAGGGGAGTCCTAGCACCGTCCACCTTTGTCCACCAACTGCTGCCTTGGTTGATAACTTTACAGCCTCCTGGAAATAAGGGCCATGATTTATTTTTGTCTGTCATGATTGTATATATCTATTGGAAAAATATTTATCATTTACACATACATTTATTCTGACTTATCAAGCAACTGAAAAGAAAGACCATGGTATTTCTTGATCTTAAACTCAGAGATAAAAAGCCACTAAACTCACCACACTGGCTAATGCATGTTGGTGAGCAGCCCATCCATGTTTGTATACTATATGAATAATCACATAGTAATAACAGCTGCAATGACAAGAATGTATGGAGTGGACATTAGGAATTTGCCCTGCTCAGTTCCTTTAAGGCCTTCAAGAGGAATCAAAGGGTCTCCTTTCAGTTAATAGCAAACTCTTTTAGCTACAATATATATATAATTTTACACACACACACACTTTTTGTAAAAAATAATAGTTGGATTATGCAGTTTCTCAGTATTTTTTAAAAAAAAATTATTGAAAAATTTATTTTTGAAAAAGTTTTTATGGAAAAGTAAATTTTTAAAATGTTCTTATTAATTTTAGAAAATCTATTTATTTGTCAACTTTTGATCTTTTTATTTTTTTAAATTAGAATGAAATTTTAAAATTGAGGTTTAATATATTTAAATTTTAATATAATTGTTTGAAAATCTAAGTTATATCACCCTTATCCATTAAAATACTTATCCTTTTAGTATGTCAACTAGTTTGATAGATATGGACCAGAGGGCAGGAAAAATATGAACAATATTCAATAATTTCATGTTTTGCAGTTAACAATTATTCTTAGCATTTTCATTTGTTTTAAATAATTATCTTGAAAGCAAGTTTAATTTTTTTTTTTCAATTTAATAACAATTTAAAAAGCATTTTAAACTCTTAATATATATCATATTTAATATGTATATATAAATAATAAATCAGTAACGAAATTTTTTATTTAAAATTGTTTCTATTTTTATTTTAAAACAATTGTTGGTTTTTTAAAAAAGAAGTAAACTAGGAAAATCACATTATTTAAGACAATTACTAAAAGTTAAAAAAGATCATAAAATTTCTTCTTTAGCATTTAAAAAAAACAATTGTTTTAAAATAAAAATAAATCTACCAATATAAATATAAAACTTAGCAAGTGATTTATTATACATGCATAATTACTTATACATACTAACTATAATATATAGATTAAGAGTGTATATATGTATAAGTTACTGCAGAAATATCTAATGACTTACAAATACTATAAGTGTGATAACTGATTTAAAATAAAATTATATATATTAAGTGAAGTTTATTTACAATATATACACATGTATTGTTATAATTATAATAAAAATAATAAATTTAATGGTAATAAACTATTAAATCATAATCTTTTGTTTTAATTAACAGACATTTTATTTATATTATGTATTATTATGTACACATACTAAATATGATATGTACATAAGGGACATACATTTTAACTTATAGCAGAAATATCTATTGATATATAAATAGTAATGGTATAAAATGAGAGTATGTACCCAAATTGAGGTACCAGTATATCGCAGAATAAAAATTGAATAAGCTAAAGATTTGTAATTTATAATAATTAAAAAAATATTGGGATGAAAATAAAAGACTCTATTTATAAGTCCCAGATTCAAATTCCTAATTTATACTAATACATTCTAGAATAAATTTAAAAAAAAATAAAGAATGCTAGCTCTTATTAACTTCCTGTAAATTATAAATATGAACTTCAGATAATTCTAACTAAATAATATAAATATATAATGACATACATGTACAAGCTATAATTGATAATGTTATATCAGTTGATAAATTAATCTATGATAGAATAAATGAATAAGGGTTTAATAGACCTTTATAAATAAAATAATCTAAAATGTTTGTATAATATTCAAAATTTAATGTTAAATTTATATTGTTACTTACTTTTTAAATAATCTTTAGGCTGCTGTGTGTTGAATTTATGTTATATTTAAAGGGATGAAAAATACTGAGTGCAATAACTGATAGAATATTATTACAAAATTTATTAATAGCTCTGACATCAATATGTATTCATGAAAATGTTAGATTAACCTTGATTAATTGTCAAACACCAATGTAATGATAATACTTATATTATTCATTAATTAAATCTTATATATTCATGTTTATCTTTAAAATATAAATTATGATTGATATACCTTATAGTTATTAATATAAATAAAACTCAAAATTCAATTATAATGAATAATAATGATAATTTATTTACAAATAAACAATAAAAAAATAAAATTATGAGTATATTGTAGAAATTAAAATTAAAAACCTATATGAGGTTGCATATGTTTAAACTATCAAGTGATGTTAAACAAGATACTCATTCCAAAAATCAGAGGAAAATACCTATTTATGCATTAATTTTAAATGGAGCACTTATAAATTATGAAATAAACCGTAATTTTGTACAGTATGTCCACTATATAGATACTGAATAATAAGTTATTAAATAAAAATCTATTTTAATCACTAATCATAAAATTAAAAAAATTATTACAATTGTCCTTTGATTAAGTATTCACTCCCATATAAAAAGCACCTATTAAAATAATCCTTTAAAATATAATATCAATGTAAATCATAAATAAAATCAAATAACATGCAAATAAAGATTAGTGTTCATCATCAAAGTTTTACTACTGTTTACCTTCCTTTCATACGTTTAAAAAATATACATAAAGAATATAATATTTGAAGTTTATTTCATTGGGCTAACAACCAATAATTTCCAGTACGTTTATTGGGAAATATTAAACCTTTATTGATTATTATAATGTTTGAGATTATTTTGACACATATATATAATACAAATACAAACAGATATCAGTTTTCATAATTGATTTTTATTTGACATTTCAGCTATTAAATTTTCCATTTTGAAATAGTTATCATTTTATCCTTTGTTGATCAATAAATCCATAGACACAGGATGTAGATAAACATATTTTATTTGCCTTATAATTTTACTAATTCACTAGCAAATCATTATTATCTTAAATCCTTGGCAATTTGTTAAGTTTATCATTTGGCATTCATATATATATATATATTCATCAGGCACATGTATATGTATATCAACATTGAATTTAAACAAGCATTTTAAACTTCTCTCATAAAACTCTCAGAATGCTATAACAAACAATAAATTTCATCTTGTTGTTTCGAAGCCCCTCAAGAGAATTGAAGTTTGTTCTCTGGAGTAAATGCTAAGTGTTTGTCTATCCCCTCATCATATTATTTCTCTAAAACATCCTTAGAATGTGTATACTCCATTTTAAAAAAAAATTGACTGTAAAGAAAAATGTTATAAAAACATAGCATTTATCAAGGTGACCAATATACATACAAGAACAAAAGAATAAACTGAATAAGAGAACAAATATAATATTATGGGCTTATTTATACTCTTGGTTTGTGTCATACCTCAGCTTGCTTTAGAGTGGACTAGTCCAGATCCTGTCTCTATTTGATTGGATTAAGCACTCATTGCCACTAGCCAATATGTAAACATGTGATTAATCAATGTGTAAACATATAGTCAAAGTATAATCATATGGCCAATGTGTAAACATGTGGATAAATATCAACCATTGATTAGTACAGGTGAATAGGCAATGATGCTCTCTGAATTCAATTTCTGCCAGTAAGGTTGGAGATCTGACAATAAATAGTCATCCTTTTTGGAAGCAAGGTAGAGAATGTCTGTCTAACCTAAATGATAGAACTCACTCCCAATTGAAATCATTACTATCAGTGAATGTTTCTATTATTGTCATTTTGCTATAGTCTATGTAGTGAAGCAAGTCCACAATAGGACTGGAGGCTGCAAAGATTAGATCTGATTTGAGACAAGCTGTCTAGTACAGCCGGAAGAATCATTGGACAAACTCATGAGGCAAACTATTACATAAGCTGGAAGTGAATCCAGTCATTTGGACACTACTTTCCCTGCACTAATGAAGTTCAGATATGTGGAAATATATTTATGGATTGTACATTATGTAAATATATTTAATACTAATAAAGCAGATTGTGAACTTCAAGTATTTGTATTTTTTATTACTGATGATTGGAGTCTGCAATCCAGACCAAACACAAGTTTGTTTGACACAATAACTATGTCATGATTAGTTACTGTAACTAACAATGGACTCAAGTTTGTGCATTTTTTAAAATTCATTGAGTGATTACTGCACTTTAAACTGAGATCGTTTAAACACAAGTTTGCATCTTTAAAAAAATGTCTTCTTTAAATTTTTAATTTTAAAACAATAAACATTTAAAAATAATATACTAACAATAACTCTTTAAATTTCTCTCACCATAAAAAAAATGCTTTTAATTTTAAAACACTGTTATAAATACTATATTTTTGAAAGTAAATATTGTCTTTAAAACATTTGTTAATTTAAAACTAATACATGTGCATATATTCATACATGAAGATGCTATTTGTAATTTACTTATTAAAATCTCCTGTTAAAATATATAGATAAACAATGTTATTTTAACTCTTAAAAAATGTATGTTTTTTAAAGTTAAATAACTTTATGGTGAGATTTTAACTTTATCAGTCACTTTTAAAATAAGTTGTTAGGCTTTATTGCATATTATTTTGTTTCAAAAGATAACGAACTGTGAACTTACTTTTAAAAGATAAAATAAAATGAAACCAGTCACAAATTATCTTGTCTATTGGTGTGCTTTATAATAACGTAGGATCAGACGATATCATTTGACGATTTTAATAATCAACAATAATAAAATAAATTGATCTATAACGTTTAATTTTTAAAAAAATATACTCAAAGTATATCCAAGATAGTACAATATATATATATATCAATTATAAATGTCCTGAAAATTTGAAGTATGATATAGTTTTACATTTTCATTTATGTGCCAATACTAAAAACTTAAAAATAATAAGAGATAAAAAAATTTTTATGTATTAATTGCTTTTATTTGCTGTGGATTAAAAGGAAATAAAATAATTATTTCTTCAACCATAATTGAAGTTTTTAGATTTAACTTGAAATAAAAGCATGGAGTCCAGAAATTAATTAAATCAATCCCTATTTTTTATAACTAGGGTTGACTTACTTAATTTCTGAACTCCTTCCCTTATACTTTATTTCAAGTTATATTTAAAACTCCAATAGTTGTTGAAGAAACAATTATTTTATTTCTTTTTGTGCATAGTCAATAAAAGCATTTAATATAAAAAGATTTGTTTATTTCTATTATTTAAAAATAAAATTCTGATTACATTTAGAGATATAGCTCAAATTAAATGTTTCTACATTATTATTATTAATAATAATAATAATGTTGATTTAAATTAACTTTTATTTAATGAAAATGCTAGTTAATTAAGTAGAAATTATAATAGTATGATAATGTCTCAGCATAATGTTGTATTTAATAATTTGAAATCAATAGTCTTTACATTATTCCTACTATTTTTAGTTCTATAATAGTAAAAATAAATCTTTTAAAAGCAGCAGATTTTATTTTTATTTATTTTAGTCCATTATATCCAAAAGTTAAAATTGGTTGGACTTTTAAGAGTTATGAAAGATTTAAAATTGTTATTTTCTTGACTAAATACTACTTGAATTCAAATACAGTATAATGATATATTTAGTTCTTTTTCTAAGTAAATATTTAGATGGATAGATAATAGAACAATATGATTTGACCATTACTAATGTTATTTTGTCATTTCTTGCCATTTCTTTAATAAATATATAAATTTATTCTAGAATCTCATATTAAGATATAGTTCACAAAAATTAGTGAATTTTCAATGCAAGAACTATCTTATAAATATTAAAGACCTTGACATTATTAAGATGCAATATAACATTAATAATATTAAATCTAAGTTGTTGAGTAGCAGGTGTTAATGAAACAATGACTTACCTGATGACCTTCATTTGATAAAAAAAGAATCATTATTACAAAAAATGCTTTATACTTTTAATTTTCATTAGTAAAGAAATACTTTATACTTTTAATTTAATAATTCTGTTTTTATTGTTCTTAATAAATATTTATTAATTTACATTGGGTAAAAAAATATTTTTCTGAGTAAAAAGATAAGGCACTCAACTTTATGCAAGCAGGTATTAAAACAATAAAAGTATTGTAAAAATGCAATTGGAAATCAATTGTAATTATTATTATTATTATTATTATTATTATTATTATTATTATTATTATTATTATTATTATTATTATTATTATTATTATTATTATTATTATTATTATTATTATTATTATTATTATTATTATTATTATTATTATTATTATTATTATTATTATTATTATTATTATTATTATTATTATTATTATTATTATTATTATTATTATTATTATTATTATTATTATTATTATTATTATTATTATTGTTGTTGTTGTTGTTGTTGTTGTTGTTAATGTTATTATTATTATTACTACTACTACTAATACTACTAGTAGTACTAATACTACTAGTAGTACTATTATGTTTCGATGATAAACTTTATTTATATTAGAAAGTTATAAGGGTTTTACATAGCTTGGATTGCTGATTTAAATGGTCAATCTGCAGTTGTAGGTTTTCATATATAAAAATAGCTTTATTGGTGTATACATAAATTTTTCCATGCTATGGATTAGTCACAAAGGTTTTACATAGCTTGGTTTGCTATGGTATACATATGAAAAAGTTGGTTTTATGGAGATTACAAATATTTTTACAAGGGTAGGCAATTCATAAATGTATGTTTAAGTATGTAAAAGTTGATTTATTGAATTACACAAGATTTCAAGAATTTTTATATGCTGTGAATTAGTTACAAGAGTTTTACATAGCTTGGATTGCTTTGGTTACATGGGCAATCTGTAGTTGTAAATTTATACATGTAAAATTTGATTTATTTATTTACACAAAACTACATAAATTTTACATGCTCTGGCTTGTTGTATTTGCACATGCAAACCAAGTTTAGTTTTATATGGAGTTGGGTTGCCAAGGTTACATACCATTTTGTGGAAGTGTGACAAGAGTCTGTGTGGTCTGCAGATACTAGTGTTAAATCAGTGACAGATATTTTTGACTTTTTATGGTGCCAGAGTTTCTTTAGATAATCAGGTTTTCTCTTGGTTTCATTGAGGGTATGTTGGTATGGATAAAGAGCATGATGGAATTGTTTTCATAATTGATGAGGATGTTTTCTTAACTATGCTATGTCTATTTTATGGTGTATTTGAGTAGTTAGAGTATTTCAAAGAGAAATGGTTATACAGCTAAGTTAATAATCAGAGAATAATAATTCTTTACAACAGCTATATAATCAAATAATAATTTTATACATAAAAAGCTTTTTTCAGCACCCGCTTTGGTACCCTTTTCAAATGGTACTAATCTATTTAACATTAATGAATCACCTGCTATAAAACCATCCAGTGTCCAAGTAATGGAATTAAAACAAACAATAATAATATAAATAATTAAAACAAATCAAAACTCTCATATATAAATTCAGTCATTACAAAACAATTGACTATATCATAACAATATGTTAAACAATATTACATGCATTTTTAATACAAAAAGTATTAAATATTTAAATTTCATCAAAGATCCAAAATGAAGACAAATATATGAAACATATTATATTAAAAATAATTTGACTAATTGTATGAATATTTATAAGACTTCTACAAATTTGTTTAATAATTGGTTGATTAAAAATGAATGGAAAATTATATAAGATGATATATAATTGTATTTTTAAAATGCATGTAATATTGTTTAACATATTTTTATGATATAGTCAATTGTTTTGTAATTATTGAATTTATATATGAGGGTTTTGATTTGTTTTAATTATTTATATTATTATTGTTTGTTTGAATTCTATTATTGGACACTGGATGGTTTTATGTCAGATGATTTATTAACATTAAATAGATTAAAATATGAATTTTTTTCTATAGTGCAGGCTTTTTCATACCTGCACTTATATATGTAATATATAGGAGGGTTGAACTCAGACTTTCACCCGACCCTCAACCATCCATGCTATCTCATACCATTGGCACACTTGATCACACATATGTTGAAAAGATAAATAATCACTAATATATGTATTTCGTGCTAAACCAGTACTCATCAGTTGGTCCAGATTATCATCTTCACACATATATACAATCAAAGTTCAGCTTATATTAAGATAGCCAATCTGTAACATTTGAAAAGGGCACCAAAGCATGCTGGTGCTGAAAAAAGCTTTTTATGTATAAAATTATTTATTTGATTGTATAGCTGTTGTAAATAATTATTATTATTTTCTGATTATTATTTTGTGGAAGAGCAGCATAAGGATTTTTATTCCTTTCCAATTTTGACAGCTAAGTCAGTATTGATTGCAAATGTTGAATTGAATGTGTTGATCAGACTCTGGATTTGGCTGTGCTGGATAAGACTTTTGATGAGATTTAAGTATGAGATCCCTGGGTAGAGGGTTCAGATTTCCAGAGGAGGTTGGTGGTAACAGTTATATGTTAGAATAGGTTGCAATTGATGAGTTGGACTCGATGGGAAGATCGTCAGATTCTGGGTCTGGCTGTGCTAGAGGTGAGGCTGAGTGAGGCTTTTGATGTGGTTTAAATATGAGCTTCATAGAGGGGTCAGACATAGGGAGACATCATGAAAGCTGGATAGATGGTTAAGCTCAGCATTGGTAGTGGAAATGTCTTATTTTTTTTGAAATTATCGTTAATAACTTGATTTAAATTGAAAATTCGAATGAAAAATGTAATACGAAATTGGAAATAAGTTATCGATTGGAAATTAAAAAAGATATATTATTTTAGTTTTTTTTTTTTTACTTGCTAGTCTAAGGTTTTGAGTACTTTATAAGCATAAAAAGTCAGAGCTTGTTAATTTGATTATGAGCAAGTGAACTGATTGCTGGGGAACTTGAGATCGAACTTTTATTACTAAACAAAGATCAAAATTTACTACAGTAACATTTAAAATAAGCATATGATTAACTGAGCTTTGGACTTTGTGCTGACATTGCTGTCGACATATGATGGCTTTTTAAAAATGATTATTATTATTTTATAAACTAGATCATGTCTATTAATCAATAGTAATATTGAACATTATAATACTTATCACTGATTTTATTATTAACCAAATTAATGTGTAATTAAAAAACAAAAAGAAAAACTAAACTAATTTACATTCCATTTGCAAATTAAATGTTAATAGTTTATTATTATTCAATTCAATTTGTTTTTATTTATTTAAATGCAAAACAACATCTTATAGCCACATAGCGATAAAGAATGCAATATATATATACATAATTGCGTATAGTAAATAAAAGCAATAATCCGAAAGTGATATTTAGATTTTAGAATATTATAGACTTGCTTATAATTTAAGTCATGAGTCGGCAACCTAGGACATATATGCCATGTTGGCCCGCGGAAGATTATGAATGGCACTATTAATTGAAATGGTAAAAAATATTTTTTAATTACAGTGCCTATGTTTTGCAAATAAATGGAAAACACAAGTCAGTATCAAGCGTCGGTGGTCGAAAGATCTGCATAGCTTCCTTACAAGCAGTTGTCCCGGGTTAGCGGATTCGCTTCCCGGCCGATGCTATAACACATAAAAAATAAAAGAAACACGATTCAGTTTAATTTATTAATTATTTTGTATAATAAACGTACTCGATCTTTGCTATTTTCAATGAAAATAAGAGCTAAGTGGCAGGGATTTTTTTTTTTTCAAGGAAAATTAATTTTGCCTGAATTTTTTTTTTGAAGGTCAATTGATCTTTGATACTGTTGTACAAAACCGCCAGCTTAGAATAATTTATATTCAGGCAAAATATTATATCGATTAATTTATATAAAAAAACTTCTATTCATAATTATATAATAATACATTTTAAGTATTGACACATTTACTTGAAGAAAAAAAAGTTTATAGTTAGTGATAGTCGGATTAAAGCGACAATGAAGTTCGCAAATATGTGAGACTTGTTAAAAATCTCCCCCCCCCCCCTTAAATGTCTAATGTGTAACTAAAACAAATTTCTCATAGAGAAAAATTCCAAATGCCCATAGTTTTAAAAAAGAAGACTACTGTATATGAAAAAATTCCAATTTCGAGTTGATTTTTTTATATCACAAAAATGAGGGTTTTTTTTAACATTTTTGATGAATGTTAGAAAAATACTTGTTTATTTTGTTCGTAATCAGCTTTTTAAATTAAACTATTGAAAGTTCAATATGTTCTGCCTATTTTGAATTACTCTACAATAATCGGCAATTTTTAAAACAATACACATTTATTGAAGCACCAACAAGATGAATTTTTTCCATGCCAAATGTTAAGCGTGTTTTTCGAATGCAACAATTTAACAAACCATGCTTTTCACATATGATCTTAAATGTATTTTAAAATATTGAATGACCACTAATTTCGATCTGGTTATAATGGGCTTCAAAAGTATATAATTTTGAAGTTCATTATAACCATATCAATTTTGATACTATATATATATATATTAAAATTAGTAGAACCATGTCAGCACGGGGAATAAACTGATAACCTAGATTTGACATAATCCCGTTAAAAGGTTGCTGATCCCTGATCTAAATTAGAATTATCAACATGAATAAAACTTGATCGTGCAAATGAGCTACCCTAAATAAAAAGAAAATTTAAGTAAGGATATTGGAATGAGAAGGTTGAATATATATATAAACATCCGGGATATCATGCATATGAGACTTAACACAGATGCAAAACTCTCCATACAGTACAATAGCACCATTCCGTGCAAGCTAGAGTAATAAATGGATGCAGAAAGATTTGTGCATAAAATCCCTATCTGACACCTACTCATCTAATAACCCCAGACTAGTTTCTAGCTTGTGGCTTTCATTAGTGAGGAGCTTTTGATTTGGGAGCATTGCACCTACATGTTTAATGGCATATGGGGCTTAAAAGGAATAACTAAGATCATATTATACACTACTTAAAATCCTTAAACTGATATCTGGAATTCAAATAAAATGAATTTTTACTATTCAAGAAGACATATTTATAAAATTTGTTGAAAGCTGACTGAAGCTTTAACTTATAATTTCATTTAGAATTAATTGTAGATAATTTAATTATATTTTAAAATGAACAAAATAATTATATCACCATTGAAAAGATAAAATACACACATGATCTTAAAAACCTTGCCATTATATTTTTAATAATGATACAGAAAAATGTTGATAGGATAAGCTAAGAATTCTCATATATGATATATGTTATAACAATAATTTAAAATACTTCTCCCAAAAAACGTAATAGTATATATAAGTGCTTTAACACGCTGAAGAAGAAGCTTTCAGTAGTAACCTCGGAAGTACTAGGCCTAGATTAATTTAATTTAATTGTTTTTGTTACTACTGAAAGCTTCTTTTTCAGTGTGTTAAAGCGCTTATATATACAATATATGTTATAATAAAAAAAGCCATAAAAGTAATAATAATAACTAAACATTGTAAATACTGTATATTAATTAACATTTAATTAAAGGGATTTAAACTCAGACTTTCAAGTTCACTACATCATCCACTCTATCCAATATAACTGACACACATTACCAGTAGTGACAAAGCATGCCTTTTTTAGGAATGGAAGCACACTACATAATCTTTCATTAATAAATGTTTTTATTTTACTTGCCACAACGATTTTTATATACTTTTTATTCATAGTTTAAAAATTTATATAAAACAAATTAATGTAAATAATACAATATAATCATGTCAAACAAAATCTGTTCTATTTTATTGATTAATTAATACAATATTAATTCATTTCTCCATTCTTTCATAGCAAAATGATCTATTATTTTATCAGAATAATCATTTTTTTCAATTGATATTAGGTCTAAATTTGATAACCTTGATTGTGAACATTTATTTCTTAAAACAGTTTTGATCCTTTTTAAATATGAAAAGGTTATTTCCACTGCTCCTGTTGTAACAGGAAATGTTAACATTAGTTTGTTTAATTTAAAATATTCTCTGAAATAGCTTTCCAGCTCTGTTTCATTCAAAAACTGCAAGATTTCTTGAGTGTTTCTTTTGCTTTTGCATCCGTGAAGACTACTTTTAATTTAGTTTTTAATGCTATGTCCAAGAAGCCTGGTAAGGAACTTTGTAAACCGATTAGTAGATTTTCTGGAAAATTTGTTGTGAGTTCTGCATATTTTAATGTGTTTGACAACTTTAGAAATTCAAAATTTGGTAAAGAACTGAATCTGTTGTCTAATTTGGAAATTATTTGTTTAATAGTGGCATTTAATAAAATCATAAAATATTCTTTATTTGATACACTTAAATCAGTTCATTTAATTTTAAAATTTTGTAAATTTTCCTTTTCATCATTATTCCAGAAAATATCATAATTTGCAATTATTGTTTTTATATTACTTTTAAAATTATTTATTGCTATTAGAAAAATTGCACATCAATGCTTTAGTTTGAAGAACTTTAAATAAAATATCAGTATGTGGGAAAAATTCATTAAAAAAATAAAGCAGAACTATGAACTTTTTGTCCTTTAAATTATATAATAAAACTTTAAATTGTAAAATAGTTTCATTATTCCAGTCACTTTCATGGTCAATTATGTATTTAAAAAAATCATTAAATGTTTTTTTTTTGACTCAGATATTATTTGAACATCTCATTCATTATATTCCCATCATGTTGGAGCAGCTGGAGAAATGTTTTCCTGTACAATTTTATTAAAAGCAGCTAAAGAATGACTGAAGAAAGTGATGAAACTCTGTAAACTTTTTAAAAACCAGCACATTATTTTATTTTCGATATAGATTGAGAAAGAACAAGATTTAATTTATGGGCAAAACAATGAATATTATTTGTAAACTATTAGAAATTCAGATATGAGGGCAGCACCATCATAACTTTTAGAAAGTAGTGGAAACTCATCTAAGAGAAGAAGAACCTATTTTGGAAGAAGTGGTATGGCAGGGTGTAAACAGAAAAGAAAAAGAAAAAAGGGGTGGTGGTATAGGTGTTATATCGAGGAAATATTTAAATATTGTTAAATGTCAAGAGCATTTGTGGTTTGAAATAAGGTTGGGTAGACAAGAATGGATGGTGGCTGTAGTGTATATAGCTACTGGAGATAGTCAAACTGTAATAGAGTGGAACAGTAGTATATATGAATGCCTAGTTAAGGATATACAAATTTTTAAAGAAAAGGTGAAGAGAATAATGGTTATAGGGGATATGAATGGACATATTGAAGAAATTGATGATGTAGATAATAAGAATGGTCAGTTTTTGAAGGAATTTTGTCAAAGAGAAAATTTGAGCGTTGGGAATTTATCAAATATGTATGAGGGACAATACACATGGTCTAGGAATAATGTATTTTACATGATAGATTATGTATTGGTAGAGAAAGAGGGAATGAATAAAATACGAAAAATTAAGGTGTTTGATAATGAAGAGAGAGTATGTAATAGTGATCAGAATTTTATTGTAATAGAAATGGTTAGTAATGTGATGGAGGATAGAAATAAAGGTAGAAATAATAGTGAAAGATGTGGATGGAGAGTGAATGATAAGAATAAGTTGGAAGAATATAAAATAAAAGTTGAAGAAACCATGGAGCAGTTGGATGGGGATGAGTATAAGGACTAGTATGGTGAAATAGAAAAAGTGGCAAATAGGGTTTTAGTTGAAAATATGCAGAAGAATAAAAGTAATAAAAAATGAGAGTTAGTAAAAGTGTAAAAGAGAGGAAAGAAGCATGCAGAGAATATAAGTGTGCTATTAAGAACAAAGAAAGTGAAAATGATATTAATGCTAAATGTGGAAAGTACTTAGAAAAGAAGAAGTTGGCTAAAATAGATAATTATAAAGAGAGGATGAAGTTAAATATTAAATTGTTGGAGGATATTAATAAAAGTGGGAGAGATGGGGTAAAAATTTTTGGAATTACATTAAAAGGAGAAATGTAGGGGAAAGAGAGATAGTATTAATAGGTGATGAGGGAATAGAGTGTAGCTCTAGAGAAGAGGTAGAGAGAATCTTAAATAGATATGTAATGGATATAGAAAAGATGTTAGATGTAAAAGAAGTAGTGATAGAAAAATGAAAGCAGTTAGTGATGGAAATATTAGGTTCACAAAAAATGAATTGAATGAGGCAGGGAAGAGATTGAAAAGTGGAAAGGCGAGAGGTTTAGATGGACAGGCAGCAGAGATGGTAATGAATTTAGGGCAAAGAGCAAAGGCAAAGTTATTATCATGTTTTAATAAGATGGCACAGAAGACAGTTTTTCCGGTTAGTTGGAGTAATACAAGAATAAGATTATTATTTAAAGGAAAGGGTAAGGATCATAGAAAGTTAAATAATTATAGACCGATAGCGGTAACATCAGTTTTATATAAAGTTTTCTCATATATGGTAGCTGCAAGAGTTGTAAAATGGATGGAAGAAAATCATGTAGTGGGGGAAATGCAAGGAGGTTTTAGGTCAGATAGGCATATAGGAGATAGTTTGTTTGTAGTTACACAACTTATGAAGATGAGTAGGAATTCAGGTAGATCATTATATATGAGTTTTATAGATATAGAAAAAGCATATGATAGAGTAAATAGAAATATATTATGGCTAAGGTTAGCCAATTTGGGAATGGATGAAGCTTTAATAATTATTATTAAGAAATTATATAAGTATAGAGGATTTGAACTCAGATTTTCAAGAACCCTTCAACTATCCACACTATCTCATATAACTGATACACATGACCACACACGTATAAAAGATTAATAGTCACCAATATACGTATTTCATGCTTACAATTAAGCTCCCAGGTTTGTGAAGAGTGCCTGGTTTTCAAATATTTAAGAAATTATATGAAAATAATTATTATACTTACCAGTTAGGGGATATAGAATCAGTTAAAGTTAAAAATGGGGTGGGATTAAGGCAAAGATGCCCTATGTCAACTATTTTGTTTTTGTTGTTTTTGAGTGAAATGGAGAAAGCAATAGAAAGACTAGGAAGAGGGGTAGAGATACCATTAATAGGTGGCAAGGAAGTATATATTTTGTCAGGCCTTTTTTTTGCAGATGATATCTTTTTGTGTGCAGAAAGAAGAGAAGATATGGAAATTATGTTGAGGACATGTGCAAGGGTGGGTAAAGAGATGGGGATTAAATTTAGTGAAGAAAAATCAAATATAATGATGGTTAATACTGGGGAAAGAGAAGATGTAGAATTTTTATTGGGGGATATAAAGTTAAATGTGGTGGATAGATATAGGTATTTGGGAATCATTTTATGTAATCAGAAAATTGCTTGGATGAATGGGAGAAAAAATTGGTAAATGAAGCAAAGAAAAGAAAGAGTTTGGTAAAGAAACTAACAGTATTTTCATATAATAAATATGATGTAGCTAGAATAGTATGGAAGGGAGTTGCAGTAGCAGGGTTAACATATGGTAATGATGCATTATGTGTTAGTAAAAGGGTTTTAGATTATTTAGAGAAAGTACAAAGGAAAGTAGGAAGACATGCATTTGATGCATAGATGTGGACAGCAAAGGAGGTAATTCAAGGAGAAATGGGATGGTCAAGTTTTTATATGAGAGATGCAAAAAGTAAAATGGAAATGTTTGGTAGGTTGCAGTTTATGGATAGTAAAAGAATAGCAAAAATAGTGTTCAATTGGGTTATGAGTAAAGGGCAGGTAACAAGATGGGTGAGAAAGGTAATGTGGTATGCGAAAGATTTGGATAAAGACTTTATATCAGTATACTTGTATAAAAGGTGGGATGATTGTGTTAGGAGGATTGTTGAGTGTTATAGTGGTAAGGAATGGGATAAAAGAATAGAAGCATTAATAAAAAATAGGGAGTTGGAGAGATGGAGAACTAGTATGGAGGGTTAGAAGAGTTTAAATATATATAGAAGTAAATGGAATATTGGATGCGAGTTAATTTATGATAATAGTAAGGAAAGTAGTTTATTATTTAAGGCTTGAACGGGATCTTTAGCAACAAGAGAATATACATGTAAATGGAAAACTATGGATAATTTAGTGTGCAAATTGTGTAAGGAAGGTATAGAAAATATTAGGCATCTGTTGAATGAATGTAAATGCTTGAAAGCAGAAAGGGTACAGATAATGAAGTTATGGGAGAATAGACATGAACAAAATGACTATACAGAAAGTGAGTTATTAGTTTTTATGTTGGGTTTGTGAAGAGATAATGGGGATTTAGATTTAAAGGCCATAGAGTTGACAAAGATTATATTGTGGAAGTGGATTGGGGCAGAATATGGGAAGACTTAAGAGTGGGGAATGGAGAATAAAATGGCTAACAGGTTTATTTGGACATAATTGCTGAGATATTCTTGACTTCGTTTAAGGAGAAGCCAAGCACACCACATCACATTAACTAATTTACCAAAAACTTTTTTTTTCCAGAAATGGAATAATAAAATCAAATAAATCTTGAGATGATCTACCAAGAGCAATATCAATGAAAGAAACAAGTCTTTCTACTACAAGGCCATCTTTTTAATGTATTGAAACATTACTAATAATTGTGATTTATTAGACACATTGTTTGGTTCATCTAAGAATAATCCCAGATAATCTGAATTTTCATATTCAGTATGGATTTTTTCTAATAAAACAAAAGCAATAGATGAAATTATATCATTTTGTATATCATTGGACAATCCAGAAAAAAAGTGGGTTATAGATCACTAATAAATTAATAGCTTCTAAATAATTACCTCTATTTAAAGTATCTTGAGATTCATCAACAGCTCTGAAGAGCAATTCCTGACATGCCTTAAAACAAGTTACATATATCTCAATGTTTCCTTATCTTTTTATTAAAATTTCTAATAGACACTGAATGAGTAGAATCAATTAAATTCTCAATACAAGTTCGACCAAACATTTTAACTGAAATCATGGCACTTACACGTGAACTACACTTTTCATGCCTTTTTCCTGCCTTTTCTAAATTATTCACATGACAAAACCCAGTAATATCCCAAACAGATTTCTCATGTGCAAATAGAAGACATGGAGAACAATATAATTTATTAGTTTTATTCCAACCTGTTAGCCAGAAAAAGTTTTCATAATATTGAATAGAAAAATGTCTTGTAGGAGTTGGTATACCATGATCTACAATTTTTTTCTTCAAAACCTTTTGAAGAAAATGGTCTTTCTAAAATATCTTCTATTATGCAATTGCAAGTATTCATCTTGAATATTTTAGGAATATATAAAAAAAATTAAATGAAAATTAACTTAAAAAGAAATTTTCAAATTTAAAGTGCTGTGGGTGAATACTATTCACCCACAATAATTTGCAATCCTGGCAAGGAAGGAATGGCAGACAGAATAAAACTACATATAAATTTAATTATGCTTACACTATTATACTTATAATGTAATAAAATCACTTATATAATCTGGCCTTATGGAACTTTCAGTGGTAGAGACCACTGGGTCATAAAGTTTATCTAGAAGTTCAGCATGTTTTTATTTTACTTGCTGCAACAATTTTTACATAATAGTTAATATATACATATTACTTCATGTAGAAAAATGTCAAACTCTCTTAGCTGTAAATCAGACTATGACTAGTTTAAATACTATAGAGAATACAGTATCAAGATACCTTTATTTTCTAAATGCTTTTAACATTCTTATGTGTTAACTATAAATTACATTTTAGCATTGTTTGAACTTCTCATAATCAATGAATAATGTAAAAAATGTGATGATTAAACTCATTATTTGCTTTATATAAAAACAATTCAACTGTTGATAAAAAAACAGAAAGTCACCAAAAATTCCATACAAAAAATAATAGAGTTTGAATAGTTTTTTTTTATGTTTAGCAAAATAGTTTAGAGAATTTTTTTTTACATTTGGCAAAATAGTTTATATACATTAATGTACTTATTGTCCATACTACACTATTGTATGTGCAATTTATTGGATTGATTTTGTAAAGTTGAATATGCACATATTTTAATGAATTTTTTAAAATTGAATTTTAGTTTAAACTTTTGAACTTTCTAATGAATTTTTTTATGGAAGCACTCATTTCATTCAATACATAAAGCATTCATCCCTGATAATTACATACATGTGAAAAAGATAAATGATCTCCAATATATGTATTTCATGCTAAACTAGCTCTCACCAGTTGGTCTATGTCATCTCCCACACATATTTATAATCAGTGCTGGGCTTATATTAAAATAGCAAATCTGCATACTTTGACAGGCTTCAATCCAATCCACTCTCCAAACTCCCCTGCCATTCATATCACTGAAAATCTGATGATGGAATGCTCAATGTACTTGAGGATGCCAATATTATAGTCATACTCATGTTGATCTTAAGTCAATCTCACATCTCGTATGTAGGATCTTAATATGTCCACTTAAATACCCAAAAGAGGGGTGGGAAGAATACAGACTGAATATGTAATATTGAAAGAAAGTATAATGTACATACTTAACCTAGATGTAGTTAAAGATTTGAACCCAGACTTTCAATTTCCCTATAGTCATCCATTTTATTTAATATAACTATGATCATATATATGCAAAAAAAATAAATCTCCAATATATGTATTTCATGTTAAACCAGCACTCATCATTTGGTCTTGATCATCATCTCCCACTTTTATATATAATCAGGGCTTGGCTTATATGAAGATAGCAAATCTACAAACTTTAATAGACATGCATCAATTCCTCTCTACTTTCCAACTCATCAGCCATCCATATCATTGAATTCTCTGATGATGGAATACTCAAAAGTCCTTGATGGAGCCAATATTACAGTCATACCCATGTTGACCTTAAATCAATCTGATTCCCTCATATATAGGACCTTAATATGTTCATTTAAAGGCACAGAAAGTCTGGGTTCAAATTTCCTTTAATTACATCTAGGTTACATATACACACTACACTTTATTTCAACATTACATATTCTGCCTGTATTCTTTCAATCCCTCTTCTGTGTATTTAAAAGGCCATATTAAGGTTCTACATATGAGGGGTCAGACTGACTTAAGCCTCAACATGGGTATGACTATAATATTGGCATCATCAAGGATTTGAGTATTCCATCAACAGATTTTCAGTGATATGGGTGGCTGAAAAGTTGGAAAGTAGAGGATTGAAGCCTTTCAATTAAAGTGTATATATTTACTATCTTAATATAAGCCAAGCACTGATTGTATATATGTGTGTGTGGAAGATGATGATCTGGTCCAACTGACAAGTGCTAGTTCAGCTTAAAATGGGTATATTGGAGACCTTTTATCTTTTCACATATATATGGCCATGTGTGTTGGTTATATTGGATAGAATGGATGACTGTAGGGAACTTAAAAGTCTGGGTTCAAATCCCCTTTAATTGCATCTGGGTTAAGTGTATACACTATACTTTATTTCAATATTAATTAACATTTAATAAATTTTTAAGAAGACTCTCAACTCACTCTTATAAACTACAGATGCTCTTAATATTGAAAATATATACCAAATAGTTACACTATAATATAATCTTTCTCATAATACTTTTTTAATATCTCCCTCTAATATAAAAACACATTTCCCAATCACTATTCTCAACATTTCATTGCAATGATTTGTTCAAAACTTTTAATAAAGGATAATAATGTTTCTTAGATTTTATTTGTGTCTTTTTACTTTTGAAAATAATCTCTTTTGCCAAAAAAAAAAATTATTCAAAATTTGATCATTGATTATAATAGCAAGATTTCAGAGTTCTTTATTAAATATTTCTAATATTAACATTTTCACTCTTTTATTTTATTTGTAAATTATTAAACAATGTATGGCATACTAGTGAAAATATGAGGAGACAGACTTTTACTCCTAAGATAATGTCTATCTAATTTACAATAATAATAACAAAGTTTAAAAAAAAATATTTTAATTAAAATAAATATACATAGAAACTCTTAATTTAGAATAAAATAATAATATACCTGGGTCTCGTTTTATGCAGATTTTTAAAATGCAATTTTGAAGTGATTATGTTTCTTCTTAATATCTTTTTATGCGGTTTTTTTTATGTGATAAAGAAGTTCATATTTCACTTAAAATTGAGATTTCCTGTTTTATATACACACATTATATTTTACATACTTTAAATGCCTGTTGGAAAAAGGTTTGGCAATAAATTCAGATACTGTAGAAGATTTAGAAAAAGATAATGAAACAAAATTGAATCCTGTTTGTTTCACAGCAAAAATGATTCGAGAAAGTCCTCAACTTTCTGATCAATTGGACAATCATTTTCTTGTTAAAGATATGAATTATGAATGAGCTCTTATATTCCAATGAAAGCTGCTGTTGATGATATTAATACTGACAACTGTAATTTCTATACATAAGTGAATGCATAGATAATGCTTCTGATGTATATACAAATGATTCTAAAATAATATATATCTTGTCAATTTATTCAAAGATTAATTGACATCTGAATTTCAATTAATGATAATTAAAAGTGAATTTTGTTGATGATGATGCAAACTTTATGTTCCTTTTATAAATATTTACTGATCACTATAATCAAGAGAATTTCATTTAACATTTATTCATAAGGGGCTATTAGAATGTATGGGGTTATGAATATTTTATTTTTTGGCATTGTCATCACAGTTCTCATAGTAACAAAACTACTTTGCTTAGCTCAGAACATGAATGCTCATGATCAGTGGAGAATTGACATGTATGCATTGGAAGTGAGACAATTGAAAGAATGAAATAAGTTAAATAACATTATTTATTTTAGTTAATCTTGATTGATTTAGAAACTACTTATAGATATTATTATTTAATATTAAAAATAATAAATTAAAAAATGTATTAAAAATATCAAAGATTAATTATAAATATATAGATGTATTTAACTAACATATATATCTCTTACAGTACATTAATAAAATTCTTTAATGATAAGCAAAATAATTCCCCTATAAGAAGATTTCTTCTTCTACAGTTCTTCTAGAGAATTTAATAATTTTACCATCAATTGATAAATTCAGGTCTGAAGTATAATAAAGTCTCTATTAGTTGATTCTGGTTGAATTTTTTCCTTGATTCTGATAAGGCTTGCTTAAATAAGAGGCACCTTAAATACAGGCTATTAGAAACAGCTATGTTTTAGCATTTCCATCTCTGGGCTTCTATGAGGTGTTTTTTTAAAGTTGGAAAAAAGACTTTTGGTGTGGGTTTAACCAATCATGTTTGTTCTTATTTCAATTAATTTTAACATTCTAGCTGAATTTTGTATTAGTATGAAAATTACTACAACAATGAATGGTCTTTAGCCAATGTAGAATGCTTCCACAGCTAGAATTGAAATCTTTTTGAGCTATTTGATGCAGGTAATGTGTATTTTGGCTCTCAGTCATCATCAATTTGGAGGCCATTTCAGCTGGTGCGCAACAGGAAATTAGTTCAATGCAAGACCCTTATATTTCAGGGTCCACAATGCAGTTCAAGAATCAACAGTTACCTCATTTTCTAAGTAAGTAAAAGGCCTCTTAATTGATGATCACTAAAAGGCAGCAAGCAATGGACTGGTCATTTCAAAATGATATATATATTAAATGGACTTCGATTGGATGGGTGTGATGCATCATGGACTAGACAGACTTCAAATAAATCTATTGTGGAAAGTATGAACTTTTGTTTATCTAAATTGACATAGGAATGTCAAAAAAAAAATTAAAAATAATTATGAACTTTTCAAATACTTAAACTTCTAAAAAATATCTTATCTGATTGAGTGCAAATTTAAATTAGTCATATTCTCCCAATATGTTTGCTAATCAATCATTTCCATTTTTCACTTTTCTGTTATAATTTATTTTGTTTTGTTGTTTTATTTAATAACCAAATTATCAAATTTCTTTTAAACAAATATTTTAAATATAGATGTAAATGGCTGCATAGATTTGTAGGATTATGTTTATGTTAGTTTAAGGGGGTTAATTTTGGGTTATCTGTCCTGTAGTTGAATCGAGGTTGGTGGAGGGATGTATGGGTGTTTCATGTCAATGTAATATAAAGTGTGTTAGCATACAGGGCTTAGTATCCCACTTAAATGCATGGCCCAAAAGTGTAGCCATTGTGTTGCCAATGGTCATAAATGTATTCCCTGCACCACTGATTCTTCTTGCTCTACGGATTGGAACTATAAGATGGCAAGGGCTGCTCTCCCTCCATAGAATACATTTCATATTCTTCATATTAAATGATTACTTAAACTTTTCAGATGTGCATTTCTGTACTGGATAAGAATCATTCTTTTTAAATAATATCAATGTTGCAGACTCACATTCCTGTTAGTATGGTTTTATGTTAACATTTTCATGGTACATTGATCACATTGATATATCAAGCTGTATTTGGTTCAGCTGTGAACTTATAGCCTGAAGTTAAGAGTAGAGTTAGTCTAGCGCATTGTCTATGTAGCCTATCTATGCCTAACATTCGACTATATTAAATTGTATAAACTGTCCATCTGTGCAAACTTACCAAGTTATCAAAACTTAAAGTTAAAAATAATAATAAAACCTAAAGTAATGTTAAATAATTTATTCCTCAAATTTATTTTCTAAATGTATGTAAATAAATGTTTGTGTGATTATTACTGGTAGTAGCTTAATTTATTTTTTTTTTCTTTATTAAATGTGTTTTAGAATTTATATCATTAAATCTCAGCTACTCCATGAGCTAGTGACTGGTGCATATCAATTGAAAAAAATGAAATCTTAACAAGAAATATCTGCCTACTATATAAATTTTCCAGGTTCAAATGGCCTGGTGGCACCCTGTGTGACTGATAGAGTAAGAGAAACTGCCTGATCATTATAATAGGCACCCAACATGGGGCATCATTATAATGGGTCTGCCACCTTTCTTAGTCATCTGCTTGAGATAATTGTTTTTACATGAATATAAATTTATATGTATACATATATATATATATGCATGTATTAAATAATGAAAAAAAAAACTATCAAAAAAAGGAGAGAAAAAAATCTAGAAGCACAGAAAATAATAAATTGTATAAACAAAAGGGGGGGGTTAAATAATTTGTTAATGTAATGGCTATTGTAAATGTGATTTGAAATAAGATTAGTGAGTATTGTGTGTGGGTTAACAAAGAAAAATATTAAACGTTAAATGAACTAAACTGAAGCATTATTGAGTTATATAGATATTTGTACAAATAAATATGTATTAAATAATGAATTTGTCTTTGAGCATTATTTTTTGATTAGATTATTCAATGCCCTTTGCCTTCAAAGGGAGCATAAAAGGTAGGACTCATGAGAGTTTCTAGAATCAAAAGAGAAGTTAAACAAAAAGGATAAAAATGAAAGGACTATTGAATTTTAAGAAAAGAGAATTATGCTATATATTAGTATAGGTTAGATCTACTCCTGGTAATCTACCACCTGCCCTGAAAAAGCTAGCTGAAGGTCGGGTCATTATAACATTGTGTTATTGTCTTCATAATTTCAGTATAATTCTTACCTATTGGTGATATTGGCATGTGGAGTCTCTAGCATAACATCCATAAATATACTGTGCATGATATTGAAGGTAATTATTTTTTTTGATACAGAATCTTTCATTTTGAATCAAAGTGATAATATAAAGATCGCAATAAATAAAAATGGATAATAACAAAATTGTTATTTTATTGATTTTTTTGTTTACATGCATATATATATATGTTTATATTCATGTAAAGATGATTACCTCAAGCAGATAATCAAGAAATGGGACAGATCCATTACAGTATAATAATTGAGTTGTTATGGGTTATGGACCAGCTATCTGAAATAAAAATTCTATGATTTATTACAATCTAAAAAAAGTTTTTAACTTATCTGGCTAAGATTTGAATAGAGATCATGATTATTGACAAGAGGACTCCATAAGGCCTTATATTGATAGTGTTAGCTAAATAAATAAATCCATAATTACCTATTCAAAATTGTTATCATCTATCATTTTGGGTATATATATTGTGATTAAAATATATTTTTAAACCATACTATGTATACACACAAAATGATATAATAAAAAAAAGATCAAGATCACAACATGGGTGTGAAGATTCAAATGTTAAGTTTTTGTTATAGTTTTGATACGGTGAAGGTGAAATAAGGGATACATTAATAAAAACAAAAAACTCGAACATATGAATAATTTGTGATGTTTAAATTTAATTGATTAATAATTTGCATCATTAAAAACAAATAAAAATTAAAGCAATAACTTTCTTTGTAAGTTATTTTTATCTAGAAAGTAGCGATCAGATAAAGTTGGTGTGTTGATTATAAAAGAAAAAAAGGTCATGATTGTAAAAATGACACAATCTTCACTATTGGTATGTGTATATGCATCAAATTAATATGGAGATAAAGTCTTAATTATCTACTTTTCAATTACCATTGAAGTCTATATCTAAGATTAAAGAAATATATTAATTTATAAAAATGATTAATAAACAATCAAGTATTAATAAAAAAAAATGATTAATAAGAGTGCTTCCTAAAAATATTATTATAAATTTGTATTATATATATATTGTAATGGTACAAAAGGTAAAATGGGTGAAATGGGAAGATGAAATAATCATACCATCCTCATAAGTAATTAAAATCAGATGCAAGAAATTTTAATTAAATCTCAAAAAGAAATGCAAGAGGATTTAGTTAGTCAAATAAATAAATTTCAAAATGAGATGCAAAAAAATTTAGTTAAATCTCAAAATGAGATGTGAAATGATTTAAATAGTAAAATAAATAAATCTCAAAATGGGATGCAAGAGACGTGTGAGGATTTAGTTTGTAAAAACCATAATGACCTCTTCCAATATTTTGCAGACAAATTAAAAAATCCCAATGCATGATGGAAAATATTTTGTAATCCAGACATCACATGATAACTGGTACAAAAGCTGAAGTTTAGAAAATCCAGACAATCTTCACAAATTTTTATTTCATTCAGGACCTAAACAGGTTCAAATTTTTAAATAGCCATTTTGTTTGTCATCTACATAATGGCAGGCTAATCTAATCTAGGTATTTGTCTTTGCTAGGCAGAGTCTTCTCATTATTCTAGAAGAAAGATCAAAACAACAGATGAAACAAAAACCATTATTAATTTATTCATTAATTCTTTATTTCAAGAAATCTCATTTATTACAATCTACTGTTAGTGGAAAAGAGACATTGACTTACAGAATGCTGTCTCACTACTTCAATATAAATCATTGGATTTCTTCAATTAAAAGTAATGATAAATAGCTATATTTTGGAAAACTATATTTATTGATTTCAAATAAGTTGCTAATGTTTATTTTTCAAATTACTATAAAAATAATTATTTTCTTCACTATAAGAAAGGGCATATTCATCTTAATGTTGTGAATTGTCTCATCTATGCCTCCATATAAACTTGTTCTTAGAGAAAATGATTAGATTAATTTTATATCTAAAGTTAAAGAAGCAATGAATGCTAATCTTTTAGATAAAATTATAGCATCTTTTCAAATGAATTAAATTGCTGCATGAATAAAGTGGAATAAAACTATGAATTTGTATCCAGTGCTTAAAGAATTGCATTATGGAATTATTAATGCTGAATATGTAAATATCATTCAGTGGATCAGTGGATAATGGATTATGAAGCTAAATATTTAAATGCCACTCCTGAATTGTGGATTATTAACGAAAATATGAATATGACAAAAGTCCAAGTTATAAGTAATCTTAAATCAAATTAATGTGTTGCATCAACTCAATAAATATTATAAATGGAATCTATTAATCCTTATATTGTGTCCAGTAAAGGATTATATTACAAAATTAAAATTAATTGTGCAATAGGCTGACAGATTATTTAATGCATGTTTTATATATATATAAAACTGTTTCTTTCTTAGTTAGTAATTATTATAGTTGTTATTATTGTAATAAAGTTTTTTCAAATATTATTATGCCATACAAGTAATATTTTATTTAATAATATTATTAATGATATTGAATAGGGTTAAATGTGATTTATCTTATGTTTAGATTGTATATAAAACTGAGCTATATTGTAAATATTATGTTTTATAAATTAGTATCAACCTTAAAGATAAATGAAATTGTCAAGCATTGGTGGCCTTGCGGTTAGCATAGCTGCCTTCCAAGCAGCTAGCCTGGGTTCGCTTCCCAATCAACGCATTTGACATATAAAAAAAGAAGATAAATGAAATTAATTATCCTTATGTAGATGAATAAATCTGTAAAAAATATTTTATTGTATTAAACTTACATGTTAATATTAATTTTTCAATTATATAGTATGTAACAAAGCAGCCTAATGATGTAGTTATATTTTGTTAGTGAAGAAGCACTGTTAACATTTAAGCCTGAAAATGAATCCAGTAAAGGATATTGAGATAAAATAAATAAAACCAATGTGGTAAATATCATATGGGTATGCTATGCAATAATTTGTACTTGCTTCTCCTAAGAGTGAAAATTTATTCAACATTATTAAGTGAATAAAACAAGCAAACTCTCCATACAGTAATGTCACTCAGTGCAAGACAGAGTAATCAATGAATGCCAAAAGATTTATGCATAAAATCCCTATCTATTGCTTACTCATCCAATATCCCCAGACTAGTTTCTAGTTTGTGGCTTTTGTCAGTGAGCAGTCTTAGATTTGAGAGCACTGCACCAGATGCTCTCAGATCCAAGGCTCCTCACTGATGAAAGCCACAAGTTAGAAACTAGTCTGGGGATATTGGATAAGTAGATGCTTGATAGGGATTTTATTCACAAGCCTTCTGTCATCCATTAATTATTCTGGCTTGCACTGAGTGGCACAACTGTATGGAGAGTTTTGCCTGTTTTAATAAGTTAGGTTGAGTAATAATTGATTAGTCCATGACACTAATTAAGAATGACTATAAAACATTTATCTTTTATAGTTATGATGATAATTATTATCCTCCAGTATGTGAGTTAAGAATGATTTATTTTGAAATAATAAACAATCTATTCCTATTTAATGTTAGTATCTTCCCAATATTGTCTGATAACATACTTCCCATATCCAAAGTTCAAATTAGATTTTGGTAGAACGCCATCTGTTGACATAAATACAAGCGTTAGCAAGTTTTTAACTTGTTTTTTGTTTTTCATAAATGTACCTTTGAGGTCTTTCTAGCAATGATATATATTGCAGAGGCTTCTACTATGTGGTGATGCTGAACTGAGATCAGACCCATATAGCTATCTGGCTTGCTGAGTTTGAAGATATTACGTGTCTAAAAGATTCACGCTTGCAAGCTGAATAGAAACTGTTTCATAAACGCTCAGAGTTTGGATTTAGATCTAGTTTCTAAAATTCCTGTCTTTCACTGATGATAGCAAATAGCTTGAAATCATGATCTGAAAGTGGAATTAAAGTTAGAGATAGTGAATGCATACTCTGACGTTTATGTAAACATACGCTTGATGGTGTTTTTGGTAGAACACCATCTGTTGACATAAATACAAGCGTTAGCAAGTTTTTAACTTGTTTTTTGTTTTTCATAAATGTACCTTTGAGGTCTTTCTAGCAATGATATATATTGCAGAGGCTTCTACTATGTGGTGATGCTGAACTGAGATCAGACCCATATAGCTATCTGGCTTGCTATGATGAGTTTGAAGACATTACGTGTCTAAAAGATTCACGCTTGCAAGCTGAATAGAAACTGTTTCATAAATGCTCAGAGTTTGGGTTTAGATCTAGTTTCTAAAATTCCTGTCTTTCACTGATGATAGCAAATAGCTTCAAATCATGATCTGAAAGTGGAATTAAAGTTAGAGATAGTGAATGCATACTCTGACGTTTATGTAAACATACGCTTGACCGTGTTTTTGGTAGAACGCCATCTGTTGACATATATATATAAAATTTGTTTTTATCATAAGGTAATTACTAATTTTTAATACTTGAGATATTAACTTGCATGTAAAATTTATATGGATTAAATACCATTATTGTATTAATGCTATTTGAAATATAAAAGTATTGGGTAGAATAGTGTAACAAAATCCCTTTAACATTTTGTATTCCAGAATGCACAAACATACTTGATATCCACACATTTATTTTCTTATGTTATATAATACTGAGATAAATCATTGATTAACCTTGTATTTAAAATTGCTAGCCTTAGTTTTAAAACACAATGCTTAGAGAAGGAAACCATATATTTGTAAAGATTTTTATTAATAAATTAGAATAAGACTAAGAGTACACATATATTATTGAATAACTCTGAGAAATTTATTTATTGAATATGAATTTATTATCTAAGTACAGAATAGTTGTAGCTTCTGTAAAAATAGATAAAACTTGTATGCATAATAATCGCAATTCACTTCTTTTTTAAAATCTCAGCTGTTTCAGCCACTTTCTCCATATTATTGTCATTGAGATCACAACTAGTACTCATGTTTCTTTGATTTCAAATTTTGCTCATCTCAACTGAGATCACATCTTTTTACAGTTTCAAATTTAGAAAAATAAGCAATTATACTACTAATTGCATATAAACTGCATCACCCAGCATTAAAGAAAAGTAATCAATTCATCAACAATCATCTGCAATCAAGTCAACAATCAATCTTGTAACTAGAATTAAGAATGGTATATTATAAACAAGCTAATTATTTAGTCACTACCAAATTCAGAACAGCATCACCCCAGCATTAAAGAAAAGTAATCAATTCATCAACAATCATATGCAATCCAGTCAACAATCAACATTGTGACTAGATTTAAGAGAGGTACATTGTAAACAGGCTAATTATTTAGCCATTGCCAAACTCAGAACATAAAATAACACAATTATTTGAATTCACATACCTAAGTGCTAATCCAAATAATTGTGTTATTTCTACCCTGAGTTTGGCAATGAGTAGATAATTAGTTTATTTATAATGTACTCCTTTTAAATCCAGTCACAAGGTTGACTGTTGATTTGATTGCAGGTGATTGTTGATATGGTAATTATTTTTGCTGTATGCTATGGTGATGTAATTTATAACTGAATAGTAGTATAACTGCTTAATTTTTATTCTATGCTGAGTCACGTGCTTATTGATTTTGATTACTTATAAAAATGATATGATTTTTTTCATCTTCTCATTTCACCACTTTTACATTCTGTACCATTACAAATATCCCATACTGAGCACCATTTGTAATGGTACAGAGTGTAGGGATAAATATGGGAAGATAGGAAATCACTCATCATCCTCCACAAATAATATGTAAATATAAAATGAATGTAGTGAATAAGAGCAGAAAATCAGTATAGGAATGAACAATACAAAAGAAGCATGAAATCAAAAGAATCAGCATGGAATAAAACTATATAAGTAGTTTTACTAATAATAGTTATACAAGTCATAAGTAATAACTACAAACTACTCAGCCTTAAACAAAAGTAATTAAATCATCAACAATCATCAGTCATCCACAAATTACTTATTTAGATCTAGCCATTGCCAAACTTAGGGCAGAATATAATACAATTATTTGGATGCACATACTTAAGTGCTAATCCAGCACTCATAATAAAAAAATGATGCTGAGATACTGAAATAAGCTGATCACCATCAATGCTCTGGTTTCATGAATTTACATGCCAGTTATAAACTTTAATTTCTAATAAAAATAAAATGCAATAAGTGGACTTTAAAGATAATACCATTGTGTCATCCAGAATTATCATCTGAATGTCCAAACACAAACATAAACTCTTACATTCATTTAATTAACCATTATATTCTCTAAAGATACTTCAAGACCATAATTCTCTAATGGATTATAACTGTGAACAAGAGAAACATAAATGTAACAGCTTAGTTTATTTTAAATAATTTTACTGGGACAAATTTAAAATATTCCTAAAACACTAAATTGTAATAAAATCAAGTTGCACACACTGCCAATTTATATAACAGATGACTGAAGAAATAAAGACATAAACACTAGAACATTTTTAAACAATATTTTAATAAACTAATTGGTAAATAATTAAAAAAATGACATGATAATATGATAATTCAAATATATATTTTTATTAAGAAAATAATTTTATATAGCAAAAATGATTCACCATTTGATTTTCATTTATTAATTTAATTATTTTTTCCTATCATTATTTACTTTTCAATAAATAAAACTGAAAAACAACTTTTTAATCAGAGATTGAGAAGAGCAATCATTAATGATCAAGCTGCTGAAGAAGACAGAATGATTTAACTGTGTAGAGCATACTATAAGCTGTAAAAATATGTTATCTAAAATGAAGAAAACCATGTGTTTAGTTTAGCTAAAAACTAAACATCATCTCCCTTCATGTAACCAGTTCACTAGAAAAATGTAAGAAAAAATACCTCTGAAAAGTAATTTGCAACAAACTTTGTCTCCAACCAAGAGTATGAGTATGTCTACCTCTATGTGAGAGCCTGATCTGGAAAATTATTAGAAAGGATGTATGTTAGCCTGGTAAATATTCTATTGCAAAATGGAAAAAAATCAACTGTGCACCTGAGTCTGGAATTGAGAAGCCATCAAGAAGAAAACCCACATGGAAACTGGAATTACAAGTATAAAAAAAGGACTCAAAAAAGAAAATAAAACCATGATAAAAGGTATTTTCTTTAATATGCATATTACATTTAAATTTATAAAGGAGTGTTAAAATTAAGTAACAATTGATAATAATTAATAATTTTATCAGCCTTTTTTTGCAATTGAAACATGTTTTTTAATATTATGTCTTCTCTAAAATTAGAAAGATTTTAGCCAATTTAAAATTTTAATCTTCGTTAGATAAATTTTGTTTTATAAATAATATTTAGTCATAATGAATAATATTTTTAAAAGAACATTTTCTTTTAAAACATGTTTTTTTTATTGTTATTTTCCCTTCAAAATTATAAAACAGGAGTTCTTTTGAATTATGTCCTGTACATAAGGGTTCAGATTGACTTTAGGTCAACATGGGTGTGATGAGAATCTCAGGCTCAGGGTGGTCTTTGAGCATTCCATCATCAGATTTTCAATTGGATGAATGGTTAAAGAGTTGGAATGTGGAGTGGAGTGAAGCCTGTCCATTAAAGTGTGAAGATTGGCTATCTTAATATATATCAGAGCATTTATTGTATATATGTGTAGAGATGATAATCTAAACCAACTGATGATTGCTGTTTTAGCATGAAATACATTTACTGGTGATTATTTATCTTTTCTATATATATATGTGTGTTCAAGTGTATCAGAGTTATGAGATAGAGTGGAGAGTGATGGGTCATGTGAAAGTCTGTGCTCATATACCCTATATATTACAAAGAGTTAAGCTAATTTAAAATGCCCTTATCTCTGATTGAAAAGTTGTTTTTCAATTTTACTTATTGAAAAGGAAATAATTTAATGATAGGAAAAGTTAAATTAATGAATGAAAATCAAATGGTGGATCATTTTTGCTATATGAGAATTATTTTCTTGATAAAAATAAATGTTTGAATTATCACATTATCTTGTCATTTTTTAAAAAATTTTAAATTATTAATTAGTTAGTCTGTTAAATAATTGTCTAAAAATGTTCTAGTGTTTAAATCTTAATTGCTCTGGCTATCTGTTTTATGAATTGGCAGTGTGTAAGACTTGATTTTATTACAGCTTAGTGTATTAGGGATTTTTCTTTAATTTATTCCAGTAAAATTATTTAAAATAAAGTAAGTTGTTATATTTACATTTTTCTTATTCACAGTTACAGTCCCCAAAAGTCTTATAATCTTGCGCTAGCTCTAGAGACCATAGTGATCAGTGATATGGTTATAGTGAATCATGTTTGTGTTTGGACAATGATTCTGGATTGCACAAAGATATTGCCTTTAAAGTCCATTTATGGAATTTTGTTTTTTATTAATTAGTTCACAGTTGTTTTGTACACTCATGGCACCATATGTCCAGAGAATTGATGATGATCAGCATGTTTCAATATCTCAACATTATTTTTTATTATGACAGATGGATTAGCACTTAAGTATATACATTGAAATAATTGTTATATTCTGTTTTAAGTTTTGCAGTGGCTAGATAAATAGACTGTTTATAATGAATCTCTTTTTAATCCAGTCACAAGCATGAATATTGATTGTTAATGATTTGATTACTTTTGTTTAATGCTAGGTAATCTGTAGTTACAACTTTTGATTAGTATAACTACTATTAATATAACCACTGATATAGTTTTATTCCATGCTGAATCCTTTGATCTCATACTCGTTTTATATTGTTTATCCCAATGTGGTTCTCTGCTTTTTTTCACTGTCTTCAGTTTATATTTATGTATTATTTGGGGAGGATATTGAGTAATGCCCCATCTTCCCACTATTCACCTCTATACTTGGTACCATTACAACATATACTATGAAATAAGATTTCCAATTTCAGAAAGTCTTTTGATCATTAGTTCATGAAGCATATTGAAGTTAAACTCTCACAACATAATCTGTATATTATCATAATGCATTTTAACAAGATAAATATGTATATATTCAGTATGCCTGCCGTCAAGACATTTGCAACATCAAGCTATGATATCCACTTATTAATAATAATATTTTATCATTATTTCAATCTACATTTAAAATGTGTTGGATATATGTATATTCTAACCTAGTCTTGTGCATCCTCACTTCAGAATAGTATATAATATGAAATAAAACGGGTTCTAGCTCAGTTAATAATTAATAAATAAAATATTCAGCATTAAAATTAAATATTTCACTACCTCAAATTTCAAATACGAATAAGGTTCAATTTATAAAAGAAATTTAATAAATATTTAATATTTTCATGAGACTTGAAGTAAAAATACAGGTGACAAGATAGATTACATTGACCAATATCCTACAGGATATTACCTCAATGGCATAAGAACACTATCCCCCCTTATTACTATTTCAAATAACAAACTCATAGTATTCTTACGACTTTAATAACTTCTACTCACTAAGATTAAACTAATAATTACATCTTAATCTTCTATTTGTAATAATCTAGCTCAAATAAAAATCTCAGGTTGTAAAGTTTATTCTAAGTTAATAAAAAATACGGTAGTAAAATATGAGAAGGGATTTTATGTCATAATCTATTATACTGAAACTAATAATAATAAATAATAATAATAATATTCTTCATTGTTTAACTACTACTAGATATCTTTTCTTTTCATTATATTTTTATTACCATAATAAAATAATAAAATAATTTTATATAATCTTTTATCTTCATGTAATAATATAATAAATATGTGGTAGCATATGATAATCTGATAAACAAAGGATGTGTGGCAACTAATAGCATATAATTCAGTATACTATTGTGATAACTGATTTATGACCAATAAAACAATGTAAAATTATAATTATTTAATTAAAAGAAGACCAATAAATATTTAAATTCTTAAATAATTCTCTATCTTTTTGTGCAAAATTATATATTTGTTTCAATTGTTATGAATATATCGTGATTTCATGCAGTGAAGTGGAGAAATAAACAATCCAGACACAAAAATTTTGAAAACAAATTTTAACAAAGTTTATTAATAACAACAAATAAATAAACAATTTATGTACACTATTTACAATGGATATCCTTATTTTATTCTTACATTTTTATCTACTAAGTTATACAAAAATAATTTATAGTTTAGTTATATCTTACTTTAGACTTAAGACAAAATTAAAAAAAAAGGTTACCATTTGGTTTCTCGTTGTGGTTAACTTATTACAAATATATTTACTTATTTTATTAGCAAAATATTTCATCCTTAATATTATTAAACTATCTTATTTTTTAAAAAATTCACAGGAAAACATTCTACAGAAAAACAAAATTAACTTTATAATGAGTATGGATTTCTCAAAATATTAAAAAAAAAAATCATCTTGCAAAGTCAAAGATGTTACATAAAATATTCATCCAAAATTCAGTACTAGATTTTAGTGTTTTATCACACGATGTTTACTAATCATAATATATTCTTATTTAGCCTTACTTTAGTACGATATAAGTGTAATAATCAATATATTCCTGTTATTCAATAAACAAAAAATATATACTATGCATATTCCCCACATTTATTATATATCATTGTGTTTTAAAAATATGCAATACTTATTTTTCTCCCAAAATAACAATCAAGCATTCAAAAATAATTAACATTTTAAAGAAAATGTCTGTTTAGATACTCTATTTTAAAAATTTATATTTCATTTCCGAAATAAAATTCAAAATATATTCTATGATTCTTTCTTTTCCTTAGGATTCATTAGACCTTCAATTTTAAGTTATAAAATTCTGTTCCTTATAAGCAAATAAAACAATCTTATACAAAACGATAGCATAACCTAAGCTCTAAATTATTTATCATTTCTTTTAAACATATCTTACTGAACGATGCAGTTACATGAAATAAAGATAGCGAATTAGATGCATAGAATTTAAGGAAGAAAGCTAGAGTATCACTCATAATATATCTCAAAAAAACATGGCACAGTGCATTACAAGAAAGAGGTATTAACTTTACCTGTCTAATAACCTCTAATACATGAACGATATTAAAGCTATTTCTTCAGCTTTATTAGAACATCAAATATTTAAAGAAATATAAAACACTGTCCAAATAAAATGTGTACCAGTCATAGGGCTTTGTTAACTATGCTGATATCCACATAAAGACTAAATATTATTTCAATTTCTCATCACATCCTATTTCTTAAAACATCATTTTGGTTTCCTGTTCACTAAGTACTTCCAAGCCACTATCTCAACATTATTTCTCAAGATTTTCCACATATTATATCGATAAATAACTATCTGCATTTACAAAAACAATAAATAAAATTCATTGATAATTAAACAATCCCACTGTTCCACAAGAAAAGTTTGTCTACTTCATCATTCTGTATGTTTAATCATATACAATCTAACTAGACAATATTTGAATATCCAATAACATGAAAATTTTGAAAGAATCACATAACTATTTGTTATTATGTTGGATTATATCACTAATATAAAAAAAAATTGTCGTATGCATATTTTCAAATCAATCCTATTTCATAATGTTTTTCCAAAATGTTGTATAAAATGTGTTACATATAATTAAAAAAACTTTTACACGTCATTCTTACGATTCATAGATGATCTAAAGAAAACAAAAAATATACATTATAAATTATTAATAGTTATTAATATTACCAAAATAACCTTTATCTGGTCATCATATTCAGTAGGCTTCTTCATCCACTAGATAACGATCATTGCAAACATAAAGAAATATACATTCATACACTTTATTTTAAAATATATTCTTATCTAAATTATTAGATTATTCCATTATAAAATTTTATATCATCAACAAATTAATGTTTTCCTAATCTTATAAAAAAAAATTTAGAGTTAAACTAGGTTAATACTATAATTACATATTTTCTTGACAATAGTTCCTGATAAGTCCAAAATATTTATTATTTTCTCTAGAGTTTTAAAATGTTCTCCTCCAAGGTGTTAAAGTTTAAAAATAAAAATAAATATTAATCCATTTAGTAAAATTTATAGAAAATAATCCTTGGTTTTAGTATTTAGGATGATAATTATTAAATCATAATATTAATTAATCCCGTGAAATTTCTTCAATATTCTCTTCCGGCATATCTGATGCATCACTCCATCTAGCTTAGCTTTAAAAATATTTGGTAAACTTTTTTTTTACAATATTTCCATGGATTCATTTTTAATCAACTATTATGTGTTCATTCTTCTACGTAGGTTTCCATCCTTGATAAAGCGCTTCAAAAAAAACAAATACTTCTAAAGATGCATTTTTGATATTTCTGAGACTAGAAGTTTTTTTAATATTATAATTCCTTAACAAAATCTTCTCTATGAGCTCTTTTTAATTCTTGTAAAATATATTCTTTTTAAAAAAAATGTTTCCTTCAAAAAGGACTAAACATTCTATTTCTTTCATTATTATATTTTATGATAAGATATAAGTATCTTATTCAATTTTTAAAACTCCTGGATAAGCTTATAAATAATGAGTCACAAAATTTTTTAGAAGGCAAATAGCTTTCCCTTGCATCTGTATAATGTCCGAGCTGTGGTTTTTATGTACCAAAACAGTTCTCCGGTTAAGCATTAATATAATGGCATCAATGAACATACTATGCATTTTCATAGTATTATAATCTATATACATTTTACTTATTATATCCATTTGTTTCATTGCGAAGTTTAGGTTAAATTTTAGATAAAATATGACTGGTAAACAAACTTAAAAAATTAGCAATCCATTTAAATGAAGTTCAAAATATATTGTATTTTAAATTCTCTTTTAAAAAAAATATAAAAGTATCCTATTAATTACGATAAATGAAGTATAAGAGAATACTATTAATTGACTAAATAATAAAATTTAAAAAGATTTTTCACCTCTATAGCTTTTGATATTATTCAGCTACATAGGTATGTTATTAATCACCACTAACACATTATTAAACTCCCCTGTACCCCCGTGCAATTTGTATTTATAGCTTGTAAGAATACCTTATCCTATTGGTTAATTCTTGCTTTTAGCTTGAAAACAAATTTACATATTTTCAATTTTTTACAGAATTGAATATCCAAAATAAAATTATGACGTAGTAAAATTTAAAAATATTATTTAAAATACCACTTTTAAATCAATTATTACTTTATCAAAATTATTTAAACATTTAAAATAACTTTTAAAATAATTTTAATAACCTATTCCATTCTTAATATTCAATTTATCTATTTTTATTTAACAAAATATTTAATTTTTTATTAACTGTATTTGTCTTTTAAAACACTACTTAAAACATTTAGAAATAACTACGTAATATTTTAATATTTACTTCTATGATAAATAATCATTATATTCAATTCTATAATACACAAACTTTGTTATTAAATTCTAACAAGCGTATGTGTAAAAGTATGCATTAAAAGTCACATGATCAATATAAAATTTAGACAGACGATTTTCAATCTATGTCTCTGTCCAGATTAATTAAATTGCAACACTTTTTATATTAAATAATATAAATATAAAAATTTGGAAAAATAATTTAAAAATATAGAACTAAATACAATTTTCACCATCATAAAGTTTATTTTTAAAATGTACGATATTAATTTTGACTATTATAGATGATTTATAAACTTAAATATAACATTTATTAAATTATCAGTTTTAAACTATTAATATTTGACATTTAAATATACTTTTTAACTATTGTCAGCTTTTGCAACCATATGTAACAATATTTTAAGCTTTATTTACCTACTTTTAAATGATTCACTATAATTTTATATACTACATATTTGCTTTAGCTTCAAATTGTACTTTATAACATAATTGACAAACTATAATTAACATATCAAAAGAACATATTCTAAAATTTAAAATTTTTAGTAATTGACTGTGATGGACTATTACTGACCTATAGAAAAGGGCACAATATATATATATGTGTGTGTAATCTTATAATTGAATATTTATAAATGCAGTAATCAGTTATATGTAAAGTATAACTTTAAAAATTTTATCCACGTAGGGGCACTTTCGACTATCCTCGTAGATTACTTGACAAAGACTACAAAGATAAATGAAAGCCCTCCTAAGTGGATAAAATTTTTAAAGTTATACTTTACATATATCTGAATACTGTATTTATAAATATTCAATTATAAAATTACGTATATTGATTTAAAGAAATACAGACATCGAATTATAATATTATTACATATATATAATATTTAAATACAAATATATTGTATATATAGATAATATTTAAATACTAATATATTGTCTTTACTGAACTTAATGTAATTAGAAGAGATTTGAACTCGAAGACTTTCAAATCCTCTACAACTATCAACTCTATCCTATACAACTGATACACGTGACTACATACATGTGAAAAAGATAAATGATCACCAGTATACGTATTTAGTGTTGAACCAATACCCATCAGTGGGTTCAGAACATCATCTCCCACACTCATACATAATCAGTGCTCAGTTTATATTAAGATAGCAAATCTTCAAACTTTAATAGACAAGCTGCAATCTTCTCACCCTCCAACTCTTCAGCCATCCATATCATTGAAAATCTGATGATGGAATGCTCAAAGCCATTGTTGATGCCAATCTTATTGCCATACACATGTTGACTTTAAGTCACTCTGGTTCCTCCTGTATAGGATCTCAATATGCCAATTTAAATATACAGAAGAAGGATAGGCAGAATACAAAGTCAACATGAATATGACAATAAGATTGATATCAACAAGTGCTTTGAGCTTTTCAGCATCAGATTTTCAATGGTATAGATGGCTGAAAAATTGGAGGATGAAGAAAATTGAAGCCTATCTATTAAAAGTTAAAAATTTGCTTTCTTAATATATACTGAGCACTGATTACATATGAGAATGGAAGATGATGATCTGAACCAATTGATGAGTGCTGGTTCAGCATGAAATATGTATAAGGAGATTATTTATCCTTTTCACATGTATGTGATCATGTGTATTGATTTCATAGAATGGAGTTGATAGAGAGCTTGGAAGTCTAAGTTCAAATCCCTTCTAATTACATTAAGTACAATATAGACAAAATACTTGTATTTAAATATTACATATTTAACTTGTATTCTGCCCATCTCTCTTCTGTGTATTTAAATGGCCTTATTAAGATCCTATACATAATGAGTCAGAGTGACTTAAAGTCAATATGGATATGACAATAAGATTGGCATCATCATGACATGATTTTTGAGTGTTCCATCATCAGATTTTCAATGATATGGTATGGATGAAGAATTGGAGGATGAGAAGATTGAAGAATGTCCATTAAAGTTTGAAGATTTGCTATCTTATTATAAACTAAGCTCTGATTATATATATAGGAGATAATATAGACCAAGATGAATACTGGTTCAGCAGAAAATACATCTATTGGAAAGCATTTATCTTTTTCACAGTATGTTGACATGAGTATCTGTTGTATAGGATGGAATGAATAGCTATAGAGAGCTTGACAGTTCAAATTCTTCTAAATATATACATACCTTGTAATGATTCATTTCAAGATTAAAGTCTCCCTGCAATGCTATGTTCTTCTAAGCTCACAAAATGTAAGATAGTAATGATTTTAAAAAGATATATATTAAATATATTAAATTTTTAAAAAGATATGTTATCTCCTTTTTAAGAATATTATCATACACATTTACCTATTAAATGAATTTAAATATAATTCTATCTATGTAGAAAACAATCCATCAAAATATCTTTGCATGTATTTAACGTGCATGAGCTATTTAAGTTACAAAAATGGATTAATATAAAATGTGCAGTTCGCTCTAACACAGTAATCTGTTGCAATAATCAGATGCAATAATTGTACCATCAATCTTTTTTATTATCTTATTTTCTGTACTATCAGCAATTAAATAAATTGATTTTTAGAAAAAGGGGAAAAAAGCTAAATCACAGTATGTAATTTTATAATTGAGTATTTAGCTCCAAACACTTATGGTGTTCATAAATTATCCCGAGCAGTTCTGCCTCCTGCAGCAGCATCAGTTAGCAATGTTTACCTAAACTCAAATTACTTTTTTTCCACAACAATGCTCGCCTTTATACATTCTCTTAAAAAAATATGAAAGACATATGTGCTGTAACAATGTATAATTTCAACTTACGTTACTTGGAAAAAAATAATTAAATAAACCCTTGACGCTCCATTTTATTTTTACAAATCATTAAAGAACAGATTTATATAAAAATGTGTGATGAGAAAAGACGAAATTCACGTCGCAGTTAGCTTTTTTTAATAACTATTAAAGTTTTTCTATATATATATTTCTCGAAGATAAACTGAGTAATTAGGCATTAGTTAACTGAACACTTGATCATCATCAGTGGTAGGTAGTTCGCTTTTGCTTGCAATCTTTATTCTAATATTTCAAATTTTTACAGATATGCTATAAACTTTAATGAGTTTTCTAGATCGTTAAGGTTTATAAATTTACTTCGGTGTAATGTTTTACTATAAAAAGCTATTCTGGTAGAGAATAAATGAGTGGACCTATTGGCATCAGGTGATGAGCAGTTGGGCATTCAAGAAAGGGAAGGTGTACTTTATGCATCAAATGATAAAAAAAACATAATTTGAATAAAATTATCAGTTAATACAGCATTTATTATTAAATTAATTTTTAGCAGTATTCATTAACATTTTTTGAGTGTTAAATCCAATCCAATAATTGAAGAACTTTCTATCCAAAAATAAATTTCTCATTTCTCAGTTGTTAGTATCACAACAGTAAAAAACATATAATTAGTTGTTTTTATGAGATAAGAACTCTAAGAAGTAAATTTAAATTCAAATGACATAAAATACTGAAAGAAAAAAATTATATAACAAATAACATATCAAGATTATAATCATGAGAGGTAATACTATCAGAATGCCATTCTGTTAATCTCATCTCATATTTTATGCCCTACTTGACAAGCAGTTATCTCAAAGAGAAACTTCATGTGAGTGCATTCTCTTTTATTTTGGTAAATGATCCAATATATTCCAGTGAATCATAGTGCTGAAAGGACAAAATTGCAACAACAATGAAATCTTTCCAAAATGGGAAAAAAGGGTTCTGAAATATTTCTCTTTTTATGACAACATTCAATTTTATTTATTAAAATGATTTGCTTATTTTGAAATGTAAAAACTCACAACAATCACCAGTAAATAGGTAAGTATAAATATAATTAATAGCTGAGAACACCATCATCATCATTTTCAACCATTATAAATCCACTGCAGGATGATCTCTCCAAGTTAATCTATCTTCTCCAACCTCTACTCTCTTAACTTTATTATACATGTGACCATCAGATACTAACTGCAAGATCATCAAATCTTAGACTTGAAAATGAGAGGCTTTTCATATTTTTTAACCGTTATATTAATTTAAAATAAAAACTAAGTTCGCAAATAAAAATAATTTTATTAAAAATCTAAAAGCTAAAAAAAATTAAAGAGTTGTAAACGTATATATATTCGCACAGATGCAAAACTTTACAAATATTTTTTTTTAATAAATAAAAGTATTTGAACGTACTTTGTTATAAAAAAGTACAAGATTTAAAGATAAAATATTTTTGTAAATGGAAATGATTGTTTTATAAATTAATTGAAAAGCAAGCTAGCCCTTGGGGCTCTTGTATAATTAAAAAGTCTGATGAAAGATAGATAAGAAAATAAAGAAATTAGCTTGACCAATGGAAGCACCAAGCCTCAGCTCGGACCCTAACGAAAATGATGAATTAGTCACATTTTGTTTTTTGGATCCAGAGAATTACTATAAAAAGAAAAAATATGGGTTTTCCTGACAGTTCCAACTTGATTTTGTGAGAAGAACGATAAGACGCATTTGTCATTCTCTCTCACTTATTTTAAAAATGAAATGACTGTGATACCAGAATGGAACCAGCTAAGGCTACCTCCAGAATATCAGACCGGTCTTCCATGAAAATCTTCATGGGAATTGACAACAGGAACCATGAGCTCTTCTACTGTAAGGTGTAAATGGAAAAATTTTAATACAAATAATTAAGAACTTTAAAGATTTAACAAGCTAAACATAATTGTTTTTTTTTTGTTTAAAATGAACTCTTATTTGATTTTCAAATTGATAATTAATGTTTAAATTATATATATTTGAGTTTGCTAAAAACAAAAAATTATTTCCATTTTTTTTATATTTCTATTAATATTTATTTGTATAAATTATTATAAATGCATAAATTTAAGTTGGATATGGACATTGCATGAATTCGTTAGCGGTTAACTATGTTGTGGTTTTCATATTTGATTAGAATATAAGAGTCATCGATGTCAATGTGGCATCTTATGATGAATGCCATTGGGTTTCTTGTATTCCCTCTGCAATTGACGTTATCAATGGCTTTGTATTTTGATTGGTTATGTTTATTTTGAAATGTTTTTGACCGTGGAATCTATGCAGCTGATCTATACTCAACATTATAAAACAAATTTTATAAAATTCATCTGTGCAAATTTAAATAAATGTTAAATTTAAGTTGGGCATGAATGACTGTATAGATTTGTTAAGTTATATTAATTAATTAGGGGAGGGTAATCTTAGGTTATTTGTTTCATAGTTAGATTGGGTCAATGGATTGGATATATTGGTGTAATTAGTAGATGTAGTATGAGGTTCACTATGTGCAGAATTGCTATATACGCCACGCAAACCCTTTTGCCTATGGATGGGATTGTAAGTTGGCAAAAAGGACCGCAGTCCCTTCCTATGGAGTTTTTATTTTATTGTTCTTCTTGCCATATAGATGTAACATTCCTTTATTGGACAAGAGTCAATGTCTTCTCTAACTATACTGTTCAGATGTACATTTCTGACAGTATAGTATATTTAGTGCTGTTGTATTTTCATGCTACATTGAATACATTAATGTATCAGATGGATTGATGCCAGTTTGACTGTGAACTTTTGGCCTAAGGTTAAATAAGGGATAGAACATTTTCTTTTCAAATGCAGATCTATGTAGTCTATTGATGCTCGACAATCTTAATAAAAATATTAAGTTTATTCATACTCGACAATCTTAAAATAAATATAAATTTCATCTGTGTAGATGATTTAAAATTTTAAAGTAATAATTTAAATTAAAAGAATATTAAAATCTAAAATAATAAATATTATTCCTCAAAATTTAAATGATTCAAAATTTATATGTGCATAAATAAATGTTTGTGTGTTAATTACTGGCAGTGGCTTTTATTTTTTTATATATATATCTAAGATACAAATTAAACAAGTTATTTATTATTTCTGCGTCTTCATGAGCTAGTGACATTGAACTAACGGTCTAAATAATTAAATAAAGTGGAATCTTAACATCGTGTATCTGCCTACTTTATAAATTTTCTAGGTTCAAATGCCTAGATGGCGCCCTTGTAGTGCAGATTACGGTAAGATTCGATCTTCACTTTCTTTTGGATCATTATACTTAACTTTATTATACATGTGACCATCAGATACCAACTGCAAGATCATCAAATCTTAGACTTGAAAATGAGAGGCTTTTCATATTTTTTAAAGTTTAGGAAATAATTCCATTAATTCTCCTCATGAATTGCCCCACTACCCCAATGTCTCTGATCCTTACATTTATTAAAAAATTTACTACTTATATTTTTTATGCAAATATGTCTTTATCAGATAAGAAATTTGAATTCTTCATGGATTCTATAATGGGTACATATATGTCTTATTGTTATAGAAAGCTTCCTTATTTTATGATTAAACTTCAAAAATTAAAATATGTTAAACTTTATGGTATAAGTTATAATCTAAAAGTCTAAATTAAATCCATTAAAAAATGATAAATAACAGCATCAACAATGATCATTGGCTTGATTGTAGTATATATTTTATATGAACAAATATTGTTTATTTTATTTTTCTGCTTCTATTTATTATAAGCCTAAGTAGCTAATATATACTAAAAGGCAATGCTGTTATATTTATATTCAGTGCTATTTTATTCATGTGGTTTTCATTTCTGATCTTTGATTTCTGATTAATTTTTTAAAACATATTTATAACATATATATATATATAATAACCTACACTCCCAACACCGCTCATATACATTACATGAACAAAATGCCCAGATGCCAGTTCTATTAATAAATAGAGCAATATAACAAAATATATAATACAAAATTATTACAGAGACTCTATATTTAAGTTTATGTTCAGCTCAGCTCAGTGGGAGGCTATAGGCAGTTCATAAGATATATGATAATAAATGAATAAAAGAAGAAATATTACGAAACATTTAACATAATGTAAATTCCTTTGTTAATTAATTATATGATAAAAAATCATTATGTTTATTTGGTACAGTCTATTAAAATATACTTTAAACTTAATTTCTTCCTTCATCCAAGTATAACATATATCAGCTTGTTATAATTATATTCCTAAACAATTCTATGACTTGGCATATCATAATCTAAACATCTACTTTAATGCCAATCAAGAAATAAACAATAAGATCTCAGGGAGTTTAACAAACACAGTTGAATTAAATAATATACATTGGCCCATAAATTATAATTCTAAAGTATGATAAAAATGTAATGAAACAAATTGACTAAAATATTTTACTGTGTTACAGTAATAAGATAATGACAGAGATAGGGTATTTTAATCTCATATCATCATCTAACAAATATACTAACTTGACAACCTTTCTAATATGTTTATCCAGTGGCAAATGTTCTTTTATAATGTTTGGATTAAGAAAAACAATATTGTCAGACACCAGCAGATTTAGTATTATAACTCTAAAATAATATATCTATTTTGTAATAGATTTATGAAATGTGGAGATGTGAAAATGGAAAACACGAATGTACACAAGAATAACTCAAGACACAGTTTTTAAGATTTTAAATAACTAAAACAAATCATTAATTACAATAAAATAAACTTGGTTTAACATGATATTAACAAATGGACTATTTGTCTTACAGATTTTTAAATTATCAAATAAACTTTGAGCATCAGTTTGGGATTATCCCTACTATAAAAGCAAATTAATAACAAAACTTAAATATCCTGACTTCGAACACATGCTTTGCCTACATGTTTCATCTACATGACAATAAATAAATAACATGTTATATTATTAGCACAAAAAAATACTTTTGAGAGGATATTACTCTTGATTAACAAAATAAATCAAATTAATTACATTTGACTCTCAACAAAACAACTTTCTCTAATTGACTAAATAATCACTTTCAATTACATGTACCTTTTATGCATAGTAACAAGTCATGTTTATTCTGATGATTTGATGATTTATAACCTTTATTTAAATAAATACACTGTATTTTAAAATATTTATTCCCGTTTTAATCTCAATACTTTATACTTTATATTTAAATGAATGTAATGTATTTCAAAAAAACATTTATTTCTCATTTTAACTTCAATAATTCTATACTTTATATATGCGATATTATTTATATTATGCATGTGTGTGCATGTCCAAGCAGCAATAATATAAAACAATCTTTTCTATAAACTCTCCATTCATTAAGAAAATATCATACAATTATTTTATTTCGGACAATGTCGTAATTCATCAATAAAATATGACACTAATACTACATCAAGAATTAATATAACAATTTATCTAGCCACATATTAATTAACACAAAGCTATATTTTCATGATTATACATACTATACGTTATAAGGGAAATCTAAGTGAGGAGCAGGTAAACTCTTACTGAACACTTCTACAACAATTCATCTGATTCTAAATATACTTTTGGTGGGGACTTTTTCCTCATCATCAAGAATCTAAGAAAAACATCACATAACTTCCTAAGCATCATTTAATCATACTTCAACAATAACTCATCTATTTCTAAATACATTATAGGTGGGGATTTATTCCTCATCACCAGAGCCCTAAGAAAACATCACTTCAAAACATCATTTAATCATACTCATATAATATCAACTAGGCTCTACTCATGGAAAATTATTAACATATACTAAATAAGCAAAATATTTTATCCCTACAAACATTATAACGCAATCAGATTTCTTTCCATTCTCATAGCTTTTCTAAATATTGAACATTATAAATACACGCTGGCAGACAAATACATACAAATAACATACCAATCCATTCAACTCAGTAGAATATGACAACATCCGAAATTTATACATAAAATATTCACAAACTGAACTTTATCAAACATATGTCCCAATTGTGCAAAACAAACACACACCCGCGAACAAAAATATATATAAAATTAACTCTAAATTACACACTATGCAGGCAACATGGTAATTAAATATTGCATTAAGGTATAACTTTTAATTCAAAATAAACTTTAGGTTACTTTTAAAATTTAATATTTATAATTATTACGAACGAACTTTCTTTCATATCTTGCAAACTATTTCTATTATATGTTCGTTGATTCAAAAAAAAAAAAAATTCTCACTTTGAGATAATAAAGGATGCAAAATAAATATAAACCTCTCTAATAATATATTTAAAAAAAATATTTCTTTCTTTTATCTTCGTAAAAGAACAATAAGACCTATGTGAACACAATCAATTTTTACCAGCATATTCCTCATTTGGGTACGCTTCAGAGACAGTCTTGAAGATCAAAATAACCCAAATTAAAAATGAACATAATAATAAATAAGCCTATCTACCTATCATATACATTAATTATGACAAGCAATAAAAAAAATAAAAAACAAAGGTTATTAGTTTTGTAACTTAAAAATAAAAGTTCACTTGCAAAGCTCGGTTCCAGGTTTATGAAACAATATGGCACACATTCCAAACTGAATTTAAATTAAAATAAACTGTTGCAGGATAACCAAACAAATATAATCATGCCTAAATAGGACTCAGCATCTTCAATGTTCATAACAAAGTTATTTAAGTTACTGTGTCATACATAAGCAATCAATTTGTCTTCTATTATGACGAGAATATAATAAATTCTTAACTACTGTTGGACAGGAATTATCTCACTTATTCCGTTGTAGTTCTAAATTAAATACGTAATTATTTTAGTAGTTTCTTGAATAGCATTTAACACTTTATAATTTATTATACGCATGGTTTATTCTTAAATATTGTCCATTAAGGTACCGTGTTTCCTTAGTAATTCTTCAATTAATAATATTTTGTTTTATTTTCCATCTTTATCAAAGAGAACAAAATTACCTGCACTTTTATCCTTCCATTTGATTTAAGCAAATACTTAATTTGAAGTAGCTCACATTTTATTTCCTTCATTTAAAATACATATTATTTCCAGAAATACCAGACAAACAAATACTGTCATCTCTTTATGACGAATTTAAACATGGCATGATTTATCAAACCATGCATATCCTTAAATTTATGTTTAATTCTCACAAAAACATAACACGGAAAATAGTGAAGAATTAAAATATATTCTGTAAAATAGTTCTGCATGCGTTTTCCAGATATATTAAAGAACACATGTTGGTTAATGATACAACAACAATATTCATGCAATTTATTCCTATTTAAAAGGACAATTAATTGAAGTAACATAGACTGGACATTATTAACATACATTTAAAAAAAGCACTAGTTAGAAAGAGGTTAATTCAATATGTTTAAATCAAGGAGAGTAAAGTAAACTGAGTACCTTTTAAAATTTAGAACTGCATTTTGAAATTAACTTGTCCCATAATAATTTTCTTGGGATTCTTTCGAAATTTTACTCCAAAGTCTTTTTAAAATCAATTTGACTTCAGCAACTGGTTTTACTTTCACAAAAAAAATGAGCCACTGTTTTTTGGCTACAATTACATTACATAATAATCAAATTTTCCACTGGAGATCTTTGTTAAATAGCTCTCTTTAGCAAAGTTCATTTCCTTCCACAACGTTACTCCCACGCTTTTCTTCTATCTCAGCTAATTACACATATTAAAAAAAAATATTTTCAAAAAAAAAAAATCACTTTGATTTTTAGAATTAAAATCAAGATAAAAAAAACAATAATAAGAAAATAAATAGCTTTTACAAACTTGAAAGAAAAATGAATATTAATTAACTATTAAATAAAAATGATTAATAATTTATTTAATTTGTAAAATAACCTATTGATTCAACTATCTATTAATCATTGGAAAGAAATATATATTTGTTAAATTATTTAAGATAATTATTGTAATTTAAAAGTTTTTATTGTGAATATACTATTGTTTGCTGTTATTAAAAGATGAAAATGAAATGAAAATGATGCAGAGTCATACATGTATACACATGTACTACAACCTAAATATTGAACTATCTTAACTAAATATAATTAAATGGCTATTAATTGTTGACAAAAGGACAAATATTAATGAATAAAGGATTTTGAAACCATTCAACCAAATATAACACTAATATAAAATAACTTTGCATCTTTCTGACAAAATGCATTAATTCCATTAATAAACAACCCCTCTTCCTTACATTAAATACCTCATTAGCCACACTAATAATAATGAATACCTATCAAGTGGTCAATAAACTGCATAAGCAATCCATATCCAAGCTTTAAACAAACTCCAGCAAAAAAATTTAAAATTCTAAGGCTATTTCATTTTTTTAATATAATATAACTATTTAATTAAGATAAAAGTATCTTAAACCCTTGTGCCCATTCAGATGGTCACAATATATATAGGAGCTTCTGTGTAATAAAAATATAATTGCTAAGTAGTTGAGGTTTCAGTACAATAACAAGTACTTTCGTCAGAGCTTATTCTTTCTCAAATCGTAAGAATGTGTGTGGTGAGATTTGAGAAAGAAGCTCTGAGGAAAGTATTTGTTACTGTACTGAAATATCAGTTATTTAGTGATTATATTTTTTTTTACATGGAAGCTCCTGCAAATAATACTATGAATTTATCATTTATTTATGAGACTATTAGAATTAATATTTATATATTGTAATGATAAATTCTAAAAATTGTAAAAGAAAGTAAATATTATTGATTATTACTGTTATTATTACAAATAGTATTGCTTGAAAGAGATATTCAGATTGCTGCTGATAATACCTAGTGAAGCAAGTTATTAAATTATCAAAGATGTCCTCCATACAGATTTTATCAATACTCAACATCTTAAGAAAAATTATATGTATCAAATTTTGTTTTATTGAAAGACAGTTTAAAAAGATATACACACACTTAAAATCAATTTTGGAAGAATAACGGAAAGGATTAAAATGTCTAACACTAACTATAATAAAAATAAAGTATTTACTATTATAATGGTAGATTTTATTATTATAGCTAGACAATTTAAACTACACTTAATAATAATTTAAAGTTTAAACATAATATTCAAACACGTGAGTGCATGCATGATTGTTTATTTGGTTGAACTTATTTAAAAATTAAAAGGTCTAATTAGGAAATATTTTAATAAATTTATTATTAGAGTAATAACTAGATTTACTATTAATTATAATGAGAATTTTAAAAATAAATAAAACAAAAGATCATTAAATTAATATTTTAAGTAATTTATTTGTAAAACAATGATGTATTTATTGTATTTTGTTTTAACTATTTAATAACTGAAACACACAGGCTTATTATATACCTGTGTCTATATATGTAATATATAGAGTATATGAGCACAGACTTTTACACGACCCACCACTCTCCACACTATCTCATAACACCGATACACTTGAACACATATATATTGAAAAGATAAATAATCACCAATATATGCATTTCATGCTAAACCAGCAATCATCAGTTGGCCCAGATTACCATCTCTCTCTATATATATATGCTATAAGTGCTCAGATATATATTAAGATAGCCAATCCTTATACTTTAATGGACAGGCTTCAATCTACTCCACACTCCACCTCTTCAACCATCCATCTAATTGAAAATCTGATGATGAAATGCTCAAAGGCCATCCTGAGGCCGAGATTCTTATCACACCCATGTTGACCTAAGATCAATCTGACCCCTCATGTACAGGACATAATCCATTTAATACATATACAAGGGATGGGCAGACATCTCTACTATGTAATAACTGACACAGACTTATTATATACCTGTGTCTATATATGTAATATATAGAGTATATGAGCACAGACTTTTACATGATCCACTACTCTCCACACTATCTTATATAATAAGCCTGTGTGTTTCAGTTATTACATAGTAGAGATGTCTGCCCATCCCTTGTATATGTATTAAATGGATTATGTCCTGTATGGGTGTGACAAGAATCTCGGCCTCAGGGTGTCCTTTGAGCATTCCATCATCAGATTTTCAATTGGATGGATGGTTGAAGAGTTGGAGTGTGGAGTAGATTGAAGCCTGTCCATTAAAGTATGAGGTTTGGCTATCTTAATATATATCCTCGCACTTATAGCATATATGTGTAGAGATGGTAATCTGGATCAACTGATGATTGCTGGTTTAGCATGAAATACATATATTGGTGATTATTTATCTTTTCAATATATATGTGTTCAGGGGTATCAGTGTTATGAGATAGTGTGGAGAGTGGTGGGTCGTGTAAAAGTCTGTGCTCATATACTCTATATATTTAACTATTTAATTAATGTAATCTTATATTTTAATATTTCAAATAATATTTAAAATATGATCATAAATTTTGGTGTTATAAACTTTAAAATCTGCAAATATCACCTGCTTCATACTGTTTCTAAGTGACCATAATAGAATAAAAATCCCCAAAAGTGAAGGATTTTGGGTAAAAACTATAATCACACTGATCTTATGACGGGAACCTATAAATATACCTACATACTAAAAATTGTTGAGTCTTTTAATTAAATTGTATATAGAAGGACGGCATAGGATTTAAATTCAGAATAAACCATCTTGGGATCCTGCCTTAAAATAATATCTGGAGAAACAACCAACTCAACATTTGGCTCTTACTGGCAAATGCTCTTCACACCATCATAAATAGAGAAATTAAAAGTCAAACAAGATATATCACTTCAATAATGAATTTTAAAGTGCATGAAAACCAATATTTGAATTTTACTATGAAAATTTTAAGATTGCTTCATGAAATGCTATGTTTTATCTGAAGTGCATATTTATTTATCTCTTCCCTAAACCAAAAGTCATTGCTTGAAATTATATTTGCTATATTGATTTAAATCTTCAAATGAATATTATAAAACTGATGTGAATTGATAAACCAATTAATTGCTTAATTTTATAGTTATGACAACTACTTAAAGCTTTGAATTTATTCTAAAAACTAATGCAGCTAGTGGATTGTGGATTATTTAATAATATAACCACAGTTATACAACGCTATAGATAATTATTATTAAAATGACTGCTAATAAATGGATTTATATTCATTAATATTTTATCTTATGTAAATACACTTGTAAAATTTTATAATCTATGAAAGCTATTCCTTAAGGATTAATTATTGTGTTTAATGCATAAGAAATATAAACAAATAAGTATAGCCTTGTCAAAATGTTGTTTGGAAACTGACCTTAATAAAATTTATATTTTAAAAACTCGACCTTCATTATTTATTATGCACTTCATATAAGGATTAAGTGGTGTTAAACTCATCCATTAGGATACTCCAATCTTGAAATGTCAATGATTTAGTAATTGTGAATATTGAAATAATTGCACCTATAATCTTAAATATTGTTAAGGACTATGAATTATAATCTTAAGAATATATATAATAAAGTTATTAAATTTGTTTAATTTTAATATATCTAAAAATTTTAATGTTACATGTAAAAAGGTTCTCAAGGAAGAAAGGTGTGATAATAAAGATACAGGTAATCATATTATATTTGTGATTGCAATGGTGTATAAATGTGTGATCTGTGGAGATTAGTTGGGCTAGATTTTAAGTTAATTAAGAATATTTTTTAGCCAAAACAATATTTAATATTTCAGATATTTAATTTAACCTCATGTTTTTCCTTATACGATGAAAAAAATCTAAAATAAGTATTTAAACACTGAGTAAGATTACTCATCTTATCTTACTTTACATAGAGTACTCATGTTAGTCTATGAAGATTATATAGTGTACCTATTAATACCTCTGTCATTGTTAACTAATAAATATTATTGTTTAATTTAAGCAAACTCTTAATAATATCTTGCTATAATCTTAGACAAAATCTAAACTTGTTATGCATATTATGTATATGCCATGCTCCTGTGATAGTCAGGTCAAGTTAAAATCATACTTTTGTAAAAATAAAATATACAATTTTGAGTTAATCTCTGCTCTTTGATAAAAATATTTATTTTATGATTCATACCTATGATAAGAGTTGACAATTATATTAGTAAAGAAGGTAATAAAACATTCTTGTGTTTGGCTTATTGTTGATATTTAAATCTTTAAATTAAATGCCATACAACTTTCTCCAATGGAGTTCTTTGTTTTCACATCATGTATGATATATCACACTGATGGTTGCTTTAAAGTAGCAATATTTAATAATTATATTATTTATCATCTTTGAAGAAAACTTACTGTTATTGTCATTACATTTTTTTAATGTTTTATATAATTTTATTGTTAATATTTGTATACAAGTGGAATTTATATACTTGGATTTAGATATAATATAGGGATTTGAGCACAGACTTTCAAGCTCCTTTCACCTATTCACTCAATCTCATACAATCGATACACATGATCACATAGATGTGAAAAAATAAATGATCTCTAATATACATATTTTGTTCTGATAATCTCCTATATACGTATTTAATGCTGACCCAGCACTCATCAGTTTTTTGTTAATAAAATTGATTGTTATATTTTCTTAAATTATCTGCTCTGTTTTGTTATTAAGTAGTTCAGGATCATCACCTACATTTTTAATAAATAAAATATGATCACATACTTTTTATATCTATTACACATTGCTTAAAAGAAATGTTATTCATTATTGTATTCACAACATTTACATCATAGTCACTTTTTACAGTGTAATATTTTTATTTATTTGAGATATGATTAAATGCAATAAAATCCTTTTGCTGTTTGGTCATATCAAATTTCTTAATTTCTGAGATTAATGATTGAGGAATATTAATCATCAAACTATCAAACATGATCACCATTCTTTATGCTCACACAAGCTGTTTTTCATGGAGGCAAAAGTCTCCATACAATAGCACCACTCAGTGCAAGCCAGAGTAATGAATGGATGCAGGAAGGTTTGTGCAAAATGAGCTTAACTTGAAAACATTTCATTTTGGAGTCAAAGCTTTATAGTTAGCTAAAAAAAAGTACAAGGTGGCTGCTGGAGGGTTGCATTAGATCCTAAGATCTAAGTGCAGTACTCTGAGATTCAAAACATCTTACTGATGAAAGCCATAAGCTAGAAACTAGTCTGGGGATATTGGATGAGTGGGTATTAGATAGGGATTTTATGCACAACCCTTCCTGCATCCATTGATTACTTTGGCTTGCACTGATAATGCTACTGTATGGGGAGTTTTGCCTCTGTGAATATTAATTATTATATGATGTTTAAACTGTGAGGTAATTATTCTATCTATTGAATACAACATGAGAATTTAGAACCAATTTACTAGCCATTATTAAAATGTATAAATGTTGATAATTTGCTTTTTAATATTTAACCCTACACTTAATGAGCAGAAAAGGAGAAATCATCCTGAGATATTATTAATTTTAGCTAATCTTAAATATGAATGATATTATTTTTTGTTAATTTTAGATGCACAGCTACACCTTATTGTATTATTTTTAAAATAAGTGGACATTGTACCTAGTATTGTAAGAGTCTCTCTCATTTGAACGTACTCTTGCTTTTCTAGGATGTTGTTGGTCCACAACCACCATAACATTCTCTTCTCATTCCTTTATTTAGTTAGTTTTTTTCACCAACATAACCATCTCCTTCTTTTATTTAGTTACAATATATATAATATTAAAGTATTAGAGGTATACTATTATATATATATAAATTAGAAAAGGCTTGAACTCAAGACTTTCAAATTCGATATAGCTATGCATTATATTTTATACAACTGATAACTATAAACATATCCATCTTTTTCATATGTATGTGGTCATGTGTATCAGTTGTATAAAATGGAAGGCATAGTTGTAGGGAGCTTGAAAGTCTAAGTTCAAGTTCTTCTAATTACATTAAGCCTAGTATAGACAATATATTTGAATTATATATTGTACCCTCACTAAGCGATTAAGTGATATTTAGAAATAATCCTCTGACTAAGTTCTGATCTTAATATATCGAAAATAAGTACTAACAATATATCCTAAGATAATTTCTACCATTAGACTAGCTCAAAATTTAGTAATTAATAATATATGGTTCAATTAAATAAATAAATAATATAATATACTTATAATAATAATCATGAGACCTTTAGCAAAAGGTGCAGTAGTTGGTAAACATTAAGAATATCTCCCTAAGGACATAATATCAATAGCATAAGAACACTATCCCCCTTTTATTCAAATAATAATATAAAATCTATAGTATTCTTAAGACTTTAAAATATATTAAATAATTTAAGTATAATATTAATAAATTATAATTTTCTTTTATTGAAAAATATATCATCTCAGGTTCTATAAAATAAATCAATAAATTAATTAAAAAATCCTGTGGCCAAATATGATGAGGGCTCTTGCATCATATTTAACTACACTTCACAATAATAACAATAAAAGATAATATTCCTACATTTAATCTAATTAGTAATTTGTACTATGTTTACTACTTAATAATCAGATAATAATAATAATAACAACAACAACGGTCGGGATGTAATGAAGTTCAGTGGAGTCTTACCATATCTGCCATACAGGGTGCCATCAGGCCATTCTAATCTGGAAAATTTATATAGTAGGCAGATACGCACTGTTAACATCCAAATTTAGATATATATTTTATTGCGACCGTCAGCCCATGCCACTAGCTCAGTGAGACGCAGAGATTTATAAAATATAAATTCTTATATAAAAAAAATAAAAGAAGCCACTGCCAGTAATAACACACACAAACATTTATTAAACATATATAAAATATAGCATTATTATTTTAGTATGTTTACTTTAATTTTTTTTATAAAACATTAGAACTTTACTTTAGATTTTAATTTACAATTTAACTTTTTATTTTAGAAGTTCGCACAGATGAATTTAATATTTTATTTTTTTTGAGTGTCGAGTATAAATAGTCTACATAGATTACATTTGAAAAGAAAATATTTTATCCCTTATTTAACCTTAGGCCAAAAGTTTGCAGTCAAACCAACACCAATCTATCTGATATCTTGATGTATTCAATGCAGCATGAATACGACAGAACACAATACTATACTATCAGGAATGCACATCTGAACAGCATGGTTAAAGAGAAGAAATTGCCTCTTGTCCAGTACAGGAATGTTCCATCTGTCTGGCGAGAAGAACAATTAAAAAAAACTTCATAGGAAGGAATTATGGTCCTTTTTTCCATGTTACTATCCCATCCCATAGGCAAAATGGATGATCCAAGGAGCAGGGAATATGTCTGCTTCCAATAGTCAGTACAAAATGGGACTTATTTTGCTCAAGTGCAGCATATAATGTGATTCTGCATGTAGCGGATCTTCATACTAATTTACTAATTACACTAATATATCCAATCGATTAACCCAATTTAACTACAAAACAAATAACCTAAGATTTACCCTCCCTCAAACTAACATAACTTTATGAATCTATGCAGACATTCACACCCATCTTAAATTTAACATGATTTAATTAAAAGTTTAGCTTAACAGAAAAAAAACAAAAAAAAAAAATCATAATAAAAACTAAAAAAAACGGAAAAAATAAATTAATGGAAATGATTTTAAAAAATAATACATTCAATAAAAATAATTAATAAATAATTTAGTCAGATAGGAAATTCTATTTCTATTTAAATATTGAAAAGTTTAGAATTTAGAGTTCTTACAGTTTTCAGATATTTTAGTATTTTTCTTGCTATGACATATTATGCTTAACATGTTTTTTCCCAGTAAGATTTCATCGAAGATTAGATAAACAATGTCAAGGCAACAAAGACACTGGCAAGACTAATCCATGGAAATACTGATTTTTTGATCGTCATGTCCAGCAAGATTTAAAGAGACCTATGGAAAATTTTGTCATTTCTCTGTCTTTTGTGGTTTTGATATCAGCGTGAGCACAGTGATTTTTTTTATCATATTGAGAATATTTTCATATATTTCATATCTAATATGGACATTATATTACTATATAGAGTGAATTTTTAACTGTTTATTGGATAATATTATAGTAATTTCCACCGCTGTTATTTGTAGGTAATTTTCATTTTGTTTCTTAATAATTAAATATAGTAGCTTTTAAGACTTATATGTCACCATTACAGGTTATTTTTTAATTTTTAGTGGTAATTGTGGTATTATTTTAAACATAGTTGTACGTATTTCCATATATATTTAATGCTTGCTTCTTTTACATTTCCCTTAGAAATTATTTTAATTTTCATTTTAAAAAAAATTTCATAATTTTATGTACTACTACTTTTTAGGTTATTTTTTATTTTGCTTCTTTTGGGTCATCTTCTTTCCATGTTTTCTTATAAATTATCCTTATTTTCATTAAAAAAAGTCTACCCTTTTAATTTCATAATTTTATATAATATGTTTTAATTAGGATGTTTTACGTCCACCATTTTCACAGTATGGCAGATTTGCACTATATAGGGAAAAGTGTTTTTTATTGTCTTTAATTTTAAAATTACAAATATTTTTTATAATTTTTTTTTGCAATTATTTTGTAGTGAATTTGAATTTATAATATTTTTAGTAAATTACTATTAATTTATGTATTTTTTTTGGCCCATGTAATTATTTTGCTTTTTTCAAGGAACGATGAACATGGCCCTGTCAGATTTTTTTTTAATACGAGATGGCTTTTTTTTTACATCCGCCATTTCCACTGTATAACAGATTCACACTATATCGGAAAAAGTGTTTTTTGTCTTTAATTTTAAAATTATAAATATTTTTTATAAATTTTTTTGCAATTATTTTGTAGTCAATTTGAATTTATAATAATTTTAGCAAATTATTATTAATTTATGCACTTTTTTGGTGCATGTAATTAATTTTTTTCCTGAGGAATGACAAACATGACACCGAATGACACTTTTTTCCTATGATGTAGCTAAGTGAAAGCATACTACTCTAATGTCTTATATATATATATTTTTTTGACAGTATTTATTTAACATTTTTTGATCTTTTAGAGAAATAATTTTTTTTTTTGCGCTAATTTTTGCAGTTTTGCTTTAAATCAATTTTTAGGTGAATGTCTTATATATATATTTTTGACAGTACCTATTTAACATTTTTTGGTCTTTTAGAGAAAAAAAAATTTTTTTTTTGCTAATTTTTGCAGTTTTGTTTTAAATCAATTTTTAAGTTAAGATCATATATATATTTCTTGCTATTAGATGTCCTCTTTAGTATTATGCTTGCTATTAGAGGTTCTCTTTAGTATTATTCTTGCTATTAGATGTCCTCTTTCATATTATTCTTGCTATTAGATGTCCTCTTTAGTATTATTCTTGCTATAACTATCGGATTTTTTACTACTATTTTTACTATTTTTAGCTGTTGGCCTCTTTAGTATTATTCTTGCTATTAGATGTATTCTTTAGTATTATTATTGCTATTTTTACCGGTTGGCCACTTTCGTATTATTATTGCTATTTTTACCAGTTGGCCTCATTCATATTATTCTTGCCATTAGATGTCCTCTTTAGTATTAATCTTGCTATGTCTATCGGATTTTTTACTACTATTTTTGCTACTTTTACTGGTTGGCCTCTTTCGTATTATTCTTGCTATTAGATGTCCTCTTTAGTATTCTTATTGCTATGTCTACCGGATTTTTTGCTATTTTTACCTGTTGGCCTCTTTAGTATTATTCTTGCTATTAGATGTACTCTTTAGTATTATTATTGCTATGTCTACGGATGTTATTACATTTTATTATATATATATATTTTTTTTTTCAGAACCTCAAACATGGCATCCGATTTCTACCAGTTGGCTTGCTTCTTTACTACTTTTTATTGCTATGACATATTATCATGAAGACTTACTACCTTTAATCTTTCGATCTTTAACGTAACATCTCCACATGATTTCTGAACAAATTTTATCGATTAACATTGTCCAGAAATCACTAGGAGACATTATCATAAAGATCAGAAGATTAAAGTAGTACGTCTTTGTGATAATATGTCATAGCAAGAAAAATACTAAAGTACCGATATAATGGAAAGTTTTAAAATTAATGCTCATTAGTTATATATTAGTTCTTACGGTTTTAAAAAGTTCATCTTTAACAGTTGCTGGCCATTTGGGATTCAGTGTTAATTGTCCCGATGTCCTGGAGAGATTGGTATGCTCTTGGCCATTTTATAGATTCATCTGGAGGTCCTTTACTTTAGCTAGTACACCTGGGTCTCTTTTTATGCGGACTTATTTAACACAATTTTGAAGTTACGCGATTCATGTTTCACCGGAAGTTGAACTCCGATAATGCGCTATTACTTTAAATAATAAACTTCGCGCACTTACATTATATTGAAAGTAATAGCACATTATTGGAATTCGATTTTCATCTTAGTAATTTCAATATTTTCAGTGCTTTATAATAGTAAGATTTTTTGCAATAATGAAATTAAAATCATGATTTCCACATTTTATGTATACACACATTAAATTTTAAAAAAGAATGTAATCAATTATTAATCATTTAGTGTCCACAAGTTTATTTTTAAAATGTGAGTAATAGCAGTGGGCATAATTAAATTTGACAATTAAAAATTAAAATCTGATTTTTAATTGTAATTAACAATTTAAAAATTACTTATGGCAACTTGAAATTAATGTGATGTGAAATTTGATTTTTAAACGGAATTGAAAATTAAATAATTAAAGACAAAAATAAGAATTTAATTTTTAGTTGTTAGTTTCATAAACAATTAATAAAATCATCATCTCAAAGATTAATTACTAATTACGTTGTCACCAGAAAACCATTGACACAACATGAGTGTGAAGTTGGTGCTAGTTGTATTTCATCAGTTTGCAAACGAACATGTTTTTCGGCAAAGAGCAATAATAATTAAAACATGTATTAAAAAATGTAAATTACTGTACTGTAAATTATGCATAAAAATATATTATTTTGAATAAAATTAAATATTATAGTTAAAAAAAGTTTGTCTTGTATCAATTTTTATCAAATTTGAAATTTTTTATTAGTCATATTTTATTTCCTTATTTTTTTTTGCATGAATTTTAAAGTAATTTTACGTTTGTGCTTTGCTTTTACGCAAATTTTGAAAAATCACAGACCGCACCACCCCCCTTTTTCAATGTAAGTTACGTCTATTTTTGCGCAATTTCGTTTGCGCGTGTTTTCTGAGGAACCTATCTATCGTGTAAAACGAGACCCAGGTGTATTTTATTTCTGGGTCCTGATAGCCTGTAGTTCACAATATGGAAAAACAATGTCATTTCTTTTTTTTTAAGAAAAACTGAAGAAATTGAAGTGCGTTTTTCAATCCCTTCTCCTTCAACTCTCTCCAACTTAACACATATCACACCTCTCTCTATCACATCTCTTTCCTCTTTTATATTAATTTTGTGGATTAACTCAACATTATGTCATAATGATGATGATCCTTTCGTTGTGGTCCGTTTCTTGAGGGATTTCTTTTATTGGCTATTCTGTTCCCACTGTTTTTTCTCTCCTATCTGACTTTTAATTTACATTTTGAGATGCCCAATGGCTAGTTTACTTTAACTAATTGAAATAATCATTTCCATTTTACACAATAGCATTAATTAAATTATATGTATTCTTAAAGGTATATTTTTATCTTTAAATCTTTTAAGTTCTTTTTTTTCTGAAAATTTAGTTTTAAGATACTTTTTTTTCTTTAATAAAGTTTTTTTTTTAATAATTTTTTATCTGTGCAATGTTTGGATGATTTTTAAATTTTCAATTTTTAATTTTTAAAAACAAATTTTTATTTGTGAACATTTATTTTTAATTTTATTTATTAGAATGTAACTGCATGTGTGCACAATAAAAGATAATATTTCTACATTTAATCTAATTAGTAATTTGTACTATATTTATTACTTAATAATCAGATGATGATGATAATGATGATGATGATGATGATGATGATGATAATAATAATAATAATAATAATAATAATAATAATAATAATCATCATCATCCAATTCTTTCATTTCTCATGTGGTATGCTAAAGTATGGTATAATCTGAATAGTGTGGCAATAACAAATATACTCAATTATATGGCAGCAATTTAAATAATTGATTATGACTAGAAAATAATATTATAATAATGAGATATTCCAGTATCATATTCTGAATAACAATTATCATTTAAATATTATTTTCATTTATTGTTCAATTTTAAATTATGTGAATCAGGTCTTGTGGAAAAGGTTTTTATAAAACAACATTAACAAATTTATTTAAGTTAACAAACAAAAATTTATACAATAAATTTACAGTTAAATATTATTAAAGCTAACAAATAAAATACTAAAATCTAAAAATTATATACAAAATTATACATAAAAAAAAAATTAGATTACATACTACCAAAATAGAAAAATCACAAATGTATAAATTTTCACTCTGGCTTATTAATCAGTAATACAGATCCAAACTTTCAATATTTAATTCTCAAAATTATGTTAGATTCAATATCAATTAAATAAGTGGAATAGTATTATTTCTTTATTTTTATGAAATATAAAACAAGATATTTTATCTAATATTTTAATTAGACAAAATATATTCTGGGTTCATTTTATTTTCATAAAATATAAGTCAATGAAATAATGTTTATTCATATACTAAAATACTTTGCACGGTACCACTCTAAAATCTTACGTTTACATGTTCAAACAAAAGATATAAAATTAAATAAAATAAATAAGCATTCATAATTACACTTCACATTCCTCACTCTGATATTTCTTGTAAAATATGCATTTCTCCTAAACATTATTGATTTTATGAAAAAAATCGAAAAATACAGAAATAGTCAAGATTCCTTTATTATTTTCATAACCAGCATTAAATATTCAAGATCATTTGTACTTCAACTTAATTCAAACCTATCTTGCCATCTAATTTAAAACAATTCATCATTCTAAGTTTATTCATTATTCTACTGTCAGAATACTAAACTCCATGATGCATTACTAATAAAATTAAGATAGCTATATAATGTATAGAATATGAAAGAATATTTAGAGTAATGACTCAATGGTGTAACGATAAATTCACTAATTCACATGGCAAATAATGTAAAATATTAGGTATGGCTTAATCTAATACCCATGGAAAATAATGTCATGGCTCTTTTTAGCACTTATAGATTATCAAAATACAAATAATCAATACTTTCCATGGAAATAAAATACAATAATACAGGGCTTTGTTAACTGTATCTGTACCATATTTACATTGATATAATATAGGCTAATCTTCCAATCTTCTTGACATACCCTAAAATATACACATCCAGGGTTTCATTTCCTACTCCCCTGTTCACTACCATATAAAAATTCCATATAGATTTAAACAATACACATCATAAAATAAACTGACCAATTATTGCCAATATTAAACAAAATTAGCATTTTATATTCATCAAAACTATGAACATTTAAAAAAATGGTTTCAAACATTTAAGCTCTGCCACAAATACAAATGACTTTGATAAAAATATACTACTAATATTCATATATTTTAAAATAAATATAATATTGTTTTACTTTACAAAACATCTAAAATTGTAATCATTAATAAAGTCATAATGAACTTTATTATCAAAAATATATGCATATTTTTATTTCATAGCCTCATATTATTCAATAAAATTTGTATGTGTTGTTAATTCACACATCCTTATCCACTCATTTCTTCAGCATAATATAAATATTTAAATTCCGAGCAATTTGAAAAATTATATTATATAATACCAAAATAATTAAAATTACCTATGTGATTAAATAGTATTATAACTACATTTGGATGTCTACTGTTCTCCAATATGTAGCAATGAAAAATTATAAATTTCATTCATACAATGCTCATTATAAAATATCATACTTTAAAAAAAATGTTTCCAAAGTTTTAAAATTATTAACCTATTTTAAAATTAAGATTATAGTAATCAAAATGTATATTAGTTCAACTTAGTAGTATCAAAAACAGGTTTATTTAACTATGTTTACAATAAAGAAAAAATTATAAAATAACATTAAATTTGGCAATACATTTATAAACCATTAAATTACTTAATGTCCAATATTAATAAGATTCCATGTGGAATTTGCTATTAGGTGAGGAGCTAACTTCAAATCTCTTTCTTTGATATCTTTTAATTTTTGTAAAAAAATTAATGTTGGATCAGGTATAACAGACTTGAAGATTATGAAGCATCTGACAAACCATAGACAGAAAGTGATAAAACAAGTCTTAATTTTAATATTAATACTTTTTTTTAGAATTAATAAATAAGAATTAATAATAAAATTCAAAGTTACGTATTTCTTCTCATAAGTCTTTCCTTGAAATTCTGCTGAAAAGTTGGGGGGATAACAACTTCTGTGGTTGCTAAGCAACAAGTCTTTGTTCAAAGTTCTTCTCTCTCCCAATTTTCTCTTTCTCAGCGCGTAAATTAACAATAAAAAAAATTTGTTGACTTTTAAATCTGGAAAATTCACAAAAACTATTATCCATCCTGTTGTGAAAAGATGTTTACAATCTACATTTCTGCAACTTTCCTCCAGGTTAATAATAATTTGTTTAATATCAATTAAATATCAATTTAAGGTAAGTAATCCATTCCTTCCGTGCATGTATGTGTCCAACTTCTTTGGCAATAGATGCATCATCCTCGGCAACATTTATTGAGCTCATGATTCCAAATAAAACAGATGTCATATCATTTCTCCATTGTAATCCAATAAAGCACAATAAAAACAGTAAATAGACGAATTTAACTTTCAATACTAAGTGACATTTACTCTTAATAATATATTTTCTTTCAGTAACCATTTTCTTCTTTTAAGGATATAGCAAACAAACAGCAGTCATTATATTTAAATTTTCTCACATCTTTTATATATCATTTTTCGGCAATTATATTTTTTCCATAGTTTATCTCTAAAATTTCTTTCTACACTAGTCCAAATTAAAAATTGTTTTAGAGATAAATATTATTTAAATTGCAATTATTTGAAAATAATGATATAAATATTCCAGAATAACAATATATTATAGTTTATCTCCAATGTCTTTCAAAATTTGAAGATAATTTACATTTCCATCTTTTCCAACATCTTATATTAAAATAATGTCTTTTAAAAGTTATTAATTTTATCAATATAGACATGGCCATTATATATAATATACTCCTAGAGAATAACTGTCTATAATTTCGAAGTATTCCATAATGAAAAATATTTAAATTTTTCACCACCTTGGTAAGAACACACTTCCATTAATCCTTCAGCTTTTGATCACTGATTCACCGATACACCTGACTATAAGTTTCTGCTCCATAAGTTAATGTTGAATTTTAATCAAGCTTTAAACAGTTTACTGATAGGAAATTTAAATTGGTTTACCCACACATATTGTTGAACTAAATATTAATTTTCTTTATCCTTCAGACTTTATAAAATAATATTTTAAAATTTTAAATAATTTACTATTAGGTTTCAGTATATTACAAGCCAATAGTAATATAATTTTATACTATTTAATAATAAGTAATATCTGAAACAAAAATAATTATAATAAAAAGTGTTCTGCCCTAATTTTCACACACTGTATTTATACCCCATTTATTAAGAGATTTGATTGGGTAAATAGAGTCAGACAAACAAACTAATTTACATATTACCTAAATTAAGTAGCTTTAAAATTGAAAATAAAATAATAAGTCATCTTTTAAATAAAAAATATAATAAAATATTTAATTCTTAATTTATTAACTCTATTCAACCAAACAAAAATATTTTAAAATAATACAATTTATTAATTCTTTACTAAGTTATTAAATTATAAGTGAATATTTAATGTATCAATTTTAGTTTATATTTATTAGTTTAAAATATCTTAAAAAACCAATTAAAATATTATTCCAAACTTATTTTATCATGTTCAAATGTTCCCACTTTATCAAAAATTTTAGAAAGTAATTAAAACTTTCTTTGAATTCATGCAAGTATTACACACATATTACAAGTCGGGCAATAAGCTACTTCAGACATAAATGTTACAATTTTTGAAACTTACTGTCTGAAATAGATTAAATGAATATTTAATCTAAAAAGATATATAATATGTAATATTAAATATAATAATAAAATTTAGAATAGTAAATTTAATATTTTGTATAACAATAAATAAAATTAAAATATTTGATACACCATAAAATATTAAGAACTTTAATAAATAATTATTATTTTTAACTTATTTTAAGATAGATTTAGTAATTTATTCAACTATATTTATAACTATATTGTAAACTACTGATTTTAAAAGACTTATTTAATAGAATATTAAACATATTTTCAAGCATAGCTAATTTTAACCTATTTTGCTTACTAAATATTAAATTATTCTACTCTTGTTTTATAATTTTGATAGTTAGAATGGTTTTAAAATATTCTCTGACTACTTACAGATTCATTTTAACAAATTTAAGTCCTTTTAAATCATTATAATCATAATTATAACTCTTATAACTTCCTTAATTAATTTTTTTTTAAGAAATTGACTTTCTTCAGCATACCTAGCCTTAACAAAAGAGTATAATATATATATATATCAGATCCATGTAGCTATCTGGCTTGTTAGGTTGGGTTTGAAGACATTATGTGTCTAAAAAATTCGTGCTTGCAAACTGATAGGAACTTGTTGCATAAATACTTGGAGTTAGTGTTTAGATCTAGTTTCTGACCCCTACCCTTCACTTATAGCAAATTATCTTGAAATCAGCTGATCTGAAGGTGGAGCTAACGAAAGAGATAGTGAATTCTGACTCTTTTGATGTTTATGTAAACAAAAATATGCTTGTTCAGAGGTTTTGGTAAAGCTCCATCTATTGATCATATATATATATAACTATTATTTAAATAATAAATAATTTGTAAATATGAAAAGCTTAAAGTTAAACTGGTCAATAAAATAATTCATAAAATTCAAAATTAAACAAGACTAGCCAAAATTTAAAAAACTAAAAAATTATTTAACACAACCAATGATTTCTCTGCCAAAGCAGACTTTTCAAGTACAAAGGAATACAAAACATATCAAAAAAAAAAACTAATTACAATTCTCACAATTCATACTCACATCTTAATTTAAAAGAACTCTTAAATAAGTTAATTGCTTCAGTATCATAAATTTTTGAGAAAAAAAATATATTCTTCACTTAATTTCATTTCTTTCAAAGAGGACAACATTAGCCTCATTAAACATTTCATTATAGCCTTGTCTCTTTCATAAATATGTAATGCAGAATTATGATGTTTATTGTATATGTCCATGAAAGAGACAAATAACATAATATTATGTTTGAGGAGGCTAATGTTTACTTTTTTGAAAGAAATGAAATTTAAGTAAAAATATAGATTTTTTTAAAAAAAAAATTATGATATTGAAGTAGTTAACTTATTCAAGAGTTTTTTTTGATATTAAAAGTACATGGATATAATTGTGAATTGTAAAAATATTTGTTGATGTTTTTCATATTTCTTTATACTTGAGAAATCTGCTTTGGTAAGGAATCCATTGATTGTGTTAAAGAATTTTTTAATTTAATAAAGTTTGACTAGTCTTGTTTAATTCTGAATTTGAGATAATTGACTTCTCATTTATATAATTTATTTCTTTAATAAATTTCCCATAAGATCAAGTGACCTTTGAACACTAAAGTTAAAAAATGGTAACATTTTGCCGTTCCATTTTAATGGACCATATTGTTTTGCATTTTAAAAATCAGATGTAAATAAAATAAATATGAATGATAAATACTGCAGAGAAAAAAAAGTTATGTACTGAAAGAATGAGTAAGTAACATTAATGCCAAGAATAGAAAAAAGAACTCGAAGTAATTGGCAAGAATGTTTATGACAAACATAATATGACTGTTGTGTTTGGTCTGGATTACAGACCCAACCTACAGAAAAACAATACTAGCACCAGTATTATAATTAATATAATATTCATTATATTTACACATATATATCTAATACAGAATAATATAATTCTATTGTGAACTCTTTGATCCGAGTCTTAACAATCTACTGCTTCCAGCTACAACTGATAGCTTGCCTCACAGATAGGAAGAATGACTTTTCCGGCTGTACCAGACAACTTGCATTGAGTCAGCAGTAGCCTTAGCAGCATTCAGTCCTTATGTGGATTTGCCTGGCTGTGTGGACAAATAGTGTATTGCTATCATAAGAATGCTTACTGATGTTTAGGTTAGCAGGGCTTTTCCTGGAGAATGTGTACCATCTTTGTAGGTTAGACAATCATTCTCTAGTCTTTCCTCCAAATAGCTGACCATTTATAGCAGATCCCTGACCTCACTGAAGCATTCAGATTCAGTGATCATTATTGCTAATTGGCCTGTACTAATCATTAGCTATGTATTTAGCTGTACATCACCCTATTGGCCAGCAGCAAACAATGCTTAATTCCATCAGATAAAAAAGGAATTTAGAAATGTCCATTTCTGAGGGAAAGGAGAACTAGAACAATGACTATATCAATTTACATTCAATGTATACTTTTAGAAACAGTAATTCATTTTATTTATCCATTTAGCAATTCTTAACTTCTGTTTAAACTTCATACAATGGGAAATGAAAGTAATATCTATTTGACAACTACACACTCCAAAGTTCTGAAAGATATATATATTTTTAATCATATAAAAATTCAGCAAGAAAAAAAAAATAGTAGTAATTTGATTTATAACTATTTTAGAAAAAGCTACTATTTTAAAAATAAGTCATTTTATTAAAATCGGAAAAGGATTTGCCCTCATGGGCGCATTTTTATTAGACATTTATAAGGAAAACTGAAAATAAGTGAAACTCCTTTCTCATAGGAATTATACAATAAAGAATAAAACTAAAGAACTTTCAAATCAATTGAAAAAATCATAATAATTGACAGGAAAAGAAAAATAGGCAAATGTCAAAATATCAAAGTTGGATTTTAAATTAACGATATTTAAGAACTATTTTGATTCCATAAAAAATAAATAGAAAGAAAAACTAACTTGATATAATAAAAAAGTATTCAATATTAGATTTTAAATTGGTTAAACATGAGAACTATCTTATAATAATAATCATAAAAATCGACTAAACAAAATACATATATAAAAAAAAGCAGATAAAAATGAGATTAAAAATACTTTTCTACTTAAGTAAAACAGCATTTGTGTATGAGGCAATAGGAATAATATCTTTAATAATTCATATCTTCAGCTTTGATAGAAGAATTCGATAAGTTAGTTAGATCTAAACGAATCTTCTCAGCCACAATTTGAGTTTGCTTTATAAATGTTTTGCTCTTAAAAATACCTCCCCTCCCCCAATAATAGAAAAACTTCCACACAGAATTATTTTAAATGAAATGCTTATTATAATTATCTTAAGACATTTTAAATATAAGTGTAGGTCCAGATTACACTAGGATATTTTTTCAGATTACAAGCAATATTAGATTTTTTTTTTTTTGCTATGGTAGCTTATCTATATCCAGCCAAGGTAGTTATCCAATTCCTAATTGATAAATGGGTATTTAACTACTTTTGGTACAAAGCTAAATTGAGGGATAAAAAGCTTAAAAACATTATTTTTTTAGAAATGTTAAAAAGGTTTTTGCCCTATTTAAATGCTGTTTTAATTGTTATCTTTACTTATAATCAAAGAATCTCTACAGGAGCAAGCCATAACAAAATTATTCCATCAGTAAATTAGATGAACTGTAATCCAAAGATGATAGTTTTATTAAGCTGATAGCATCATCATCTAAAAATAAAAAAAGGGTCAGCAGTACTACCAAAAATTAAACTTCACAATCAACAAAATATAAATCTAGTTTATAACAGCTGTGAAAACTTGCCGACTCTAACTTCGATTAACCATAAAATGCTCATTAGCAGTAAAAAATTCAATTATTATTTTATTATTATTAAAGTATAAGTTTTGCAACCTATTGTACAAAAAAAAATTACACTGAATGACAAATATTCATTAAAAAAACAGAACATTTTCTTCAAACTTGTTATTCCAGGTCTATTAGAAAATGAATTATTTATATTCTGATGAAAACAGAATGTGACTGTAGTTTTTTTTTTTTTTTATTAAGGAAAAAAATGCAGATGACTGAGCACCCGCTACATGATGTAAATACATTTGTGTAAAAGAAATCTTGAGATCATACTACAGTCAATAACCCTAGTCTTCTCTATTTATTCATAAGAGTCTTTGAATTGCCAAGTCCTTTAATTCACAGATCCTTAAAACTTCATCCACGTTGCCATATCTTTGTATAAACCACATCTATGGAATTCATACTTTAATCCGTTTCTGAATTTCTATCGCTTTCCTGTTCTGAATTTTCTTCAAAATTTTCTTCTTGTGAGCTTATTTCTTCATCATCTGTGATTTCTTCCATTTTATCAGTACACACAGGACTAGTACTACTTTGTTGTTGCATTTCCTTTGGACAGCCATCTACTTCCTCGCTTCCGGAACTGTCACTATGAACCTCATCGCTCCATTGCTCTTCTACATTATCAAGTTCTTCCACTGGATTATCAGACTTTTCTGAGATAACCTGCACTACTTCACTTTGCCTACTTCCAGAACTGTCACTACAAGCCTCATCATTCCATTGCTCTTCTATGTTATTGATTTTTTCCCTCTGGATTATCTGCCCTACTTCATTCTTGCTACATACATGCCCCTTCCAAAAAAGACATGCCCCTTTAGATTCAACAATACATTTGAAGATCATGGGATGAGCTAAAATATCATGTTCCATTACCTCTGCATCATTGACTATCTGATCTTCTGATTCAGTTTCCATCTCATCCCCTGACTCCTGTTGAGCGAACTTCTTCTTCTGTCTTCTTTTCCTTTTTCTCTTTCTTCTTGAGAGACCCTTAGTTTTCTTTTCTTGCTCACCACACAGCTCAATATTTGAGCCCACAACACTATCCTTATTGGTTTGCGAGCCAGAGCCATTCTTAGTTTTCCTTTTGAAACTTGCACCTTGTGTCATTTTACCCATTTGAGTTGAACCGTTATCACTTAGTTCTGTATTACTGAACATGTTACCTTCTTTTAATTGACCAATTTCTTCATATGTGCCTTCAGATTCTTCAGATTGTATTAATTTGGAATTAGTCAGTTCTGCCTGTGCTGATTGTTTCTTTATCTCTTTGGCTGTATCTGTAGCTTGACTTGCATTTATCCCATCTTCAAATCTACTGTGCAAGGTTTCTTGTTTTTCCTTATAATGTAGCTTATTTGTTTTCACTTTATCTTTTAAATGAGATTCTTGTAATTCCAGTTCTAATTGTTGATTTATAAGTGAAGGATTGCTCGATGTTATTGTACATTTGTGGAATCCACTATAGCTTTCCCCACATTCTGTGCATAAACTTTTTGGACAGGCCCTAATTAAATGGCCAGTGTCTCCACATCCATAACACTGTGGTTGAATTCCTCAAATTACTATGTTTATCAGGCTTTTATCAGCCTAATTGTAAATATTGCATTATTGGATGGCAGCTGAATCCCTGCTCTTCTTTCCATTAGGAAAGTGAACCATTTAATATAGCCAAACTGTACTAATAGTCCATGCAATTCATCTTTTCTAACTGCCACATGACAATTCTGCACCATACCTGTTATCAATCTTGATCTTTCCAGGTCAATTTTCACTAAATATTTTCCATCTAGAAACATTTGAGATATTTTGAATCTTTCTTTGGCTAAAGTGTTCTCAAATTCTAGTGTGACATATTTTTTGTTAGGGTAATAACAGACCCTTCTTATTGAATCAATGATATTTAAGTCCTTGATTAAGACAAATAGCTCATTTATTGGAAATATGAAAAGTTCACATTTTTTATTTGTTGTGCTCAGTGTTAAAGTATACTGATTCTGGAAGCTAAGAAAGGAATTAAATAATTTCTTGAGGAATTCTATTATTAAGTTCATCATTGACTGATTGAAAGTCTTCTGGAATTAAATTATTTCTATCCTGATCAGAGTTGTTCATACTTGACTCAACATTATGATATATTAAGCCATTCTCAAATTTATTCTCATGGGAGATGCCAGCATGATTAGTTTTCCCATACTTTGCATTGTTCAGATTGATTTCATGACCTCTGACGACTAACTCTAGCTTTTTCTCAAGGCCCATAACCCCTTGCTCCATTTGAAAGCCATTGGCATATGGGGTTTTGAAACCTTGCCATTTGGAAGTCTTAGTATCCTTCTTAAATTTTTCTGCAAACGTTGAAAGTGTTAGTTCTGCATTATTGCTCTCACCAGCAGGTTCAACTAGATACTGCTGGGCTTCTGTAACTTTTTTTCCTATTTTTTTCCAAGCTTTGGCTTTTAATTGTCATGGTTTTGTCTAGATAATTACTTTGTGTACTTTTCCTGAGCTTTTTAGTTTGTCCTTTGGTATTTATTTTTGCGTTGATCAATGTAGAGTCTCTTTGGTGATATTTGTCTTTGTTTCATTCCAGTTCTGCTTCTATATCATGAATTTGGAGCACAGCGCACTCTCTTGTGACAAAATTCCCATGATTTTTCATTATCGTTTTAGATTTTAGTAGTTTTGTGACGGATCCCCCACAACTTTATTTTCCAATAGATTTCCATGAAACTTGGCAGTATCATTAATATTTAGCTTAAGTTTCATTGTATCAACTTTAATTTGCTGTATCTCAATATTTTCATTGATCTTTAGCCCAATATCTACCGTATTTTCGATACCATTTGAATTTTCCTTTAGAACAGTTTTTTTCTCTCAAATTTCATTTTTTTCTAAACTTCCTTTAGTTCTTTCACCTCTAAACATCTTTCTGAACTATTTTTAATTGATTTAGGTTGTTGAAATACTTCCAGAATTACTTGATCACTTCTCAATATGTCATTAAGTTTAATACTACTGAATGCTTGCTTATTCTGATTTTGACAGTCAGCATCTATCTTGGGAAGGTTATAAAACCTTCTCTGTAGCACTTAATCAATTTTGGACACTTAATAAACAAATTAAAAACTAGAAAATACTCTGCTACAAGATTGTAACTTAATCTTGGGTCCTAGAATAATTGAAATGAAATCTTTTAAATTTTTTCTTATAATACTTTGAACTTCTTCTTGAGCTGATGTGAGAGTCTTCTTACTTACATCATGATATTTAGCAGCAAATCCAAATGTGACTGTAGTTCTAAATGAAAATAAAACAAATGACTATATAATTCCATTTGGATTTATATCTCAAATAGATGTAAAGTTTCATTCATTTATTATATCAGGTTTTCCATATTATCCAGATAATAGGAAATATGTTTCATACTTATAAAACTGAATGGCTACTTTAGCAATCATATCTTTTATATACCACTTACCTTACGCCTCAATTTTACTTTTCACAATGTTAAGAATACAAACTTATGGATCACATCACAAAAACCTTGATTTCCAATGCAATAGTATGATTCATTTTTTTTATGTTTGTAAGACTTAGCCAATTAAGATTAAGACTGTGGGCTGGGAAATCAAACCTGGCATGTTTGTTGTTTGAGATAAACAGGGTTATATATTGTGCTCATAAATTTGTCAGTCAGAGCTTAAAAATAGTTTTTAAAAAAAATTTAAATTTGTAGTAGTCTATACTATTTTATATTAATTTTATAAGTAAAATAAGTCTAAACTTGTTAGATAGAGTGTTTATAAAGAAATTTAAAGTATTTCAAAGTTATTTTAATATAATTTAAATAATAAAAATGATATATTTGATGTTATTTGAAAGATAAAATTAATTTATTTTTATTATATTTAACTGATATGATATTAAAACAATAGTTTAATTACAGTATTAAATATTATATAATACATCTAGTATATTATAAATAATTTTAGTTATTTAAGTTAGTAATTTAAATAATTAGTAATTAAATTATTCTAGAAGGTTCTAAAAAGATGCCACACATTTTGAAAGTGTGTGCATTTGTCTCTAAGCTTTCATGTGTTAAGCAGAAATATTAATTTGTAGTTTCTTGTTAACAAAATTAGAAACATTAAAATGTTGCAAATAATATTTTAAAATTAACAATTAAATTTATTGTATTGTTTAAATAATATTTTTTGCTTTAAAATTAATATTAAGTTATTAAATATACTTTGATCATTTACATTATTCTATATTATAGAAATATTTAATAAATTCAATATAATATAAAAATGATGAGTCATAATTTAGAAAATTATTTTGTATGTAAATTAGTATTTGATAAGAACTTGGAATTAACCAATGAGATTAATGAATAGGATAAGTATAAATATAGGTGTTCAATCGGACTAGGTAGTAGTAATATTTTTTGTCTAATCGGGTCATGTTTTAATCCTGTCTTATTGTACTATTTTTCTGACAGCTTTCTTTGTTTTCACTAGATTTAAGCTTTTAACTTTCATTTTATTAAACCTTTATTATTTATCAGAATATAATAAATTTGATCTCATTTGATAGATATTTTTGTTTAGAAATTAAATAAATTTTAAAAAATCACATTTGACTTCTGGAATTATTTTAAAAAATATATTTATTCAAACAAAATGTAAACACTTCATCAAATTTCAGGTGGAGCCATTTCAGTTTATAAAACAAATGAAATCTTCATTGTTTCACATTTGATTTAAAAATTTGAACAAATTTTTTTAATAACTACTAAATCGATCAAATTATGCTTTAAAAGTTTACAATTTTTTTGCAATTCTTATGATATTACTAAATATAATACCAATCAGGTGAATGACATAGACAGCTGTGTTTCCCGTGATCATAATCTCTATAGTAACAATATTTATAAAAAAATATTCTTTTATATTTAAAAATAAAACATTTTTGTAAAAAATGAATATATAATAACATTTACTTTTCATTTTTCATCCTTATTACATAATTCCATTACCAATACAATCAGAAACTTGCCAAAAAAATGAAATTTTTACATAACCATATTTTTTTCTCGACAACCACAATATTTTCTCAAAGTGAACATGCAAGGTTTGAGATCACAAAATATATAATGGATATCCATCATTGGCAGAACTTGTGATCATTTGTTGGACCAACTATTAGCTTTTCAGGCTATCTATTGATTTTTTTTTGTATTAAAAATATTAGAAAATAAATATACATGAATTTTAAGGCCACAAAAAAAAAAAAAAAAGCTTTGCAAAATTTTCAGCAGAGAGCAAAAAATGCAAATTTAAATTTTAAAAACTGAAACGCAGCTGTAACATCTCAAAATCTGTGATGGTTAAAGTTGTAATTTTTAAAAAAAAAAATTTTTTCTTTCAAAGTTAAAAGTATAATATTAAATAGTTATTTTAATGTACTCAATATTTGAGTAAATTAATTATTTTCTATCAGTAAAATTTCACATTGAAATTTGATGAATACCATGATAATTTATGGAAAATAATAGTTGTCATTGAAGAATCAGCCTAATGTATCTTAGAGGTTGTAAGAATTTAAATCACATGACCGAAAGAAACTTAAGAATTTGTAAGAACTTTGTTTAATGTTTAGTATTTGTAGAATGAAAGAACATTTATATGTAATAATTTTGATAAACTCTTATAAATATAAACTGTCAAGAAATGTATGTTATAAGTATGAAAAGGATATTTGTTGAAAGTTATTTAACCAGCTTTATGTATTTTAAAGGAAGAAAAGGCAGAACAAATGATATACGCAATTGAATTAGATATGTATGAAGGAATCTTATAAAATATGAATATATTTTATAATATTTGCGAATGTGGATAAATATGTTATTACTAGTTTATTTTAAGAGAATGACTTGAATGAATATTATGTTTTAAATTTGTGTGTAACAAAATTGAGAGAACTTTATCTTTTTAAAGAAAGATTTTATTTAAAATAAAAATGAATAAATTATACATCTTAAAAGATTTTACTATTTAAAAAAAAATGAATGAATTTACATTTTCTTTATTAAAAGTGAGGTGAATTGTGATATGATTTTAAAGATTATCATTATGTTATATATAATATTGCCTAGATGAAGAAATTGTAAGAAATTATTGATTGAGATGTGTACATTTGAAAGATAAAAATCTTGAATTTTTAAGAAATATTCTGTGATAAATTATCACCATTTAAATACGAACATATACGTTTATAGGAAAATAAGAATGAAAATTGTCTGCTGAAAAGAAAAATTAACTGATAAATAATCTTATTCTATAAAATGCTTTATAATCTCGTTTAACTCATTAATCAGTGAGTATGCTATATTTTGTCATAAAGTCTGGACTAGCCTAAAAATATGCGTACATGGAAAAAAATATTACTTAATATGATATTATATTAGTGAATGTTTTTATTTTCGAAATATTCATTCTCCTGATAAATATTAAGAAAAGGGATTTAGTAAAATATTTACTCAGTATGGATGGACAATATTTCATCGAGACTTTCAAAGATTAAACTTTGTGATATATTGAAACAGTTGATCTTAGTTCAAGATCGAGTTTCACTGTTCTACCACAATCCGCGTTTCATCCTGCTCTTTTTTTTTTTTTTTTTGTCATATGTATATAAACTATACATATGTTTCTAAGAAGCGTCTATAAAAGTTATAAATATAAATTTTAAATAAAAATTCTTTTATTATTTTGATATTAATATCTGTGAATGCGACTCAGATATATACGTATATTAATGGAGCTTTTATATATATATAAAAGCACAAACAAATATTGTAAATAATTTTGTATTTTTTCTTTAATTATATCTTATTTATTCTGTAATTATTTTTCGTTATAAAACTACATAAAAATTCAAGATAGAAGATGCAATCGCGACTGTCCAAGAGTAATTAAAGGGGTGAGTTTGTTTCATGATTTTAAAAGGAATTTTTAAATTAAAGTTAATGAAAGTAAAATTTAAAACAAAGCTGTTAACATTTTTATCAAATCTATTTCCAATCTGGAAATTGATTTGAATTTATTTTTGGACAGTTGTCTTGCGATTGCATCTCCAGTAACAAAAGAGAGAATATTTCTGTAAATTAAAGAATCAATTAGAGTTAAAAAGTTTAATTAAAAAAAACATTCTTTAAATAACTCAAAACTGATATAAATAGGGCCAAAAATCTATTGGGTCAGAATTTGGTCAATAGTCACTAACCAACTAACTTCACATCTGTTTGGTTTTTAAAAAGAGAAGCCTAAACTGCCTTCCCTTCTGTCTTCAGCTCAACTCTTCACTGTGCAGAGATGTAGCTCCTACCACTCAAGTGTGCCCGTGCCGTCAAAGAACCACGAGGCCAAGAGACATGTTTAAATCAAAGAATGCCACCTGCCACAGAAGATCGCCAGTACTGTATTCCATAGAATCCTGAGGTAACAAGTCTAAAGTCATTACAATTGTATTACATAAATCCTAACTCTTTAAAATTAATGTTTTCTGTATATTTTGAATCTCATTTAACTCATTAATCAGTGAGTATGCTAAATTAATAATCTTCTTTGTATCAATTCTCTTCTATCTAAATAATACTACTGTCAAAACTTTTCATCCAACTCACGCTTCTTATTATTTTTATAATTTAGAGCGGTTATAATTTATTTTTAATGGTATTTTTATATTTTTCACTTAATTTTATTTGTAAATGCCAATCAAACCTAGTCTTATGAACTTCTATATCCTGCTGTGAAATAGAAAGGGGGGGGGGGATTAATGAGTTCTTGTTATTTATTTCTAAATAGCTTGTAAGATTGGGTTTGTATTTTAAATGAATACATGCTTTTAAATAAATATTTTATCATAAGTTTATACAAAATGTATAAATACTTTTCAATCTGGGGTGGATATTGGTGTTCATTAATTTTATGGATTTCTTTATTGATCATCATCACCAAAAAAGGCTAGTGACCTTATTTTATTTTGTTATTTGCACTTTTAAGTACGTGAATTTTATTTTTTTTTAAAATATGAAACAAATAGTATTGATTCAAAAAGAGGGAGCAATGCTCACTTCATTAATTATAGTTAGTAATTTCAATTGCGCTTTACTCAAAAAAAGTGAAGCTTGTCTAAAATATTATTAAAGAGTTATATGGTTAAGCACTTTCAGAGAACTTAAGTCTCCATATTCATAGCCTACTTTAATTGAAGTTTAGTGGTGATTTATGCTTAACTTTTGCATAAATCACCACTAAACTTCAATTAAAGTAGGCTATGAATATGAAGACTTAAGTTCTCTGAAAGTGCTTAGCCATATAACTCTTTAATAATATTTTAGACAAGCTTCACTTTTTTGTGTAAAGCGCAATTGAAATTACTTACTACTCAAAGGTGGAGTAGAAAACTAGTATTTTATTAATTATAGTTTTAACTTTGCATAAATCACCGCTAAACTTCAATTAAAGTAGGCTATGAATATGGAGACTTAAGTTCTCTGAAAGCGCTTAGCCATATAACTCTTTAATAATATTTTAGACAAGGTTCACTTTTTTGCGTAAAGCGCAGTTGAAATTACTACTCAAAGGTGAAGTAGAAAACTAGTATTTTATTAATTATAGTTTTAACTTCTGATAAATGATTTTATCTTACATGGGTCATTATTTTAACCTATCATTATGTATTTGTTAAACCATTTAAGGCTTTATGTTAATATTTAAACCCAATGATTTTATATTCTTATAATAGCATTGTTGGTGTATGTCAGAAATTATTAATAAGCCATATAGGGCTTGATCTGAGTTGCCTGTACTTCATTCCAGGAATTCACGATCATCTTCACTTGTCATTCTTCTCCATAAAATATATATTTATATACTGCTTTGATTCGCCCGTACCTCACCCAGGGGATTTAAAACCTTCCATTTTGTTAGTGTTCTCATTCATAACAGGTTAGGGTAGTTGAACTCTGCATGGCTCTGCCATGATCCAGCCCATAGCAACTTCCTACTGACCTTTCCTTCGGTACTCTCAGCATGAAGCTGGCATACCACCTTAATAATCAGAGAATGACTTTTTTTTGGCAAAGCTGCCATTTTTCTCTCTCTCACTGACATAATGCTAGCACCGCAATTTCCTATGTTTCGTTTCCTAGCCTGTTTGACAAAATAAATCGTAATGATATGTGATAATGAAATGTTTTTCTCTTTGTAACATTTTTCATTGGAGTTTCAGATCCAACTTTAGCATGAAGCTGCCCTCTCCTTTATTGAAATAAGCAATCCCCATATTGATAGAGTTTAGCAATATTTGATAGTTAAATGTCAAAAATGTTTAATAAATAAATGTTTTTAGTATATCTTGACCAGAATGTATCCTTACTTAATTGTTATAAATAAATTCTATAAATGAAAATAAAGCTATGTATCAAATGCCAAGGGCATTCTATGAATTTGTATAAACAGCGAAATTCTATTGTCATATCTTTATATAGCTGGTTTTGAAGACATGTAGATGTCTGAAAATTTCAGATTTTCCACTCAAAAGATAACTTTTAGATAAGTGCTTGGGTTGGGGGTTGGTATTTTTAGATCTAGTGTCTGAACCTATCCCTGACACCTCTCTGAGGAATGCCAAAGCACGAAACCATGGTCAGAGGTTTGGGAAGGGGTTCTTGACAGAGATATTTTAAGTGCTGGCTCTGGCTAAGCATTTATCATAAAGCCTATAGAGGAATTGGCAATCCTCATTGTTTATAACTTACAAGCTCAAGAGATAGGGTCATGTGATCTATGACTCTTATTTTTACTATATCTTTATATGTTTCTTTTTTTTTTTTTAATGTATAAAAGTCCACCAAACCACCCAGATAAATCTATTTTGGTAATATTACATAAAATCCGATTTTTAAATATATGTTATGTATTTAAATGCCGCACTAAATTCATGTCTATCTAAATAAAATAATTGTATCAAGATCGTCAAATATTTGTAACAAAAATAAAGTTCTAAATGCGGGAAGTTGAGTATATATATAAAACTATCTTGAATTTTGTCAAAATAAATATTTATATTTTTAAACTTAATCCAGTTGTTCGAATCTCCTTAATAATATTTATATTTATGAATGTTGTATTAGTTTTAATATTAAAATAATTTATTTTTAAAAATAAAGAAAAAGATAAGTATCAAAAAATTTAATTTTCTGAAAGGTGAAAAATAAAATACTTATAGCTTATTTTATATTCGGATGATCAGGAAAAGAAGGGGATCACCGTATTTAATTCCAATATTTATTAGAATTAAATGTAAAGCAGTGGTCTTCAACCACCGGGCGCAGAAGTTGTCTGTCGGTCCACAGCTAAACTGCAAGAAAGCTTATAATAACAAAATAATAAGATTTTAAATTTTTAATTAATATGAACAATTTTTATTTATTTTTTCATCACATTTATTAAAAAAAAAGAAACAGAACAAAAATACTACAAAATCTAATCAATCATACATAAATTAATTTGTTTTTCTATTTATCACAGATGTTTATGGGGGGGGGGGGGTAGAAAGTTTTTTATTACACAAACTCCAGTTATCTTTTGATAGCCAATCACGGCTGCTTGTCAGCGTTGTTAAAACAATAAAATGTAACGTGACTTTTTTTTGATCTCTTAAATTTTTTCTACTCTCTTTTAATATTTCATTTTTAGTGTTTTTTTTTTTTTGGCTATAAGGCTTATTACCTTTTTTTTAAAAATAAAAACCAAAAAATAAGTTCTGTTTCTAACTTTTGCAAAGTATTTGTCAATACACCCCCACCACCCAAAATATAGTAAGATCAAAACTTTTGACTTTTTCAAGTTTCGTTTTCTTTTTTTTTTTGTTTAAAAATACGCCCACTTTTTTTTGGCCTATAAGGCAATATTTTTTTTAGGCTTTATTTGTATACCGTTAAAATACTCAAACTTTTATTTTTAAAACCAATATCTGTTACTTTTTTTAAAAAATAAAAACAAACAAAAAATAACTTTGGTGTCTATCTTTTGTCTCAGTGTTGACAACGTATTTCTCAAACCCCCCCCCCCCCAATAAAAATTTATCTGTAAACTTCTGCTGGTCCGCGAAATCTTATCCTTACTTTTACTGGTCCACAGGTGTGAAAAGGTTGAAGACCACTGATGTAAAGTGTTATGCATTTTAAATGATACTTTAATTTATATTTCTGTTTCATTTATCATATTGCTTGAATATTAAAGTCAGATAAATCATATTTATATGATTATGAACATATTAATTACTTTATAAAGATAATGTAAAAGTAGGACATGCTTTGTGAGTTATCTAAAGGTATTTAAATATTTTTTTATGAATGCTGAAGTATGCATATATTTTTACAATCTGATTATGAGTTTCTAATATATCATTATGGATAGTAACTGTTTAGATACAATAATATGAAAAGGTTGATCTTTAAATTATCTAATACTATAATATATGTGAATGAATGTATGATAACAATTAATATTTTATTGAAATCATTTGTATATACAATGTTTTGACCCATCTTGAATTTAATATTAGATAATTATTTTGGAATTGTGGTTTGAAGATTATTTTATGTAGCTTGGTTAGTATTTCTTTGCAATGTTAGCAGAAGTATTCAGAATGTGGAAGATAAAGGATAGTGTTCTGGGAAAGTAATTATAAAATGAAATCATGGGTTCTAGAAATATTAAAGAAAAATATTAGTGAATCATATTGTTATAAATTAAGAATTAAAATACAGGTAACAAAGGTCTGTATAGTTAATACATGGACAGTTGCATTCTTTCCATAGTTCAGTAAGAGCTCAAGTAGAAGCCATGACTGGAATTTTGAGTACATGATAAATATGTGACTGTAACCATGATGTTTTTATACTTGTTTGAGTTATTATTGTATTCATATCCCTCATTTTAATCATTATTAATCACAATTGGATATTGCATCATAAATGATAGTTTACAAGATGGTTAGAATAATAACTAGACTGTTAAAAGTTGTAAATTTTTGTAAATGCAAGAGAAGAAAAAAAAATGTTATCACAGAAGTTATTTAATTATTTACTGTTTATAGTGAAAATAGAAAAGGAATGATTTGATAGTCCTAGAAATGTTTGAATGTTAGAGATCATTAAACTCAAACATTAATACATATTTTGTTTGATTGTGAGAAATAATGATGAAAGTGTAATATCTGAATGCTATTATGGTAATAGATTATAAAATGAATAAATAAAAAATGTCAAGCAATATAATTTTTTAATATAATTTGAATTTTCTATGAGAAGAGTGAACTTATAGAAGAGTAAAGTTATAGGATTATTTACAAAATATTTTAAAAAGGAATTAGTCTTATAAAGTCATAACTTAAACATATTTCAGCAACTATATTTTTTTTATTTAAATTTTGCATTGAAATATTAAAATATTATTGAAAGGTAAAATGAAATGCTTTACTAGTATATAAAAGAAGTGCCTAATCTTTTTCAATATAATGTTATATTTTAAGTTTTGAATAAATGCTAATTTCAATTTCAGTTTTGTAATTAATAGGCACTATTATAATTATAATTATTTTCTAAATAATATGAAGCATATTATTAGTTAAATAAATCATATTTATTTATTGTTATTGTTTTATTATAATAATGACAATGGAATATCATTGTTGTAATGATAGAAATAATAATATTGTTATTAACAATGTATCATATATTCTAAATAGTCAGAATAATGGCTATTTAATGTTTGTTTATTTTTATTATGTTTTCTTATGTAAATATTTTAATCTGATTAATTTTATGTTATTTTATATTGTAAATACTTTAAATTTTTATAAATTCCTATTGTTGTAAATATAGTATATTATTAAATCATAATAAAATTGTTAATTTTTTTTTTTTTGGAATTTATATTGTCTTGAGAGTTTGATTTGTCCAAGTGTTTCTTTGAATCTTCATATCCACACACATGATTTATGAAAATTACTTGGATGAAGATGATGATGATTATTATTATTATATTTTAACTTGGTTAATTTATTATATTTAATTATAAAATATTAATTTTGTTAGACATTATATGTTAGAAGTGCATTTTGAGCTAGTACTTATCTTTAATAGTTATTGTTTACGTACCTCGATTATAGATTATTATATTTATCAATGGTTAGCTAGAAACTCTTTAAGTTTGATTTACCTAGATTGTTTTAGCAAGGGTACAATATATATAAAAGAAGTAACATGAGTGTGAAACAGTCAGGGTTAGAGTGAAAAAAGGAGGTACATAAAAACCCGGTCACAAAAAAATGGACCAGCAGAAGACAGAAAAGGAAAGAGAAATGAGCATGATGGAGGTTATCATGAGAAAACTACAAATGTTAGAACAAAATGTGGAATCACAAAATACAAGATAGAATTGAAAGGAAGTTTCAAGAATTAGAACAGAGATTAGGGAGAGAAAAAGAGAGTAGTCAGGGGGGGTAGTATATGGAGAAGAAACAAAGTATAGTCAAAATTGAAGATAAGCTAAGTAAAAAAAATGGAAGTAGTAGATGAGAATCAGGACATCAGTGAAGAAGAGAAAAGTCAAGTAATGAGTATAAAAATAAAAGAAGGTGAGAGGTCACAACAAAATATCCTCAGGATCAGAATAATGTGAACCAATTTCTAAAGATTCAGGTCTTGACTGGACAAATGGGAGAAGCTCCTGTAGAGTATTTGAAAAACTTATAGCAATATGTTGGCATCAACCCAATATCTAAAATAAGAAAAATGATGATCATAAGCAAAATAGCGGTGAGATAAATAGCAATAAGATTTAACAAAAATGATTGTGGCCTAATTGGAACCAAAGAATCATAGAAAAGAAGTTGGTGAAACAATACTGATATGATAGATGGAAGCGAAGAATGGCGACTGCTTTTTAAGCTGACCTATGACTGAGAGAAAAGGTCATGTCCATCGACAGAAAAAGGATGGCCAATAAGCAAATCACCATAAAAAAATGTGTATATAAAAATATATATTCTGAGATTAGTTATGATTTAGTGTGTGTGTTTAGTGTTTATCATTAATTGTTATGTGGGGTAAATATGTAGATTCCAATATATAAGAAAGTAACAAATATGCATATATATATTTTTGCTTTTGAGTTTAGAGAGTTAGATAGATTGTGGCTATGGGAGTTTTGGAGAGGAGTGGTCTCTCAATTTTGACAGTGTATGGTGGGATTTTGGCTGCTAGATCGGGTGTGTTGTACATTGCATACAATGTATGGTGGCTCTTAAGTCCAGATGTGGTATTGACCCAGGGTGAGAACCTATATAATTTCCTATGACGCAGATGATGAAAGTCTGCCATTAACCTAAAGTCTTTAAGACTCTGAGATGAGTATGGCATATAGATATTGCACTACCTATAAGATTCCAGAAGTGAGAAAGGTCTTGTGTGATACATATTTAACCCCAAATCTTGTAACAAAAGTTGGGTATCACCCTGAATTTTCCCACTCCTAAGACTCAGAAGCAGAAGAGTGTAGTAAGGATAATTCTTTTCATTTATTTTATTATTTTCTTTAGGGTTGTGTGGCCAAGTTTAAGCCAGTGGGAAGTCAACTGTATATTGTACATAGCACATCATGTACTTGTTGTTTGTGGTCAAACCCATTGTTGTATTTTTAGGTTGGTGGGTTGTTTTTTTTCTCTTTTGATATTGGAGATGCATTGTGTAGACAAATGTAAACAAAGAGTCATGGTTTAAATAATGATTCAGAAATAAATCAAAGGGGGATAGTAGTTTTTTAAAAAAATGAATATTTATCATTCTAAAAAAAAATTATTTAAGATTTTTTTTTGTTTTTGCTAAAGTTAAAGCCATCCAAACATGTAGATCATATCTGAAGGCTTCCAAATGAGAGGGGTATTGTAACAGGAACTAGGTTTGAACCCTGTTACAAGTTAAAGGGATTCTAGATAGTCATATATACCTGCAGATGCGGTAATCATATATACGTTTATTTGTGGCAAAGAAACTAAATAGTTAACCAAGATAGGTTTAAGGGGATTTTGTGCTCATTTGTTTTGAAGAAGTATGTATATATATATTATTATGTAACCCAATGTAAAAAAAAGAACTTTCTGAAAAGTGTATAATTTATATTTATGTATAATTTTGTTTTATTTTAAATTTAAAAAAAATGTCCATGATGAAAATAAAACGGTTGTTATTTACAAAATGATATTTGCAATATTTATTGTATAAAGTTATTTTTAAAAGTTTTGAACGACTATTAAGATAAAAACTGGCTAAAAGGTTTTCTTTTGGACAAAAAAATGAAAAGACAAAAAAAGCCAGATCTGAAACAGTGGTATGAGGACTAAGTAGATGAAATAGGATAAGAATAAAAATATTGAACATTTTGGGGAATTATGGGAAGGATTGTATCGGAGAAAAAAATAAAACTTTTGAAAATAAGAGAGAGGAAAGATATAAATAAATAGAAAAAAAAATCAAGAAATCATATTATTGACTGATTATTATTGCCTTGTGAATATTGACTGCTGTTTATTAATTACTATTCTGAGTAATTGACTTATGCTATTGGAAGAAAATTATATGTGAACCAGCTTGATGATATGGAGGTAAAGATCTAAACATGTGGTGCTTTATCCCACTGCTCCATGGAGGAAAAAAATATGCTATGTGGTTCTCAATCGAAGTTGAAGTCCGCATCCAAATCCATTCATCATAGGATATTATAGCTCATCACTGTTTCATAGAAAGTTTCAAAATAAAATCATTTAAAGCAATCTCTATGGCCATAGTTTTACCGAGTACGCTTACTTTTTGTATGTATATCAATTTCAGTTTCCTGGGGACTAAAGGTAATCAATTTGTTATTTTTAGTGTTTACAGTTAGTAGTTTTCTATATTTGAAGTCATGTAAACAACATTAAAACAAAATAATTAATCTTTATATTAAATAATAATTTCTAACAGTTAAAAATATATATGCTTGCATTTTATTAAACAATTGAGCACCATTATTTAGTTTCTTATTTCTATAATTGTTCGTTTAGTCAAAATATATGTATGCATTATCAAATGGTTTAGGGTAATGTATTCTGTTATTAACACATCTCTGCCAGTATGAATACTACCTGCCCTGAGTTAGCTAGCTAATGGTTGGGCTTACCATTAGTGCATTATCATCAATCTTATTAATCCATCAGTATAATTCTTATGTAAAATATAGGATTGGCACTTGGAATTAGATAATGCTGATGTCCATAAATATGCCGAGCAGTGAATATTGATTAGAGATTTTAAAAGATTAATGCTGAGTATATATATCAATATATCATAGTGTGTGAATTTTTTTCTTATGGGAGATGAGTTTTAGAAGAACTTATTTCAAGGTCCATGGTTACTATAAAGTCATCTCATTAATTTATAAATGATAGGTTTAATACAAATAGCGTATGATCAACCATGACAATTGACTAAATATAGTTGGATCAATTAGAAGAAGAGTCAACCACCACCCATTACAATAGATAATTATATAGTGAGAATGAAATTAAATAGTAAATTATTGGAGAATTTTAATAAAAGTGGAAGAGATGAGAGTAAAACATTTTGGAAATGTATTTAAAAAAGGAATGTAGAGGAGAGAAAAATAGTATTACTAAATGATGAGGAAAAAGAGTGTGGCTCTATGTGAAGGACAGAGTAATAACAAATATAAAAACACATAGTAATGGAAATATTAATTTTACAGAAAAATGAATTGAATGAGGCAGGGAAGAAATTAAAAAGTGGAAAGGCAAGAGGTTTAGATTGATGGGCAGCAGAGATGGTGATGAATTTGGGAAATAGGGCAAAATTAATCCCATGATCATGTTTTAGCAAAATGACACAGGAGACAGAATCTCCAGCTAGCTGGAATAATACAAAAGTAAGGCTATTATTTAAAAGAAAGGGTAAAGATCATAGAAAAATAAACAATTATAGACTGATAGCAGTAACATCAGTATTATATAAAGTTTTTGCATATATGATGGCTGGAAGGGTGGCAAAATGAAGGAAAGAAAATAAAATAGTGGGGGAAATGTAGGAAAGTTTTAGAATGGATAGGTATATAGGGGATAGTTTATTTGTAATTACACAATTTATAGATATGAGTAAGAATACTGGTAGATAGTTATATATGGTCTTTATAGATATAGAGAAGGCATATAATAGAGTGAATAAAAATAGATTATGGGTAAGTTTAGTAAATTTGGGAATGACTGAAACTTTAGTGAAACTTATTAAGAGATTGTATGAAAATAATTACTATATATATATCATATCAATTAGGAAATATGGAATCAATTAGAATTAAATATGGGGTGGGACTAAGGCAAGGAATATGAATTTTGTTTTTGTTATATTTGAGAGAAATGGAAAAAACAATAGAAAGACTAGGACAAGGATTAGAGATTCCAGTAATAGATGGCAAGGAAGTATATAAATTATCAGGTCTTTTATTTGCTGATAATATCTTCTTGTGCACAGAAAGTAAGGAAGATATGGAAGTCATGCATGCTGAAGATATGCACAGGAATGTGTAAATATATGAAAACTAAATTTAGTGAAAAAATCAAAAGTAATGATGATAAATGCTGGGGGAAAAAAAGACATTTTTTTTATTGGAGAATATAAAATTAAAGATGATGAATAGGTATAACTATTTAGGAATCATCTTAAGTAATCAGAGAAATTGTTTGGATGAATGGGAGAAAAAATTGATAAGGGAAGTCAAAAAAAGAAAGGGATTGATAAAGAAATTAGCAGTGTTTTCATATAACAAATATGATGTAGCAAGAATTGTGTGGAAGAGAGTGGTAGTAGCAGGCTTAACTTATGGTAATGATGTGTTATGTGTAAATAAAGGGATGTTAGATTACTTAGAAAAGAAAAAGGAAGACATGCATTAGATCAGATGTGCGGATGCAAAGGAACTACTCAAGGAAAAATGGGATGGCCTAAGTTTCTATATGAGAGATACAAAAAGCAAAATGAAAATATTCAGTAGATTGCAATTTATAGATAGTAAGAGAATATCCAAAAAGGTATTTAATTAGGTTATGAACAAAGAACAGGCAACAAAATAGATAAGAAAGATAGTATGATATGCCAAAAATTTGGATAAATACTTTATGTCAGTATATTTGTACAAAAGATGGGATGATTGTGTTAGAAAAATTATTGAGTATTATAGTGGCAAAGATTGATATAGAAGAATAGATGCATTAATAAAAAATAGGGAGTTGGAGAGATGGAGAATTAGTTGGAGAGTAATTTGAATATATATAAAAGTAAATAGAATATTGATTGTGAATTTATTTACAATAATAGCAAGAAAAGTAGTTTACTATTTAAGGTTCGAACAGGATCATTAGCAACAAGGAATATACACATAAATGGAGAAATATGGATGATTTATTCTGCAAGTTATGTAAGGAAGACTGCTAATTGGATATAAATGTTTACAAGCAGAAAAGGTACAAATAATGAAATTGTGGGAGAATAAATATAAACAAAGTGATTATACAGAAAGTGTGTTCTTGTTTTTTATGGTGGTTTTAGTTAAAGATAAGGTGGATCTAAATATAAAGGCATTGAGTGGACAAAAATGATATTATGAAAATGGGATGGAGCAGGATATAAAAGAATATGGGAAAAACCTAGAGTGGAGCATGAAAAGGGAAGGTAATGTGGCTAATAGGTTCTTTCTGGGCATAGTGGCTGCTAGAGATTCCTGACTTCAGTAAAGGAGAAGCCATAATGCATCACATCCCTGAGTCCATAATTTACTTTAACATTAATATATGAATAACATGTCCATATATTGATTTATGTAGGTGATGAATGAAAACAATTTTATGAAAATATGATACTAACATTTGATGAATTGTATCATAAAGACATTATTGATTACCCTGGAAGAGAGTGAAATATTAAAACTAAAGTAAATCATGGAAGATAGAAATTAGCTTATAGGAAAAGTTTTGAAAAAAAATCATAATGAAAAACATTTGGAGTATATATTGAATTATGACATAATTAAAAACATATTGCCAGATTAAGATCATAGCATTGTAATTCAGTTAAATTTCAGAAACTAAGGCAAAAAAAATATCAAAGGTTTAAGATAAAGTTAATATTAAAGTTATAGCAGAGAAAGAAAAGACTGCCTCTTACAAGAACCATTGAAACTGGTATAGAAAAGATACTTTCTAGGAAGCATAAGGACTATTCAAAATGTGCAGTGACAATATAATGTGAAGTGTGATAAATCAAAAATTACATTTTGCTCAAAATTAAAAATACAATAAATAAATTGCAGAAAAATAAGAATGAATAGGTTAAAAAGTAGAAATCTGGCAATGATAAAAATATATGAGAAATGATCAAATATAGTGAAGATAGTTTAGTTTTAAAAAATTTATACTGTGATATTGCAGAAAAAGAAAATACAGTATCTAAAACATGAACTAAAACATTATTAAAGTCAATTTCAAAAAGAGAAACAAGATAAAGTATAAAAATTGTGGAAATACTGATATTTTAAATCAAATAAATAATGAAATAATATTCTAGATATCAACAATAACTCACAAGCTGGTTTGAAACTGTAACAAGCTTAAGATAAAATGATTTAATTTCAACAATTGTATTTATTAAGCATTAGCAATTCTCTTCATACAGTAGTGCCACCCAGTGCAAGCCATAGTAATCAATGGTTGCTAGAAGATTTGTTCATCAACATCCAATATCTCCAGATTCATTTCTAACTTGAGGCCTACATCAGTGAGGAGCTTTCGATCTGAGAGCACTGCCTATAAATCTTTGAATCTAATGCAAACTTCTAGCAAACACCTTTTACCGTTTTAGTTAACTATAAAGCCATGAGCTCAAACTTAAAACCACAATAAAAGTTTCCTATCCAAACTAATTCACTTGTATAGTCATATAAATCTGAAGCCATTTTAATGTCTATACATTTTGGTGTTCTTGGTTTTTTTAATAATCTCAGTCACCAACATCCTTTGGCCAGAAATGATGGTAATGTAATGCTTTATTAAGCATGTAAAAAGCAATAGATAAAATCAAAGAAAAGAGTGAAGACGCATTCACAGAGAGAATGAAAATCATTAACTTCTATGAATAACATACTTTGCTGAAGGAGAGAAAGCAATGTTGAATTAGTATTAGCTATTTTTAAAATGGGAAATAAAAAGTAAGATTGTATATAAACATAACTAAAGCAAAAGCAAACATGCTTGAGAAGAGGAAAACCAAGAGAAAATCAAAATCAATATAAGTAAACTTGATAAAATAAAGTTTTGGTTAAATTGGAAATAAATACTAATAATCTAGAATGCAAAAAGGAATAAACATAGCCAAAACAAAAACATGTTTATGGGGCATTAAATAATATTTAGAAATGTAAATAAAGTAAGCCATTACAAACCAATTGAGACATATTGGATAAGTGCATGTATTCTAATATGTTATACAAAAGTGAAATATCCTGGAGATGATCATAGAAGTAGAAAGGCAGAACATGTTATTAAAGTTATTTGAGAAATGATTAATTGTTAAGAGTAGCCAATAAAGAATTAGATGTAAAAATGAACTGGGGAGATATTTTAAACAAATTCATACAACAGAAAATATAACTGTTTCTATTAAAACTAACTTTTAATACTGCCTATAGCACAACCGAAATGAATCTATAAAATATGGACTGATAATATTAAAGAATATTTTGAAGTTAGCTTGCATTCATATAGCTTTTTGTAATAGACAGATAAAATTAGAGGATTAGTGGAAAAAATGTATTGCATAGACAGTGAATCAATATCTCCTAGTGATGCTTTGTTTTTATATTGTTTAAATAAAGTAATAGTGATTCAAATTAATCTTTGTTAAATAATACTTTCTATAACCAATGAGATCTCTAGATTATTTGTTGTTGTTTTTTCCATCATGCTATACTATATCCATTGATTTGTGAAAGAACAACATTTATTACATATCTCATATCTGCATCCTACTATATTTTATAATAAAGTAGGTTTTTTTTTTTTTTAATATCAAAAAAATTTAGTTATATGCCCTTTAATAATAGAAGGAGCTTCATTATAAAATTACAATGATACAATAATAACAAAAAATAATCAAATGGTAAGTTACTCAAAAGATCATGTGACATTATAGAACAACAGATGCACTTGATTGACCCAACTAATTTTTCGGTTTATTTTTCGCAGCTGTAGATCGACTACAAACTTTCAGTTTTTCAGTTTGTCACTCTTACTGCTATTCTAAATCGCGCTCAGAATCTATGCTAGAATAAATGATGCTAAAAAAAGATAAGCCAAAGTAAACTACCGTCAGCAATGCCAGAGGTAAATATTGCCGTTATTCCAATTTGTCTTCAAATGATATTCTAAAAGAAGATAACGCGTTTTACCGACTTGTTTGTTTACAATTTAATTAAAGTTCACTAATTACAAGATTGGATGAGTAAAATAATTAACACTATTAAATTAAATTATTTAAATCTACTGTTTTGGAAATGTTTCAAGTTTATATAATAATGTTGTTTATAATATAATTTATAGCAATATGTAATTAGCAAACAATTATATCGTAAACACGTACCTAAATTATTATGATCGATCACTAATGAAGACTGGACTGCTGAAAAAATAATCTAATCCAAATCATTAACACTTTTATCCTTATACTAGAGGCAACCTCATACCAGTTCAACTGTTTAATTGAGGATCACATGATTTAAAAAAATTCTCACATATTCCAAGCATGCAAACTATGGTGGTGAAAAATAAAACCAGAGTTAAATAAAGCTCAAGTCTGTTTTATACAATTAATGAGGATATCATACCATCTGACAATCACGTAAGCGGTCATAAATATTTACAAAAATACATTTTTCACTAGAAAATGTAGAACTTTCATAACTTTTTATGTTTACAAATTCGTCGAAAATATTTAACAACTTTTGTTTTTATTCATCAGAAAGAAAAAAAAGAAATATAAATAACCCTTCATTGAACATAAAATGCAAGTAATTTTTGTGAACAACCCTTAGTAGCGCCAGCTAAACTACTAGTTCTTCATAAAAATTATTAAGAAAATAAACTAACATTCAATTAGCAATTAAATTAAAGATATGTTTTATATTTACATCTACAATATTAAAATATTTGTAAATAGTATAGACTCTTGAAAATACTTTGCTTTAAGACTTAATTTACAGGTTTTTAAATCAACTGAAGTTGAAATAATCCATCAAACTAACCAGTATTAAGAAAAGACAGCGTCATATTGTGATAGTCTGTTTTAAACGGTAATCCTCCTTCCTTCCAACCTCACTGTTTTTCATTTTTTGTATTGTTTGATTAACTTTTGGAGTATTACTTAAACGTAAATCTAAACACATCATTTTTTAACACTAATAAAATTATAATGTAAATTTAATATTTACAAGTGGTAAATTTTATGTAGTATTTCTTACTAAACGGTAGTGATTTTAGGCATTATCTATCTATCAGAGTTGAAATGATGTTTGTCAACATTCAAATTAAATAATGCAAATATATATTACACTTCAATTAATTAATTTTTAATAGCAATCGGAGATACAAACAGATCTCATTTTGAATAAATATAATCATTAAAAAAAAACAGAATTGTAGTTTATTTGATGTCAATATATATATACATTAATATCGCCACTATCCCAGCCCTGATTAACTTTAATTTCTAACTACTGTTCTCAGCTCAGTTAATGGAAAATAAAAAATTAAATACTATTTTAAAACAAAATGCTGCCAAATAAATAAAGGAAAATGATAATTTAATTTTAAGTCATTCAGATATCCTGAATTACTTCAAATTTAATTACAGTATATCCCATTGGCACTAAATTTCTGACTTATTTTTCTATCTTCAGTGTTTTTAAAACAAAAACAAAAAATTATATATATATCCTCACACACACCCCTAAGAAAAGAAACAAAAAGAAACCTTTAGCTCATTGTCAAGCCATTCATCAACTGGCTCAGAGTATTATGATAATTGACTCATTCATATCATGCTGTTAGTTATTCTTTTCTATTTTACCAAGGACTTTTTAAAATGGATTCTTTCACAATATAGATAAAAATAAAATCAGTTTATCAATTGGATTGAAGGGAGTATTTATATTCTCTGGTCAAAGGCTGGTTGGAATTAGATCCAATGCAATTGGGTGTTGCACGTTGTTGCAAAGCACAAAGATGCTTCATCAATGGGGTGCCATGTTGGCTTGATGATTTATAAAATTTATAAGTAAATGAAAATATTTAGATTTCCAAATCACTCCTCTGATTGTAAATGTTTTTTATTTAAATTTAAGTGGATTATTTTTACATAGTCTTGTGACAATTGCTCAAAATATACTGCAATACATATTATTTACTCCACTCTGTGCTAAACCAAATAGATGAATACCACATCACTATGATAATTAATAAAATTTGTATGTAAATGAATATTTTTAGCTTTCCAAATCACTCCATTGTTAGAACCACATTCTGATTGTAAATATTCTTTACTTAAATAAGAGAGGATTATTTTTTTAGCTAGTCTTGCGACAATTGCTTGAAATATACTGCATATTATATATTATATCATTGAGCCAAACAGATGGCATGTAATAATTAACAAAATTTTATCTCTTAATAAAAATATTTATATTTCTGAATTATTTTTATTTAAATATCCTAATCTATATTAAAAATGACCCATTTCTATTCATAATTCCTTTAAAAATAAGATTATCTAAAAAATACTGCCTCATAATAAATACAGTAATTCTGTAACATATTAGGTAAGTTACATTTATCAATTACATTTTATAAATGCCATCATTCATTTTTTGGTGTACTGCAATGATATACTGTAGCCCTTTGTGGTTCTGGATCATGGGATCATTTCCAGTGATATCTTGAATATATATTTTTTAATATCAATGATATGTTATTGTTTTTAAAAAATACTGATATGTATATATATTTACATGTTTCATAATCTGCTTTTCCTTGGATTTAGACTGTTATGGAGTTTGTTATCTAGCTAAAGACTCATAATCGACTTTTAATATTATCCAAAAATTATTGTTTTTAATTGTGAACAATTCAAATTAAAAACAAAACAGAAATATTTTAAAAAAGATATGCACCAAAATATATAATTCTTAACAAATTTCATTATGTTGATCATCAATATTATAACATCATTTGAAAGCTCTTCTAAATGGCTCCACTATTAGAAAAGTGCTTAAAACATTTGTTATTGAGTGGAACAAATCAAGTGGGGTTTTTTAAAGCATAACCTAATATTAAATAAAAGGTAAATGTATGCTAATGGCTTCTAAAAATTTATTGATTAAACAATTTAAATATGAAAATTTTAAATGTCAAACTGTATAATATACAATTAGATGTGATATGTTGGACTATTTCCTTCATCTATGAATGAATGTCGAATATATAGAAAATTTTAAACTTTATTTAAACTTTCCAAATACAAACAACTTGTTAGTAATATTGTTTGTATTTGGAAAGTTTAAATGAAGTTTAAAATTTTTTTATATGTTCGACATTCATTCATAGATAATGGAAATAGTTCAGCATATCACAATTAATAATATACCATCATCATAAACCTTCAGACAAATGTATAATATGTGTATAATGAAGTATAATATTTATTATTATGATAAAAATATTAATAGTGGAATAGCAAGCTCATAAAAATTAAATAATAGTGTAAATATTTTATTATTGAACTTTGTTAATAGAAACATAAACAAGTTATGGAGGAGAGATTCTGAATTAAACGTTTTAGTCATAATAGGTTTTGAAACAAACCAATAACTATTTTTAACAAACTAATTCGTATGCTGGTTATAGTTGCCATATTACCTAACATTGGAATTTTAAGAATTACATCAGGAAAAAATAATAAGAACAAGTTGAAATGTAAGGAATAAAGAAATGGGTTCATAATTTCTCTTTACGATGAAGAATGGAGCTGCAAGAAGTGAAGCAGCAGAAGAGTCATACATTGAACATTGTATTACCAGAGAATCAGCCTCTAAGCATAATAACGAGCCTTATACAATACCCTGACTATATGTTTTTAGTTAGCTGAATGGAACCATGTAGATTGTAAAAGTAGGTAAATTAGAAATAGAATTACTTTCATTTGTTTGATCATGTTAATCTTTCTTGCTATACAGATAATTTTTATTTGACAATGGAAATAATAACTGAGTTTAAAATTGATTGTAAAAAGATAGAAACTATAAATAGTTGAGTTCATTATCAAGGATATATCTTTTTAAAAATATGGATCAAATTAAACAAAGTTGAAAAAGTCATGAGAAGTAAGAACTTAAGTAAAAGGTCAAATTCTTTCGACTATTTAGTATCTTTATAAATGTGAAAAGTGTTCAAAAATGAAGAAAGTTAAAAAATAAATATATATAATAATTTGCACTATTTTATTTAAAGTAGAATTGATTATTTATAGCCCACATAGTGTAAGACGGTTCTAAGGACCTCAAAGTGCAACAAAATTTTAATATTTTATAAATTTTGAAGAAAACATGATTTTTTTAAAATTTGTGTATATAATTGTGATTTTAATTAAACAAATATGGGTGGCTATTTTTTTAATTCTGTATTAATAAACTTTTTTTTTTTAAAAAATTATTTTATTTTATTTGTGGCATTATTTATTTTCACTAACCCTTAAATAGGTAAAAAAATTTATATTAGCAGAGCAAAGTTCATATGTCTTTCATAGGTTTTCTAGATTAGTCAGCACAATTTAATTAGTAATTTGATTCGTTATTTGTTAAAAATAGTTCAAATGCATGCTCTTAAATGTATATGTACAGTAACAGAGTGAAGGCTTTTGCAACATTTTTTCATACAGAAACTGTGAAAAAGAAGGCAGTAATTATGGCTCTAATTAAAGCTATATAGACACCCAATTACTGACCAATGCTAGATTGTTTGCTAGGTTTCCTACGAGCCAATTACTTGAAAGAAAAATTCTAAACTTCTTAAAACATTTTTACTCATCCTAGATTTGAACTCCAGTTTAGAAACATGGCAGAAAGATGATGCTACATCTGCATTACAAATCCTACTATTAAATATAGATAACCACATCTTTGTTCTTATTACTTATAATATACAATCATTTTAGTAGATTGATTTTTATAATTTGTAAATTTAGTAGAACTATTTCTCATTTTCTTATTAAATTCACTATCACATGATAGCCATATAACCTAATCAATGGGTGCAATCAGAAAAAGTTTGTAATGAAGCAGCTACACTCTCTCTCATTGTTGCTAATATCCATTTTTTGACAATTGAAATGTATTTATATGTAAGAGTAGAAGTAAACTTAAGACAGTGGTCATATAATTATAATTTAATTACGGAATTTAACCCCTTCACATACTAAAGTATCATATGATCAATGCACCTCATATAGAATGTAAACTAAATAGGGCAAATCAGAAAGTACACCAATGTAAGGATCTATATATGTTTCTTTATAATTCAAAACATTTTGAAACATTATTGATATTCTGTTTACTTATTGCAGTTTCTTATTTTGTGTGAATATATTTAATATTGAAATCAAAAAGTAAAGATAATTAGAATAGAAAATTGAGTGCATATTTTATTATCAACATTTTGATTCATTGTTTTTAGCTTGTTTCATGAATGAAAACATAAAAAAAAACCTGAAACAATCGTCTTTGTATTATAAATGAATTGATTCCCCTATAAATGTATGAAAATGTATATATAATCAACAGAAGAAGTATTTAATGTCTAAGGAAGAAAATAAAATAATTTCATTTAAATTTGATATATTGTAATCAAAGTTTTTCAATTCATGTTTAAGAGATATCATTATGACTACATAAGATTATTGAATTTGAGTTGTGATTTGCTCACTGATGTCATGAGATTATTTATAAAATAGATTCAATTAGTTTAAACCAATTCTCTTCAATAAAATAGAATTTGCATAAGTTTGGATTGCAATTTTATTCAAGCAGCATATTATATTTTTTCTTTTTAGTTATCTTTCTCTCACCTTTACCATATCAAATCAAGTTCCAAATTGCCTGTTGCTAGTGAATTGACTTTTTCAAATGAGGAAATGCCAGAATAACACTGTATTATACACACACACACACCCCAATGACTTTCTGTTATTTATTCTACTCTAGAGCTATTTGTGGTGAGTTTCAATGTTGAATAGAAAGTAGATGATAGTACTATATCCACATTCTAGGTTAGTTTATGGTTGTAGACTATATTTAGTAACAAGCTGAATTACATTTATAGTTTAATTTTGTCTAAAAAATTGATTGCAGTTCTAATATCCAGTGTTTATTCATTTTTCAAATTTAATAAATGGTTCTGAAATATGTTAAATATTGTGAATATCTGATCTTATAAACATAAGTTAAATGTGAGTGCACAAAAATCCTGTAATGTCAGTTAATATAAAAGTAAAGTTATTAAAATATATAACTACTGACCTAATGTTTTAGACATATGCAACTACATAGCTAATTAATTTGGGTTCAAAACTTTAATTTTTTTTTTTAATTAAGCTATTATTTTGATATTACAAAAAGTAAAATAGGGTGGTTAAATTTTAAGAATAATCCTCCTCTATACTAGAGATATTCAACAGCTACTCATTAGATTGAGAATATAGATTACACTACCATTCAATGTCTATTGATCATTCAAGATTGCAATAATTGGTTCTAGTACAGAATTGAGTGAATTAGTGTTTCTAAGAGCATTTTTTTTTGGATTCAAATGTTGATGCATATACTCCTGAGTACTGTTCAGAAACATTCTAGTGATTTTTGTGGTGGATGCAGCAAAGGTGTTGTCATTACCAGACCCATCATTTGCTGATTGATGAAGATCTGAGTGATTTTATTGACCAGTATTTATGTGATAAATAAATTTAATATGTTCTGGTTGTCTAAAAAGATATCAATTTTGAGCCTGAGAAATTTTTTCAAGTTTTATCCAATTGAATTTAAACCCATTTTCAGGAATGGTAGAAAAACATGGGGTTCTTCGTTATACATTAACATGCATATACTATAAAATATCTTTCAGTTTATGGTCAATACAGGGCATAAAATAAATAGAAAAATCCCATCCTTGTAAATTTCCCTTAATTTGGAAGACTACTTTGTAAATAAAAAACTAAAACTGTTATTTAAAACAACAAAATATTTTTATGAGAATATTAAAGGTTAACATATAAATACGAGCAAACTGACAAAACTGTCATCAATCTGATTTATTTATTTTCATTTTTAAATCATTTCTGAAGACTTTAACTATTTGAAAAATATATTTATGGAAAATGTAATAAATGCAATATTTTTTTTAATGCAATTTGTCAAAATAACACATGTATTAAGTCTTAAATTCACAGTCCAGCTGCAAATTCTCAATATATATATTTTTTCAACTTAAATCTAAAAACATTTTTCTTATAAATTTTTAATCTTGAAGAAATCTGTTTACAATATGTTTATCACCTTAATCAATAAAAAGAACTACAAAATTGCCACATGTCAGCAAAAAAGTTATTAAACTTTTTTTTTTTGTAATTCTGCATAGATGCGTTTCCCATATATTGCTATATGTGTTTATGTGACTATTATTTTAAAAAAAGGTGAAATCCTTTCTCTTTAATATTATTAAATCTGTAACTAGTCAAGCGTTGTTAGCCGAGAGGTCATCGCAACTGCCTTGCAAGCAAGTAGTTGGTTGCAGACGGTTGTGGGTTCGCGTCCCGGTCGATGCTATGACATATGAAAAAAAAATCTGTAACTATAGATCACTAGTTAATTAAATTAAAAAGAATGCAATACTTTATTAAAAATTTATTTAATTCATTCTAATTTGTAGCAGCCACTCACCCCCTCCGTCCATGGAATTGATATTTGGTCTAAGACGAGCCACATACTTAAATTTAAAGATAATAGTGAATTTATTATAATATGCATTTTAACACACACATATATTTAAAGAAGTATGTACATTATACGTATATATTGAAAATGGGTACAACATATATACATTGGACATGTATAAATTCTGTATATTCATTGTGAACAAAAAATTATAATGTTATTTGTTTTTTTATTTATTAATTTCTATTTTTATATACATATATCATTGTTTATTTTTTTCAAAGCTGAAAAAAGGAATTTGCCGAGGCCTTAAAGACACTCAGCAGGGCAAATTCCTGATGTTCACTTCAGTAAGTTCTTATCGTGGCAGTTATTATTAGTAGTATATAATTGTTCATATAGCAAAAAAATATGAATTATCTGCTCATCAACAGGGTGAGTTTATTGACTTTTTATTCCAAATTTAAAATCATGAAATATTATGATTTTTCTTCTTAGTTGTTTGATAGTTTTTAACTAAAATATTAGTTAAGATTTTTTTAAAGGCAGGCTGAATGCGTCTATGAATGAACTTTTTTAAAAAAAAAAAATGTTTACGATCACGATAGACAAAACTAAATTATGACCGTTATTTTTAGAAACCTATAAAGTTGCCAACCGATTGAGGAATCAGGCTGCCGTTCGATAGTGATTTTTTATTTAAATAATTATAACTGCAAATCACATTCAAATGAAGTTAAGATTACACAAATTGGAAGAACTATTTAAAATTAAATGAAACATTGGTGGACTTTGTGAAGTTAAAAACAACTAATTAAAAAAGTGGGCATGTATTTTACTACAAACGCACAATTATTGGAAGGTCAAGCTGTGTGTGATTCATTAGAAATAACAAATGGAAAAGCAACAATGTGAAGATTAATAGTATATCAGTGGCAAGATTAAGTTAATAAAAAGATACCAAGTGCTGATAATTCTTTATGTCCCAACATATTCTCATTATGATGATGGAGTACAAGATTTTGATGGATGCCCAAAATGCTTTTGATCACACCAAACATTTTAAAATTGTTCAAGGGAGTTATTAATACTAGAATTGGTAAATGATTGAAAAGTAAAAGTGCTGTGAGAAAATTTGATAATGGTGATGAAAATAAGTGAGGAACATGTCTGTGGAGTTCACACAAGGGAGAAAAACTATATTGTGAATTCTTTATTTGAAAAAAAAAAAAAATATTAAATGGAAATAAAGATGAAAGCATCTAAATGAAGAAATAGCAAAACTGGATTACATTTTGTTCTCCTGGAGGTTTGTGATGGTGATGTTCTAGTTGTATTTTTATATTGGACTATTTCCATCATCTAATGTGAGTATTGAATGTCTTTAGAAAAATTTAACTTTATTTAAATATTCCAAATACATTTAACTGTTAGTAATAGCACATCAAACAGTTAGTCTAGCATATGCACAACATTTCAAGAGGTATTCTCTCTTTTTCAGGTGTTGCTGGCCTGATCAGTGACAGTACTAGCATGGGATTCAAACCTGGACCTTTAAATTCTTGAGTACTGAATTTTAAGATAATCCTCTAACCTACTGAGCCATTCTGCCAAAGGCAACAATCATCTATGAGGTTCCTCCTCATTTCTCCAATTTTCCTAAGATCAAAATTGATTAGTGATTTTCATACATTATGTATAGTCACACTAGGTTGACTTATGGGATTTTTTGCCATTGTCATGTGAGCAGCTTCCTTAAATTTTCTTCTTTGTACCTTTTCTTTTATATCCAATATCTTTGTATTTTCCCAATTGAACAAATGTTCATTGGCACATACATAGTCTGCTACTTTAGACACATCTGTTTTTTCTCTTCTAATCATCAGCTTGTGTTTTTGCAAGTGCTTTTTAATGGGATGACTGGTCTCACCAATATATATTTTTCCACATTCACATGATATTTCATAGATGCAGTTTTTTCTTTTCAGCATGTCAAGTTTAGGCTTTAAATATTAGAATTCCTTGTAGTGTGGTATGGCTTTGGAAAGTTGTTCTGATGTTATATTACAGTTTATTGGTACCGTAGTGTACCCATACATTCCAAAAATAGCAGACAAATTAAGGCAAACCTGCAATAAGTATAACATCAGAACAGCTTTCCAGAGCCATACCCCATTATAAGAAATTCTAATATCTACAAAGCCTAAACTTGAAATGCTGAATAGAAAAACTGCATCCATGAAATACCATGTAAATGTGGAAGAAGATATATTAGTGAGACCAATTATCCCATTGAAAAGCACTTGCAAGAACACAAACTGATGATTTGAAGAGAGAAGATAATGTGTACAGGGTATCAGACCATGCATGTGCCAATGAACATATGTTCAATTGGGAAAATACAAAATTTTGGATAGAGAAGAAAAAGTACAAAGAAGAAAATTTAAAGAAGCTGCTCACATGACAAAGGCAAAACTCCCAGTGTGACTATACATAATGTATGGAAACAACTAATCAACTTTGCTCTTAGGAAAAAATGGAAAAATCAGGAGGAACCGCATAGATAAGTATATGAAATTTCTACAGTTGCCTTTGGCAGGATAGCTCAATTGGTTAGAGAATTACCTTAAAATTCAATACTCAATAATTTAAGAGTCCAGATTTGAATCCCATGCTAGTACTGTCACTGGTCAGGCCAGCAACACCTGAAGAAGAGAGGAAAATAATACCCTCTCAAAATGATGTGCATATACTAATTGTTTGATGTGCTATTATTATCAGTTGAATGTATTTGGAATATTTAAATAAAGTTAATTATTTTAAAAAAACATTCAATACACATATTAGATGATGGAAATAGCTCAATATAAAAATACAATTGGATTACATTTTAATTAATAGAAAATATGCATTTCAAGATTGTAAGATTTTAATAAATTTATCATAAGAAGTGATTATCAACTAGTGAGATATATATATTAAAGAAAAAATTATTAAAAAAATAGTATTAATAGTTGACATTCTTAACCTTCAGAAACAGTCCAATGAATTTAATTCAAAACTTGCAAATCATTTGATTTTGAAAATGATTCAGATATAAATGAAATCAATATGTCTGATATATTTATTAATAATTGCATCAAAGATAGCTAACACAAAAAGTAGAATTTACCAATAATTTTTTTACTGAAACAATTGTATGAAGAAAAAGGGAATATAAAAGCATATAAAAATGAAACATAAATAACAAATTGAACATTGTAATGATGTTCAAATAGAAAATACATTACTATGCTTGATGGAGTATCAGCTAGTTTTCAGCCTGCTGCTAACATTAGTTATGATTTTAAAATATGTCCAGCAGAGATTGATTAATTTTTCGTCAAAAGATTGTTGATATATCATTATAATACATATAATTAAATACTACATAAAAATGTAATAATTCCAAATATTATTAACTTATTTGGAGTTAGTACATTTTTATGTAGTATTTAATTATATGTATTATAATGATATAAGATAAACAAGAGGAAGAGACTCTTCAAAGGCCCAGGATGCCAAAATCTATAATTGTATAAAAATAAACAAAGGAAATAAAGAGAATCATAAACCTAGCTACAAACACCAAATTTGTACTCATATAAAATTAAAAACATGATAATGCCCTAAATCTTTGAACAAGTTAAATCTAAAATTGTACAAAATATGAAAAGATTTAATTAATTTTTTATAATAATAAAATACTAACATTATTAGGGCCACCATGTATGGTGTGCAGGAAACAAAGGTGCTTCACTACTGGGCATCAAAACACCAAGATAACTAATAAAAATTATATGTAAATAAAATTGTCTACATTTTCAAATCATTTTATCATTAGAAATATGTTCTGAATGTAAATAGTTTTTATTTAAATATGAGAGGAATATTTTTTTACTTAAACTTATTTATGACAATTATTCAACTTCCAATTTCTAGACATAAGCTTGAAATAAACTACATATACACACTTATCATTATGCTAAACCAAACAGACCGATACCATTTTGTCATAATAATTAATAAACTTATGTGTAAATATTTAGATTTTCTAAGAAACACATTCTGATTGTAAATATTTATTATTTAAACATAAAAGAAATATTTTTTTAATCAAACATATTGTGGCAGTCACTCTAGCCTTGAAATATATTTGATAAATACTTTGCCTTTGCATAAAACTGAACAGGCCAATTAATAAAATTTATATGTAAATAAAAATATTTAGATTTTCCAATCATTTTTATTTAAATATCCTAATTTATATAAAAAGTAACATTATTATTAATAATTTCTTTAAAAATAAAACTTATTTTAAAAATATTGCCTCATAATTATAGTAATTCTGCATATAATGAAATAATTTTTATCAATAATGTTTTGTGAGTTGTAAACATGTTGTTCTCTTGAGAGTACTGTAGAGAGTCCATCTCTAAAGTGTTAAGTCTGGGTTCAATGCTGTGTTGTGCTAATGTTTTTTTAATAGTGTTATCTTTTTCCTTTTGTTATTATCTCATACTATTTTTTTTATATATTTTATACTAAATAGATTTTCCTATTTTTAATAATATTATCTTTTTTAAAAATGTGGTATTAGCTTGTTACTTATTCTCTAACTAAAAACTTGTAATTAATCAATAATCCACACTACCAAGCAAATCCAAGCAAAACAAAATATTTAATTCTTAAGGGTTCCTAGAAATCTATTGAATAAACAATCTAAGCATTAATATTTAATAATTCTTCCCTGAAGTAAATCCTGGCTAAATATTTAATTGTTCAACTGGAACAAATTGACACATACAGTAAAGCTTACTAAACTATGAGCCCTGAATGACCACTACAGAGCACCACTAGGCAGTTAGCCTAGAATTAGGTTTGAATAAATCTCAATTTGCGGTTATCCAAACCCTCAAGCATTTAATTACTATACCTGAATATAAACTAAGAATGTAAATAAAATTATCCAAATCAAACTTTTATTAAGTTTTCTAATAACCTGTGAAATGATGTATCTAAGTGTGACAATCTTCTTTTCATCTTTATTTCTTCTCAACTCAGCCCCTCCGATTTTCTTTAAGTATGCTGTTTCTCAATATAACTTTTGTACATTTATTCTCTCTGAGGGAATATGCTGTTATCCTCTTTTATAGATAAGCATAAAGACAGGTGCTTCCTGAGATCCCCACCCAAATAAAAGTACCCTGGCCTAGACATAATATATAATTGAGCACTATCTCATTGAATCAACTCAAACCCTCACTCTTTAGGTTAATTGAAAGGTCTAACAATTCTAAGTTGATAACAAGTATCTCTGTTGTTCTATTATTGACTTTTTGGCCTATTCCCTTAGCATCAACATCCCAAGATTGTCTCTCTCAACTACACATACACACATGCATAGCAAAACAATATATAATGAAATAAAATTTATAAAAACTAATAAAGTTTTATGCTAATACTAATACATATACACAAGATACCAACCATATTATCAAGCTCTATTGAGGGAAATGCTAATTCCCCAAATATACTTTATAAAAAGGTCTATAAGTTGTATCATAAAAAAATAATATCATAGAGTTCACATCAAGAAACAGTTCATATTTACCCATTCCATTGCAGTGCTATTATTGTTGATTGAATTGGCAGTGACCCTCCACATCACACTAAGCTGGCAGCTATCTGTTCATCAAATTCACTCATGAGTGAGAATTTTCTGTGTTTAAAACCATGGGATTGCATGCTTCTTGCATATATTTAGATTAAACTACCTTGTAGTGGTGTGATCTCAACGAGCTGATTGAAATCTTTTCTTCTAGCGTTTATCAATTCCCATGGCAACATCAGGCTCAGCAAAGAAGGCAGGGCCTCCCAGCGAAGTATCTGACTTCTGTAGCTGGAAAACATTGTAGATTTACTGTTATAGGGTTTCTCTGTGTAGACTGTCATTCAATAAATACTGCTTACTAATCCTCAAACAAAAGAAAGTTTTTTTTCCAATTTAAAATTTTTTTCTACACTCCCCTCTCCAATTTTTTTGATATTGCTTTGAAATTAGACTCACACTTGTCTTTTGTCTCTTAATTTATCAGGTGAATTCTTTTTAATAATACAATTAGAAATTATTCATAAAATTATAGAATTATTAAAAAAAAACTTGCATTAACATTTCACAATAGAATTTGATTTAAAAATTTAGATTTTTCCTCCTCCCCACTTTTTTCTTTTTTCTTCTAAAGCCATTGGTAATTAAGCAGGATTTTCAAACTTTTCATATTGCATAATTAAAATATTTCTGCTTAAATAATTAGTAGAAAATTGTTAAAGGTTTGATCATAAGGAAAGAATAATTTTTTAGCTGATTAATATAAGATAGGTACACACATTCGCACTTTAAAATTTATTAAATTATTAATATAAGACAGAAAAAAATCTGAAACTAAAACAAATTAGTTAAACTAATATATTTTTTCATATGAGATGGAAAAATACCACCTCTCATCACCCCTTTTTCATGGAACTGATAAAAAAACCAACAAAACATGTTTTCCCCTCGTAGTCTTTACCCTTAAATGGCTTTTAACTATGAGCATTGTACAAACCCCTTTTTCCTTGTTTACCTTGTACCATAAAGGTATTTGGTCCACACTTTTGATAACCTGGAAGGGGCCTTTGTACAAAGGGAAAACCTTCTTATACTGGTTTGAACTGGACTTGCTCAGGGGTTGGATTTTGGTGAATAGCCCATCTCCTAATTCAAAAGGAATAGGCCTTGACTGACCTTTCTTCATTTCTATTCTTAGCCCTTTTTTCTCTTGCAGATTTTCTATCTTCTGGTACATTGTAGTCTCTAGTCGGATGGGAACTTTACATTTTAGCAGTAACATAGCTACCTTTCCATAAGGTAAGCATTCAGGAGAGAGCCCCATGGTCTCATAATGAGTCCAATTTATAATATTTATTACTTGGTGTAACAAATTGAAACACTCCTTATGATTCTTACCCATGTGAGAACAAAACAGTGCTCTGAGCTCTTTCATAATTCTCTCACATGGATTCGACTGAAGGTTTCAAAGAGAAGTCAATATATGTTGAATATTTTCTTGGCACACCCATTTCCCCATTATATTGAGATAAAAGGAGTACCATGGTCACTAATAATCAGCAAGGGCTTCCCTACTTGAGTGAACTATTTACCCTTTAATGCAGCAACAATTCTGGGATGTGCATTATGCAAGAGATATGCCTGTACATACTTTGAGAATATATCGTAGGTAACTAATAAATATTTGAATTGCCTGAATGCAGGTAACAGACCATAAAAATCTATGGCTAGTAATTTATTTGGGTTTTTAGATAATATAGGTATCAATATCCCTGTATAATTTTTGTTTGCCAGCTTATTTTACCTATATTGCTGACAATCTTGTAGAGCTGAGATAATTGAATGATATATGCTGGGTCAATAATACCAGCAGTGCAATACTTTCTCAACTTTATGAGGACCATAATGTCCATATGATTTATGCACATAATTTATTAATCTGGTATGTAAAACTTAAGCCACAATAATTCTCCAGGTTTTTTTTTTTACTTTCAATCTGTATACAAGAAAACCGTCAACCATTTTGTAGTGATGGCATTTTCATTTTCATTGTGTATATGTTATGCATTGACTGGGCAAAATGCTTTTGCACCACTGCATTATATCTTTATATACAGGTTGCATTGCTTGAAAAACATCTAACTTGAATGTCTTTTTCTATGTTATATGTATGTGGAAATGCATACTTATTAACTGCCCTCCTTCCAGGGTCAGGTGTTGACCTTTGTTCTGAATAGGGTTTTGACTCAATATGTCAGGACTAATATTATCCTTCCTCAGGCAATATACGATACAGTACTGGAATTTTTTAAACACAATGACCACTATATTAACCTATCATTTGTCAAGTAATATTTATTTATAAACTCTAAATACCTATAATCAGTAATTATCACAATCTCTGCTTCTGGCAATAAATGAGTTTAAGTTTATTAAATGCCCACATCAGTGGCTATATAATTTCTCTCCTCTTGGACTAATGTTCAGTTAAAAAAATAAAAAAACTTGTACCATTTTATCAGAGCTTTCTTAAAATAAGATTTTGAAGTATAAATGGGTTGTTAAAATTCAGGTATGCTAAAGTTACAGCTTTTACAAAATTTTCTTTAATTTTCTTAAATGCCCCACTGTGTCATTAACTCCATTCCCACTTGTTTTTTTTCTGCAGAAGTCCTAACAACTTCAGTGTCAATGGAGAAATTTTTTGTAAAATCTTTGGTAAAAATTACATATACCCAGGAATGATCTAATTTGCTTTCTATTTTTTGTTGGGAGAATTTAGTTATTGTGTCAATCTTCTTTGGATGAGGTTTCACATCCTCTTTACTAATTAGATGACAGAAGTGTTATTTCTGAAATAGATAACTTTTTTTTAAGTTAATGGTAATATTTTTGTGGCACTCCTGTAAGAACATATTATGAACAAATTCTCCAGGTGTTCATGTTGCTCTTTTGAGGCTATCACCACATCATCCATGTAATATATGATAAAATCTTTTACCTTCATAGACAACATGCCATCTAAACAGCACAACCCAGATCCACTATTCACTAATTCAAACAGAATCCACTGGAAAGACCTAAGCATAGCCTTCATAATTAAATGCTATGTATTTGCAGTATTCACTGTATAAAGGCATTTGCCAACAGCTGGATGTTATATTGAATGAAGAAAAATATTTTTTTCCTGGAAACTTAGCAATAGATCATGAATACAGGGAGGCACATCTTGAGTCAGGGATCATGCACATCCAAACATACCCTCATAGACCCATTCTTTTTTCCCCAATCACTAAAGGGCTAATATACAAGACAGTTGCTTTTTTATGATTCCCAATTTTTCCATTTTCTGTATTTGGCTGTTATCTCACTCCTATATTTGATTGGGATAGGATATGACTGGCCTTGAAAATGAGTTTCAGCTTTAAGTTTTATTCGATGAATATATCCTTTGAATACACCAGATTTTGATGCAAACACCTTTTTATATTGCTGTAACATTTCCTTAGTTTATTTTCCTCACCTTGCATCAGCCATACTGATTTTGGTTATCTCCTTGGATACATCTTCCCCCATCATATATCTGACAGTAGTGGAGTTTTTCTTCTTATGCTTATAAAATGGAATCATTTCATTTTTTATTTTCACTGATCTATCTCTATAATTTATTTTTGCCTAAGTTTAATGCATAAAGTTTGACCCAGTATTATGTCTTTAATCAGTCCTGCCATCATGTCTTGTTACTTGAGCTTCCACTTGTATTTTAATATACACCTATATTAGATCAAGCTTTTCTCCTTTTCTATTTGTCATCATAATCCCAGACTTTTTCAAAGATAAAAGTTGTACTTCACTATTTTGGCAATTTAAAATCCTGCTGTAAATTATCGAGACTTGACTCCCCAAATCAAGCAGTGCCTCTGCAGGGTAATGCTTGTTCTGCTATCATGTTTTTTCTTTTCCATCTATGACTACATTAAAAACTTCCTGTTGCCTTTTCTCTTTTCCATCTATGACTACATTAAAGATTTCCTGTTGCCTTTTTTCCTGTTTCTCCTTCCTATTCTCTTCTATGTCTTCTATATCTCATAGTACTTCTAATATTTTCTTTAACCCTTTATTTATATATCCTGCCAGTCTATTTTGTATCCCCTTAGGTAAGTTTTTTCTTACCACCTGAATTATCTGTGATTCTGTCATAGGGTAGTCTATGAGGTTTCTCAATTGGTCCATTTATATTAAAACATATTGGCCATACCCTATTCCTTCTTCCCTTTTGTATCTTTCCCTCTCAATCCCCTTTTCAGATTTCTTCTTGTTTGGTAATGCACCAAAATGGCTGCAACATACTCTTTGAATGTCTTTAAATTTTTTTCAGTCTTTGGTATTTCTTCTCCACCAATCTCAGGCCATACTCACCAAGTGAGTGATTGCTTGCTATCATTAGTTTTTTTGTTTCTTTTATTTTATATATTTTGAAACAATCCCTCAAACTCTGTAAGTGTTCAAGTGGGATTTCTTTCATTTCCCCTTTGAACATTTTTTATTTTAATCACATCTTGTATAGTCATTTATTTTTTCTAATTGAATCTCAAAATCTCCTCCCTGGGATCCTATCTCATCCTTTTTTGTAATCCTAAATATCTCAATTTTCTTCAACCTTACTCCCTTCCCAGGCTTAACTCATTGTTCTTAGAGTCCTACACATTGGAAAGCTATTTTTTAATTTTTCATAATCTCCTCCTCATGCTATGGTGCAAATTGACAAGTACAGTAAAGTTTACTAAACTACAATCCCTGAATGATACAATTCCTGAATGACCACTACAGAGCACTACTAGGCAGATAGCCTAGAACTAGACAGATAGCCTAGAACTAGGCAGATAGCCTAGAACTAGGTTTGAATGAATCTCAATTTCCGATCTAACCCAACTCTAGTTTTTATTTATTTATGGAGCATGGTCATCCAAACTCTCAAACACCTAATTATAGTTTCTGAATACCCACTAACATAAGGCATATCTTTAATATATATATTTTATAAACTAAGACACATGCAATTAAATTTATCAATCAAACTTTTAAGTTTTCTAATAACCTGTGAAATGATATATCTAAGAAAGACAATCTCTTTTCATGTTTTTTTCTTCTCATTTCAGCCCATATGATTATTTTTAAGTATGCTATTTCTCAATATAACTTTTGACATTTATTCTCATCTGACAGAATTTGCTATCACCCCCTTGTATGAATCATACAGGTGCTTCCTGAGATCCCCACCCAAATAAAAGTACCCTGGCCCAAATGTATTATATAATTGAGTACTATCTCATTGGATCAACTCAAACTCTCACCCTTTAGGTTAATTGAAAAGATTAATGATTCTAAATTGATAAGTATCTCTGTGGCTCTATTATTGACTTACTGACATATTCCCTTAGCATTAACATTTCTAAGATCGTCTCTCTTAGCTACACACTTACATAGCAAAATAAAATGTATAAACAAATAAAATTTATAAAAACTAATAAGATTTCAGGCTAATATTAATGTATATACACAATCTATCTATTACCAAATTCTATTGAGGGAAATGCTAATTCCCCAAATATAATTTATAAAAAAGGCTTTAAGTTATATCATAAAAAAATAATATCATAGAGTTCACTTCAAGAAACAGTTCATATTTACCCACTCTGTTGCCAAGAAACAGTTCACATTTACCCACTCTGTTGCAGTGCTGTTATTGTTGACTGGATTGTCAATGACTCTCAACATCAGACTAAACTGGTGGCTATCTAATCACTGAATTCACTCATGAGTGAGAATTTTCTGCATTTGAAACCATGGTCTTGCATGATTCTTGCATGTATCTGGATTGTCCTAGGTTACAGTATATGACCTCAGCTAGTTGACTGGCACCTTACTTTCTAGGGGTTATCAATTCCCATGATGACATTGGGCTCAGCAAAAAAGGCAGGGCCTTCCATGGAAGAATTTGACTTGTCTAGCCAGAAAAACAATGTAGATTCACTGCTATAGAGTTTCTCTGTATAACTGTCATTCAACAAGCATTAATCCTCAAAGTTTCTTGGATTTTCCTTTAAAATCAGATTTGCACTTTTGTGGTATTTTTAGAGACATAAATAATGGATACCATAAAAAAAAAACTATTTTGTCCTTGTCTTTTAATTTATGGGGTGAATTCTCAGTAAGATACAATTAGAACTCATTTATAAAATTATATGATTATAAAAAAAACCCTGCATTAACATTTCAGATAGAGCTTGATTTAAAAATTTAGCTTTTTCACTCTCCCCACTTTTTCTTTTTTCAAACTTTTCAAATTGTGCAATTAAAATATTTCTGCTTAAATAATTAGTAGAAAACTTATATATATATATGTCAAAGCGTTGACAGGGAAGCGAACCCAAGCCGGCTGCTTGGTAGACAACTACGCTAACCACTAGGCCACCAACGCTTGACTAGAAAACTTTTAAAAGCTTAATAATAATGAAAGATAAGATTTTTTTAAAGCTGATTAATATAAGATATGTGCACACATTGCACACTTTAAAATTTATTAAATTATTAATATAAGACAAAAAAAAAAAAATCTAAACTAAAACCAATAAGTTAAACTAATAACATATTTCCATAAGAGGTGAAAAAATACCATCTCAATAGACATTAAAAAAATTAAATAACATAACAAAGAAGTGTATTTTATTATTGAATGAAAACAAGCAGGCTATTTTTGTTTTAAAAAATGTAAACAAGTAATTTGTTGTTGCTAATTGAGTTAGTTAAAAACACTTTTTTAAAAAGATATAGCATGTATTTTATTAACCGGGCATTATTGTAACACCTATAAAACTTAACTTGTAACCACTCTATTGAGAAAGTGCCTATAAAATTATCTATACTAATGGAAGAATCCAATTGTTTGATTTTTTTTTCATATTATAATTTATTATAAAAAATAAAAAAAACTTGCAAGGCATTGTATAATGGCTTCTAAAAATTTATTAAATAAACAATGTAAGTATAAAAAATAAATTTTTTTAAATGTTATAGAATTAAAAAAAGGTAGTAAAATATTATAATTTAACTGCTTAAAAATGTATATTTTACTGTAAAAAAAAAGTATATCTTTGTAAAACAATGCTATATTTGCATGCTACTCAAATCAAATTACATATAAAAACACTTTAAATTTAAACAGACATATCATCATCAATAGATTATAACCTTAAACAAAAATTATCTTTCTAGCTTTTTTACATATAATAATATCTAATGAAGCTGCTGCTTTTTTGCACATAATCACTATATAGTAAGTGCAAATTTTTTTTAATACAGGAGGTCCTTCTGTCTATTGATCAAAACTTTAACAAAAATATATTGATTTTGCATGAATAAATTTGCAAGTTATAAAAACCAAAAGCAAAAAAACAATACTTCATGGAATATGCATAAAAATACTTGGAAGACAGCAATGCCATTATTTTGTAAATAATAATCAGAGAGTTAAATCATAAAGCTATGCATTTAAGTTCTTGCAAACAAATTTATTTAAATTTTTTAGCATTCACTTAAGCAAAATACTTATAAAACAAACTAAATTAATATTAAAACAAGAGCAAGCATAAGAAATAGTGATGTTTATTGGCTAAATTAATATTCTGAAATCACTATAAGAATTGGTGAGACTAAAAAACCATCAAATCAAGTGTACACATTTCTAATAAATTCTCTATCTTTGTTGCAGTCCAACAGAGAGAAAGGGGAAAAAATAAAGTATAAGATTTGTTTCTAACATTTTCTAAACAAAGAATTATTAAATGAAAATACCTAATCACACTTTTTTAGTTAATATTAAGTACAATTATTTTATATAACTAATGCAGTAATTATTTTATTATATTGTTGATATAATTGGTAAGAGTATTGCTATAACAACTATGCATATTTAATATATACTTCATAATCAGACATAATAAAAAAAAAAGTTAGAATGTTATATCCATGCATTAGATCTGCTTGTTTGGTCTTCTTATTTTAGTATATAAATGATGATCAAGATCATTAGAGATCTTGTTGTTGTAAAATATTATATGCATATACATTTTATAGATTTACTATTTATATTTTGAAGAATTAACACATTAAAAAGTTAACTTTTTAACATTAAATGATTAGAGTAGATATCATAAATCAGAGATTACTATTAAATTAATACTAGATATATTAAAACTTACAGACAGGCAGCTACTTATGTGTGTGCACTTGTGAGTGAATTTGACATTGAAGCATATAATTGAATAATATATTTTATTTAAACCAAACAATTTATATCTTGTTATTTGTAGTATTATTGCAATTGAATACCATAAATTATATTTTAACTATGAAATTGATGCCTGTGAAAATAAAACAGTTTATATTTTAGGGGATCATAATTGCTAGGAATCAATTTACTTATTCATTTTATAATATCAGAAGTAAATTTATGGCTTAAAAAAAGTTTATTACTTAGAATCTTGCAGATAAATTGTATTGTTATGCCATAATAATATCTTTTAAATATAGTATTCTTTAGCATGAAGACTTGTTACTTGATTTGGTATTCTTTTAAATATTAGTTCAGTAAAATATTATAATTTAATTTAAAGGTATTAGTAAATATTTCACATCATGCTTGATTCTTCATTCTTGTATATTTAATCAACAAAATTTTATTGTGTAATATTGTTTCCAACATGTTTCAGTTTGCATATTCAATGTTCAATTAACTTGCAAGGTGTAAATGAAACAAGATAAAGTCAATGTTTATTTACTAATCCTACACACATTTGTTTGTGTAATAGCTAAAAACATTAAAGCACACAACATATGTATTTAAATTTTAAAAAGTACAACGTTTGGATTTAAATAGAAATTGGAATTTTTACAAACATGTACATATATTGCCAAATGAAAATTTCTTTGTGAATTTGAATTATTTATTTAAAACCATGATGTATTTAAATACAAAATTATTTACAAGAAAAATGTCATTTAATAATTTAAATTATATAAATATTAAGTATTAAATTCATATGTAAGATTTTAACTATGTAATAGATATAGTCTGTATTTAATTATTAATAAAATTGTTTTTTATTGTTATTAATTCAATTCTTAAAGCCAAACTTTTGTTAGAATAACTAACAAAATTCTTTGATTCCTATACTATCCCAAAAAGAGCTTATGTTTACTGAAAAAATTGTCTTGGCAATGATAAACTATAATTGTAATAATTGGCTCAAAAGCAAAGGCAAAAAAAGAACATATGAGGTGATAATAAAAAATGTTCATTGAAATTTAAGTTGACTATAAGGTAATGTTTTATTCATCTTCAATTATTATTATTTTCATAAGTTTTGTATTCTCTCAATAAATATTTGTGCATTTTAATCTACATACATGTAAAAAAAATATATAGCATATTTATATTCATCAAACTATCAAACTAATTAATCAAATTCAAGTACAAAAATGAATTGATGAAATTTATGTGAAAATGGTCACTGGTAATATCCACATTTTATGATAATTAAAACATCTTAATGACTATGTTTGATTCCAAGACAACAAACTAAAATCCAGGAATAATTATATCAAATTCTGATTTTTTTTCAAGCTTTCCTCATCACTATCTGAAATGTGTCTTAAGTGAATAAGGTCTTTAAGATTTATAGAGCATTTTTACAAAACTAATGTAAATTTTTTTCATTCTAATATCTATCACTATAGTTGCATTTATTTCATGGACAATCTCTATTCATCAAATGAGATTGAAATTTAAATCACATTAATATTCACATACAACAATCATCTAATTACATTCTAGAAAACAGCATTTTTAAGTTATTGATGGGTATTAACAATTAAAATAATGATCATACTTAAAAGGTGCATTTTTGAAAAATAGTAGCTTGTCACAAAAAGAATCTTAATAAAAATATTTTATATTTAAAGGATCATATTTAAATTATTTTTTAAAACTCTATACCTTATTTACTGGCTTTCCTTTTTATATATCAGTAATAAATGTGTTAATAAAACTAATAATGTTTTGCAATAGCTTAAAAAAATAACTGCACAATATTTAAATAAATGATCATTGCTAGATGCATAAGAATTTTAATTCTAATTTTGAATTCTCAGTTCTTACTGTTAAATTCAAAAACCAAAAAAAAATCTGAGTGTACAGATTTTATAGCTCTTACAATATGGTGTCCATTAAATTCTAAGACTATAGTAGTAGTTTTCATGAATTTTTAATTAAATTGAAGAAATACACACATATAATTGGAGAAAATATTAAAGTATTTGTATTAATTTTATTAATATGGTGCAGAACCATCATTTGCATCAAGAATACTTAGCATTCTATAGATGATAAAATATATAACATTTGAACAACATTCAAGGAAATGTCTTGCAAAAAGTTTCAAGTTCAAGTTCTCTTAAGAAATATCGATAGAGGAAATCAGCTTTCACTTGCTTAAGAGTATTCTATAGAAGTATAATGAAATTTAAGTTAGGTGATAATGAATATCTTAGAAAATGCATAACATCTTTCTCATACTCATCAAGATAATATTTGATTTTTTAAACTACATGAATTAGGACTTTATAATCTTAGAAAATAAAATTGCTGTTTGGAAACAATTATTCCATTACAATGGGAACCTGGTCACCAAAGTGCCCAAAATAGTATGCAATTATAATATGAACCATTGAAATTATGATTGAGTCAAATAAATATCATAATAGGTTATAAATCATATTAGTTTCACTACTATGTTACACAGTAAAAACAAAATATTAATGTAGTTGATAAATTTTTTGATAATCAATCACCCTATTATTTACACTTTTTCAAAACACTTGCATAAATAAAATCTCATTTGCATCCATTTATTAATTCCAACTCTTGTAACAAACATCATTCCTTCTGCAATTTGATATTTATATTTAAAAATTGACTTAGAACTGTCAGTTGCATACATGTTGTGTTTGTGAATCTCAAAATTGAATAATTTGGTAAATTTATAGAGTGCTTAGATGCATATTGACTTTTGAAATCATAATATTTTATAACGATTGATAATTTTTTTTAGTAATATTGATATCTAATTGCAGATCTTTCAGTCAGGGTTTTTTTTGGAAATGCATTTATTATTACTGAGACTATCTTAAAACACTAAAAAATTCAGCAGATTTGACGCTGATGATCAGTTAATCAGCCATCAACAACTCGATATTTTTTCAATTTCTTTCCCCAGGGTTATCAATATCCTTATAAATATCTTCTTCACCTTCTTAGAATTCTAGTTCTAAAAATGTTTTATTGATATTATTTTAAAGAAATAGTTTTATAATTAGCACTAGAAATGTCATTTTATGTTTGAGCATTGCTCAATAATTTTATTCAACTGCTTAAACCAAGATTTTATCTTTTATTCTATTCAATTATGTATAAATCTGAAGCCTTGAATTCTTCATTATACAACTGCACTATACCATAATGGATAGGTATGGATTTTCATTTCCATATTATACTATGTTAAAATTAGGATTAATTATACTGCTATTTCGTTTAATCTCTGAATAATGTTTATTTCAGCTGAATACAAATAATGAAAATGCATATAAAATACAGAGCTTTTTTGCTCAAACCCCCCCCCCCATCCCCCGTCCTTTCTACTTAAATAGTCACTCTTAATCTAAGCTTGATTTCATGTGAAAACGTTTATGGATTTTAAGATACATAAGATAATCAATCTTTGGATGAATCATTTTATCATTTATGAGTGAAATATATATTTATATTGATTAAAACAATTAAAGCTGTTCAGAATATTAATTACTGAAGGAAGAAAAGAAAAAAAAATTATTGCTGTGAGCAGTTTAAAGTAACAAATTTTGACTGGCAGTTTTTGCAGAAATACTTCAAATGGAATAATTTTCTAAAAGATAAACAGAAATCTCACCACTTGATTTTGAAACAGGTTTTAGTTTTATTTAAAAAGTCCTAACCTAATTGCTTAGTAATAACATGTGTTATTATTATTATTAATATTTTCAATGTTTAACTTGTTTTGCTATTATTATTTTGAGTTACATTTATATTTAATAAATAAATTGTAAAATGTTATAATGTTTTTTTTTTTACAAAAAGGTGTACTCTATTAATACAATAATATGTATATATGAGTTTGAAGGTAAAGAGAAAGAGGGCAACCAGTTGTGGGATAAATACATTCAGTCATCATGGAATCTATCTTTTTATTATGATTCTCTCAAAATTATTATTTACGTGATATCTAATTAAATATGAAATGATCAGATCATAAAGTCTTGCAGCTTTTTTAGTTAGCATTTTTCTATGTTTAATCTTATAGTTGGTACAACTTGACCATAATCTTATATTTAATAATTAAGAAATAAATCATAAATATTGGAGATCTTTTTAAAAAAAATTTTTTTTTTTAAATCAATTTTATAAATAGAAAATTTAATTAAATTATAAATTATATAGAAAGTAGAGAGTAAATTCAATATATTTTTTAAGTTGTTATATGAAACAAATTCAGAATTAAAATGGCAAAACATCTCCATCTATCTAATATTAAAATTAATATTTTTTTTTAAGTTCCAAATTAATATATTTTCATTGCTAATATATTTTTTAAAATAAGATATTTCATCTAATAGTTCTTTTTTTTTTCATAGCATGATTTGGAAATGAGGAATGGGTTAATAAGTGTCACAATATTCATTTTGCAAAAATAGTAAAACTCTCCATACAGTAATGCCACTCAGTGTTAATCAATGGATGTAATAAGGTTTGTATGGAGAGTTTTGCCTGTTTTTACAGCTCGAGCAAGCCTAAAAAAAGGGTGATCAAGTGATGTTTAGTGGTTTAATACCAATCCTGCCTAATAGGATAGTGGTGACTATAAAAATAACATTTATTTTGACAATAAAGACACTTAACATTCAAAATTTTGGTATCAAAAATATTATTGGAATAAGTCATATAAATCTTTTATTATACAATACACTATGAAGGTAAAATTATAGCCATATAATTTACAGATAAATGTATGAAAATAATAAATAAATATGAAATAAAACTATTATTAACTGGTTTATAAAACTTTCTGCAATGGTAATATTATAAGTTCTCAATCTTATAGCACAACCATTCAATTATATCTCTTATGAGTATATTTAATACTTTTTAAATATCACTTACCAATCCAGTTGTGAACTAACTGCTTAAGGAGATATATATTATTTATTGATGCCAAAAATATTTTAATTTTTATATTAAATGCTTATCAGGTTTACTTCCTGAAATATTGGCAAAACCCAGCAACATGATCTACACATCAAATCAATAACACCCTAAACTCTGATTAACTAAGAGTGTAACTGAAAATAAGATGACAAATATCAGCACTACAAAATATATTAATTGCCAGGATAAGGTCATGGTGATAAGCTACCCATGGCTTTATACAAAATATATAATAAATTCACATTTTGAGATGATAAGGCAAGACAAAATGTAAATAATGGTATGAACTAAAGAAACAAAGCACCTACATGTGAGGGCAATTTAAAAATTAGGATTCTATCTCTAGACATTTAACCCTATGAGAATGAATCATCAAAATACAATGAAAATGCTAATATTTGCATTAAATAAAGCAATTTATGCGTAAATATGAGATGAAAAATAATATAATTCACAGAGAGTATGACATAAGAGAGAGACAAGATACAATCTCTTTAAAAATACTGACAAGATTAAAATATATAGTTAAAAAATAAGAGAGAGAAATGGTATATTCACTTAAATAATACAACAAACTGATGTGTAAAGCTGATAATGTAAATAATTATTGCAAGATATGGCTTAATAAAATAAATTATCGCATAAAAATAATCAATAAAATATATATCTGCTTTCATTATGTTGATCACAAGCATTTACATTCAAATAAATAACTTCATAAAAAGGGATTAAACATAATACTTTAAGAATACAATATGACAAATGGAAATATTCTGAGAACTTTTGTAAATAATTTATAAAATTATAACCAATAACAATGCATAAAACAAAATAGAGAAAAATATATAGCATAATACGCTATCATAAATATTGAGACTTAAAACTATACTATTTTACCAAATAATAAAAAAAGAAAGTTCTTCATCCTTGATGTTTCAACCATTCAACAGGATAGTCACTGTAAATGCCATTCTGAAAACAATAAAGATTTCTCCAAATTATTTAAAAACATCAAAATTCACACTACACACACAGCATTTTAAAATGAACATTAGCAATAAATTTCCATATAACACCAGCATAAGAAAATATTTATGATTCTTTAACTTTTATAAAATATATTTTAAAATAAATACAAATATAATTGCATCTTTAACTTTTTTATATAATATTATATTAATTTCTTCATATCTTTTGGCAAACACATATTGACGATAAATTTTGAGAAGTATTTATTCCTTTGAAAAATAATGTTCTCCATAGTAAAGCAGATTTTTGAACTCACAATGATAAAAAAGAAATGAACAAACATTTATAATAAAAACTGGATAAGTTATAATACTTGAATAAAATTAATTCAGGAATATTCATGTTTTAAAAATATAGTTCAAAGATAATAATATGTCTGAATATATTGTTCATTAAATATCCAGGAATACTATCTTTTAATTGCATAGAATAAATAAATAAAATTCTATAAAGTAACAAAAGTCAATAACTTTAGTGTTATTAATTCAGAAGAATATTTTTGTCCATACTTTTTTGAATTATATATGTTATATCTAGTGGGCAAATAGTTTCTATCCTGCCAATGTTAATAGCATAAAATAAAAACATTTTAAAAAATGTAATAGCATTTAAAATAATTTATATTTCAGTAAATGAATGTTATCCTTTTTAAATTGATACTTATAATTCATAGCAATTCATATAATAATTTTTTTAAAAAATTTAATGTATATTTTAAATACACTTCAATGATTCTAAACATGTCATTTGAGCTTAAATTAATTATTTACATGTTGGAGTATAATTAAATTTAATAAAAGTACTAATAAATTCTTGCTATTAAAAACAGGTTCTACAATCTAGAATTCAGCAGTCTATCACTTCAAAAATAATAAATCCAGAGAAAACCTTCTTTCAAAGTATGAACTATTTAAGTAAAAATATTTTTCTCTTAAATAAAAACTGCTCATTAGTATTTAAATAGTTTAAAATTTTTAGCCATGCTGACTAATGCACAAATTCCTCACAACACATGGTCATATAAGAATAATTTAATTATTATTGAAGATTTTGTTGATTTTCCCATCATACTTTTTTGCAATATAAATTTCAAGTTTTGATAATGTCAGCTTAAATATTCTGAGCCTGGATCAATTAAGTTAGCAACTCATATTTTACTTTTAAAAATAAATAAAAATTATTAAAAGCAATTATAACTTAATAATAATTTTAACAATTAAATGAACAAGGAAGTCACTGACAAAATTAATTATGCATGAAAGAGAGTTAATATCTTTACTAGTCCTATTTTCAAGCTATGTCATGTGACTGATTTTTAATGAATGCAATTGATATCTAGTCTACTAATCTTTGACTTGCAGTTATTAGACTTTACAAATAAATTAGAATTCTGGGAAATATTACTAAAAGTAACTGAAAATAAATATTCTGTCTAGACATTAATTATTATCACAATTTTAAAATAAATTATTTAAAAAAAACCAATAATGTATTATAGTAAAAATAAAACAAAATATTATATAATATATTACATTACTTTAGATATAATATTATTTTACACTATTCTTTTAAACATATTTACATTACTTGATTTAAGCTTTCAGACCAATTTAAACAGTATTTTAAAACAAACATTTTAAAAATAATTTTTAACATTAAATTAAGAAGGAAGTTAAAATATAATTTACATCCCATGCATGCTCATACTCTTCTTTTACTTAAAACATAAATAGCTTATCTAATAAATTAATTATTTATCTTTTCAATTAATTAATTTAAAAAGTATTTACTTAAATTAATTTTATCATAACTATCTTTAAATAAGTCATGTTTATTATTACAAATTATTTAAATAAAATGTACTTTTACTAACAAATAATTTAAATGTTAATAATTTAGCATTAAAAAGTTAAACTTGTCATTAGAATTTAAGGTAGTTTTACTTTTAATATTTTCAAATTAAAATATTAACATTTCAGGATAATGATACACCCAAAATTAAGCATTTTAAAATTAACACAGACAATTAAAATGATTTTTAAAACTATTAACTATTATAATAGTTATTATAAATTAGCTCAGAGAATATATCATGTAATTTTTAAGCAATAAGACAGTTGACATACTACAAAATTTAAATTATGTATTTTTTTCCTTTTTTAAAATACTGGAGAACTATATCACTGAACATTTAGTTCTATTGATAACGCTAAAGGTCATAATATAAATGTATAATTACATTTCTGTATATTTTGTATATTGATGTAAAATAATACTTATACAGAATTTAAGCATAAAATTTTAATAATATAATTGTACTGAATATACTTTTGCCATGAAATTATATTATTAAAATTTTATATTTAAACTCTGTATTTTTACACTAATATATATATATATCATATATTTAGATGTTTTTATTTGACCTAGTTCAACAAAGTATTTAGAGACCTTTAGTAGCAGAAATTGACTGCTTACATGCCTGGATATATATTGGGGTATTACACAGGTGTGTCTATCCACTTACCATTAGAATAAACTATATTTTGAAAAAAAGCTCCATATCTCCATACTTGTCTAAAGTTTATCATGACTTTGCAGTCAATAATTGCTTTGAGTAGTACTTCATTTTCTTTTTTCTTGTTTCTTTTATCAGATTCACTGATTACTTGGCACAGACATTGGTGTAGATTTTCTTGGTAATTGCTCTGTATTTTTTTTTATTAAATTCTATTGTTTTGAGAACCATAGTTTTATATCTTTTCAAGCATTATCATTGACTTGAATTAAAAAACTACACTCCTGTTTGTATTTTTATATTGGACTATTTCCATCAGGAATACACTCCTGTTTCTTTCTTTTTTTAGGTATATTTTCATTTTGTTTATTTTATTTACTTTAAACTGTAAATCCTTTCTGAATAACAATAGTGTTTACAATGTTATTTTTACATTCATTATAGTTTGTTCTAAAACCCCTTAGCAAATAGCATGGATTTGTTTATTTCTGATTCTATATAGGATCAGAAATAAATGTACATAAATAAACACATTTAATGCATACATTTTTATATATATGTGATATAATTAAATACCAACATTTTATATAATTTTTGGTTTTTACTAATCAATAAAATATTGTCAATAAACTTTTCAGCCCATCTGTACTTGCAGATTGCTATGCCAATGTAAAATGACCATTTGCATTAGCTGTTCCAGATATAAATGTATCCAAAAGAATTAGCAGACATAGTAAATTTTCAGTCAAGAGTATTTCCCAAATATAAACACAACCTCATTTATATATGGTTTAATCTAACTTTCATAGAACTTACAAAGGTACTGGAAAGTTTATTAACAGCTTTTGATTGATTTATCAAAACTGGAAATTATACACATATGTTAACATACAAATATATATATATATATATATATATGTGTGTGTGTGTGTGTGTGTGTGAAATACATCTATATGTTATGATTTACTTTTAGAAGAAACTTTATTTGAAGAAATATATATCTACAGACATTTCAATTTAAAGGTATATATATTATAAGGGACTTGAACTCGAACTTTCAAGCTCCCTACATCTATCCAATCTTTCTTATACAACTGATACATATGACCACATACATGTAAAAAAGGTAAATAATCTCCAACATATATATATTGTGCTAAATCAGCATTCATCAGTTGGTCCAGATCATCATATCCCACACATATATGCAATCAGTGCTCAGTTTACATTAAGATAGCAATTCTTCAAACTTCAATGGAAGAGCTTTAATCTTCTCCACTTTCCAAATCTTCAGCCATCCATGGATTCAATGCTTAAAACCCTTGTTGATACCAATATTATTGTCATAACCATATTAACCTTCTCTTACATATAGGACCTTAATATGTCCATATAATTACACAGAAGAGGGATGGGCAGAATACAGACTGAATATGTAATATTCAAATATATGTATATTGTCTATACCAAACTTAGTATAAACTTTTGGTTGTTTTATAATAGCATGTTGAAACCACCTGAGGGTGTTCTTTCTATGATAGCACACAGAAATATGACATTTAGGTGGCCTATGCTATCGAACATTCTATTTCTAAGGTGTAAGCCTAGAAATAGTCCGTTGATATGGGGTGACTGTGTCTATTTCTATGCTAATGCACAGAAACATGACATTTAATCTGCTGCAAAAGCTATCGTGTCAGCTTACAGCTCAGATTTGTGGTAAGCAGTTTTGATGTGCGATCACATTTCACTTTTGGCTATAGTATTGTGTGAGGGAGGCTGGAATTCTGAATGTCAAAACTATTTTAATATTCATTAAGACTACCTCCCCCTCTATCTCCCATGATTTATGAACATCTACTAACAATTATGAGCATAGTCTCATGCTTCCGTAGCCCACATTTCCTGCTCAAAAACATTGGCAAGTGTAGGTGCAAGCACAATTTGGATCAAATCATGCTCTAAGTCACGTTTCTGCAAGAACAACTGTGAGCTTAATCAAATGGCTGAAATAGGAAAGTTTCCGAATGTCAAAGTTCTCTGACTGCTGGAAGGGTTATCAAACAAAAGACCCTGAAGCTGCATGCATGCTGTTCCTGAAGAGCCCAAAAAGTTGGTTTTAATTGCCGTATATATTTAAGTTTTTGTAATTACCGTAAAAATTTTGTCAACCTTCGAGTTGCATTCCATTTTGTTATGAATTATAAGCCACCACCACCCCCCCAAGTTTGACTTTTTGTTGTAAATGTTACCGTTAAATGGAAATATATTTGTAATTTATAAAAATAAAAATAAAAAAGCTGATTTCATAGAATACCGAACCGAAAATGTAAGTAATGAGAAGAATAAAAAGTAACTACTTTTTAAAATTCATTTTGATTTATGTATTTTTTTGGTTAAAAATTGATTTGATAGTACTTTTAAATGTGATAAACAAACCAAAAAAAAAAAAAACACTAGCCCAAAAATATAAGTAATGAAAAGAATAAAAATTAAGTACTTTTTTAAATTCATTTTTTGATTTATGCATTTATTTGATATTACTTTTAAATGTGAGAAACAAACCAAACAAAAAAAAACCCCCGGCAATATTATATTTATCTTTGTTTACAAACAAACCACACACTCCAGCAGTCCCTTATCATTACATTAAGTTTAGTATAGACAATATATTGTAATGGGCACATATGCTGTTACATTATTTTTTTTATTAAACATGAAATCAAAATATAAAGTTCGCAAATAAAAATTTGTTTTTTTAAAAAAAACTGAAATTTAAAAGTCATCTAAACTTTATAATATATATAAAATCACACAGATGAGAAATTAAAAAAGAAACTTTATTTTTTAAAAAAGAAAAAGTTTTAAAACTAAATTTTCAACAAAAACTTAAAAAGATTTAGAGATAAAAATATATCTTTGGGTTTGGAAAACAAATTAATTAATCATAAAATGGAAATGATTGTTTTAATTAGTTAAATGTAAACTAGCCCTTGGGCATTTAAAATGTATAGGTAAAGGTCAGATAGGAGAGAAAACAATGGGATCAGAATGGCCAATAAAAGAAATCACTCATGGAATCGGACCTTAGCAAAAAGACCATCACCATCGTCATGACGTAATGTCCACTGGATCTGAAAGTCTACTATAAAAAGTGAGTGAAGAAAGAGCTGGGAGAGATGTATGACAGCAGTGGTGATATGTGTTAGCGCAGAGTTGAAGGAGAAGGGATTGAAAAGACGCACTCTTCAATCCCTTCAGTTCTGCTAAAAGGAAAAGAGAAATGACCAATCGTTTCTACATTGAGGACCAACTAAAGTAAAAGACCTCTGGATGAATCAATAAAATGGCCAACAGCATACCGGTCTCTCCAGGACATCAAGACAATTAACATTGGAACCCAAATGGCAACAGTTTAAAGATGAACTTTTCTAAACGTAAGAAATATATAATTAATGAACATTTCTAAACAAAAAGAACTCTAAATGCTAAACTTTTCAATATTCTAAATAGAAGAATTTCCTATCTAACTAAATTATTTATTATTTTATTGAATGTATTTTTTTTTTAAAAATCATTTCCATTTTTATTTTTTTTTTTTTTATTAATATTGTATAAATAGTTTAAATGCATTAAATTTAAGTTGGGCATAGATACTTGCATAGATTCATTCATGTTTAATTATGTTTTGTTTTCATATTTGATTAAAATATATAGACATTCGGTAAATAATGATATCTTACGTTGAATATCTAAAATGTATTTATTCAGATGTCTTTTTAGTTATTGGTGTCAATGCGGCATCTTATGATGAATTTCATTGGGTTTCTTCTGAATTCCCTCTGCAATTACATCAAAGACTTTATATTTTGATCATTTATGTTTATTATGAAATGTTTTTGAGCGTGTAATCTGTGTAGTCGATCTATGCTCAACATTAAAAAAAAAAAAAACTTTATAAAATTCATCTGTGCGAACTTATAATAGCTTATAAAAGTTAAAATGTAAAATCAAATTCTAAAATCAAGTTAAAATCCAAAGTAAAAGTTATTTTAAAATAATTTTAAATATTATATATGTGTAAATAAATGTTTGTGTGTTAATTACTGGCAGTGGCTTATTTTATTCTTTTTTTTTTAAATATTCTTAGATAAGAATTTATTATAAAATATAAATCTCTGCTGTTCCACTGAGCTAGTGGAAATGAGCTAATGGTCAGAATCAAAATATATAAAATAATTTTTTTTTTAACTTACGTTTCTGCCTACTATATAAATTTTCTAGGTTCAAATGCCTAGTGGCGCCCTGTAGTGCAGATACATTAAGACTCTTACTCTTTTGGACCATTATAATTGGCTACCCAACATGAGCCAATCTTTAATAAATCACCAATGCCCTGAGCAAATAATTTTTTTAATGAAATGTTTTATCTACCGTATACGTTAAATCTTATAAAAGCACTGTCAGAAAAAATAGCACATATATTAAAAATGTGGAAGAAAAGATATTAATAATTTTAAAACTAATTTTAAAAAAAAAGTCAAAAGGTTGCAATTAATATGTGTCTTTTTTTTTAATGTGTATAGGCACGCACAGCCACATAAGTTTATGATTGTAAATGTGGTATCTTACGATGAGTACTTTCTGGGAAGTTACTTCAGTGTAATCCCATGTAAGCATTTCAATCAGTCATAAATAAGTTGGTGGTATTTATAATTGTGCTGCGAATATACATGTATAAACCCATTATTTCTTAAAACATATTTACTTCAATGCAACCTTCTTAAATAAATAATTTATATAATTCGCTTGTCATGCTGTGTGTTTAAAAATAAAATGTATAAAAAAATAGAACTCTGGGGGGGGAGGTGTAAATGTGGATGGTTCTTAGGAAAGCGATGGTCAACATTTTCTTTTTTGTATATAGGCTTTTTGTAAAATTACTAACCAAATGTCTTCGTTAACCATGTACTGTAATTACTAACTCTAAGTAAAAAATTTTTTGTTTATTTTTTTTTTAAGCAAGTTTACTGATATGTAACGGGCACATACACCGTTACATTATTTTTTTTTATTAAACATGAAATCAAAATATAAAGTTCGCAAATAAAAATTTGTTTTTTTAAAAAAAAAGACATTTAAAAGTCATCTAAACTTTATAATATATATAAAATCACACAGATGAGAAATTAAAAAAGAAACGTTATTAAAAAAAAAAGAAAAAGTTTTAAAACTAAATTTTCAACAAAAACTTAAAAAGATTTAGAGATAAAAATATATCTTTGGGTTTGGAAAACAAATTAATTAATCATAAAATGGAAATGATTGTTTTAATTAGTTAAATGTAACTAGCCCTTGGGCATTTAAAATGTATAGGTAAAGGTCAGATAGGAGAGAAAAACAATGGGATCAGAATGGCAATAAAAGAAATCACTCATGGAATCAGACCTCAGCGAAGAAAGAGCTGGGAGAGATGTATGACAGCAGTGGTGATATGTGTTAGTGCGGAGTTGAAGGAGAAGGGATTGAAAAGATGCACTCTTCAATCCCTTCAGTTCTGCTAAAAGGGAAAGAGAAATGACCAATCATTTCTACATTGAGGACCAGCTAAAGTAAAAGACCTCCGGATGAATCAATAAAACAGCCAACAGCAGATTGGTCTTCCCAGGACGTCAAGACAATTAACACTGGAACCCAAATGGCAATGGTTTAAAGATGAACTTTTCTAAACATAAGAAATATATAATTAATGAACATTTCTAAACAAAAAGAACCTTAAATGCTAAACTTTTCAATATTCTAAGTAGAAGAATTTCCTATCTGACTAAATTATTTATTATTTTATTGAATGTATTTTTTTTTAAATCATTTCCATTTTTATTTTTTTTATTTTTATTAATATTGTATAAATAGTTTAAATGCATTAAATTTAAGTTGGGCATAGATGCTTGCATAGATTCGTTCATGTTTAATTATGTTTTGTTTTCATATTTGATTAAAATATATAGACATTCGGTAAATAATGATATCTTACGTTGAATATCTAAAATGTATTTATTCGGATGTCTTTTTAGTTATTGGTGTCAATGCGGCATCTTATGATGAATGCCATTGGGTTTCTTCTGAATTTCCTCTGCAATTATATCAATGACTTTATATTTTGATCATTTATGTTTATTATGAAATGTTTTTGAGCATGTAATCTGTGTAGTCGATCTATGCTCAACATTAAAAAAAAAACTTTATAAAATTCATCTGTGCGAACTTATAATAGCTTATAAAACTTAAAGTGTAAAATCAAATTTTAAAATCAAGTTAAAATCCAAAGTAAAAGTTATTCTAAAATAATTTTAAATCTTATATATGTGTAAATAAATGTTTGGGTGTTAATTACTGGCAGTGGCTTATTTTATTCTTTTTTAAAAAATATTCTTAGATAAGAATTTATTATAAAATATAAATCTCTGCTGTTCCACTGAGCTAGTGACAATGGGCTAATGGTCAGAATCAAAATATATAAAATAAAAAAAAAATTTTTTTAACTTACATATTTGCCTACTATATACATTTTCTAGGGTCAAATGCCTAGTGGCGCCCTGTAGTGCAGATACGTTAAGACTCTTACTCTTTTGGACCGTTATAATATATATATTTAAATATTATATATATTATAACGGAATGGTTTATTTCTCAATGAGGGGCATATCTCATTATGATCATTAATTTAATTTAACTCTGTTGAGTTATTCATGAGAGCATTAATAATTAGATAGAAGGAAATTCGATCTTATATACCTCCTACCTTAATAAAAGACTGGGGATGGGGGTTGGATGATGTGTGTATGTTTTGTAAAAAGAGGAAAGAAACATTTACGCACCTGCTTGAGAAATTCCAGGCATTCAGGGATATGAGATCACAAGTCTTTCATATACCAATAATAGACCTAAAGGATCTGTTAAAAAAATATGTGATTAGGTTCAATCCGCATAATGCAATGGTTATAATCCATGCATTAAAAACAATATGGCTAATTAGATGTTCTTTGGTATTTGACAATAAAAAATTCAACTGGCTGAGAAAGCTGGAGAGAGATTGGAGTGATTATTTTAATCTATGTTTGAAATATTGGCCAAAGAATACTATAGAATCAGTGTGGGGAGGATCTGCTCTATCCACATGTGAAATATGGTAGGTGAACATCATTTCCAGTCTAAGAATGTATTAGTAAGATAAAGAAAGACAACATGTAAATCACTGAGGAAAATACTCCGAGTATTATGACAGTAGTTGAAGAAATGTTGTTAGAGAAACTTAATATAACCTTAGTAATTATGTAAATTTCATTGGTTTTAATAAAGAATATTACTTTAAATAAAATAAAATAAATTGTAATCTACTGAACATTTTCATTTTGATTTTTGCACCTCTCATATAAAACCTTGATCATCCCATTTTTCCTTGACTTTCTTCCATTGTCATCCACACATCTGCATCTAATACATGTCTTTCTACTTCTCTTTGTACTTTTTAAAAATAATCTAACACTCCTTTACTAACACATCACTATTATAAGTTAACTCTGCAACTGCCATTCCCTTCCATACAATTATTGCTACCTCATATTTATTACAATGCTATGCGATACACTATGACTTTTTTAAAGAGTCAGGAATTTCTTAGCCACTATGTCTAGAGTAACCTGTTAGCCATTTTACTTTCAACTTTCCATTCTCCACCCTGTTTTTCCCATATTCTTTTCTATCCTGTTCTATACCATTTCCACAACATAATCTTTATCAACTCCATGGCCTTTATATCTAAATCTCCCTTATTTTTCCCAAAACCAGCATAAAAAAAATCTCATTTTTTATATAATCACTTTATATTTATTCTTCCACAACATTATTTTTACCCTTTCTATTTGTAGCCATTTACATTCAATTAACAGATGTCTAATATTTTCTATGCCTTCCTTACATAGCTTGCAGACTAAATCACCCACATTTCTCCATTTATGTGTATATTCCCTTATCTCACCCATCCCCCTGTTGCTAAGAATTATATTCAAGCCTTAACAGTAAACTACTTTCCTTGTTATTATCATAAATTAAATCACACTCAATATTCTGTTTACTTCTATATATATTTAAACTCTTTTTACCCTTCATACAAGTTTTCCATCTCTCCAACTCCCTATTCTTTATTAATGCATCTATTCTTCTATCCCATTCCTTGCCACTATAACACTCAACAATTCTCCTAACACAATCATCTCACTTTTTGCATAAGTATATTGATATAAATTCTTTATCCAAATCTTCTGCATATCATACTATCTGTCTCATCTACCCTGTTGCCCAATCTTTACTTAAAATGCAATTAAATACTATTTTGGCTATTCTCTTATTATTCATAAACTGCAATATACCTCTTATCAAATCTTGGTAATAATCCAACTATTTCTATTCTTTGTTTAATCTTACTCAAATTCCTAATCAATTCTATGTACTCATCCATTACTCTCTCTCTGATGGCTTTGACAAATTATTAGTCCCTACCATAACATACACCTCTCTATTTCCTTGCTTCTTTACATTATCTTTAACATCCCAAATTCTAGCTCCAGGCAAACATACTCTTAAATACCTGTTTCTATTTCCCCTTTCGATTATATTTCCACATTCTCTTATTAGTGAATTGTCTATCAATACTGTCTCATAGTCTACTTTCTCTTCTTCATTCATAACCTTCTCTATCACTTTCTGGACTTTTTTATCTATTTCTTCCTCATCATTCCTACTCAATAATTTTTTTATCTGCTCACACTTCATCTCTAATGATTTTAATTTTGCTTCTACATCATTTACCTCTTCCTCTATCTTACTTATTCTTTGACCAACCATCTCCATTGCACCACCTATTTTTTCATCCATATCTCTTGTCATTCCACTAAAATCATACTCTACCCTGTCTTTCTCACTATGTTTCACTCCATTTCTCCTGACTTTCCCTTTAAGCTATCTACACTTAGAAACCACTTTTCACCTCTTTTATCACAATTATACATGATCTACATAACCATACACCTGTTACATCATTCCTAGTCTTATTTAAACATTTCAAGTGATAAACCGTACACTCTACCATAGCACGCCTAATTTCTTTCTGATGATTATATATGCATTGTGGAATACAAATTCAATCCATATTTCTTATTTTCCAAGTCATCTACTCTATATTTGACTTTATACTTCCTCTCCTACTCTTCAAACCCCTTTGCACAGAAAGATAAAAATTTTACTTTCTTTCAAAAACACATGTTTTCCGACCTTAGGCCTCCAAAAACATTTTATTTTTTCTCAAAATAACTCACTGTTCTTAAATTAACAAAAAAATCTTTAGTAGCAAACTTACTAAAAAAAACAACCAATCTTACATACAACTTAATTATAGAATATCCTTACATTAACACATATTCAACAAAATAATTTTTTTTTAAACTTCTATATTTAAAATGGTAAACAAAACACTTTCTAAACATTAATAATTCCTGATCTTTCCAAATTCAAATAAATCTATCTCTCTTGATCACAATTTACTCCTCACTTTCATACCACAAGCAAACAGTCTTTATATCCATGATCTCAGATGATTAATAGCATAAGAAAGACTGAAAACTTAACTTAGCTTTGAGATTGTACTTTTTCACATGAATGGTCCTGCCAGAAACAGTTTAAATATGAAATAAAATATTAGAATTTGTTTGTTTACAAATTTTTATTTTTGTTTATTTTATTATTATTATTATTATTATTATTATTTAAGTTGTGGATAGTTGAATAAGTAGATGTTTATATAGCAGATATAGCAGTTTCACTGTATTTTATTTCATCCATTGATTAATACATGCTATTTCTATACAAGTTTTATATATTTTATTTCTTTTCAGTACTTATATATTAGACCTGCTGTGAATTATCACATATGTATTATTTCAGCAATATCTTTCTAATCTTGCAATCTTGTAAAATAAAGCCTGCATGAGATCTACTGACAAACTTCATCAATCAATTTTTTAATACAAAATGGCAAGCTATAATTTTATGTCGTCAAAAAAAACCTAAACTTTTAGCAATATAAATTTATTCCAATAAAAAATCTAAAAAAAAACAAAAGCAAATGATTGTTTTTTTACAATGACTGGCATGGACTTAAGTTTTTTATGTTATGCAAAATGCAAGTGAAAGCATATTTTTCTTTAAAACAAAATTAGTAGTGAAACCATCATTTTGAGTAATAACTTTCTCCGATTGGAACATTATCTAATATTCACATAAAAAATTAATTATTTGCCTTTTTACAATTTTGTAAATGTGTTTGATTTGGTGTTTATTTAGACATTTGTTTGTATCACCAATTTTCTTATTATTAACTGCTAGTAAAAATAATTTTATAGTTTTTTTATTTTATGACAGAAAAGTGAGAAATTTTTAAGACAATTACTTTGATTTTGTCATCTAAATATAATTAAACCACTCCTGCAAGGTCCCCACTTTATTTCTCAGAATATTACTATTTTTAAAAAGCAGAAATCTCAACTTCTCTTACACACAATCTCTCTCATATCATAATGCATTTTTGCTTAAAGTCATTTTAATTGAACTAAATATCCATTCTAGCTTTATTTATTAAAATAAATTATATATGTATGTAACCATTTTTATTTTTTCTAAAATGCAAAAAAGTAAAAATGTAGAAAATTAAAGTTAAACAGCAATTAAGTTTATTAATTCAATAACTATTTGCATCACAATTAAAAAACAAATTAGAGAAAATATACAAATTTAATATTATAGATTCTTAGAGATGAGTTGTGGTAAAAAATGAGGGAAGTTTAAATTTGCACTGATCACAAGCCAATCAGAATTGATCATGAGAATTATATTGCTTAGAACATCCCCACTAATTGCTCATTCTCAATAAGTTTATCAGATGAATAAATCCAACATATTTTAATCAGTTTAATTTTAGAAAAAATAATATTATGCTAATATTTGCAATATAATTTGCAATATTTTTCTCTATTCTATCTGATGATGTATATGAGATAAAAAATAATGTACATTATAAAAGAATGTTGCATCTCTTGTCACTTTAAATAAATAAAAAACAACATTGTAAAATTTTTAACTACTAATCCTATCAATCGAAATCCACATTAGCTAATTTTGAGATATTATTGACACATTTTTAACCTATCTTTTTATAATAATTCTTTGTTATGAGATACTATAATAAAGACGTATATATGATAAACTTTCTTTTTATATCAAAAAATATATAATGATTTTGTTACTAACTTTCATAGTTTTACAAAGTTCAAAATGAAATAGTTGGATAATTTATAACCACTCAAGTGACAAGAAGAGATTAAAAATAAATAAATTACATTGAAACAGTAGTTTTATTTTTATTACTTTTTATTTGATTTTTTTTTGATAGTCTAATACTTTTTAAAAAACTATTAAAAATTCAAAACCTAGAGATGTTAATTATTTCTTTAATTCTTTAATATATTATCTTTTATAATTATTTTAATATAGTAAATTTATTATTCTTTAATGCCAGTTTTGTCCTGAAACTATTTGAATTTATGTTAAAAAATGAAAAATATACATATTCTGGTTAACAAGACATGGACTTTTATTATAGATTGATCCCAAGAACTTTGCATATATAGTAATCACACTTTAGTAAATCAAATATACTATCATTCATAGTTTAAAAAATATTGTAAATACAATGGAGCTATGAATTATATGCTATATTTTGTTTTGAAGTCCCCTTCATGTACAAATGTATATAGTGTATGATAGCTCATGTTTTGTTGATAAGCATTAATTTGAATAGAATATATGTTGTTTATTGAACTGCATTTTATAGTACTTTTCAACAAGCACATATATGCAACACAGACACTTTTTATATGTATAGTATTCCCATATAAATTAAGAATATAATATAAACAAAATATTTTAAAATAATAATTAATAATAAATTGAGGAGACACATTTACATATATTTTACTGAGTTTGTATTCACTCACCCATTCTATTAAAAAATAAGAATAAGGAAAAAACTTACTGTAATTGTTTAAGTAAATATAAATAATTAAATGTCTGACTTCCATTGAAATTAAATAATCTCTGGGTGATATCCTTTTTTTTTCAATAATTTTTTCTCTTATAGTCTTTTTATCAATAAATTATGATCTCTCTACTTATTTTAATGTTTCCAAATCAATAATGTTTTAAAATTTTGTAAAACTTTTGCATTACTCTTTAAAAAATATTTTATTATGCAAACTACTATATATTAAAATTGGAAAGGATAGCAAAGGAAGAATAAAGTGTATATGCTTTTAACATAGACTCAAGAAATTTTATGCATGAACATGAACATCTATGACATTCTGAGATGGAAAAATGGCTGCTGGCATAATTTAAAATTTATTTACAAATTTTATTTGTAATTGTGCAGAAGGAAATTAATTTCCAATCATACATTGTTTTTGCAGCTCATATAAATCTTCATGCACTCCCCATCAATGGAGATCTATAATAGTTATAAAAGCAGCACATGATCAAAGATTAATTTCCTTCTGCACAATCACAGATTTTTCATCATTTAATAATAGTAGATTTACAGTTATTCATAATTAATATACAATTAATCAAAAGTAATTAAAATGTGATTCTGTCTACTGTGATAGATTAATTAAATTTGTATAATTGAATTGTCGATTATAACACCAGGCATGCAATATATTTAAGCCCTGATATAAACATGGTCAGTAAGGGGTGGTATATATATAAATGCACTCTAAGTTTAAGTGATTCACTTAAGCTTTTAAAACTCTTATTGATGAGTGAGGGTGCTGAGATTTATAAGTTATGTAAATAGCACACGATTGGAAGCTAATTTCTTTCTTCACAATTACAGATATTTCAGTGCTTAATAATAGTAGATTTAAATTTTATTTTTATAAACATAATCACCTAGGGCATATCAGTTCAGCTATCATAAAATGTATTAAATTTGTGAATTTTAATCTTTTTCATTTGTTTGTTTATATTTTTGCATTAATGTTTATTTTTTGCATTCCACATAATATTAACTCCAATTCTTTTTTGTCAAAATACTGTAACTACTGTAATGATACAACTTTATTAAAGCCATCTAAAAATGCTTTAATCTGTTGTGTCGTTAACCTTATATATTCTTCGGTATTTTCTTCAGTTTCCAGAATTTGAGCATCACCTGGGCTTAACTCATATGAAATAATCTGACCAAGAACTTCAAAGTCAACACTAAAAAACAATTCTAGGCAACTTTCTTCTATATTATTTTCCTTGATCCAAACAAGTAAATTATAAAATTCTGGATCAATGGATTCAATATCCTTCATGGTCAGTTTCTTGTTCAGCATGTGCTTATAAAATGGCATAGTAAAACTACTATAAATACACTTTCCATGATAAAATGCCATGGCAATGAAGTGTCTAATAAACCTGAAGTAAACCAAGTTTTCAGGATTAACAGAGGAACCAGGATTAATCTAAAGACCATAGTTATTCTTGTTTGTTATTCAAGCAAACAATACATAGCATTCAACACTTTATGTTATTAAAGAAAAAAACCATTCCCTAGGGTACATCACCATAATCCTTCTTCTCCCCTAAAAACTATGTATAATCATCTTCTTAAATCATAGAGTTGGAACTTGCTAATCCAATGACAAATCTAATAAGTGATTTTCAAAATAATTGTATTAATGAATTTGGAAAAAAAATTGAAAACAAATAGAAAAAATAGTATGGATGATCATTTTATTAGAGAACAATAGAAGCTTTACTTAGAAATATTAGATCTCAAGTGTTGATAAAATTTATAAACTGTATACAAGAATGTATATACTGTTTACTTCAAAAGTGCTAAATATTGATGTAATAGAGGTTGAAAATCTTTTGGTATCTTATATTTTAGACAATATAATTCATGGCTGAATTGATCAGGTGAACCAAATGCTCAGGTTAGATAAAGAACCCATAGGTGCCATCTGCTAGAATGCTTCGGACTGATGGACCAATCAGCTTGCTTTCCTTTGCACAGAAATTAGCATAAAATTTTGCATGGACTAAAAAAATAATAATAAAGAAAAAGTTTTTTGAATTTAAGTTATAACAACTTAGGCCTCATTTAAAATTGCTTGCTGGAATTGATCCAAGTCCTGTGCAAGATGTAAAAGTAATATACAGAGTTTAGTAGATTTTATTCAAAATGATTGCAACCAGAAATTACATGAAGTTTTTTAAAATTGTTATAGCAAATACAAAACAAGTAAACACAAAGAGGCAGATATCCTCTTGGTGCTAATTGCACTTTTGCACACTATGAAGATGAAATGGAAAGATATTGTGCAACCCCCCCCCCCAGGAAGGTGGTTCAGAGAGTTATTTCAGCAGTTGCTGGAGGAACAACATTACTAATTCATTCTAAAGCCAATGAAGTCATTGTTCCAAAGATTATTACAACAGCTGAAAAAAAGAAATTACAAGAACATCACCAGCAACTGAATTAACCCCATTAGTGATAATTGATTGATATTCACTAAGAAAGAAAATGGTGACCAGTGTTGATTAGCCAAAAATGGATACCAACATGCCTATTGCTAAAGTAGTTATAGTCTATGAATATGATGCGTATTCAAAAGCTATATTATAAAAGTATGGAAAACAAAATTCCCCATATTAAGGACTTTCATTTGGAGTCCTATATATTTTTGATAGCTATTAAAGATATTCTAGAAAAAGTTACTTTGTATGAGAAAACTTGTAAAGTATCACAGCTGTGGATAAATGAAAATACATACGTGCATGTTTATTTTCTTGCTTTTTTGCTAGTATATAATTGAAGTTCACAGCTTACTTTTTTTGAGTAAATTTATCTCATAACGACCAAAATAGTTTTATCTATTCAATATTTTTCTATCTATAAAACAAGAAGTCCTGATTAATATTTCATAGATCCATGGGCTACAAGACTCTAGTAATATTTTTAAATGAAAAAAGAAATATTATAATTTATTTTTACAACGCTAATTACAATTAAAATGCAAACACTAGTTTAGCATAATTTCTTGAAAACAAATTTCTTAAATACAGTAAATTATATTTCCTGGAGAATAATTGTTTTTAAATTTGTGTTAATTTAAAAGTCCGTCAAACACATATAATATAATGACGTGTAATAACACAATAACAATAAACATTAAATCAGGTGTAATAGCAATTAAAAATGTCATTAGAATGATCACTTTGCATTAAAACAATAGAAGTATTATTCATATTAAAAGTCGGTATGATGTAATAGTTTTAAGGTGTTTTGTTCTACCATTGATTGGTATCACTATTCTATTCCCAATCAACACACAACCATTGTTGACTGATAATTTTTCCTGATTTTCCTAAAAAGCCAGATCAAGACATTGTGGTTTCTTAGTTGGCAGCCTTTATTTATCCAACTTATAAACAGCTTATAACCTTATTGAGCCTTGTCCAAATTTGTGACTATACTACTATTCAGGATTTCTGATTCTAACACTTCTATATAATTAATTTCTGTTTCATTACTATATAGTTCCTCTTTATCTGGATTTCTTGACAAAGCATCAGCATGTGAAATCACCTTCCCTTTTCTATATGATAACTAATAGTCATAAGATGATAGTATGTTCCAACAGTTGAATATATACATATTTCCATTCTTGCTATTAAAAAGTGTGAAGATTGCCTTGACAGCAGTTAGAAATATTGGTTGCTATATTTACTGTGAATGTTTAGGTGGTTACTGGTTAGAAACTAATTATATATATATATATATATATATATATATATATATATATATATATATATATAGGCTCAATTGATCTGGTGCTAGCTTGTTACTACTAATATTCTTAATAATAGCTTGCCACCAGTTACTATTTGAAATGGTCTAACTGAATAGATGTTAGTGAAATTTCTTTATCCCAAACATCATAGCCATAGTCTCTTTATCAATTTTGCTATAAATTTGTCTCAATTGCTGAAAGGTTTTAGATGTGTATGCTATAGGTTGTTCACCATTGTAACAGGGATGACATAAAACTGATCCCACTCTCCATTCTGAAGCATCAGTCATTAACTATACCTCTAAGTTATTGTCAAAATAAACAAATAATTTCTCTAAGGACAGCAGGTTTTTAGTTGTATAAATGCTTCCTCATGAATTTTTACCCATAACAACTTTTGGTTTTTCTTTAATAATTCATAAAATGGGTTTGCTTCTTTAGCCTTATTCTGTAAAAAAAGATTCAAAATAATTTATTAAATCTAGAATTGCTTTGAGTTCTTTGAGGTTTTTGGGTACAGTCACATTTTTCATGACTAGCATTTTCTCAGGTGATGGTCACTTATACTTGTCTGTGATTACATATCCTAGGAATACTAATTCCTTTGTAATTCCACATGCTTTTCTGAGCATTTAGTTTGACTCTGAATTTCTCTAGCTTGCTAAATACCTTAAACAATCTTTAATGTAACAAATTCTTCTGATTATGCTATAATGAGTATGTCGTCAAAATAAGGTATTTTGACATCGAATGCCTGCAATAAACTATTAATTTTTGCTTTAAAAATGTTTGATGCCATTGTAATACTGAACAATCACTGGTTACATTGGAATAATCCAAAAAGTGTTATTAACATTACAGGTATTTGATGGAAGATTGAGTTTCCAATTTCATAGAATGTGATGATTTTTGAAGACTGGCCAATGGCACTGAAGATGCCTCTTGCTCAAATATTTATTTACTGTTTTTTTTTATAATTGACACATATCCTAATTTGATCATTGGGTTTTATTATTTTAAGTATAGGCATTGCCCAATCGGACATTTCTACCAGGATCAAAATGCCCTTATTTACCAGTACCTGATTTTTCTTTTCTACCTTAATTTTCTGTGTGAATGGAATTTTTTGTGGTTTACATACAATTGGGTGTGCATTTTCACCTAACTCAGCCTCTACCAAGCCAGTTACTATTGTCCCCAATTTCTCATTAAACAAATCTGAATATTTCCTTTGAATTTTCTGTTTCATAATTTTTTTTACAATACTGACATGAATTCTTATCACATGGAATCATTCCATTCCAATTATAGGGCTAATTTTCCTTTTTACTATGTACTGCAGTAAATTATTTTCTCATGATATTTAATCAGTGCTTCTACTTGTGCTAGTAATGGAAATGCATTTTGACTCACATCTTGAGCCTTAATGTTTGTTTTCCTTATTGAAATATTTACATAGATAGCCAACAGTGCTGCTCTTCAAAATGCCTTAGAGATTATAGATATTCCTGAGCCACTATCTTTCTCCATGCTAATCCCTTTTCTACAGATTTGCAATGCATCATGAATTGATTTGGTCCCTGAACTTCTGTATTTTTTATAATATGCATTTTAAATGGCTTTCCTCCCCTATTTTTCTGTATTTGGATTTTTTCTTGTCACTCCCATTCACAACTTTCACACATACACATGATAAGTGTTCTTTACCTTCACATTTGTAACATTTTTTCTGCTTCCATTTATAATATTTTTCTCTATGATCATGTTTTCCACAGCAGAAACAAGTGGCTTTATTTTCACTTTCTTACTCTGATTTTTTTCAGGTTAGGTTCTTTAATTGTCTTAAAAACTCACAATTCAGATTATCCTTGGCTTTATTTTTAAAAACATGTGCTTGCTCCAATATTATCTCATAAGCTATTTCTTTTTTATAGCCAATGCATATGTTAAATCAGTTTCTGTTAACAATTGTTGTCAGAACCTGTCATCAGACATTTCCCAGAATAGTTGATATATAAATATTTCTTCAATAAAATTCCCATACCAACAATCTTTTGTCAGTTCTGTCATGGCTGAATTGTATTTTTTATTTTTCTACCCCTTAAATTGTTTCCTATTCCTTAAATTTAAATGATCTACATGGTAGGATGGATGAGGATTAAAATATTCATTAAGCTTCCTTATTATTTCCTAATAAGATATATCATCTGTTAACATAGGGTTATATAACCTATTAACTATCTCAATAACTTTCCTACCTGAAAAGCATAAAAGTGCAGCAATTTTCTGCTTATTGTCCTTGATTCTGTTTGATTTTAAAAAATTCTCCACATAAGCTAGGTACAATGACCACTCAGCAGCATTGCTTATATTGAACTCAGCAATGCAAGTTTGTCCAAATGATGTCATTTTGATTTTTTCCTATAGTGAGGTTCAACCTTTCTAACTGCACCATTTTTTTCTATGTCTTGACTTTTAATTTGGTGTAAAAAAAAACCTGGATTTCATGGAGCAAAAATTACAAAAAATATTTTCTGAACTGATGGAGAACACAAATAATTCAGTAACTCAATGTGCTCCAATATATATGATTTAATATATACAATGTAAGACATATTTACACAAAATAATAGATAGATAGATAGATAGATAGATAGATAGATAGATAGATAGATAGATAGATAGATAGATAGATAGATAGATAGATAGATAGATAGATAGATAGATAGATAGATAGATAGATAGATAGATAGATAGATAGATAGATAGATAGATAGATAGATAGATAGATAGATAGATAGATAGATAGATAGATAGATAGATAGATAGATAGATAGATAGATAGATAGATAGATAGATAGATAGATAGATAGATAGATAGATAGATAGATAGATAGATAGATAGATAGATAGATAGATAGATAGATAGATAGATAGATAGATAGATAGATAGATAGATAGATAGATAGATAGATAGATAGATAGATAGATAGATAGATAGATAGATAGATAGATAGATAGATAGATAGATAGATAGATAGATAGATAGATAGATAGATAGATAGATAGATAGATAGATAGATAGATAGATAGATAGATAGATAGATAGATAGATAGATAGATAGATAGATAGATAGATAGATAGATAGATAGATAGATAGATAGATAGATAGATAGATAGATAGATAGATAGATAGATAGATAGACAGACAGATAGAAGCTATTCTAATTAAACTTGCATACAACAGCTAAGTTAGGTCTCTACTAAGGCTATTCACTAAATATTTACAGCAGTAATTTACTTTATGCTATTTTTACTATTCCTTTGGCTTAGCAGCCCTTAAGACATTTTAAATAATAATAAGATTGGAATGATCTGCTTAAGTCCCTAGTTGGCTTGTTGACCTTCAGGAACTAAAATCCTGAAAATAAGATGTCTCCTATTGCATTTCTTCTGCTGCTTCATGGTTTCCTTTAAGTAGGCTTCATCAAAGAAGAAGAGCATGTTTTTTTCCTGATAGTTTTTTATATTTTTCAAGGCTTTTGTTCTTTCTGGAGTAATTTAGCCGATAGGTTGGTTCAAGGTAGTGGGTGTCTTATCAGCTCAAATTTGTATTTTTTAAATTTAATTAGTATTTATAATTTGTACTAATTAAATTTCTTTTATTATCTGAAATTCTTTCCCTCCAATAACAATTTATATTTTTCACAAACAATTTAATTAAAGCATTTTAATTAATCTATTCTTCAGCTATTTTTTACTACCAATTTTAAATCTCACAAACTGATTATTTATTAGATACATAACAATTATGTGTTTGGTTGCAGTTTTATAACACAAAGTAATTTAATTAAGGCATTTTAATAAATCTTATTTCCAGTTATTTCTTACTGCAAATTTAAATCTCATAAACTTATTATTTATTAGGTGTATTTTTTCCAATCTCCATTCTTGTATAATTAATTATTAATTTAATAATGTCATACTTTCATCTGGCTAGTATATTATATTCATTCTGATCTTCCACCATTTTTAGTAAGGATACGCTTGTAAACATCAAAAATTTAAATAACAAATGGATCCATTTTGTTCTTGATCTTTTCTAAATATACAGTGTTATTTATTCATAATCTTGAGGAAAGTAGTTTATTCTCCTTAATTAGCTATAAAAAATTAGTGATTTAAAAAAGATTTGTTATATTTGTTTATGAAGGTTATTGTTTCTTCATTTTTGTAAACATTTTGTCAAGATGAAGCATAGCACAAGTTTTAATATCTTCCCACATAATGTTTTTTTTGCATTAAATAAGTGTTAAATAATTCATACTCAATAACAGATGTCCATCTTTTTAACCTATTGATTAAATCACTCAAAAATTCTGCTTATCATAAACAAATTTTTTTTTCTCTTTTGGCTTTTTTTTTAATGCAAATACAGTTAATGAGTCAATTTACAGGTACAAATTTTTTGATTTGATGTAATAATGTATTGATTTTGTAAACTGTTAAAAAGAAATGCAATTGATAGTACAATTGATATATGCAGTATATTTATATTGTATTTTAATCATGTATTGAATAATATCAATCATGATAGAAAATATATCAATGAAAATAAAACACTTTCATGCATCCTATACAAATTATGGTCTTATGCATGTTTTATGTATCATAGTGACATATAAAACCCTAAGATATTAGAAGTTTTTGAATTAGAGAAATACTAGATTGAATAATTTCTACTTATATTTAAGCCAATAATATGAAATTTGAAAATTAACTTTGTGAACTCATCCTAGAAAAAGTGCTACATATCTCATTTCTAAATATGACTGCAGTCACATTCAAAATATTCTCCTTGGGAAGCTATACATCAACACCAGCATACCCAACACTCAAAACAATTTTTCAACTTTTTTCTTGAAGTGGCCATCAGAACTATTATCATATTACCCCTTGATGTCTGGAATGGTATCAAATTGTTTTCATTATTTTCTTTATCTTAGGACATTATTTTTCATAAATTTGGACTAACATGATCCTGTTATTACTTCTACTATTGTCAAGTTTAACAAAAAAAAAAGTAATGTTTGTTAATTGCTTTAATTCCAGCTCCAACATTCTAGTGATAGCACATAAAAGCATCCAACAATATAAATGATTAACGATCAGTAAGACACCACATGTTGACACAAACCCAGCTATGAGATACAGATGTACCAAAGTAATAAAATCTTACTGAGTTATTTGTACAATGATTATTTCATCATATCTTGTATATATATGCACTTACCGTATATTTAACTCTTTGAGGTAGATATATGTTTTAAGGCATTAATTTTTATTATTATGTAAGATTATAATTAAGTAAATTTCTTTATGTGTACTATCATAATAAAACTCTTAAATTATAAATTTCAACAGTATAAGTTAAAGTAAATCAGTTAGCCCAATTAGTTAGGAGTATTTAAAAGATTATCTTAGGTTGTTTAATATATACTTAAAAATAAAATTAATATTTAAACTAAAGAAGTGTTAATCTAGAGCTTAATATATTTTAAATAGATTTAATAGATAAAGTTGTTTTATGCACTCTAAAATGATTAGTTAACTTAGTTAGAATGTTTAGTTGATGATTTTTTTTTCAGTAAATAATTTAAAAAATAACAGTTATGATTTATTAAATACCAGTTTATATCAAAGTGTTTAGAAGGAGAATTTTAAAACAATAAGTATAACTGACTGAGATTAGCTCTAATTTTTAAATTAATTTTAAATTTCAGTCAACAGCTAATTTATTTCCATTGCATTAAAAATGACTATATTAAATGTACATGTGTGTGTATGGAGCATATATGTGAAATGTTGAAAGATAAAAAGATTTATTAAAAATGTATTTTAAAAATTGGCTACAGTCAATTAGTTTTTAACTGAAAAATAATAAGCTTTTAAATAATGCAAGAGAAAGAGTAAAGAAAGAGTACTTGAATAAAAAAAATGTTTATTTTGAAGAATAGTTAATAATTTTATTAAATAATTAATTTAATAATTATTTAGAGTTAATAAAAATTGTTAATTAACAAGTTCATTTATCATCAAGATAGTCGCATGATAAAAATTGTCTGGTTTTAAAATACAAAGTTCAAGGAAAGATCAAATAAAAATCAATAATGACTATTCACTTAAATATTGTAATGCAGACTTGTAACTTATTGGTTTAATAAACAAGAAATCGTCAAGCGTTGGTGGTCGAGAAGTCAGCACACCTGTCTTACAAGCCGTTGTCCCGGGTTAGCGGGTTCGCTTCCTGGCCGATGCTATGACACACAAAAAAATAAACAAGAAATGCAGTCTTAATTTTGGTGCACGGGTGGAGAAAAAAGCAAGACACACACACTAGTATAAAAATAGATATAATTAAATATTCTATTTCAGTTTTAAAGTAAATTGTTTGGTTTATATTTGACGATTTATTTTAAGTCAATGTTAAAATTTAAAATTTTATTGTTTATCATCATCATCATGATAGAGTAAATAACCAGTAAGTTATTCATGCAGTATTTTCTTCTAAAAACATGAATTCAACTGATTTTCAAATAATATTTTTTTAAAAAAATGTTAAAGAAAATGTTAATAATTTCTCAAAGAAGGAAAAGTAAAAATCATGTAAAGTATATTGTTTCATTGTTATAACATTGGTTTAAATTCTAAACTTTGCTATAAAACTATCTCCAGCATGTTTTAACTATCTTTTAATTAGTCATTAATATTAATTAGTCGTACTAAAATAATCAACCTTGTATGCCAAGCTCAGATATAGAACTGTGAATTTCTATAAGATTATTAATCCGATAAAAAAAAAGAAGCAGCCTTAATAATTATTTAAAATTGTCTTATAAAAATTAAATTAAAAGACAGATTTACAAAATTAACCTTTTAATTACCATAATGAAAAGACTATATTCAAATTGTTTTATGTTAAAATGAATAACATAGCTGCTCATCTCAAATGCATTTATTTATTGATTAATTTGAATAGTTTTTCCAAATTGTCTATTGCAGAAATATATTACCTGATATATTTAAAAAAAAAAAAATTAAGCTTACATCATCATAACTAAAATAGTTTAAAAGGGGATTTATAATAATAAAACTATATAAACAGCAATTACTCCACTGACTCTAATTGCCATTAAAATGTGTTTTAAGAGAACTGTTGTTATTTAAATTTGTCTGCTGTCAGCTCTGCACTATTATTTAAAGTGGTGAAGTTTTATTCATGAACATTTTTTTAAAAGAATTTTATTATAAATTCTCATCTACTCTATCCTAATAAATGACTGTGTATGTTATATATTACTTCAGTGAAGAATAAAAGGACTTAAACAGAGAGATAATTAATTCCTTTACAGAGGGAAGAACTTTGTAATCTCTTATATAAAAAAGGGTATTGTAGTAACATATATATTGTTGATATATTTGGAATTAGTATAGTATATTATTCTTATTAATGTTATTAATTATTATATTATAAATATGTTTCTATGAATGGTATTAAGGGAATTAAATGGGTAAGATATACAGTTGAATGTTATTTTATGAGTTAATTTATTATTCCAGAGTTTTTTCGAATGAGTATTTAAAAGTATAAATTATTGTACTCAGAGGTATAACAGCTTTTTGTATATTTCTGAATAGTACTTTGAATAAAAGCATGATAAATATTAGTATGTATCTAAGAATTTTGAATAATGTATATACTAGTATTATCACCATTATGAAATAATAAGTTTGTCAGTATACATATAATCCGAAACCAAATAAATGAATTATGTGATTTGTGTATGTGCATGCTAAATGAACAATTATTGATATGTTTACTATTATTATTAATTCCATGCCTTTTATTATTGGTAGTATTTGGAGACAATTTTAAGTGGACATTATATTACTTGTATGTGTATTTAGTCCCTTCATGTGAGAGAGTGAGGCTCATTCATATAAGATCATTTTTATGTGTATTTAGCTACTTCATGAAAGAGGATGCAGCTTGTTGCAATCATTGACAGTGCCCGCATTTAGTATTGAGTGTTTGATTATATTTTTGCTGGCTTATATTTTCCTTGTCCACTATGCCTAGAATTTTAATGTTAGAATATATTTTGGTATATATCCACAGGCATATGCTGTTTTCAATTTATTATTAGCTTCATTATAAATTTATTATCAGTGTCAAGCTTCATTATTTTTTGGGCCCAACATAAGTGTTGGTAAGATTATAGATGTTTTTATATTGCATAATATTTGTTGCTATTGTAGTAATATTTATTAAGCATCTCCACACTGATATTTTAAATATCATTTTTGATTGAATAGAGTGTACAATATCTCATAGTAGCCTGGACAAAGGCACAGAGGTATATTGTTTTACATTATGGGTACTGGATTTTTGAAATAAAGATTGTATTTTGTAAATAAGAGAACTATTGGGTAACAAAAAACACTTATTTATAATTGTTTAATAGAGAAGAAGATATAAATTAATATAAAAGTTTATCAGCTTAATGTTTTCGAGGATCCATGCCTCATATCACTTTTATAATAAAATTGTGGAAATGGTTTTTAAATAAGGTAGACCAATATCTGTAAATTATGAATAGTAAATTAAAAGAAATAATCATAATTATTGTAAATAAATATTTTATTATATGGATTATTATATTGTAAATGAATATTTTATTATTAATTAAATATGTTTTTATTTCATTGCTATTATAATAACATTGCATAAGCACATTTATTTATCAGAAAATCTATTATAATAATATTTGCATTAATAATTATCTTAAGAGTACATTTCAATGGTCACATAATGTTTATACATTCATTTCGCTTAACAGTTATTTGGTTATTTTACCTGTATTCTTGAAAACTAAATGTAATATTATTTATTTCATTTCAAATGCACTTGTTGTGTAGTGGACAGCATAAAAGATGCCCTTACTGCCTTCTATATTCTTTTGATAATGCTTCTTTAAATGTGCACCAGAAAATATATGATTTCTGTGTTTTTATGGTCAGGAGAAGTGAAATAATTATATTTTAATAATTGTAAAGTATTTAAATGTTTTTCAAGTTATCAATTAAATATTCCTTAAATATTTGAGTATTCTGTTATTATGTATTCCATTTCTATTTTTTTTAAATACTAAGATTCCAAAATAAACTAAAAGAAATGTCAAATGTTTCATATATAGATTAAATCATAATCATATTTGTGCTAAAAAGTTAAAGAATTACCATTAATATTTTATTCTGAGTAGATTTTATCCTGAATTTCAGCCCTGAGATCAAAATATTCTAAACTTGTAAAAGAACCTATATTTAAGATAAATATGTTTTTAAAATCTGAGATTAAGATATTTTAAATTTGTAAAAGAGGTCATATTTGAAATTAAGATATTTTAAAGCATAAGATAATGATATTTTAAGATTGAAAGAACCTATATTTGAGATAAAAATATCTTAAGAATTAAGATAAAATATTTTGGAAAAAGAACCTTGTATTTTAATAAATATATTTAGCCATGGTATTGTCTACAAGGAAACTCATACTCTGGAGTGGTGTTTTAAAATCTATGTCATATGGTACTTGTGTGTAATCACAGACCACTGTTAGCTGGTCTGCCACCTTATTATTGTCATTTACTGAGTTACATAATTGATTTCCAGTGACCAATATAGTGAGCTTGATTGTAAGACTTCTTTTGTGTTTCCATTATCCTTTAGTCAGTCAATTGTTAGCTTACAAATTACTTACCAAACTATATTTAAATTATTTACACTATTAATATTAATACCTAGTATTGAAAAATTGAGTCTATTCTTTGTCTGCCATCTAAGTTCTTATACAAACTATAGAGTAGATAATGATGACCGTAAGGGTAAATTTCAAATGAACTACTGTTTTTGCAGTTCCATTTAAATCAATTTATATTTAAATTTACAAGTTTGAGTTAATTATCTATCGTTTATAGCAGAACTTAGATGTCAGATGAAAAGATTTGTTTTTCTATCATTACATAGTAAACTTTCTTACTAGATGACATTGCATTAATAATATTCATTGACTAGATAATTTTGTTTGATAAGTAACTTGTTTATGTAGTTAGCAATTTAGCAAAAGCTTATTTATTTAACATATATGTGTGTACGCACATATATCTTTCATTTTTAATTTTTTTTCTTATCATTTTGTTAACTTTTTCTTCAAATAGATCCAGTTAACTATACAACATTGATCATAAAGAGTACCGAAATATCCAACAACTTTTGGCTAAAGAGACATCAACTTATCATTATGTTGCAATTGTAAAATGTGTGAGTAATATCCTTTTTACTCTTCCTCTGTGGTGGAATGTTTTAGTTTTACTTTTTTATATCACTTATTTTTGGTGAATAGTATATCTTTATGTAAAAAAAAAAAAAATGCATATTTTAATGTATATTATTAGAAATTTTTGAATACAATAAATACAAAGGAGTTTTTTATATTTATAAATTTATTAAATAAACATTTATATTGTTACTTGCTTGATAGATTAAGTGACTTTGGAGCATCAAAATAACAAGGTGAACATAAATGCTTCATTGAATTGACTATACTTGACTCATTTTTAAATTGGATATTGCTTAGAGATATTTAGCTTTTTTAAAAACGTTTTTGTTTTCAAGTCATTATTTTGAAAAGCATAATAAAAGTAAAAATGGATTTTGGTAGTGCATTTCACTGATGAAAACCAATGGGCAAACACTAACATTTTGGCTTCATTGATTATCCAATTACATACTTGATTCTAGAATAGAATGATGTAAAATGTGTTATTGTTATTAATATAGATATTAATAAATTACACCTATAATAAATGTCATTGAGAAAATTTAGAATTTTAAAACAAATAGAATAAAAAAAATCTTTAATATCAATCTACACAAATTAGAGAGAAAGTTCAATAGTATCTTTCTTTAAAAATGGACCATTTTATTCATAAAGGCCAGATAAAATGGAAGAATGACAGCCTTACAATATTCCAAGCTATAATGAGCAAACATTAGCTTTTGAAAGAATTGCATCCATGTGGCTTTATTTTGATAAACTCCTAGTTAAGGGATACAAAATTATGAGAATACATAATAAAGTCATAAATATGAACTCTAGTAGTATTATAGGGGATAGCCATACCAGGACAACAGAAATAAAAGTGCTAGGTTCTCAAAATAAAAAATGACTTCATGGTGATGGCAACCATGGATATCTCAACTGCTAGGTATATCATCTACAGAATGATCTTCTAAACAGAATAGCTCAATTTGAGAGTTATCAAAATTCACTACTAATTAATTGTTTAGCATATCATTAATGTAATTGTATTTCAGAAAATTCATTACTTTTCTAAAAAACATGCAAAACTCACTATACATATTGCCACACACAGCAAGCTAGAGTAATCAATATCTACTTATTGGATTTGTACTGATTATTGATAAAGGTATCCTAAATATGTTATGGCTGCTTTTGTTTCAAATCATTTTATAAAGCAAACAACTTCTACTGAAGCTCAAATGATTTCACAATTGTTATTTAAAAAGAATAGTTTTTATGTAAGCAATATTTACAAACTTCCCAATACAAATTGGCCTATTCACCCCTTCAAAAGCATTTTTATATCTTTTGTATTTATAGGAGATTTAAATTTCTGTAAAAGTACTTGGCAAAATATAAATAAGAATCAAACAGATTACCAATTTTTAGAATGGTACATTTAAATAATGTTTGTTTTTTTATGATACCATACAAGGAGGAATAGTCTATTCAGGCAGATGGAGAACAGAAGCAACTCCTGATTTATATTTCATTTCAACAAAAATGGTTCATTATTATTTGAAAAACTACTGATATTGAATTATTTTATATAGCCAATATAATCCAAATTCAATTGCTTTTGAATTTACATTCCTCTAATTGAAAGCTATCCTGATCTGGAATAAAATTTAAAGAAAACTACGTGGAACCAATACATTGGATAATTTGAACAGATTATTAATAAAATCTCATCCTTCATTTGGAAAAACCCAAACAATGCTGTTTATAATTAATTTTGGTCTACCAAAGGTTCAGAAATTGCTTGTAAAATCATTGGTTAAAATTATAAAAGAAAAGTGCAAATAGACCATAGAGAAGCACAATTTAAAAAAATTAGTTGTAAGGCCTAATCACTTTTATGAAAATTATTGTCATGTTTTCAATCTTATACAATCTTTTAAACTTAAGATTAATTAGATGAAAGAAGACATCAATAAAAAAGAATTATAAATTTCATTTTCACAATGTTCTTTTAGTATCAATCTGATAAAAATAGAAAACAATGAGTCCAGGATTGTCTTAAACAAGGAAAAGCTCTAAGAAAAGATAGCATACTTCCAAAGTTTCAAAAAGCTTGTTTGGTTGGCAAAACTATTTAGTAAAGTAATTCATACAAAAACTTCTTCAAAAATTCAGCATAAAAGCAAACCTATTGCAGTCTTAAAACTAAATAAATAATTTGAAAGAATCATACTAAAAAGGATTTTTCCAATAGTTAGAAGCCATCTAAAAAGCTGACGTGAACAAATTTTATTTTTAATCACATTGAAAAACAGTTTTCAATATACATTACAAATTGCTGCTAGTTTTATTGGTCTAATCTTAGATTAAGATTCCATTTGAAAATAGTCTTCTAAAAATTTCTATTTTTTTTTTTAAATAGGAAAACTAGTAATTCTCTAGACAAAATGATTTCCAATAATAAAATTTAAATTAAAGTAGATACTAAAATACAAAAATTTACGGAATAGTTTACTCAAAGATGGAAAGCAGAAAATGTATGCTGTTGACATGACTTCTCAAAATAAATTTTTTCTTGTAATAGAAATGTTTTTCAATAAGAATATGAAAAGATTGGACTTTTTATTCAAAGACTGAGGTCTTGTGTTTATATATTGGACTATTTCCATCATCTAATATGAGTATTGAATGTCTTTAGAAAAAAAATAACTTTATTTAAATATTCCAAATACATTCAACTGTTAGTAATAGCACACAGGTTAGTATATGCACAAGGTTTTGAAAGGTATTATTCTCCCCTCTTCTTTGGGTGTTTCTGCCTGACCAGTGCCAGCATGGGAATCAAACCTGAATCCTTAGAGTCTTGAGTATTGAATTTTAAGGTAATGCTCTAACCAACTGAGACATCCTGACAAAGGTATCATCACAAATCTTCAGCAAAACACTGGGATCTTATTTCTAATTCAATGAAGACAGTATCCTCAATATTATCTAAACACAGACAAAATGCAATTCTACCCAGGCTATTCAGGAATAATCTTGAATTATAGTCTAATTCATTTTTCTTATTTATCTAAAGTTAGATCAGAATTAATTTATAAGAATAAACTTATTGAAAAGCTTTTATAGTTGTGATGCAAGTCTTTTTTATATAATTTCCTTAGACTACTAGCATATTCAGCTGTTGAATATTATGCCCTTGTCTAGAGAAAAAAATTTTGTACTAAATTCCAGATACTCAGTTAAATATCACTATGAGAAATCTTTTACATATTACTTCACCAGATAGCAAAAAAAATTGTTTCACAGAAAATATGTAGGTTAAACAAATCAGAATTTCCAATAACTCCAGTTATAGTTTTCCACTTAAAACTCATTTTCAATCAAAATCCCTTTTTGAATATTCAAATAAAAATCTACAATTGAAAAATTATGGCATAAAAATGGAATTGTTATGAGGTTCCAAATAAATTTATTTTTCCCCAAGCAAATATGATAAAGCCATCTGGATTTAATCAACTTAGACACAACTGGAGAATCATTAATAGAATCATTAGTAGATTCAGGACATATCATAGTGGTTACATTTATCTGCTTCATAAATAAAATTTAGTATCCACACATCTATGAAGATGTGAACAAACACAAAACATAAACTACCTAGTTAATAACTATAAAATCTATGGCTGTAATGGAGAATTGAAAGAATTAATAAATCTATCTCCTGGTTGGAATCTGTATAAGTTTCTTCATGATAATTTGTTAATAGCTAATCAGTCCAAAAAGGTTCATATATTAAATAAATATAGATCAAATCTGTAGAATTAAATTCATGACACATACAATAATAGTGGCTGCAATTCAAAAACTAAAGATTTCTGGATTAATTAATTCATTTTTAATTGAATCATTAAAAAAAAAAAAAAACTCACTTTGATCAAATAAATGGAGTTAACTTGATAAATTTGTCATTTGTTAGTTTATTTATCACATGACCTCCTGAATAATTAATTCCATATTTATTGTTTCCGTTTTATATACTAAACAATTTTAACATACTTTAAATTTTATTGTAATATAATTTACTAAATATTTTTTACGATTTTATTTAACTGAATAAAACTAAAAGTTAGTATAAATAAGGTTATTGAACCAAAATTTTCACCTCCTCAGTTTATTGCTACATTGTATTGATCATGTTATTATTTCTAACTATAAATTATTACATATTTTAACTTTTTTTAATAATAGTTCTTTCTATTTAAAGAAAGTAAGTTATCAATCAATATCATTAATTTATAAACTGAAGCAAATAAAGGGATTTTTTTTTAAAAAAAAAAAAAAAGAGGGGTAGGGATATTGTTTTTCGATTAATGATTGTCTAAGTTTAGAGATGGGGAACGAGGTTAGGATATATGAAAAATTAAAAAAAAAAAAAAAATCACTTCTTTTATATTTAGTTTTATAAAAGTAAATAAAATCAATCATTAGTAACATTCCAAAACTACAAAACGTTATTAAAACTATAATTATTTATATGGATGAAAGTTTTGTCTTTTGGTAAATGATAAATAATTACTATTGAGATTAACATTCTTTATATTCACTTACACTATATAAATAAAATCATTAGTCTTATGCAGAAGAAATTAATTTTTATTTGGTTAAACTTGCTTTGCATTCATTTATTTTAATTTTTTCACAATCAATTTCGATGTTTGTTTGGTTTTTTTAAAAATTGATGTAGGTTTTACAAGAAGTAATTTCAAATATAGGGGATTTGAACTCAGATTTTCAAGCAATCTTCAACTATCCACACTGTGTCATACTACTGATACCCATGACCACACACACCCTCTTTTTAAATTAACTCTGTAATATTCTGAAAGAATTTTAGTTTAAACTTGTTATTTGCAGCAAACTGTAAATAATTTTTATAAATTAAAAAAAAAGAAAGGAAGATCATGTAACAGCTTAGGTTGCAACACAGATTTAAAAAATCTAGACATGGATAAACATTTCTTGTCATAAGAAAAAGGCAAAAAAAAATATGTTTAAAAATGGGATATACAACTTAATGCAACCTAACTTTTGTTTACTTTATACTGTGCAAATATCTCTTGTGGTAAATTATTTCATTTATTTTTATATTTTGGTCTAAATATGAAAAAAATATTTAAGTCAGTTAAAAATTGGAATCGAGCAAGAAGTCACAGAATACTTCACTTATATAAAAAGATGATCGCCTATATTTTATTTTAATACATAATAAATATAACTTTTAGGAAGACTTTTTCTTTCTCAAAAATAAATATAAGCAATTTTTTTACAATAAAAATACTGATATTTATCAATCACATGACATTCTTTCCACCTATTATATTAATGCATTATCTTTGCCACATCTCTTTTAAAATTTTATTTGTTTTGCTTTACTTACTTTTAGATTTTAAAAGCATGTTGCTATTGTATATTTATGTTTGTATAAATTTTCATGTCTAATTTTTTCAAGATTTCAACTTACACATATGAAAGTTTTTCATATATAGTAGTTTATAAAGTTAATGAATAAAAGTAGTATTTACTATTTTAACTAGTATAATTGCTATTACACAATGCTGCTTCTGTTTAAAATATATTTATGCTTACACAACTTTGAAAAAGGTATAACAAATATTGCATAGTGCAATCTGATTTCCATATCCTAGAATCCCCACTCCATTCAGGGTGTAGAATATAAAACTGAATCTATAACTTACATCACTCAAATCTTTTTGATTTATCACCAGTTCTGGGGTAAATAAAAAGTAGCCAATTTTAAAACTAGGGCAACTGATAAGCTTTTAATTCATGGTAAGATATGTGATGTAAATTATATTCACTTTTGTTCTATGTTTGTTGAATGGACTGTTTGACCATTTATTTTAGATATGTATATTATTGAGACATTATGCTAAAAAATAATATAATGAATTATATATGCAATGTTTTTATACTTAACTTTTTTTTTCATTAAAATAGAAATCAATCTTTGACTACTTCCATAATGTTACATTTGTTTCAATATTTGTAACTAAAATGTGAATGCTATGTGACTTTACAAATGAAAAATAAACAAACAAATTTGCTTCATTTGCACTATATCATAATTTTTTGATTAAAAAATAAAATTATTATGAAACATTTTAAGCTACTGCTAAAGTAAGTGATTCAATGATCGTTATACCAATAAGAACATAAATTAAAGATGATTTTTGGAGAATCTTATTGCAACTGTAGTATAGATTACACTATCACTTTATATAAAGTTAGTAGTGGTAGATTCAAAAGCTAAAATTTAAGGTTCATGAATGGATTTGCAGTTGAGATATGTGGGGAAATCTCAATTTAGTCAAATGAATGAGATTGTTCTGCTTATTTTTTTCATTTAGTGTTCAAATGTCAAATAGGTTCCAAACAGTTGTTCATGTGGCTCTTCATTTATTTACTGTGTATCCACTATATATCTTCTTTCAAGTCTCTTAGTTTATATTGTGTATAGCTCATACATTGCTTTGTAGTTTTGTTTACTACAGTCTTGTAGGTTTACAGCATCTCTCAACACAACCATATATATATATAATTCAGATACTTAAATAAAAATTTGTATAATATTCATATACAAATTAACAGTGTAGTTTTAATTAAATTAAATATTAGTTATTAGTAATAAATTGAAACAGCACATTTACGTATATACATAATGTATGTGTTCACTCATTCATATTCACTCTAGAAAATAGTATTAAAAACTTAATATATCATAATTTTATTTTTTTTAAATAAAATGGAAGGGTCAAACTATTGATTTGAAATAATCCAGTTTCACTGCAATTAAACACTGATTTCTGGACAATTTCCTTTTTTTTTAAATATTTGTTTTTAATTCTATGACAATTCAGTATCAATCTTATTATCATCAAACACTACTTCTTTGATTCTTTTGATGCTTTAAAATCCATATCAACTTTGAAATCTTACTACCGCTCCTAATTGCAATTGAATGTTTTGACTCTCAGCTAAGCTTTTTGAATGCACTTCTAATTTTCTAATACAATATAAGAATGTTTATTTAAAAAATGTTTTACCAATTTTTTTCCTTTCACAATCAAATTGATAACATTCATTTTGGTGCTTAAAAAAATATTTTTCAAATTTTTTTAAATTTTGCAGATACTTAAAAAAAAAAAAATTAAATAAAATGCTATGCTATACTATCAGACACAGTGGTGGGTGAGGGTACATATGCTTTCAATTTTATTAATAAACAAGATTATATATTAATTTTATATTTAAATGAGGATGCTCAAAGGTGAAAAAATAGTGCTGCTATATTAAATTTATGAATTTTAAGGTTTTATTTTTTCCTTGATTACATTTTATTTATTTTTTATATTATATAATTAAAGTTATGTATATTAAGATGCGGCTTTACTGTATTAATGTGAATTTGAAACCAAGATAATCATAATAAAAGAAGAACCAAAAGAAGAAAAGACAGCATACAATACTATGGATAGAATTCTTGAAATCTACAATTTGAAAAGCATTTGCTTATCATTTAGTAATTTTTGTAAATTTCATTCTACCAAATTCTTTGGGCAACATTTTGTTGATAAATTTCTTTTATTAGTTAATTATTAATAATATTGAATGAGACATAATTCTCATATTATAAAATTTTGTTATATAAGTAGAATATTAATGATATAAAATCTCTATTTTTGGGACTTTTTCAGGTATAAAAATTTTTCGTGTTTCAATAATATCTTTTATTTCTCTTATATTGCTATAATTTGGAATAATTATTACTTTTAGAATCTTCAGTTTTGTATACAAATACTTTCTGAATATTATATAATCTTACTTTGTCAATAACAATATAAAACTATTAGAGCACTGTATATGATTATTTTTTATATCATACTAAATAAAATAAAAATGTAGGGTATTGCTTAGTTCCTTTTATTTCTGTTTTTTTTAAATGCAAGTGAGTTCTTTTTGCCCCCTCTACTTAGCAATTCAATATACAATGAAGCCATGATACATGCTGTATCAATATACACTACTTCAATTATACATTATCACCCCCCCCCCCCAAATATAACCAAGTAAAAAAAATTGTAAATAAACAAAAAATAGAAATATTAAAATTTTAAACATCACATGATCACTATTTTAATATTAAAATTTATAAATTTAAAAAAATTTACAATAGACATCAGCCATTTTTTTTGCCTCAAATGTTTATTAATATTTATTTATTCTGGTTACATGAAAGTACATGTTATGATTCACTTTTTATTCTTTTGCTATGTGGTACAATCACCCAATATTTTGTGTAATAAAGTATTTTTAAAGTGTAAAGTTAAAAGTTTTATGAAATTTAAAAGTATTTTTTCTCAAAATGAAAATTAGCATTTAGTAGTGATGGGAAAAAAATAGAAAATTTTCTTTAGTTGTATTAGAAAGCTTAAAGTTTGAAGAGTTTAACCAAGAATTTAAAATGATTAATGACAAATAATAGTAACTATAACGATTCTGAAGTTGATATGAACTTTAAAAAATCAAAACAATTTGAGAGGGTATAGTTTGTTGTTAATGAGATTGCTACAGTTTTTCTATAAAGAAAAACGCTATTAAAAAAAAAGATATTGTCCAGAGCATGTTTAATTGCAATAAAAATCTAACATTTCATTATTTTTTTTATCAAAAAAATTTTTTTTTAAATTAAGTTTTTTTTATTTTTCAAGAGCATGAATGAATGAACATTCATCGTGAATAAATATGTAAATGTGCTCCCTCAATTTATTAATAACTATATCATTATATCTTTTAAATTTTGGTTTATAATATAATCTTAATTTATGTATGCATACTATGCACACAAAAACATGTCTGTTATATTTACATATATGCATATGAAAAGACCTATGCCCTTGCAATTCAATAAAATAATACATATTCTATTGAAATCTAAGTTTATCTAGAAACCATGAATTATTATAAGTGATATATGATGTGCATGAGCTCGGAGTGTATATTGCAATTCTACTTGAATCTTTAAATATTAATAATACTTTTAAAAAATTATTTTTTATTTTGTTTAAAAACAATGGGATAAAAAATTGAAAAATTGTAACTACTGCATTCCTTAATAAAACAACTTATTCAGTTTTCTCAGTAGTTAGCAATTAATTTTTTTTATTTAAAAAAAGCAAGCTTTTGATAAACTTGGGATTAACATAATTATTAAATAAAATTGGTTATTTATTAATGTATCCTCTCTCTGCATTTAGAAATTCTATATAATTGTTTTAAAAATCATTTATAGCATTGAACATAAATAAAATAGAGTTTAAAACAAATAAAAAATGATATTTGTTGTAATTAAGTTTATTATTTTATAGTTATTTATTAAACTGTATTTTTCTCTTCATTTTATTTTCAAAATGTGTGTATTTACTACTTCATTTATTGTATTACAATTATTATTTTTTAATGTGTAGTTATTTCAAGATTATATAAAAAATGTTATTTAAATAAAATATAATTCAAGCTATAATCTATTTTGGAAATTACAAATTATTTTTCTAAATTTAGCCTAGTAATGAAGGTTTCCAAATTGCAGATAAATGTTATAACACTATTCCATCTACACTTTCTTTAATTCAATAGCAAATTATTTATTAATAAAGCAATTAGATTTTAAAATGCCTTATATAAGACATAATTATATATATATATATATATTTATTTTAGGCAGCAGATACATATTATCTGAGATTCTTTAAATTATATGAACATTTCTTTTTTATTGGTAATATTTTCTATTTAAAAAATGTATTTTAAATAAGGAAATTTAATGAAGTATAAAAACTTTGTATTTGATTTTCTCCTTATAGGACTATGAAAACTTGTCCAAGAAAAAAAAATCTTAATCACTAATATTTGGATTTTGAGTAAAATTATCAGAGTTAGCTTGTCTCTTAAGTATTTAAATATTACATAATTTTTCAAGCTATATGTCATTTGTTATAATGTTTAAATGCTATAATTCACTTCAAAATAAAGGACTTTTTCTGCTTAATCCAGTTTCTTTTATCTATAGCATATTTATTTCCTTTATCATTCCAAGAAAATTATTTCTCTCATCCATCTATCTTGTAAGTATTCTTTTTCTACATCACTTATAATCTTTTGGAATCCAGTTTAAAATTTCAATTGCCCATCTACTGTCTTATTTTTGGAAACATATCAAGCCTAACATCATTTCAGTCTCTGATTTTTTCAGTGATGTTAAAAATACTTGATGTTAAAAATATTTATAAGTTATCTCATGCATGTATATTTGATTCCCTTTGTTAATCTCAATTTACATTGCTCTATATTTTTGAGATGTGAACTGTCTATATTGGTCTTCTATTAAATGTGCAAACATTGGACCTGTAAATGAACACTGGTAGAACATATTTTTTTAATATTAGGTATTTCTGCCAAAAGTCTTGCAACCAAGTCTAATTCTATTATTTATCTTACTTATTATATTTCCATGTTATGAATAATTTGACAAGATATTTTCAAAGTTTTTCTACTACCTCCCCTCCCTCCCTTTTTTTTTTTTGGAAGAGCCATTGAACATAACTTTAATTTTTTTTAATATAGCACTTTGATTATACTTGCCCTTTTAAAGTTTTTTTAACAAAAACAAACACATCATCCACAAAATAAATCTCCATTTGTATTCCTTCTCCTTCCCACTTCACAAAATATATCCTACAAAACTGTTGTAAAATGTTTTTAGAAAGATAAAATCATTTTTCATTTATTCTCACTAGTATTATTATCCAATGTTGTTTATTTCAGTGATTGAAGGACAAACTCTGAAAATCAATGTCATTAAAACAGGCAAAATTCTCCATACAGTAGTGCCACCCTGTGCCAGCCAGAATAATCACTGGATGCCAGAAGGCTTGTGCATAAAATCCCCATCTAGTGCCTATTCATCCAATATCCCTGGACTAGTTTCTGGCTTGTGGCCTTCTGGCATTCATTGATTATTTTGACTGTCACTGAGTGGCACTACTGTATAGAGAGTTTTGCTCGTTTTAATAACAGTTATGTGCAAGCATAAGAAATGGTGATCATGTGATGTTTAGTGGTTTAAGATTAATGTCCATGGATCAGGATTTCAGCTCTGTCAGTTTCAGTGTTCAAACTTCTCATGAACTCCCAAGCATATAAACCATTTGGTTATTTTTGTTCTTAATATCACTATATATTATAATCACAGTTATTTCATTTTGAGAACTCTATAACTTGATATTATTCTGTTTTCATACTCTTCATGTTCCAAAGCTTTAATCATTGCAGTGATGTCTTTTCATAATGTACAGATTTATATAAAATACCAATTCATATTCATTATTATTTTTTTTCTTTAAGTAACTTCTCTTAATACTTGAATGTGGTTTTTACAGGAGTAAACTTCATTTTGTCTATATGCGTTTTCCTAACTAGTGCAAATTTGAGCAATCAGTAGATGCTAGATGATAGTGTTATTAATAAATGTTAAAACTGGATTAGAAAAGTCTGATTTGCTCCTGAAAAGTTTTATATAAGCTGGAATTATGTGCTATTTTATTGGATGTATTTTGCTTTGATTAATTTGACTCTAATGTTCTCTACAGACAATTTGTAAGATTTTATATAGAACTGTAGAAGACTGATAGATCAGTAATTTCTAATATTTTTTTCCACCCTGCTTAAATATTAATATCATAACTGAATTCTTCCAATCATCTTATATACTTTTATTCTCTAGATATTCAATAAACATCACATGATCACAATTTCTTATGCTAGCATATAACTGTTATTAAAACAGGCAAAACTCTCCATACAGTAGTGCCACCCAGTGCCAAACAGAGTAATCAATGGATGCCAGAAGAGAGTTTTGCCTGTTTTTAGATATTCAGTATATAGTTTTACCAGCAATTTCTCTATTTTGTCATTACTTTTTTTAAAAAAGTTACTTATAATGATTTCATTGTTTTCTGGATCTTTCCCATTCTTCATACATTTAATTGCTTCACATATTCAAGAGATGCTGTTGTAATTGCATGGACTATTTCTTTTTTTGTTTATTTTTTATTATCATATTCAGTTCTTAGTAATATTCTCCTATATACTTCATGATATCATATCTTTTTTTAATGCACTGATCTTACAATTTATTTGTTTACAAACTTTAATGTAATAATGGTTTGTTTTACAAATAAGGATTAACTTAAGATGTCAAAAGTTTTAAAGTTAATTATACTCTTTAATTATTTCTTTTAGTATGAAAATCAGACTATTTGTTGGTACTATAAAGTTTTTGACTATATTACATTTTTGCAAGATACAATTGTATCAAATTGAGTTTATTCATGATAAGTATTGCACTAATACTGCACACTAATTTGAAATGATTAATGATAGTGCCATTGATAAAAATTCATAGCCAAGTGACTCATGAGCTAAAAGTTCTGGACACTTTCCCATTAAACAAAAGATATTATGCTAAAATCTGACATCTGGACACCCAAATGACACATGACCTCCTAAACAACAAATAATACATTTTTTTTTTTTTTAAATTACATCAAAATATGTTACTGAACATTACATTATTTTAAGTGTTATTTTCACAGTATATCGATGGAGAAAAAATAATCGAGGACTTCATAAGCTATTAGGCGTTGAACATTTTATAAATAGGTAGAATGTTTTTTATATGGCTCTTAGAGACCGACTGGCCTTGGTGGCATTTGATACTACTAATAATATAATTCTATTGAAAATTTATTTTAACAATATAAATATTAAATATAGGTTTAATTTTGAATGTTTCAGAATGTTATCTAAAAGTACAACTTTTTTTTCCATTCAAACATAATTCGCTTTAATTTATTATTTAAATTAAGGATAGATTCATTAAATTAGATAAATGTACTTCCCAGTAACTAATACATTTTTTTTTCTTTTTTTTTCTAACAATTGTGAAAATTTAAATCTTTGTTCGTTCTTTATTCCTTCTTTTGCAATAAATTAAGATCATCTTTTAAATGATTACTAAGTGTCTACGATTTTAGAGTTTTTAATCAGACGGGGGGGGGGGAATTCTGTCATTCTATGTTATATATTATCTAGCTAGAATTCTAAATTGCTTTGCGTTTATTGATTTTTCCATTAAGGCTTAGAGCCATTCATCGAAGCTGCCGTTCTGCTTACTTCTCAGATAAGGTGGATGAGTTTAAAAGAGAAAAAGAAATGGGAAGGATTTTTATGAATGCAAACTCTTCACTCATAAAAATAGATGAACAATAAATTAAATTTGTATTCGTTTTGTATAAATAACCTGTTGTAAACATTAAATATATTGATTTAATTTGTAAGAAGGAAGTATTCTAGTATATTTATTTCCCTTACTACTTTGATTAATTTACAATCGCATGGTTGAGTTAAAAATAAAACCACTTTTACGATTAGAATTCTTAAAAACCATACATTTATTTTATTTTTAGTAATATTAAGATAAAGTCTGGAATTTATTTCTCATAATTTTTTAATTTCTTATTTCTACAAATATATAAAATGTCTAATTTTTTTAAAAATAAAATATAGGAAATTTTATTCTGTAATTTAGTTACAACTTATATGATAAAGTTAAAAATAGGATACATTAAATGGTATTCAAGAAGAAAAATGTTTGATGATGTTTATTATCTTGTTACAAATCTTCAAATGTACATGATTATATTGTGGGCTACACAAATTTTAACTCGTCATCGTCCGTTGCAATTTCAATTTCTCAGTTATATAAAATGTCTACTTATTACACCTTTAACATTAGTACTGCATCAATATAGAAGTATCATTTATTATTATTATTTTTAAAAACTATCATAAATATTTAAAAATCGTTATTTATATATATATAAACAAATAAGAAAAATTAAAGTAGCAACTTTTAAAAAAAAGAACGCCATTTGAAATTGAAGTTTATAATGTAAGGCCCCAGTGAGTACCTTTTTTTTTTTTTTTTTTGCAATATAGGCATTGTAGAATTTTTAAAACAACTTGTTTGACTTTTTAAACTAAATTCCTATTTAATTACATTATGTTATTAAACATACATAATTTATTCGTGCTTTAAAAACACATATAAGTAAGCTTTAATTAGAAAGGCCCAGTTGGGAAATTCATTGGTTAACTTCTAAGATTATTTTTTAATCAATTTAGTTGGAAAAAAATAAAGAAATATTCTATGAGTAGATACAATAATATAATAAAAAAATGTATTGCCTCAAAAAACAAAAGATCCATTAATCTAAGGTTCATAAAATAAAACTTTTTTAGAATGTAGAATGAAATTAACAAGTTACTATGTCATTCAATTTGATTTTAAATCTGTTATGATTTAATCAACTAGATATGTAAGATACCACCGTTTAGAAAAACCGATATCTAAATTGCATCACATGATGCTGGCTATCAATTATCATTTGATTAACAAAAAAGTTTTACTTAAAAATATATGAGATACAGAAAAAAATATTGCAAAAATGTCTAACTTTTGGCTTTTTTATTATATATATTTACATACCTGATCGAAATATGCATAACATTAAGCTGGAATTCTATAAACAAATATCACAACCTACATACAAATTATTCAATTGCATCATCTAAAGTATTTTTGATAAAGGTGAAAAAATTGAAGGTACATTGGTATTATTCCTGCTATGAAGTATTTCTCTAGTGATATATTATTTTAGGTTTGTGATATGTTTAAAATAGTGCCGCCAAGGAATATACTGATAAACTTAATTGATAAAATTTGTCTGCAGATCCTTCAGAGGCATTATTTGAAAGACATTGCAAACTTAGAATAATACGACACTGGGAGTAATATGTTATAAACATGTGTAATATGAAAGTTCAAATCTAAAAAAAAATGGAAAGTTAAATTCAGTATGAAAAAAAAACACCCACATTTATGATACTAAATAAAAACAGGTAGTTGTTTCTTTTTAATACGGCAATACTTATGAATTTTTATTATGATATTTTGTGTTGTCAAAATCATCCTTCCCCCTTCTGGCATAATGTGGCACTTTGTATCATCATAAGCAACCAGCACATGTAATACCAAACTTCAAATCTAAAAAAAACCACTTCCTATTTCCAATGAGGAGAAATACAAAAAATAATCCTGAAACATTTTTTTAAATGATGAGCTCTAACTAAGTTTTAAATATATTTTTTTTTAAAAATTGTAAAGTTTTAGCAAAAAAAAAAACCATACAAATATATAAAGTTTTAGATGTAATATATATTTTTAAATATAAAATTGTATTACTTACAAATAATGTGAGAGATTTATTATATTGTAGAGGGTAAAAAAGTTACTATGGCATAATGACCATTTAATATCTTCTAAAACGGAAGGTCACTTTATTTGACATGGATTAGTCATGTCAGGACTCTAGGTTGCCAAGACATCATAAAAGGAAACTTTGAATAAATATTACTGGATGCAAACATCACCAGAGTAATATGCCATAGCAGAAATAATACCAAAATACTAAACTGAATCATATTCATATTCAACTAAGATTTTAAACAAATAGTAAGTTAAATCTGGAAAATAGCAGGGTAAACCTTAAAAAGCTGAGATGATACTATATCTCTCCTGAATAAGCCTTCTATTACATAGAATTTAATTTTAATCATTTTGATAATCTTGTAAACATCTATAATTCACTATACAAATAAAATATTAGTTCTGAAATTCTTAGTTCCAGAGCTTTGTGAATATGTAAGTTCAGAATATAATGTTAAAGTAACAATTTTATCTATAAAATTTAATATTCAGTAAGTCTTTATAATGTATTTTGAATCATTCTTTATTCTCAGTTAATTATTTTAAATTATGTAAGTTTTCAAAGTGTATTTTAAATAATTATTATTTAGTTATTTAAGAAGAAGAAGAAGAAGAAAGAAGAAGAAGAAGAAGAAGAAGAAGAAGAAGAAGAAGAAGAAGAAGAAGAAGAAGAAGAAGAAGAAGAAGAAGAAGAAGAAGAAGAAGAAGAAGAAGAAGAAGAAGAAGAAGAAGAAGAAGAAGAAGAAGAAGAAGAAGAAGAAGAAGAAGAAGAAGAAGAAGAAGAAGAAGAAGAAGAAGAAGAAGAAGAAGAAGAAGAAGAAGAAGAAGAAGAAGAAGAAGAAGAAGAAGAAGAAGAAGAAGAAGAAGAAGAAGAAGAAGAAGAAGAAGAAGAAGAAGAAGAAGAAGAAGAAGAAGAAGAAGAAGAAGAAGAAGAAGAAGAAGAAGAAGAAGAAGAAGAAGAAGAAGAAGAAGAAGAAGAAGAAGAAGAAGAAGAAGAAGAAGAAGAAGAAGAAGAAGAAGAAGAAGAAGAAGAAGAAGAAGAAGAAGAAGAAGAAGAAGAAGAAGAAGAAGAAGAAGAAGAAGAAGAAGAAGAAGAAGAAGAAGAAGAAGAAGAAGAAGAAGAAGAAGAAGAAGAAGAAGAAGAAGAAGAAGAAGAAGAAGAGAGAAGAAGAAGAAGAAGAAGAAGAAGAAGAAGAAGAAGAAGAAGAAGAAGAAGAAGAAGAAGAAGAAGAAGAAGAAGAAGAAGAAGAAGAAGAAGAAGAAGAAGAAGAAGAAGAAGAAGAAGAAGAAGAAGAAGAAGAAGAAGAAGAAGAAGAAGAAGAAGAAGAAGAAGAAGAAGAAGAAGAAGAAGAAGAAGAAGAAGAAGAAGAAGAAGAAGAAGAAGAAGAAGAAGAAGAAGAAGAAGAAGAAGAAGAAGAAGAAGAAGAAGAAGAAGAAGAAGAAGAAGAAGAAGAAGAAGAAGAAGAAGAAGAAGAAGAAGAAGAAGAAGAAGAAGAAGAAGAAGAAGAAGAAGAAGAAGAAGAAGAAGAAGAAGAAGAAGAAGAAGAAGAAGAAGAAGAAGAAGAAGAAGAAGAAGAAGAAGAAGAAGAAGAAGAAGAAGAAGAAGAAGAAGAAGAAGAAGAAGAAGAAGAAGAAGAAGAAGAAGAAGAAGAAGAAGAAGAAGAAGAAGAAGAAGAAGAAGAAGAAGAAGAAGAAGAAGAAGAAGAAGAAGAAGAAGAAGAAGAAGAAGAAGAAGAAGAAGAAGAAGAAGAAGAAGAAGAAGAAGAAGAAGAAGAAGAAGAAGAAGAAGAAGAAGAAGAAGAAGAAGAAGAAGAAGAAGAAGAAGAAGAAGAAGAAGAAGAAGAAGAAGAAGAAGAAGAAGAAGAAGAAGAAGAAGAAGAAGAAGAAGAAGAAGAAGAAGAAGAAGAAGAAGAAGAAGAAGAAGAAGAAGAAGAAGAAGAAGAAGAAGAAGAAGAAGAAGAAGAAGAAGAAGAAGAAGAAGAAGAAGAAGAAGAAGAAGAAGAAGAAGAAGAAGAAGAAGAAGAAGAAGAAGAAGAAGAAGAAGAAGAAGAAGAAGAAGAAGAAGAAGAAGAAGAAGAAGAATGATGATGATGTCATAAAGTCTGCAATATGTGTGTTCATTTGTGGGGACACATGTTTTTGCCAAATTAAATCATTTTAGTTCCTGGTTACTTCAGATAATTTAATAATTATATTTAATGCATGTTGCAAATTATTTTAGATTCTGTTAAAAAATATAGTAAAATTAGTCTTATATTGTTTAAATAATATTTTATATTTCAAACTTATAATTCAATTTGTTTCAATAATATTTTAGTGTTAAAAATTATTTTAATATTATATTTAACTGAAGTGTTAAATAAAATTAATTTAATATAAAAATTAATTAAATAAATTATTTTAAGAAAAAAAACAGACAGAAATTAATTTGTATGTAAATTATTTTGTCTGGAAAAATTGAAGTAGCCAATCAAAAAGTGATTGATAAAAGCTATAAATAAAGGTGAATCAGTGATCAGTCATTCAATAAGTAGTTAGTCAATTCAATAATTAGTGTGTTATTAATCTTTTATTTCCAATGTAGTAAAGTTAAAGTTATAATTTTTTTAAATATTTTTTTCTTATCAGTAAAGTATTAAAAGTATATTTTAAAATGATTTATAATATTTAAGAAGTTAATTTAATTCATTTTACCATGGAGTAAAAAAAATCTACTATTCCCTATTAGTGAATTTGTATGAAACTGACTGAAACCTTGATAATTAATGGAGACAAAAATGAGTTATCCAACAAACATACCAATAAGTAGGAGACAATGCCAAAAATGGTATTATACCAAAGAGAAAATTACATTTAGGAGTTGTAATAAATTTATTGTTAATTATATTTGGGTAGTTGTGATGAAATGACAATTTTCTTTTGTATTAATGATTAATCCTTATAAGCACAGACTGTTATGGAATTTTTATACCCATTTTTATTTAAGGAAAATTATTAAAAAATATTTTGAAATTTACATCCCATTTAAGAAAAGAAAAATGTGTACAAGCTAACCAATGCATAAAAATGACCTTTATATTTATGAATTTACTATCTATTATTTGTGAATGTCATTTATAATATATATCTACTAATCTTTAAAGAGACTGAATGAATATTAAATATTTACAAATGCTGTGCAAGTGAAGATAAAATGCTTATTAATTCCTAGAAGAATATTGTTTAAATGTTTAAAATAGTGAAAATCTTGCAAGTGGTTAACAATTGAATATGTACAGTGGAAAAATAATTTTAAAATTAAAAGTGATTAATAACTGAATATGTGCACATGAAAGAAAAAGTTTAAATTAAAAGTTATTATCAGCTGGATGTGAATACATAGAAAATAACTTTAAAGTAAAAGAATTATCTGTTGAGAAATTTAAAGTGATATATGATACTTTTATATAAAATTTTAACTAAAGTTTTAAAAGGGAATTTTTTGCAGTGATTTATTAAAAACCTGGATAATCAAAGAGAATACCTGGTGAAAAAATTAATTTTATTGTGAGCTGTTCAACAAATTTTTATCATCTTTGATATTCAGAATGAACTTTATTTTAGATAAAAATTTCCAATGGATTTTATCTGATATAATATTTTTCTTGTGCTGAATGGAGTTTGGAGCAGTGCAGGAAGAAAAAAATCTCTGTTAATGAATTTAAGTAGTCATGGAAAACACTCTCTCCCTCAAACTTAACAGCATGCAAGAAATCAAGAAATTTTCAATAGTTTAATTTTTTATTATCTTGTTATTAATTGTTTTAGTTAAGAAATAATATATGAATTAATTATTTGTTTTAGATATAAGGTTTAGTTAAATGTTTTAATATTTTAAAATAAAGAAAAGTAAGTACATGACAGAAAATTTAATATTTTCTGAAGAGGTAATATGTCTATAATTTTTTTAAATGCATGAACATCAATGAAGAGGAAGGATGCACTTATTAATCCTAATGTGCAGGATTAAGGTAAATGATTATTTATATGCAGTGATATTTTATATGTGTGTTTATTTATATATGATGATGCTAAGTTAAGAAAACCAAATGGTGTGCTTATCTTATTAATGATATATTGAATAATTTTTAAAACATCATTTGAAGGTATAGAAATATACTATGTGATATATCTAAATTTATATAGATAATTCATGAATGCAGAAGTATACATATTGTATATTATGTTTTTGAAATGTCATGTTTAATTATGAATATATTATTCTAGACTGTATTTGTTTAGATACAAATTAATATGTTGATCTCTGAATTTTATAAAGTATTTAAATGGAAATGTTATTGTGATGAACTATTTAAAATCATGTGTTTATATAATATTTAAACCTTCTTGATATTATACTAAATGTTTTTTTTAAATAAAGTTTAGAAATTATTTTATGTCAAGTTGATAGAACCTATTTGTGATATTGAAGGAAGTATTCCAAATGTGAACAATAAATAATAGTGGTTCAGGATAGTAGTAGGAGTGGAAACAAAATCATAAGTGATAGGGATGTTTGAATATAAATATTATCTATGGAATATAACTTTGTGAGTAAATACAGTTAACAGACTCTATATATTGATCATTCATGATCAGTAGCATTTCTTTCCACATATCAGTAAGGACTTAGGCAGAAGCCATGACAGGAATTTAAGGTAGACACAAGAATGTGTGGCCTTATGTACTGCATCCATGGATCTTGCATCATAATTGTTATAGTTTATAAATGTTTTGAAGAATAATGGCTAGACTATAATGTTGTTGGAATTTGTTGAAAGCAAGAAAGGAAAAAGATTTATCACAAATGATGTTTATTTAATATGCAGTAAAGTTAATGGAATGATTTAATATTCCTAATAACAACAATAATAAAAGAGATCAAGAGAGTATCAAATGCATATTTGGATTATGAAAGTATAAATGAGTGATATCTTAATGATATTAACAATAATCAAGCTGTTATAGATAAATATTATACATGTAATGAATTTTAAATCATTTAAAATAATGTTTATTCTAATGAATAAAGTAAATTAAAGCATAGTGAAGTTATCGAGTTATGATAAAATTTTGTAGTATGAAACTTACAGAATAGACAACATATTCTTATTAATGAATATATTTTTCTTCATTAATGTATGATTATATAGATGTTACCTCAATAATAAAGATAGAAATTTTATTAGAAATATGTATAAAATATATGCTATTATCTAGGAATAGTTTTGTGTATTGAAATGTAGTACTAATATGTTTTTGGAATAACAATGATGATGAATATTATTATAATTTTAAAAGATAGTAACAGTATTACCGTTGAACTATGTTATATTTTACATTCTTTTTATGATAAATAGTTGAAGTAAAAACTATTAAATATTTTTATTTATTGTGTAAATATTTTTTTAATATAAATTTTTAATATATAGATTTATGTAATATTATATTTTGTAAATTTTAAATAATATTTGTTAAAAATAAATTTGTTAATGTTGTTTTAAATTTATATTAGATCCTGAGAGGTTATTTACTTGTTATGTCCAAGTGATTATTGATCTTCTCAACCATATACATGATAATTAAGAATTAATTATATATTTACATTAATGCACATGATTTATAAGATATATATTATGATTATTTAGATTATAATTGTGGGAGATATTATTATTACTAAACCTGTAAAGTATATAATGCCAATTCATTAATTATTTGGTATGATAATTACAATCAAGTTTGATATTTCTTAAGATGTCACATAAAAATATAATAAGAATTTTAAAGCATAATATAATATGAAAACATTTTGAATTTATTGAAGATAATGAATATTATGCTTATAAGAGTCTATAATTTTTATTTGTTTATTGATGGACAAAATTGAATACATGTGTTTTATAATAAGAATCTTGAGATATTTATTTTGTTTATTATTGTTGTTATGGTATAATTAGGTATATGTTGCAAAAATTCTTCACTATATTTAGCTATATTATTTAATCAGTAATTGTTAGAGTAATAAGATGAACCTGAGATGGTAATTATATTTAAAAGCTAGATTAAGATGAGGGTATGTAAGGAATTTTATTTAATGATGGATTATTGTTATATTTCATTAAAGAGTGTTAAATATTTTAGTGAATTAATGTAATCTCATAATTGTTAATTAGAATTAATTTTGTGTAGTAGGTGAGTCATGGGAATATTAAGATAGTTTTAAGAAAGTAGGTAGGGATGATATTCCTATGCCATTGAGAATGTATCTTTCAGGGTATGTTCTTAATGTTAAACTAATTGCATACCTTACTAAATGCTTTGTGTTGAGTCATATTTTAATTTGTTGTAATGATAAATGAGCTTGATATTTAATTTTTAAATTTTATATTAATTTTATTAGTGATTAAATAAAGTATGAAAGTGATAAGTATTAATTTTCTAGATGTATTATTTATATGTTAAAGCTTTTGAAATAGCGAGTTAGTGTACAAGGTCTCGATTAACTGATGAGTTAGGGCAGAGATTAGTAATACTTGGATAGCTGGAAGTTTGAGTCTCTTTAGTAAGGGTACAATATATATAAGAATACTTCTTTAGTCTTGTACTCTAATCCCAGCTTTTATGAGCTTGAGTTATCAATGGTTTCCAGATTTTAATTGGCTGGGATTAAATTACATTAATATTAAGTAATAAATGGCTTTTCAATTTTACAACATATGACACTGATAAACAGAGCAAAACTCTCTATAAATTATATAAAGCCACCTGTGAATAAATCATTGAGTAAACTTCATGGATTCCCTAAGATAATCCTTGGTAAAGACTATAAAATCTCTTAATCTAATTATACCTACTCATCCAATATCCCCAAACTAGTTCTCATGGTTTGAGGCCTTTGTCAGTGAGAAACTAAACACTTAGATTATAAGATGCACTGCATCTAGATCTTAGGATCTAATGCAACCCTATAGGCACATCAAAATTTGTTTAGGTACTGTAACTAACAAAAAGTAGTGAGAATGAAATCTGATAAAACAATCAAAATACTTTCAATCTAAGCTCAATAGCTTATATAGTCAAATGGGATTTTTGAACTCTAGATTCAGCACCCATGCATTTTAAAGTGTCTATAAATCTGTAAATACCATAGCCACCACTATCATATTAGGCAGGATTGGTGTTAAGACCATATAATGCATCACATGATCACCATCTCTTATACTAGCACATTAATTGTTGATAAACAGAGCAAAACTCTCCATACAGTATTGCCACCTGTGCTAAACAGAGTAATCAATGGATGCCAGAAGGCTTGTGCATAAAATCCCTATCTAATGCCTACTCATCTAATATCCCCAGACTAATTTCTGGCTCCTCACTGATGAAGGCCACAAGCCAGAAACTAGTCTGGGGATATTGGATGAGTAGGCATTAGATAGGGATTTTATGCACAAGTCTTCTGGCATCCATTGATTACTCTGGTTGGCACAGGGTAGCACTACTGTATGGAGAGTTTTGCCTTGTTTATAAGACAATGTTATTATTAAATATCAAGTTTATAAAGAAGTCTAGAACTTTTTTATATATAATGCAGAGAATATTTTTAAAAAACTTATAAATCTTAAAACTGTATAATGTTTATTACCTTTTAAATACTCTCTCCAATTAGAAAAAAATCTATCAATTAGATTAATAAGGATTTTATCTAAAAACAACAATAAAAATTGTGGGTATTTACATATTAGAACTGCAATGTAGGAGACATGCTATGCCTTTTCACATTTATGCTAAAGTCCAACCTTGCTATCCCATCAAATAAATCCTACAATCTCATCCAATAACATGATAAATTTATACTATCATTTATTGTCCAGATTTCATTCAAACGAATTCTTCTCAAAGTGTTTTTTACTTCATGCTGATCTATTTTTCCATTTTCTGATTAATACTACAATTTTTTTTTTTAATAATACAAAATGATGAACATTTGGAATTTACCCACTACTAACATCAATGCAGTTTTGAGTACATCCACACTTCAGATAAGCAATGGCATTGTAATGTTCAAGGATGTAATAATAAAATAGGCTTACATAAGGGAACATGGTTGGAGGGTTGCAGAATTCCATTTTTGATGGCAATCCAATTTATTTACAACTGGATTTGCACATTGACATCTGTAGGATGCGGGAAAACAGAGCTTTTTTTAGCAGGTAAAAATGTAAAATTGGAGGTTCTAACAAAATCATTGAAACTGATGAGAGCCTTTTGCACAAAAAAAAAAAAAAAAACTAAGCTGGACAAATTCTTCCAAAACAGTGGATGTTTAATGGCTTATGCAGGGAGACCAATGAGTGTTTCATCATGAAAATTCATGATATAACAGCAGCAACTCTGATGGAAGCCATCAAACAAAATGTGGAAGAGGAATCAACAATTTATTCAGACCTTTGGAAAGCCTACAAAACTGCTGAATTACAAGGTGCCAGTTACAACCATTTTCATGTGAATCATGTGTTAAGCAAGTCTTCATTTTGAAAAAAAAAACTTTAAGCCTCCATTTTTGAACACATTTTATTCACTTTAAAATAAAGTAGAAAAGGCAAACAATTTTTTATCATTGTGCTAATTCCTGTTATATATTACATGGTAAGTATGTTTTCATTTTAACCATTTTGTAATTTCATACCAGATATACACATAATATTTTAGATATAATATTTAGACATGCTAATATTTTACATATAAATATGGTAATACTTTAGTTATTTTTTTTGCCAATTTTGCTTTAGTGATTGTTTTGTAATTTAATGACAGGTTTAAATATCCATATTTAAAGTAACATTTGGCAATTGCATAATGCCATGGCATATTTAACTTTTTTGTGCAAAATTTATAATTTTACTATTTTTAGTCTGATGCAATTAGTGTCATATATTACAGCTGCTATGTCTTTTCACATACGTATTCAGACTGCTGATAATTTTGTAAATCTTGTGAAAATATCATGTACACATAGTTCATTTTGATGAATTTATCATTTTAAGTTTGTACAGGTTCCAGTATACACATTATTTTGTCAGATGCCAAGATTTAAAAGTTATTAGCAGATTGTTACGAATGTGAAAAGGAACAGCAGTTCTAATACATAAGTACCATATTGTGATAAAATAGTTCTAACTTTTATATGAATATAAATACAGGGAACAAACAATTTAATTCTAAGAATTCTTTCCTTTCTTAAGATAAAATCACATCTAAATAATTATCTCATTTGATCCAATATTTTCTGATGACATAATTTAACAAATAAATATAATTTTAATATTTGTGAGGATAGCTCAGTTGGTTAGAATCGTACCTCTTGAAATGTTATGTGCATATATTAACCTGTGTGCTATTACTAACAGTTGAATGTACACCTGGATCTCGTTTTACACGATAGATAGGTTCCTCAGAAAACATGTGCAAACGAAATCGCACAAAAATAGACATAACTTACATTGAAAAAGGGGGAGTGCGGTCTGTGATTTTTCAAAATTCGTGTAAAAGCAAAGCACCAACGTAAAATTACTTTAAAATTCGCGCAAAAAAAAAATAAGGAAATAAAATATGACTAATAAAAAATTTCAAATTTTAAAAAAATTGATACAAGACAAACTTTTTTTAACTATAATATTTAATTTTATTCAAAATAATATATTTTTATGCATAATTTACAGTACAGTAATTTACATTTTTTTATACACGTTTTAATTATTATGATTTTCTGGTGACAACGTAATTAGTAATTAATCTTTGAGACGATGATTTTATTAATTGTTTACGAAGCTCGCGATATCCAGACATACAACCATTTAGCTCTCATTGGAATTTAAGAGCACGTTAATGATTAGTGTCATTAATAAGAAAATAATAATTGATTACATTCTTCTTTAAAAAGCAAAAACAGAATGTGATTTAAAATGCAAAACTAACACACACAATGTTTGAACAAATTTACATTATAATCTTGTAAAATTTAATGTGTGTATACATAAAATGTGGAAATCATTATTTTAATTTCATTATTACATAAAAGCTTACTATTATAAAGCACTGAAAATATTGAAATTACTAAGATGAAAATCGAATTCCAATAATGTGCTATTACTTTCAATATAACGTAAGTATGCGAAATTTATTATTTAAAGTCATAGGGCATTATCGGAAATCGACTTCCGGTGAAACACGAATCGCGTAACTTCAAAATTGTGTTAAATAAGTCCACGTAAAAGAGACCCAGGTGTAATTAGAATATTTAAATAAAGTTAAATTTTTTCTAAAGACCTTCAATACAATATTCAATACTTAATATTAGATAATAGAAATAATCCAACAAATGACTAATAAACTTCACAATTTTTTTTAATACATTTGGAATATCTTTAAGTATCTAGTATTTATCATTAAATGAATATTCTAGCTATTATAAGCAAGAGTGTAAAACAATGACCAATCTTTTCAAAGTCATAAAACATTTTGAATGATGGAAAAAACTCAAGGAACATCGAACTCAATAATATTCAAGTTTGTCAAAAAATTATACTAAATTGTTAATAAACATTCCTTGTATTATACAAATATGTAATAATTATACAAAAAATGCTGATTCTCTACTAATTTTTAAAATAAAATTTAATAAGAAGTTTGTGCTTGATGCTTTGAACATTAATATCAGGCCTAATATAAGATATGGCTGCCCTAACTTCTCCTAAATTTGTAATCTTTCCCCTTTTTATAGTTTTTATATTAATCAATAGAGAAAAACCAAATTTACAAATGTATAATGTTGAAAATTTTATATATAGAGCTCGCAAAACAAGCTCTTAACAAGCTTTGAAATACTGGGCTTGCCCTAGATTTTTAATCGAATGAATATCCTGGCACCTCCACTGACAATGCCAGAAGCAGAAACTGGTCTGGGGTTGAGAATATTCTCAAAGCTTGTTTTGTGAGCTCTATATATAACATTTGTAAATATGAGTTTTATTAAAATTAAGTCATGTGACATTTGACTTGATTTTTTTATCATTTTATTTTTTGCTATTAAGACTTTGGCGATTTTATATTGCTAAAACTATTAATATATGGTGTATCTGAATTTAATTCAGTCCCATATGGCTATTTGAGTTAGATAGCTGGATTTTTAGACATATGGATGTCTGAAAATTTTCTTCTCAATAGTTATACATTAGATAAAGTGCTAGGCTTGTCCTAGTATTTTTAATCTAATGAATATTCTGGCACCTCACTGACGATGCCAGAAGCGAAACTGGTCTGAGGTTGAGGATATTCTCAAAGCTTGTTAAGAGTTTGTTTTGCGAGCTCTATATATAACATTTGTAAATATGAGCTTTATTAAAATTAAGTCATGTGACATATGACTTGATTTTTTTAATCATTTTAATGTTGAAAATTATAACAAGCCTTGGTAATTTGTACTATCTGAACATTTCCTTCTTGACAACCCTGTCCTCATGCATCATCTTCATAATTTTGTGAAGATTTTCAAAATTTTGCAGAAAACTTCTGCTAAACTCTCATATTACCTATGTTCCATGAAATACTGGTTAAAAGCCATTGGTACAAAATAAGGATAGAAACAACCAACCCTTACTATTTAACTATTACTATGCTTAGAAAGTGCTTCCTCTCCTTCACTGCTTCTTTACAAGGGCTGTTTGAAGAACTTTAACTAAAAACTCACTATTAAAAGTATGGTTTTAGTATTAGAATCAGCATCCAAAATGTGAGAACAAAACTTCTCTTAACATTTAAAATTTAAATGGTCTACAAAATATTCTATATTAAAATCTAATGATTTAAACAATAAACGTCTATAGTAAATAAATGCTTAATTATCATTTATCTATTTTAGGCTTTTGGTCTAAATAATCCTTTATATATTCCAATTACCAGTAATAATAAAATAATATTATTAGACTAATAGCTTAGAACACATCAGTCATCATCATCATTTTCAACCATATCATTTCACTGTAGAATGAAAGTGTCTCCAAATTTAATTCAGTTTTTCTGTTCCAAAGTCTCTCTTTTCTACAGTATATTAAAAAATTTCTTTATTTCATCTAATCATCTTACATGTGAATTCTTATAGGTTTTTTACAATCTCATGAGTCCAGTTTAAGACTTTAATTGTCTATTTATTATTATCATCTCTTGCAATATGTCCATGCCAGCTCCATGTCAGGTTCTTAATTCTTTCAAGATGTCAATATCTAATTATTTTCTCACACATATATTTCATTTTCAACTTTTTCTAGTTTTTTCTAATATATATCTATCCATTAAGTTACTGTAGTGCTCTTCTGTAGCATTAAACACATATATATTCCTAAATTTTAGTAATCTGTTATCTTCAGTAGGACTTCATAAGGATGAAAAAATACAATTCATTAAATAAGTGCACCACTACTTGGATTAAACATTTGTCATAAAAACCATATTAAATCTGCAACTCCAAAAACACTAAAATCTTTAAGAGCAATAAACTTCACTAATGTAAAACTGATTGATTATTTATATGATTTTTATATAATATTTTTATAATTTTCAGAAACATATATACATTCCTTATCTATTGATAATTATTAATATGTCAAGCACTTATAATAGAATGATAGTTCATCTGTTTGATGGGTTTTTAACCTGGGATTTAAATTTGGCTCAGGCAAAACTTTACTTTTTTTTGGCTCCAGTCAGATTTAGTATTTGTTTTAAATAAGTGCCCCATAGCTAATTCAGTTAACCATCCAATAATGGCCAGTAAATTGATGACTTGCTATTTTTAACTAAGCAACAAACAAGAATAAAAATATTTTCAAACTTTCAATTTAGCTGTTCGAGAAGCCGTTAATTCTGCAATGCGTCATTTAGATACTATTTACTTCATCGTTCTATAAATGTTTAATATTGTTAATTATTTAATATTTAACGAGTAATTAATTATATTACTTTCAATTTTCTACATCTTTTTGTTAAATGACTTAATAAGAAATAACCATTCTAATTTACTCTATAAGATGTGTAATGTGAAACACAAAGCAATTTTTTAAAAAACGCTATTTTTAATTCATAAATATAAAAAAAATATTTAAAATACTGACCAATTTTTGTTGCAGTTATTCAAAAATTTATATAAAAAAAAACATTCTTTATTCACTTTGATTCATTTGTAACAGTCATTTTAAATTTGAAGGTAAAACTGCTAATTGCAAAATGTAGTTTTTTTTTAAAAAAAAAAGAAGTGAAGGTTATAAAGAAAAGTTAAGAGGGAACTTCATTTTTAAAATTCATAACTTAAAATTTTATTAATATTATTTCACATAAAACATTTACTTTTACACTTATTTAATTCTAATCTTTATTAATGTTTTTAAATATATATAAAATATAGTGAAATATTAATACTCTTACTATAGATATGTATCAACATTTAAAAATAAATACTATACTTTATTCTATTATAGCATCAATTGAACGCTGATATCATCGTTACTATGGAATCCATATTGTTCATAAATTCGATTTTCATACTGTTTTTCTGGAACCAATTCAACTATAAGATTCATATTAATTATTATTTGCATGTAATATTGTCAAAGATATAGATTGTAATTGTTGAAATTCACAATATTTTAATCATCATCATCATCCATTATTATTAACTTATCAATCCACTGCAGGATAAAGGTCTCTCCAAGTTCAATCCATCTTCTCCAATCTCTAACCTATCTTCTCCATATCATCCCTGCACATTTTCTTATTTCATCAATCCATCTCACTTATGATATTTTTCTGGAGCTTTTACAATATCTCTTGGAATCCTATTTAAGATTTCAGTTGTCCATCTGTTATCATCTCTTCTAGCAATATGTCCAGACCAACTCCAGTTTTTTAATTCTTACAATGTCAGTAACACCTGTTTGTTCCCTAACCATATATTGCATTTTTGATCTCTTCTTGTTACTTCTAACATGCATCTCTCCATACTTCTTTGAGTAATCTGAAATGCCTTTATTGCTCTTCTATTAAGTGTCCAATTCTCAGATCCATAAGTAAGAACTGGTAAAACATATTTATGAAAAACCTTCCTTTTCATACACATAGACATATTTACTTTTAGTATTAAATTATTTCTACCAAAAGTACTCCAAACAAGTTTAATTCTATGATTAACTCCATTCATTATGTTTCTATCTGTAGTAATAATCTGACCAAGGTATTTGTAATTATTAACTTCTTTTAACTCATCATAATCAATCTTTATTTTCATCTTTTGGGAAAATTCATTGAACATTACTTTAGTCTTTTCAACATTAACCTTTAGTCCAACTTTCTTACTTTCATCTGATAACTCTTGCAACATTTTGTAAAGCTCTGAAACATTATTTGCAAAGCAACTACATCATCTACAAAATTTAAATGACTTAAATAATCTCCATTCACTTTTATTCCCTTGGCTTCCCATTTTAATCCACAAAATATTTTTTGCAAATCTGTGGTAAAAAGTTTTGGAGATATGGAGTCATCTTGTCTTACACCCTTCTCAATGTTAACCTTCCATAGTATCATTATATAATTCAATTATTGCTGTTGCATTTTTATAAATATTTTTCAGAATATGACAATATCCTGGGTCTATATCTTGCTGCTCCAATGCTTTAATCACTAAAGAAATGGTTGTAGAATCAAATATCTTTTCATAATCTACAAATGCAAAGCATAATGGCGACTCATATTCATTGATCCTTTCTACAACTTCTCTCAATACTTTGATATGATCTACTGTATTAAAACCACTTTTAAATCCAGCTTGTTTTCTTAATTGGTTGAAATCCAATGTTCTCTATGCACAAGTTGTAATTATCTTGGTAAAAATTTTGAATAAAACTAATAAAAGGCTGATAGATTTGTAATTTCTAATATCTTCTTTTTTAAATATTAACATTTTTTTAATCATCTGGTATATCTTTACCATTTAATCATTTGGCATATAACTTTGCTAAAAAAAAATCCTATTTCTTCACCTGCTTTTTTTTAATATATCGATTATAATTCAATCATTATCTGGAGTTTTTTTTTCTTCATAAATTTAATTACATGTCTCACTTCTTCATTTAAAATTCTGGGCAATTCAGATGATATAATAGATGTAGAAGATACTTTGTCTTTATTACTATATAATTCTTGATACCCATTTCATGATTTCATCTCTCTTTTTAGTAATAGTTCCATCTTTTTTTTTTTATTGCAGATATAAGTTTTCTACCAATACCAAAATGTTGTTTTATACTCTAGACTTTTATTCTCTTCTAAAGTTTTTCTTGCTAGTTCACAATTATACTTTCTTATATCATTATCAACTCTTTTTCACACCATTTTACAAAATTTGAGATATTCAATCGTATTTGATACATCATTTTTATATATCTTAATGTTTCTTCTTTTCTTCATAAATTCTTTAGTCTCAGTAGAAATTTTATTAGTCAATTGCTGCTTTTTCTACCAGCTATCTTTGTTGCAATTTTTAAAAGTGTATCAGTTATTTTCATATTAATTTCATTCAAATCTAAATCATGTTCAAAATCTACTAATACTTGAAACTGATTTGTAAGTTCTAATTTAAATTCATTAGAATGTTTCTGAAGATTAGGAATATCAACTGTAAATATTGTTTTTCTTAATAATTTTTGTCTCTCTAGTTTTGCATTAACACATATCTTACATCTTACTAATTGATGATCACTTCCTGTGTTAAATTTATTAAAAACATTACAATCTTAAAATATGTATTTTCTGTTAGTCAAAATATAATCTGATTCTACTGTACCTTCATTTGGATGCTTTCATGCCCATTTCTTTTTAACATTTTTCTCAAAAAGGAATTCATAATATAAAGCTTTTCTGTTTTTGCAAACTTCACAAATCTATGCCCTGTCTCATTTCTATTACCATAACTAAATTTACCTACAGCACCTTCATCTTTCATTTGTTTACCAATTCTAGTCTTAAAGTCTCTCATAACAATTTAAAAATATTGTTTAGTCTGATCAAAAGCCTTTTGTACATTCATATAAAAATCTTCTATCACTTCATCACTATGAGAATTTGTTGGGGTATAAACCTGAATTATCTGCATTTGGTATCTACTATTAAGTTGAATAACTAATCTTGCCAATCTGTCTGATACACCATTAATCTCCACAATGTTGTTCTTCTACTTTTTATTTATAATGAATCCTACTTCACTTGTACTTTCAATATTTGTGCTTTGTAAGTCCATTTTTTAAATCAATTGTCTCTTCATCTTTTCTTCTAACTTCACAAAATCCAATAATGGCCCATTTAATATAAGACAGTTATTGTTGCAATTCTTGCAATGTTCCTTCACTTCAAAGTGATATGCAGTTGTAAGTACCTAAATAAAAAGTTATCAAATGGTAGTTTGGGTTTGCAATCAGGGGATTCTTAACACTCTCTGCCTTTGGCACCAACTATTGTTTTGCCTGATGACTTTACAATCTTCTGGGAATAAGGGCCATAGAAATTTTTCATTTACACACACATGCATTCTGACTCATCAGGAAACTGAGAAGACCATGGTGTTTCTTGGCCTTAAACTTCAAGATAAAAAGCCAATAAACTCATCATGCTTGCCAATGCATATTGGTAAGCAGACTATCCATGTTAGTACACTATATTACTATAGTAATAACAGCTGCAATGTCAAGAATGTATGGAGTAGACATTTGGCCTGCTCATTTTCTTTAAGGCCTCCAAGAGGGATCAAAGGGTCTTCTTTCAGTTAAGAGCAAACTCCTTTTTGCAACCACAATATTATAATAATGTGATATAATTTGATACTATTTGCACAAATGTTCTACATAGGAGATTCAAGTATTATCTACCAGATGAAGCAAACAAAGCTGTACTAAATATGTCAACCAATAATTAAAATTATTCAAACAAGCAATTTTTACTATTTTTTTATAATTTTCAAATCAAATAATTTGTTTTCAAAATGACAAATATATTTTCCAAATGATTTTTACTATTGATTATAATTTTCAAAATAATTTGTTTTCAAACAAACAATTTTCCATATGAATTAAAGTTGAAATTTCTATTCAAACCAAACAATTTAAAATATTTGAACAAAAAAAAAGTATGTTCATCAATTTTAGTCTCACCTGCTGGCATCAATTTATTTCCCAAAACAAACAATTTTCAGCAAATGCAAATTGAAATTAATACTTTCTATTCAAAGGAAATGTAACAATTATAATTTGAATGAAATAAAGTGGTGAAGTTCATACTTTCACAAGTATCAATCTCAGCACTATCATATAGAAGTTAATGGCAATTGAATGCTGGGTGCCTTTCTTCAATAAAAGAACCTCATTTGGATAACATCTGTTGTAAATTATTACAATAGAACAGAAGCAATTAACATCTTTTTGTAATATCCCTCAAAGACATTCATGTAAGTTTTTTTTTGTTAGTATGCCATAGTCTGTATTACCATAATTCATATAAAATAACACCTTAAATTTTAAAATAACATTTTGGTCTCCATAAGTTTGCATTGTGTTTATATAAAATAATACATTTCCATAAGTTTGTATTTTTTATAAAATTATTAATCTAACATCATAAACATTTAAAGCATAAAGCTAAACTAGTCAATAAATAACCAAAATTACTCTAAATTCACAACTCAACCAGAATAGCCAAGAAAATAAAGTCTAAAACACTACCAATGGTTTCATTGCTACAAGCAGACTTTTCAAGTATAAAGAACTACAAAATAACAACATAATTAAACTAAACATTGTCCACAATTTCACTTATTTCCCATTCACCCTTAATATTAAAATAACTTTCAAATAAGTTAATTGCTTCAAAATCATAAATTTTTAATAATAAAGATTCTTTAATCCTTTTTATTTCATTTCTTTCAAAGAAGGCAACCTTATCTTCATCCAAAATAAATAGTGTGGCTTGTATCTTTTTCATGGATATATAAAGCAGAACTAATATATTTATTTCTAACCCTACTTTTACCTACCTTTATTATTTCATTTAAGCTCAAACTACTTTGACCTATATATACTTTTTACAAAAACAAGGGATAATATACACTACTCCAGAATAGTCTTTATATCAAAAATTTCCTTTGTATTATTTAATAAATTATTCAAAGTAATACCCCTTTTAAGAGCAATTTTCTTATATTTTTACATACAATTTTATAAGAAGACAATTTAAATAACAAAGAAATAAAATCATATTGTTCTCTACCCTTTACATTATTACAAATATTATTACTATTAAATAAAATATTTTTAACAAATTTATCAGAATAGTCAACACTCAAATAATCTTTATAAAATTGACCTTTTTTTAAACAAAGCTACTCCATTAGTTAAGGTCTATAATTAAACCTGATAGCTATCAATCTGTATCTCATAAAGTAACTTCTTTAATAAATTATTGTTATAGAAATAAAAGATTAAATAATTCTAGTGGAGTAGCTTTGTTTCAAAAAAGGTCAATTATATAAAGATTATTTGAGTGTTGGCTACTCTGATAAATTTGTTAAAAGTATTTTATTTAACAGTAATAATATTTGTAATAATGAAAAGGATAAAGAAAAATATGATTTTATTTGTTTGCTATTTAAATTGCATTCTTACACAATTATATGTAAAAATAATAATTTGTTTGGAAATAAAAAAATTGCTTGAAAAAGGGGTATTATTTTGAATAATTTATTAGATAATACAAAGAAAATTTTTGATATAAAGACTATTCCTGGAGTAGTGTATATTATCCCTTTTTTTTGTAAAAAGGTATATATATATAGGTCAGATTAGTTTAAGCTTAAATGAAAGAATAAAGGTACATAAAAGTAGAGTTAGAAATAAATATCTTAGTTCTGCTTTATATATACATGAAAAAGATACAGGCCACACTATTAATTTTGATGAAGCTAAGGTTGCCTTATTTGAGAGAAATGAAATAAAAAGGATTAATGAATCTTTATTATTAAAAATGTACGATTCTGAAGCAATTAACTTATTTAAAAGAAATTTTAAGGGTGTGTGGGAAGTAAGTGAAATTGTGGACAATGTTTAGTTTAAATATGTTGTTTATTTTGTAGTTCTTTATACTTGAGAGTTATTTTTTTTGGCTAGTCTATTGAGTTGTGAATTTGGGGTAATTTTGATTATATAAATTTTTCACTTAATGGTATTTCCTTTAATATATATATAATATTCACATTAGTATGTATTGCTTTTTTAAAAAAAGTGTTAAATGTTAAAATTATTTATGTTCATATTAGTTTTATTAAATTTTGTCAGTACTTTGTTTTGAAAATGTTAATTTTATTGATTAACATCTTCAGTATATTTTGGTGGCACCCACTTAATAAGCAATACTTAAATCTCTTATGTAGAAAATCTGTACAAACAGTATACTATATTTAATAAAAACTGTAGTTAATAAAATCATTAAACATTTTGAAATTAACCATATGAATGTGCTAAATTGGTTCATTCTTGATTTTCACTAACTGATAAATTACATTTATCCAATGACTTTTGAGAATCTCCATTTAGAGATGAAAATTATACTGAGTAAAATATTCTTTATAACTTTATTCAATTAGTGATTTTGCAATTCTCATTAAATTATATTAGATATCTAGTTGTCAAGCAAATACTGTGTTAAATCTATAAATGAAATAACTGACTGTACCTGCAGTCATTTTATGAAAAAAAAATTATGACTTTTATTCTTTACATAAAAAAAGACAACGGACAAAATCAATCATGTTTTGAAATACATAATATTAAAGCTGTTTTGACCATCAATAAACAATTAACTATATTTTATCAAAGCCCACGACTTAATCTCTTTTGAAGTCTATTGTATTCCTTGGGAATTTAAAAGGGTTCTTATACAGATATATTAATAAATATAATATTAAACATAAAAATTAATAATGAAGGTCTAAAATTAAGATATGTTAGAATAAAATGTATTTAGAGTGTGATCAGTATTAGAAAACTACAATCTTCAATAAATTAAATGTTAACACTTGATCATAGTGCTTTATTTTCTATTTATTTTATCAGTCTTTGTCAAAAACCTAACTATCGTAAATAATTTTTGTGAATATAACCAATAGTAAAAGTACATTAAAATAACAATTATCATTAGCTAAATTCATTCTACATAATTAACTACTGGTCAATATGAAGAATGTTTTGGCAGTACTAAAGTCATATTTAAATATCACTCATAATTAGAATGATGAATAAAATTGAAAAGACTAATTGCATTAATAAACATGATAAAATAGGAAATTTACATCCATGTTAAATAAATAAATAAAGCAACAATCAAACAAAAAATATTAGCTTAACAGTCATTATGAATCTTTTATAATATAATTTATTCTCTCAATATTGAATGGTTAAATAATTTAACAGTAAAACCTGGTAAATGATCTGGTGTTTATCACTAAAGCTTCCAGATTCCAAAAAGCTGTTGAACCACATATGCCATTCAGACAATGACAGAGATCCAGCCAACTGTTGGTACTATAGTAATTATAAAACAATCAACCAATCACATATGTAGAAGTACCAGAAATCTATATTACATATTTCTTCTGTGGCATGCACACATATATAATTGAATGATTTTATTAAATAAAATGATATAAAATATTAAATTTTATGTAACTTTTACTATCTACAATACACAAAACTAGAAAATTTTGCAATCATCATCTAAATCAGTTTAATTGTTTTCATTATTATTTAGAAACTCTAAAATATTTTGAAAGATAATTATTAGACCTGTAAAAATAACAAACTTTAAAATAAGTTTTAACCATCTTAGAATGTAGGAAATTTTGATACATATTAATAATAATATGATCCAGATGTTTTTATCGATAGTTGTATATAAACTAAAGTTACTGTAATTTAAATCGATTTACCAATTTTTAAACACACACACACACATATATATATAAAGTGAGTATAATAGCAGATAAGATATGTTACTGACTAGTAGTTTATTATGAAGTGATCTTGCCAAGTTAATAACTTGATACTTATTTCTGAAGACTACCATAAACATAGTGGTTAATGCATCTGCTTGTCATCACAAGGATCTGAATTTTAGTCCAGGTTGAGTGAATCTTACAAATTATTTCAAGTCATAATGTGTTTAGGATTCCATAATCAACCCAGCTAGTCATCTAATTGTGGTCACTAAATGGATATTTGCTACGTTTAGCTCAAACATTACAGAGTAATCTGGGTTATTGTAAAAGTAGAAAATATGATTAGAATATTGTGCAGACTTCAACAACTAGCAGAGAATGATTTATATTCCTACAGATACTAAGTCCATGTTCACTTTTTTTCTTTGATCCATTTATTAGATAATTAGATACATTATCTATAGATCAACTATCCAAAAAAGTTTTGTTTGTAGAACTTCTCAGTTACCTGAATGATTCCCAAATCTCACTATTACTTACGAAACATTTGTTTAATAACTGAAGCTAAAGGTCTGATAATAATCTGAGATTGGTTTGGTACACGGAACATTAAGGCCCTTCGATCGATTCCAGTATTGCCATTTTATATTCGAACTAATTATGATGAACTTTCAAGAAATAAAGCCATTCAATTGATTACGTATTTTGTAGTGATATGCACTTAACTTATAATAATAACAGGATTCTGGATGTAGAGGGGATCCTACATTTATATGAGTTGACAAATACGTCATTTGCATAAACAGATATTTATTTTTACTGGGTAGTCAGATTTTTTTAAGGCAAATATGTTTACATTTAATCTTAACATGAGTTATTGCAAAAAACAAATAATTTGCTCGTTATTCTAAGTTTTTTTAAAAGATTATCAATTATTATACATTAAAATGAAATCATTTAGCCTGAATGATCAACTTTTGCGATCGTCAGCAAGCAATACTTATAAACTGACAATCAGTGTGAACAAAAGTAATAATCATATCATCTTATGGGGCCGGAGTCACTAGAAATTAAAAATATTTTTAGCTAATAATGGGTCCGTTAAATCATTTATGTAGACATTAAATAGGCTTTAATAAAAATTGAAACTGTTACCTGATTATTTATTAGAAATAATTAATATACTTATTTAGATAATCGATGCTTTTAGGGAGTAGTTTAAATCAAAAATAAGACAAAGAAATAAACTGCATTCTTCAAAATAAAAGTTAATATTGATACAGATTTTCCATTGTTTTTAAGAAGGAAGTTGATATTTTATGGACATTATTTAATATGTAAAATCATTTTTTTTACGAAGCTTATTTTATTTGTAAATATTTACAATGAAATTGATATTTTACTAAATTCAATTTTTATAGGAAAAAAATAAAATAAATTAAATATTTTAAAAGCACTGGATTGTTCATATTCAATCAATAGCCATTATTCCATTCAAACTAATGACTTAAAAATTTTAATAACTAAGATTTTATATTCAATTAAATATGTTGTATACCAGGACAGAAACTTATATTTTATTCACCAATTATGTGCTAAATGTAGACATAATGATCATTTGATAAAATTTTGAATATAATAGATCAAATTATTAGCTAAGCAGGGATCGGGAACCGGTGGCTCCGGAGTCACATGCAGCTCTTTAACGGAAAAAGTGTGGCTCTCTTATTTTAGATAATAAAAAAAAGTATAAATTTTATTAAAAAATTAATATATATATTGTTTCATCACCAAAATATTATATTCAAGCTTAAGAGTTGTTCGAAACTTATATATGCATAGTTAGCGTTTATAAATAATGAATGAAATTGATGTCAAATTGCGCTCCCTATATTTTAATTTTTCTATATTTTTGGCCAAAATGGCTTTCTGTCTCAAAAATAAGTAAATTATCAATGCTGTTGATAATTATATTCGAAATCTTCAATTTAATGTTTTGGTTTTGAATCAAAATTTCTTATTATTTGTCAAAAAGTTAGCTTTTTCTTACTTTTACTGAAGTCATTTTTATTAGTTATTCATTAGACTAGGGATTATTAATAAATATTTCTGTAATAGTAATTTTTATTACATCACTCTCACAAAAGATAGAGACTGGTTTCCATCAGCTTTTAACACCTTGTAGAGGGGTTTAATCATAAATATATGATCAAAAGCATGTGAAAAGATGTATGACTCCGAACCGAAGATGCATATTTCATGTTGAATCATCCCTCTAAAGTTGGGCCAGATCACAATCTCTTATACATATCTTTATCATTATTCAGTATATATAGATAGTCAATTATTACAGTTTAATTGATACATCAAACATGAATGACTAATTAAAAATAGATATATTTCCATCAAGTGATTCGTGTCAAAGTTCTGAGGGCAGTAAGTTTGACATATCAATTAAATTGCATTGTATATATTCAACAATGGTAAAGATATGTGAAAGATATTGTGATCTAGCCAACTGATGAATGTTAGTTCAGCATGAAATGTGCATCTTGGGAATCATACATCTTTTCAAGTCTTTCATCATATGCTTATGATTACACTCCTACCCAAGGTATTTAAAGTGGATAGAATTAAGTCCTTTCCACATATGAGAGTTGTGTAGTGAAAATTACACTACAGAAATATTATTCATTAAGTGGATAATCTCTAGTCTAATAAATGACTAATAAAAATTTATTAATATATTTTTTCAATTGGTTTGTGTCAAAGCTAAGAGGGCAGTAAGTTTGACATTTATCAAGTGATCTATAGTGATTGATTACCTATATATATATATTGAATGATAAAGGTAAGAGATTATGATCTGGGCCAACTGATCAGTGCTGATTCAGCATGAAATGTGCATCTTGAAATGATATATCTTTTCATATATCTTTGATCATATATTTATGATTGCACCCTCCACAAAGTGTTAAAAGCAGATAGAATCTAATCCCTACCTTGCATGAGAGTGATGTAGTAAAACTTACATTATAGAAGTATAATCTCTAGTCTAATGAATGACTAATAAAAATTATTAATATATTTCCATCAGATGGTAGTTATTGGCTATCTATCTATCTATCTATCTATCTATCTCCCCCCCCCCCCCCCCCCCCCCCCCCCCCCCCCCCCCCCCTCCCCCCCTCCTCCTCCCTCCTCCCCCCCCCTCCCCCCCCTCCCTCCCTCCCCCCCTCCCTCCCTCCCTACCTCCCCCCCTCCCTCCCTCCCTCCCTCCCCCCCCCCCTCCCTCCCTCCCTCCCCCCCCCCCCCCCCCCCCCCCCCCCCCCCCCCCCCCCCCCCCCCCCCCCCCCTCCCTCCTTCCCCCCTCCCCCCCTCCCTCCCCCCCCCCCCCCCCCCCCCCCCCCTCCCCCCCCCCCCCCCTCCCTCCCCCCCCCCCTCCCCTCCTTCCTACCCACCTCCCTACCTACCTACCCACCTACCTCCCCACCCACCTACCCACCCACCCACCCACCCACCCAACCACCCACCCACCCAACCACCCACCCACCTAACCTACCTCCCCACCCATTCTACTATCTATCTATCTATCTATCTATCTATCTATCTATCTATCTATCTATCTATCTATCTATCTATCTATCTATCTCATCTATCTATCTATCTATCTATCTATCTATCTATCTATCTATCTATCTATCTATCTATCTATCTATCTATCTATCTATCTATCTATCTATCTATCTATCTATCTATCATCTATCTATCTATCTATCTATCCATCTATCTATCTATCTATCTATCTATCTATCTATCTATCTATCTGTCTATCTATCTATCTATCTATCTATCTATCTATCTATCTATCTATCTATCTATCTATCTATATTGAACATTGAGAAAGATATGTGTAAGAGATTGTGATCTGAGTCATCTAATGAGCACTTGTTCAGCATGAAATGTGCATCTTGGGGATTATATATCTTTTTTACATGTTTTTGATGATATGCATATGATTAATCCCCCCCATAAGGTGTTAAAAGCTGATAGAATCCAAACTCTACTTTGCATGAGAATGGCATAGTAAAATTACATTATAGCAATATTATTCATTAAAAGTTATCACTTTTTTGAAATACGATGTTGACTAATTAAAACTAATCTGTTTTCAGGCACAAAAAGAAATATGTATTTTAAAGTATATACTCTTAGTAGACTTTCTCTAGTCAATTTCTAGTTGGATATTAAATAATTACATATCTGATTTGATGTTAATGTTTCATGATATACAATCAGAATATCATATGTTAATACTTCTTTCTGGCTGCTATATGACTAATTAAATGCAAAATTAACTTCAAAATATCAGTAATCATACAAGATGAGATGAAAGAAATCTCAAAGCAAAGCTGTTATCAACTGATACTGAAATAATTGTTTCAGTGTAACTGACAAGGAAAATATCACAGAAATTAAACAAATAAAATGTTTCTTTAATTCAGATTTATGAGTAATTTTTGGTTTATAGAGAAAGTTGCATAACAAAGATGATTTCCCCCCTACTTTTTAAGCTAAGTTACTTACTTGATTTACTAGGATAACATTTTTATTTTTATAATACTGGCAATCCTATTCTTACATAAATGATCTTTCTATGAATGTTTTATCAGTTAGATTTTATTTTCAAATGCATGTTTACCAATGAATTATAATGCAGAATATAATAATTTCTTAAAAATAAAAATAAATAGTACAATATATCACAAAGGATATTCACATAGAATAAAACACACAAGAAATATTAACTATGTTGTTTTGAACATCCCATATTTTAAGTTTTTATTATTATTTTATTTGTGTTGGGTATTGTTTACATAAAAATGGATTTTGTATATGATCGGTTTTACTGAATCTGATGTGAACACTAGAATATCCTATTTCAAACCTAACATGTAAAGATTTGAGAAAATGCAGTATGATTAATGTTACAGGAATTCCAAAAAACCAAAAGTCAATGAAACATATCTGTATGAACCATAATTTACTTTGAGCTTTTTAAATCAATAGTTGAAGATTGTAATCATTCTAGGATCTGTATAAAGTAAGTGAACAGTAACCCCTTTGTGCCATTATGTAAGTCGAATAAACCTGTGAATCAAACCCATTATTTCTACATATGAAACCAGATTTTCTTTTATGATAATAACCTGAATTCTAATATTGTTTTGTAAAACTTCATACTTTAAATAATTTTTTAGGGTATTATTCTTATAATTTAAGATTAGCTTTATGATCTGTATGAACCACAAATACATATATTATTTATCTCATGTACTTCATTCTTTCTAACTTTAAAGATTTTAATATGGACACAAAATAAATATTTTATATAATAAAAGATTAAAAAATAGTTATAAAGTTGGTTTTAAAAATTCCTGAGAATACATTTTTATTGTATCAGATATATTTGGTATTTGATTTGTAAAAAAAAAAAAAAAAAGGCTTTAAACATCTTAAATAAAAATTGTATTTTGAAAGATACTTATGTTACTTTGCATGAAGATAGTGTTAGTAATTAGGTAATAATTTTTTATATTTCAATTAATTGTTATGTTACAATAAAAATATTCTTTAGTAACAAATTTAGTTTTTTTTCATGCTAACTTTTATTTCTGCTAAAGTATATGTTAACACAGTTATTTTTCACAATAAGCTGTGCTAAACATAAAATAAATAAATAAATGTTCAATTTCATAGCAGTGGGTTCAAATCCATACTGAATAAATGATAGATATTTTTAGATCTTAGACTAGGTTAGTATTTTCTTTTCAAGTAGACAGTCCATTGTAAAATAAATACTTAGTTAAACTATTAATAATTAAAAGATAAGGGTCTCAAATATATTGGCAACGAAGAAGATAAAAACTAGTGACCGATATGGAGATATGATGTTATAACTTTATGCTATCTGGCATCCTTCGATTATTCTAATTTACAACAGTAGAATGAAGACAATACCTTTGGAAGCATATGAATAAGCTGCAAAAATCACATAGTGTTACTGGTATGAACTTTTCTAACCAAAATACAAAAGTGATCTACAGTTGACATAAAATTGATGTGTGTAAAATAGTTAAACACTGACCTGGTGGCAAATCTACATAATTAGGCAAGTGAGTTGGTTTGAGCTTAAAAATCTTACTGTTTTTTTTTAAATTTCAATCTATTAGCTTGAATAGTATAAAGAAATAAAAAGTGGTTGTTAGTTAGTTACATATGTGCATTAGTTCCAATTTTGAATCCTAAGTTTTCATTGATGAAAATATATAAATAAATGAAAAAAAGTTATATGCTGTTTTTAATATTACTCTTGTTACATAAGTATAAAGGATTTGAACTCAGATTTTCCAGCAACCTTAAACTATCCACACTATCTCATACAACTGATACACATCTGAGTTCTCAGCCTATGGTTTACTTTTACTTATTAAATAATAGTCACAAAGCAACAATATATGGTTAGTTACTTGGGAGACAAATAATGATCAACTTGATATTTGTTTTACTTTCTTTCAATGAAAATTAATCCAAAAAATACAACATTTTAACTTAGTTGCCTTCTTCAGTGTGACAAATCATACAGGCAGTAGATATTCAAAATATTAATATATATAAAACTCAATTCTTTATCAATTAAGTTTATTCAATTATGTAAAAGAGAGAATTCATTAAAGTTAAGTAGATATAAAGAAATAAAAACAATAAGTACAGATTTTTTTATTTCTATGAAAGTATAAACATAAAATAAATATTTATAAACATAGAAGGAATCAAGAATGTCCAACCTATGAATATATGCCAAATGTAATGCATTCTGGGATTAAATATAATTTATTAGAACTCTGGTGATAAAATGAAAAAGTACAAATTTTGTAAAATAATACTGAAATTAAAAAGTTAACAAATTTTTATTAGTGTTTGAAAAAATTCATAACAAAAATCCAAATTCAGTTGAATCAAAATAGTAGAAAACTAGTATTTTAATTCATTCTTTAAATACATTTTTGATATTTGCTTAATTATGAATGTTCAATCCAGAGTGAATCTTGTTTTTAACTTTCCTTTTGTAACTGGCATTCTTATGTTTTGTAAGTTGAGTTTTGTTCATCTTTTATCACTTGAAGTTTTGTTCTCTGAGAATAATTTGTTTTCGTTTTCAATTTTCCATCATGTTGCAAAAGAAAATACTAAAAAAAAAATTGGTGAGTGATAGTAATCAGGAATTAAATAGTGGATTAGAAAAGAAGTTTTTATTTATATTGGGTTTATCAGGAAAACAACTGTATTGTTTAGGAAAACGTTTTCTAATAATAAAAAACATGTGTTTAGTAGACAATATAAGATTGAAGTAGAAGTCAAACAAAAGCTATTGCTGGGCCTTGAACTACAGAAAGAATATGGAATTAAAAAAAAATGAAAAAAAAAATTGCATTAAATAAGTTCTAAGAGCTTTGTGACATCAGAAGCATCATATGAAGAAGCAATAGTTGGTAATTTTTTTAAGTATTTGCAAAATGTTAATGGTTAGCAGTCTTAAATCACTTCATGGAACAACAAGAATATCAAAGATATTTAACACAATAAAATTTTACCTAGAAAATCTACAACTAGATTCCAATCTGAATAAACCCAACAATGATTGTTTACTGATGAAACTTCATCAATGAAAGGCAATAGTACTACAACTTTTCTTGAGAACTTTTAGATTGCTTTCTAATAAAATATTGTGCTAAGAATTATTGCATCAAAATACTATAAATTTGCAACAAGTTATATTAACAATTGTAATTTGATTGAATATAATTGGATAAAGAAAATTAAATAGATGAGAATATTGAAATTTATTAAATTTGAAATATGGTAATCTCATTCTTCATTGTGAGAAGTATTGACTTTTAGAGGACAGATTTTAAATAGATTTTGAAAGCTGAAAAATTAGATTTGTGATTTTTAAAAGAAAAAAAGTGAACTATTGGAGAAATAATAATTGGTTATTTAATTTACCATTCCTAATTTTTGTAACCAACAATGATCTAAATTTGAAATTACATGGAGAAAACAAACTGTTTTTTAGCATAGTAAATGATTTTGTATATTCAAGATGAAATTGTAGCTGTTCAAATTCTCTTTTAAAAAATGAATATATGATTCAGTTTCTGTGCTTAAAACAGCAAAGTGAATGCACTGAGATAGGATTAATTTTACAGATTATTATTACAAAAGTCAGATTATTGCGGCAACCATTTGAATGTTGTTTTCATGACTTTGCCCAAGAAGATTGTAGTCTCATATTCAGTGAACCTTTAGAATTATGAGGATACCTAACACTATGCAATTGGAACCTATTGATTTGAAAACAAATTCATTATTTACAAATAATATTGTTATGATTAATTTCTAGTAATTATTACTCTATAAGTAATTTCCAGAGCTAAGAAAATGTACCCCGAGTTATATTTATCATTTTGGAACAATGGACAGATGTGAATAATCACTTATTATTCAGGAAATAAATAAAAAAAAATGAAATAAGGTTTGACTGATTCATATTTGAAATATAATTCCAAACATTAAAAGTCTGGGGAAGTCATAACAAATTTGTAAGTCTTCTTAGATTTAGTAAAATTGAAACAGTTTCTCCTTTTCTATAGTATATTATTATGTCATAAAAATACTAAATTGTATTTATCTATATTAATACATTTTGTACAAAAAAAATATTAGTGCAAGAGTTATATGAAATATCCAGTAAATGCATCAAAAATTGGTTCATTGCTCTAGGCTAATTAATTATAAGTAATTATTGAGATCTTCAGTGTTTTATTTTTTGAGTAAAAAAAAAATGAGTTAGATAAATAGTTTTTAATTGGAACATGGACATATCCATAAATCTTTTTACAATAACGATAAAGTTGAGTAGAGCAAAGAGATGTTAATATTAATTGGGGATAGATCATTTGATGATAAATGGATCAGGAGACATATCCTCCTTCTTTTGACATGCATAATGATGTGTATATTGATTACAAATTTATCAGCTTGAATATATTCACTGCACAATGAAAAAAACACTGACAGAATCATTAAATATGTTCAGTTAATCGCAGTGCACAGATTTGATTTACTTATTGTGAAAAATTAGTATTTTATCATATTTTAAAAGAGGGTATAATATCTAACACAATTGCAAAGAAAATAAAGTCATATAATATTAATACAGAATGGGAAAAACTTTTTCTTCACAATAATGAATGCAAAATATGTGTATCACATATCATGTGCATATCACTTCTTTAAAAAAGGAGACATTGAGAGTCTTTTTAAAATTATGTTTGTAAGTGTATATTTCAACACTAGGAAAAAATACAAATAGCTACCCTTGCCCTGAAAAAGTGTCCCATTCCACAGTATTAAATAATTTTAAACTCTGAATATCATACTATTAAATAAATAAATGAAAGATTATATTCATAACATTTGTTTTTCTTCTAAAAGTATCAGATAAATAATTGTTTTTCAAAGTATCAATTGATCAAATATGAAACAACAAAAATATCCAATATTTGAAAGATGTTTAAAACAATTAACTGAAAACTAAGTTTTTAGAATATTTATGAAGTATTATAGTCAATGTTTCTAAGTTTAAAATATTCTCCCTCAGAATAAAATTGTACTTTTTTTGATAAAATCTAACTTTGAACCCTGTTTGAGTCTAATTTGTATAATTAGCATTTTAAAATGATTAGAATAAAGATAATCATTCATGATTAGACATACAATTAACTTGTTTAATATATGATGCAAATCAGACTTACTAATTCTACTACAATTATTTAAAAAATTAAAAAAAAAACTTATTTAATACTATCAAAATGGCTGAATTATAAAACCTCAAAATGAACTGTAAAAGAAGATTTACTTTTTATAAAGGTTTTAAATTTAACCATTCTGTTATATGAAATATATCAGTTTTAATTACTATATTGCATAGGGTCCAACCTGAAATATTTTGGATTCCTCATTTATCATTATAACCAGTCAATGATCACAAATATATTTACATTATTTTTTTCATACTTTAGTTATAATTTTGCATAATAGATGGAATCTCTTGCATTCTTAAAAAAACTGCTTTTATGGAATGGGAAACATAATTATATTTATTTATAACATCTTAAATTATTTTAAAATTATAGACTATTTTTAATTATATATATATGGCTGTAAATTATTTTTATTTGTTCACAAACAGACTCAAACAAATTATTTTGTTGAAATGCCAAATTTATGGAAAAGGCAGCTGATTTTTTTACAACCCCCCCCCCCACCAAAAAAGTCATACAGCAAAAAAAAAAAAAAAAGATTAAGAATATGTTCAGCTTGCCTGCCATTTCCACTTTCTTAAAACCTGCTATTTGGAAAAAATAGAGATTAATTTAAATTTTGTAAAATGCATGTTATGTGTTACTAATATAGCAGTAGTCATTCAATCATTTTGAATATTTTCTCTAAGTTTTACATATTCATAAACCTTAAATTTTTAAAGGTTCACTTTTAATGGCTTTAAAGAACAAAACTAATAATGATAATAATGAAAGTGGTTGATTTAGTTGTGAAAGAAAATAAAACTATTTTGGTCTGTTATTTACTAATAATAAATTAGCAATGTAAATTCGTAAAAAAAAAAGCGCTAGAATTATTAACCTTCCTTGAATTACTGAAGTTATATTCACAGAATAAGTATTTAATGAAGACTGAAAAATCATTAAATTTGTGAATGAAAAACACCAGATAATGAATATTCCAGTCAGAAGTAATGTATTGTGGTAATAAACATTGACTCTACACAAAGACATGAGCAAAGAACCACTGAAAAGGTGATATCAAGACATTTATTGCTAGTGAGAGATGATTATATAGATACTGAAATTAGTATGAACTTAAATAGACAATATATTTGGGATTGGTAGAATTGTTATTATCATGAACAAAATGTTATTTTTCTAGCTCATAATGAAAATGTTACTAATATGTTCACAAAATATCATTAAAAAATGATTTCTCCCAACAGGCAACTACAGTACTGTGAAAATTATGAATCAATACTTTTTAAGCATGGTATTTTTTATCATCATCATTTGTAGATTTTATAAAAAGAACTGTGAGGTTTTTTTTTTTTTAAAATAATCAAAAGAATTCTCGTTTCTGTACAGTCCTGTGTACATATATATATATATGCTGTCCCTCAATATATTATAACGATATTATTGCTTTTTGTTTATTATTTTAATTTTTATAATTAACTATAATAGGTGTGTACATACTTTATATACATATTGAAAATGTCTAAGCTATATATATGGTTTAAAACATTGTGTGGGATTCACTAATGTACTATGAATATGAAATTTTATTGTATATGCAAACATAAACATAATTTATCTCTTAGTTAACAATGTCAAAAAGGACTTCCTCTCAGATAATATAATAATTTAAAAAAATGTTATGTAAACAGTTATTTTTCATTCAGTCTAAATTAATAATATATATTCTCTAAAGTCAATTTGTGCTATTTTGCAATAGGACTAATATACTGAACTTTGAAATTATAATTAATTATTAAAAACAGATATTGAAATTATAATTACTTATTATTTTCAGTTTTAGATCTAGAAATGCTTTAAAAAACACTTAAACATCATGTATTTTAAATCAGCCAATTTATACAATACATGTACTAAATCAACATTAATAAGTTTTATTCTAACAAAGGATTTGCATCATTTATTTATTTTTTGCTATGGTTCTAAAGTTTGCTGAGGAAGAGTTAATTGTTAAAAAGAATAGTTATGTTTGAAAACTTTTATTTATAACTTCGTTTTTAAACAAAATATTTTAAAACTATTTTTTTCATAAATAGACAAAGTACTTTCATTTAAGTTTATGATTCAATTATTTTGTTTTCATCAGAATTCGTTTTTTTCCGGTTTTCTTTTTACAGGCTTTTCTTTTTGGTAACAAAAAAAAAGTGTCTAGACAGATATAAAAAGTTCCCATTGAAATTAAAATTTCTACTTTGTACTAATTGTTCATACTATATTATTTTCTACTGCGATTTTAATAAAATTTAACTTATTTAAATACAAAATAATCGTCTGCTTTAACAGATCTAACAAAAAGCAAGTTTGTCTTAACATGATAGTATTTGTGATCAACGAGCCAATAAACAATTTTGCAAATTTTTGTAAAAGAATACTACTTACTATTCATTTACAAACACAAACGGAAATTGTCGGATATATTTATATTCGAATACTGTTTATAAATATGTTAGATATATCTATTGCGTTTCAGGAATACAATGTCTCACGAATTCAGGCATAAGTGGTCGAGAGGTCAGCGCGACAGCCTTGCACTTGCAGGCAGTTGCCCGGGTTGCGGGTTCGCGTCCCGGCCGATGCTATGACACTTAAAAAAAAAAATAACGAATAAAGGTAGTTGTTTAGTTATTGCGTAATTAATATATCTGTTTTTGAGCAAAAAACTTAACATTTATATAAATAGGTTATTACAGGGCAAAGGGTTTTTCAACCCTCTCCTCATAGAGGAATAGTAAAGGAGAAGGCAATGTTATCAGGCTTGTCAATTGCTGGATATGAATATTTGCACGTTTTTCCATCTTTCTTTTACTTTATTTTTTTTTCTAATTAAAGATTAATTACCTATTTACTGATCAATGGTGAATAGCTGGTTAGGTTGGCTATAGACAAACTATCTGGGAGAAAAATCAATATGCAGTATTTAATAGTGCTAAAGGATGCAAATATCTTTTTTTCTTTTAGTAAGTAAAAATTCTATGTTTAGTCTTTTGAGGTATTTAGAGTGAAATATTTGTGAAAAATAATTACAAATTATTTTTTTATTTTAGGTAAGTCAATTTAAATTTTATTCTACTTTATATACATATTGCTTAAAAATGATCCATGCATTGAAAATTTCTTTAGTTACCTAAGAATCAATAGAATGAAAAACGAAATGAACATACATTAAAGAACTTAAAACTAAAATAAAAAAAAGTATATTTTAACTCATCTAATAATTAATAAAACATGAACTTGTGACCAAGCAGTTATCATAATATATAATTTAAGTATTTAGTTTCTCATAAAGGAACTGATGAGAGAATCCAACCAGAAGATAGATTTACTAATGATTTTATTAAGACTCTCAGTTTGCCACTGTAATCCTAGGTTCAACATTCATTAATTATATGGATCACAAATAGTTTTTGTCCATATCTACATAGAGCAGTGGTTGTTAAATTCCATTTGTGGATGAGATTAGTGCAATGATTATAAATTATCTTTAATCTATTAATGGGATTCCGTCTGCAAAAAGATCGAATCATGCTGCTTAACTTTGAATCTGGAATAATTGTAACTTCATAAGAAATCCATTTTTCATACTATAATTCTTTGTGAATATCCAGAAAGAAATTATTGATTTGAGATGAGTCTCAGGTAATGAAATTATATCCTGAGATTTTGGCAAATCTGATCTATTTAACAGCTTTTTATATATTTTTCTGAGATAACTTTTCTTCTGATTTTTAGTGGAGAAATATGTGAAAAGAGCAGGAAATTACTGCAAAGGAATGTTCCAGTCATATTTCTCATTGTGATATTTTAATTGAATATCTAAAAATTTAATATGGGAACTTTTTCTCTAACAAGATCACAATATTCATCAGTAAAACATGCTAGTGCTACAGAAGCTGTCCATAAAATACTTCCATAACAAGTTTAAATAGTGCCAGCCTGCTTTATTTCTAGACAAATTAGGAAAAATAAATTGTTATGATTGAAAGTAACTCTTAAATAGCATGGAATAGGCTTATGTTTCAATCTATTATTACAAAAGATTATATTCACACTATGGCATATTTCCATGTCATTTAGATGAAAAATTAAGCATATTAAAAATATAATAAAGAAACAAAACATTAAATTAATTAAATAATTTGTTATTCAGGAATTCATGATATCTAATCATTAAAAATGATAGATTAAATTTTGATCCAGAAATTGGTTTCTATTGAGTCTATTACTCATAGAGTAAAATGTATTAAAGGCTTTATCATATTTATGTTATCTAATAATATAAATATATTGCTTTATAACAATTTCTGTCAATAGATTCTATGATGACCACAGTCTAAAATAAAATGATTGGTTTTATTTAAATCTATGTTACTCATATGCAGTGTGCTCAATGAAAATCAGCATTATGTGACTATTCTATATTACAATAGTAGCAAACTCTTCATACATAGTTCACACAGAGTAAACTTTAGTAATCAATGGTTTCAAAGAGATTTGTGCAAAAAAAAATCCCTATCTAATGCCTATTCATTCTGATATCCCCAGACTAGTGTCTAGATTTATACACAAACCTTCTTGTATCCATTGATTACTAAGGCTTACACTGTATGGCATTACATATAGAGAGTTTGCTACCGTTATTAACAGCTTGTGCAAGCATAGGAAGTAAATGATCATGTGATGTTTGGTTGGTTTTATTCTATATTATCTTTAATACCTAATTAATAGCAATACTTTACTTTTTTTGTTCTACTTTATCTGCCTGTGTAAGCATGAGTAATTAATAGATACCATTATGGGGATCTAGTAGCTTTATCATTTGATACCAGTTGAGTATCTGAATGATATAGTGTGTAATAGAGTGGTAGATTCTGGAGCTTAAGACCCATACTTAGCTCTAATATTTTAAGTGCTTGAACTTCTTATGAACTCCCAAGCAGCAAATATTTTCAATTATTATTTATTACTATTACTGCTTCCTTAGATGTCTCTAAAATGGAATGCAGAGTGAATTATTTCTGCTACTGTAATAGTTCTTTTAGTGTTGTTATGTAATTAAAATGTCTTTTTATGTATTGTTGTTGAATACAGTAGGGCTGTGAACTACCCTATATTTTGTTTTAAGCTCCATTCAGGTTCAATGAAAATAGTATATAATAGCTTATTTTTGTTGCTAAACAATGATTAGAATAGCATGCCTATTATTTACTATACTCCAAGAGTACAATACAGTACATTTCAACATACATATACACATAAAACAGATATTGTTTGTGTATAGTGTGTGTACTGTATATAAATTAAAAGAACATGTAATAACATGTAATATACTGTAAGATGTGATCTTATATACCAACAAGAACCATCAAACACCCTTATCTACTTTAACACCAATAACCCACCATAGCAACATTCTCTACATATAATGTACCACAAATTATAGATATAAAGAGAATAACCCAAATAAAACATACTTTCAAAAAATAAATTGTTTACAAGCATTTGAGATGAGAAAATACTTAATTGTTGATATAACTAAATGATAAACCAGTGAGTGATAAAATACATAACCCAAACTAAATGTGTAAAACTTAAATATTTATACTTACTTTATTATAAAACCTTTCATGAACTATTGTTTGATATACATATATTATAACAATATATATATATAAAGATCAAATTTAAATGCAAGCAAAAAAATCACAAAAACATAAAGGAAAGAAATAATAAATAAAATTTTATTGCTATTAATCTATCACATATATATAAATTGTAAAACATGATGTAAATAATTAAGTCCATGCATGACAGCAAATTCGCTATTGTAAAAGAGTTGATTCAACACTTAAAAAAAACAAATGTGGTTAGTGATCAGCAATACATATATACAAACAACCTTTCTTCTAAAAGATCAGATCAAAAACTTTTGTTGACCAAATAACATGTATATTTTGTAAGCTGCAATAGAACTTGTCATTCAAAGATAAAGATCGGCAGCCAACAAAGTAAAACCTCAAACTAGAAGAGTTCATTGAAGACAGATAAAAGCCAAAATAAAATTGGATGGATTTAAATTCAGCTAATTAAAGGATTTTAAATTAAAAATTCCAGAAATTGCTTTAAATTTATTCGATATTTCAAGAAGATTTTATACCAACTCAAACTTGAGATTACAAAGAGTCAAGATTTATCTGTTCAACAAACTCAAAGGCTCTCATTAACAACTTAGACAGACACATATATAACCATGCATTGCTAAATATAAGGCATGACCCATAGAGCTGTTATTTCAGTTTGAAACAGCATCTATTCATCTATGCTGAAGGCATTGCTACTTGGATCTGAAAATATGAACTTAACCATTCAAGGCATACTATAGGGTAAAGGAAATTTGGATCACCATCATGCATGTTCCAAGGCATTTGAACCCAACCATTTGGATTATGGACTGTAGAAATAGAGACACACATTATCCTTTTAGGACATTTTCCTTTATGGATTCTTGATTTATCTTAGGTTGACCTCATATGATTAATTTTATGTATCCATTTATTCTTTTTCTTTCCTTTATCATAGATTAATGGGGATATATATTTTTGATATACTAGAATGGGGGAAATATTACTAGCTTAATTTTAAATTGAAATAAAATATAGGATCAGGCATGCACTTGCTTGTCGATGAATTTGATCATCATTAGGGTTAGAGGTAAGACGTTATATTTTCTAGCATTAAATATCAACATTTACACAGTTACAGTATTATTTGTTGTTTGTTTGTTGATACTAATCATTTCATCATTTACTTGTTTTTTCAGTATATGTGATTAAAAACTTTCAGCATGAATGGTCTTTGCTATCAATATAGAAAGAAATCATAATCAAAAGGGGAAGGGTCTCAAACTATTACTATGTTATCTAATATGAATCAATCTGCAAATATGTTGAAAACAAAGAATTATGAATTACTAAATTCTAAATTAACAAGCAAGCATATGTAAATGATTAGTTTTAATTTTTTTTTATATTGATATTGAATGATTATTCTTTGTGAGGAAAAGAAGGATTGGATTAATAAATATCAACCTTTTACTAATCAAAGAATAGTTATAGATATGTAAATGAATTAACTGTTATTGCTACATTTTCTCATAAATTGTAATGTGTGAATAAATCTGTTAAACATCTGATGGCCTATCAAGTATACCACCATGCAAGACCAGGGCTTGATGTTCCATTACATATATCACATCCAACCACAAGGCTATGAATTTTATATTGATATTATGATTTGATACTCTCAATGGTAAAAATTATAAAATCTAAACATGTTCTATTTTTTTTTTTTTTGATGTGATGAATTGAAATTGAATAATGAAAAACTACTGATTATTAAAATTAATTATAGTATATAGTCAACCCCTTAAAAGAATTAAATAGTAAGTTATAAAAGTAGTAAAGATGAAAACTTGAGTGAAATAACAATTTAATTAAGACCAAAATTTTGGGCGCCCATAGTAAAAATGTACTGATGATAGATCTTCCTATGATGTTTCTTAATGTAGTTTGATATACACAAAGATTAATATCTGAAAATAAGAGCTTAGCAAAATTATTTAAAACAAAAGTAAAGAGTATTATAAACTCAAGGATAAAGTAGATGATCACCAGAAGTAAAATAAAAATATGCAGTCTAAAAATATTAATGAAGGAAAAGATGAAAATGAAGTATGAGATGATATGGATGGAGGTGAAGTAATTTCTCTTCTAGAAAATCTAGAATAACAATAAAATGACATATGAGGGGGGTGGGACTGTAGCATAAAATGTCCAATCACCAGAAACAACAATTCCAGAAAAACAAGGAGAAGAGAAGACAAACACAAATAAATGATGATTTGCTTAATCAATTAATGATGCTGATGCAGCAAATGTCAGCAAATATCACATTCGAGTTATCTGCAAAAATGGACAATATGAAAACTGAATTAAAGATGGACATTGACATTAAATTGTTACAATTAAAGAAAGTTATTGATGTAAAGAACCACAAATGTGAACAAAGATTTGAAAAATTTGAAAAGAAAATTGAAAGCAAATTAGATACCAAATTCATAGAAAAAAACAAACCTATGGCAACTTCAACTTAAAATAGAACTAAATCAAAGGGAATAGCAGATATAGATCAAGAAACAAATAGGCAATTTACAAATGGAAATGAACCAGTCTAAAAAAAAACAAGACAGTAAGTTGGAAATTCATTAAAAGAAACTTAATTTAGTAGAGAACGATCATAAATGTATCAACAATAGGTAAGGTTTAATTGAAATGAAGGTAACACAAAATAAAATTAATGGTGACAAATTAACTGGAAACCATAATAGTCTTCTAAAAAACTTAGAAAGTATTAACACCTCTGTAAATCAAAGAATCAAAATTTTAGAATGCGAATATTCTAACAAATTAGAAAAATTAGAAAAACAAACAGTTCCCAAATCCTTAAAACTTTAAACTTACAAAGAGTGAACAGGAAATAGCAATAGAAAAGCTAAATCTGATTTTAAAAACAACAGAATTGATAGCAAGCAAAATAAAGCCCAAAATCAATATGATATCTATAGGATAATAGAAGATATATCTTCAATCAAACTATAAGAAAATAGAAGATATATCTTCAATCAAACTAAAGAAAACCTGAATGCTCAAAAATACAACTACTTAGGAGTACTCAAAGTAGATTTATTAGGAATAATAACAGCATCATTCAGACAAATACAATAAACCAATTTGTCAAACTCAAAGTATTAAAAGGCCTTACAAATGAAGCCCCAATTAAACACTTAACAAGCCTAAATCTATACTTTTCTGTCAATATCAATTTTTCTGAAGGTGAGAAATTAATAATAGCATAGTCATTTACAAGATGATGCATTGTCATGGTGGGAATCACTGTTTCAAGTGCCAACCACCTTTAATGATTGCCAAACTTTATTGATTAAAATTTTGTTGGAATAACGATCACCAGGAGGCTTTACTGTATCAGATACTACAAAAAAAAAATATAAGAGTGTCCCTGGAGAAACATTAACCAAATTTTTCAGGAGGCAAGTAGCAAAATAAAAACCCTGGGCACCTACCATCTCAGTCAGAATCAAATTATAAGAATTGTTAAACACAATTTACTTTTAAAGATAGAACAATCTTTACTTTGCATTAACACCCAAAGTACTGAACAAAGAGCAGATTTGCTAAACAATATTGATGTAAATAATCACAACATACTAAATAAATTTCATGAAAAAAAAAGAGAGGAAGTGTCAATGCAATAAATTATAATAGAAAAAAATAACAAACCTCACTATTGAAAGGGAAAATTAATTAAAAATGATGGTGTCATGAATACCAGAATGGATGATAAATACTGTAATGACACAAACACCATTGAGTCTCAAGCAGCCAATGAAACAATTGGAACTTGGATATAATAAAAATGTATCCAAAACCATACCTAAAGTAAATAAATAAGGGACTTAGGAATGTAGTTTTTCACTTCAAGGACCCACATCAAAAAAGAGGAACAAAAGTAACAGGATAAACAAGAAAATTACCAATCTAACTTGTTCATGGTCAGATGAAGCACCTACCATGCTTTGCAAAGTTGCCCTATGATAGAAATAATGTTTGAGGATATGCTAGTTAAAGTTTTGTTAGACATTGATAGCCAAATATAAATAATTTCTGATACATTTTACAAAAAGATTTTAGTATATGATTCTAAAGTTAAAACCTGACCGCTTAAGTCAGTACAGGTTGCCATGGCTAATAGCAAAAAGGCAAACATAAATCAAAAGCAAATCTGGGGCAAATTAACGATCAACCAAACATATATCTATCATGTCTTTATCTTATATGGCCTCATTTATGAAATCATCTTCCTACACATGAACAAATGTACAATTGATTTCCAAAATAAATCAGTCCGGATAAGTGATGAGATTATAGGGATGACACTAATGCTGAATTATGACCTACATGAAATTGATTGCATGATATCAAACATCCCAGAAGCACTTTTAATTTAAAAAATTTTGAATCAATAACTTCATTTTTAAGTCAAAAAAAAAAGATAAAACTTATATAAATAGATAGGATACTAATTTGACTCTCATACAACAATCTTAATTAGGAATATTAACAACTATATTAATTTTTTTTTTTTTTAGTAAAAAAAAAACTACATTAAGTTAAAGAAAGTTAAAAAGTAATGATGCACATAATAAAACTTCAGTTTAATAATATGCTCATAAAACTAGATTTTAAAAATAATCTATAAAATTATTTCTATATAGAATAATGAACCATACCATCACTACCATAACCAAAGATTGATTACCCCAATGAGTTCTTCCATTTATAAAATAATGACAACTCTCCCATTTAATTGTTACCAAAATAAAGTCCACTGTCTCAAATAAAAGGAGGAGGACAGATATGTTTAAACACACACACATTTTAACTAATGCATAAGTTACCCAAAGTGAAACTTACTCACATTTATAATCAGATCTTCAATTATTAAAAGAGTTGGTATTTTATTATAATATGGAGAAATATAATCATAGATAACTTTTATTTTGTACTGTCACGTATATATATTAAAATCAGATTGTGGAAAATATTCATGAGGACATAGTTTAACTTAAATATTCAAGAAATCCTAATACCAGATGATGGGCTAGTTACAAATTATAACTCGAAACCAACATACCCTAGCTAAAAAAAAAAAGATGAACGTAATATAACTTCATTTTATAATACACCTGAGAAATTAAAATCATGGAAATAACTTAGAAAAGTACTTCCAAACAAAATAGGGAATCATACCATTATTATCTCAATCGAGGATTGATTAACCCAACAAGTCAATCCATTAAAACCCATTTAACAAATACCACAGATAAAGTCCATTAAGTATTCAATAAAAGGATCAGGACAGGTATTTTTAAACCCATACATGTACTTAACCAATGTGTAAACTATCCAAAGAGAAATTTATCCACATTGATGATCAGCTCTTCAATCACTAGAAGAATTGTTACTTCTTCATGTTAAGAAGATATATAAGTGTAGATATCTCCACTCCAACCTCATCAAATATAAACATCAAAGATATAAAAGAAGAATAGGAAATTAAATATATTGTTGCTATCTTTAACATCTTTTTACTGTGGCAGAATCACCAAAAACCATTAAACACCCTTATCTACTTCAACACCAATACTCACCATAATAACATTGTCTACATATTATGTACCAAAAGTTATAGGTATAAAGACAATATAACCCAAATAAAACATATTCCCAAAAAATAAAAATGTTTACAAGTATTTGAGATGAGAAAATACTTAATTGTTGATATAACTAAAGGATAAACTAATGGGTGATAAAATACATAATCCAAACTAAACATATAAAGCCTAAATATTTATACTTACCTTATTATAAAATCTTTCATGAACTATTGTTTGATATACACATATTATAACAATATATATTTTAAAAAATCAAATTTAGACACAAGCAATAAAATCAAAAAATGTAAAGAAACAAAATAATAAATAAAATTTTATTGTTATTAATACATCACATACATAAATAAACCATAGTACATGCTGTAAATATTCAAGTCCATGCATGACATCAAACTTCTTATTTTAAAAGAGTTGGTTCAACACTTAAATAACATGTATATTTTGTAAGCCATGATCAAACTTGTCATTCGAAGAAAAAGGTTGGCAAACATCAAATCTCAAACTAGAAGAGTTCATTGAAAACGGATAAAAGCCAAAATAAAAGTGGATGGATTTAAATTCAGCTAACTAAGGAATTTTAAATTAGAAATCTCAGAAATCACTTTAAATTTATTCGATACTTCAAGATTTTCATCTGTAGTCAGAGAGTTATACCAATTCTAACTTGAAATTCCAAAGAATCAAGATCTATCTGTTTGACAAACTCAAAGACTCTCATTAACTATGTAGACAGATACACATATAACAATGTGCTGCTAAGTATAAAGTTACATTGTGGGGAAAAAGTCATCACCTATGCATGGAGCTGTAACCATCAAAACAAATTCAACTCAAAACAGCATCTATTCATTTATGCTGAAGGCACTATCCACTTTACTACTTGGATCTGAAAATATGAACATAACCATTCAATGTATACTATACAGGAAGGGAGATTTGGATTATCATCATGTACATTCCAAGGCATTCAAACCCAACCAATTAGACCATGGACTGTAGAAATATGAACACACATAATTCTTTTAGGACATTTTTCTTTATGGACCCTTGACTTATCTTAAGTTGACCTCATATGATTAATTTTATGTATCTATTTATTTTTCTTTTTTTTACTGTAGGTTAATAAGAATATATATTCTTGATATCACTAGAAGGGGGGGGGAGAGATTACTAGCTTAATTTTAGGTAAGATTTTATATTTTCCAACATTAAATACCAACACTTATGCAGTTACTCCATTATTTGTTATTTATTTATTGATACTAATCATTTTGTCATTTACTTGTTTTTTCAGTATATATGATTAAAAACTTTTAGCATGAATGGTTTTTCCTATCATTTTAGAAATAAATCATAATCAAAAGGGGGTGGGGATCACAAACTATTACCACATTATCTAATATGAATCAATCTGCAAATATGTTGGAAACAAAGAATTATGTTTACTAAATTCTAAATTAGCAAGCAAGCATACTAAATGATAACAAGTTTTAAATTTTTTTTTATATTGATATTGAATGATTATTCTTTGAGGGGAAAAGAGAGATTAGATATCAATCGTACTGATCAAAGAATAGTCATACATATTTAAATGAATTAATTTGATATTGTTACATTTCCTCATCAAATAATAATAAATGTGAATAAATCTGTTAAACATATGATTATAAATATTCATTTATCAATTTATCACATGCTTGATGCAATAAAGATAGTAGTATGAATATTCCTTGTAGAATATTGAGTGTATTCTCCCTAAGCTCAAATTCTTGGATAAATGGAATTTAAGGATGGAGAAGGATGAGTGTATACAGAGCTCAAATTCTGGGATAAATGGAATTTAGGGATGGGGAAGAATGAGTGTATACAGAGGTATCTGAGATATATTCATATGCAAGTACATCATCTTCTCTGAGTGAAATCATGGTGATTATGAGTCTAGAAGTTTAGGAACCCTAGATACACTTTCTCATCCACTCTGATAGCCTATTAAATATACCATTATGTAAGAACAGGACCTGTTCTGTTACTATATATACAAAAGTTGAAAAAATAATATAGTAACAGTTATTAATAATAAATTGACAAAGTCCATTTACATATATATTTACATAACTTCTCCCTTTTTATAATTTATCTAATAGAAGATTCACTTTTTTTGATACATACAACTTACTTCTGAATAAGACTTTTTTTTTTTTATTAAATCAATATTTTTTTCTTTTATCAGAAGTACTTTATGATGATTTTTTTTTTGATTCTCAAAACTCATGATTCTAAAATATGTGATATTTTACTAATGATATATAGAATAAAAATTTTTGGAAATAAAACCGCTTGGAATAAAATTAGTAGTTCAGACATTGCTATCTGCTTAAGTAGTTTATCAGCCAGAGCTAAAATCCTAGACAGTGAGGGTGTTTTTCTAGTGATATGATTAATATTGAATGAAAGTATATATATATGTATTATATTTATGTAAACCTGGCATCTTCATACAACACTTAGTTATAGTCCTTCAAGTTTGTAGAATATAATACATTGTTTGGAAAAAAGGAATTCCGAAATGGATGCAGAAAGTAGAATTATCATTGTTTTCTCAAGGAGTAATGTAGTTGGCTGAATTTTAGCTTGGTTGAGTGTGCAGTTTGTACAGAGTCATCTGACAATGGAGATGGATTGAAATTCAGGCTGATGTAGTGATGCAGCATTGGCGAACAGAAGCAAATGTCCATTAATGATATGTGACAGTTATTATGAAATGTTACTATGTTTGGTGGTAGAAGATCTTCAGCACTCATGATTGGTATTGCTATTTGATGAAACCATTTGGAGATGAAGTCTGTGTGCTTTATGTTAAAATTCTCCATATGATTAATTGGGTAAGAGGTTGATGCTAGTATAATGAGTTGATAGTGAATATAGTGATATTTCCAGGTGGAATATAGGTAAATATTATGTTGAAAGTGTTTGTGATGAAAGGTTGCTATTAACAGGTTTTCATCAATATATAATCTTCAATGATGTGAATGAACAGCTTGGAATTATAAGTAAGTCAGTGCCACCTAAAGGTGATGGCATGTCCCTGGAGCAAGCAATGAAGCTTTCAGTATGAAAGTGCACTGCAGGGTCAATCTGTGATACACTGTATATTTTTGTCTCCAGAATCCCTAATAGAAGTAGTTATGTAATTCTAGTCCATTGCCTAAAGTTGTATACTTTGTTTGCTGAGTTTAAAAGCTGTTATTCTGACTTGGATTGATGTTGTGGTTGGCAGGTATTTATGCTTCAAGATATGTTGATGGTTGGTTTTCAGCAAGTGATCTGTATGTTAGTGGAGATTCACTAGTTAGTTGGATAAAAATGATGTTCATTGGTATCAAGTCTTCTGTTTGAAGATTTGTTACTAATAATGAACTGTTGTACTCTTCTAATTTTTTTTTTTATTGTTTTTATTTCCTTTTGAGTGACCTGGTTCTCTTTTTGTTTCTATTGTATTTAGTTCAACTAATAGAAGCATGAGTGCCTCCATGATATATGCTGATGTGTTATTTTTAATTTTGTGTGCAATATTTGTTTTATGGCATTTTGTGTCTTACTGGAGGTGTTTTGTGATAGTTCAGTTGGGTTGGTATTTGCATCTTTTAGGTCTTGTATATTTTAAAACATGTGTGTACTCTTTGGAGCTGTTTGAGTGGCATTTGGATCTATGTCCTGAATGTTGTTTGGTTTATCTATGTTTTTGTTGTGCTTGTTTACAGTTTGATCCATGAGGAAGGGGATGAAAGTGATCTTTCAGATGGAGTTGTTTGAATATGGTTATTTCTATATGGATTTATATTAGCAGTGTATGTGTGGTTGGTATCTTCAACCTGTGCATGATTGGGCTGATCAATGGTTTCTTATGATGGTAGGCTCTTGTTTCTGTTACATTATCTTGAAGGGTGGTCACACTTCCCACATTGTGTAGCTTTGTGGTTTGATTCCTCTTATAAAGAGGCTTAATGTGGCTTTCTGATCTGCAACATGCATAGAAATATTGTTTGGATCCATTTCTAGATGCAATCTCAGTTTGAAATCAAAGTTATTGCTGAATATTAGTACTGGTGTATCTTTTCAGATAAATTGGGTTGAAAGCTATCCAAGGTATGCATTTTTGAGTATGCCAGTGATCTGGTTACATTGAGCTGGATCAATTGAGATAAGTATGTAGTTGCCTAAAATTTTAATAGTGTTTTGAAACTGGGGCTTTCTTGATAAAATTTGAGGATTAAATACCATGGGTTGCTGGGAAATTTGTATAGAGATATATTCATATCTGTAGCTGATAATATTATTAAACATGGGGGAAATAATCTTTTAAATGATGCATGTAGGCCTCTTGGAATCGAATTGGTTCAATCTTTCATTAATTAATTTTAAATGATCATTATTCCAATGCACAGGAGGGGATGATTGATTTCTTGTGTTTGTATATCGAGTTGTAAAATATCGTTCGTTTTACTCTTCAGAAGCGATGAAAAACTTTACTGTTGTCTGAGTTTATAACTTGATTGTGATCCCTTTGTTGTAAATTATTTTTTGCAGGGTTGGCATATGTTTTGGTTTAGTTTGTAGTTTATATCAGTTTGGAGAAGTTGTTGGTGCTATCCATCTGGTCACATGATCTAGCAGTCATCATTCAAATGTATTTTAATGTTGAGCAAAATTTATTAATTGTAAAAAGTTAATAGTTATATATATATAAATTTCTGTTAAAGAGAAATAATTTTGATTATCTAATATTTACTGTTCACATATATATGACTGTAAATCTAAACTATGTGCATCTCAAGATTTTTTGTTGTTCAAACCCTAAGAGCTCTTTAAACAATAATCTGGCAAAGATAAGATTTGCTGCTGACCAATTCTACTATTACTTCTATTGCTACTGCTAGTATTCCTGCCACAGCTGCTGCTTATATTATTATTATTATTATTATTATTATTATTATTATTATTATTATTATTATTATTATTATTATTATTATTATTATTATTTATGCAATTGAATACATATTTGGAAGGTGTATTTATAAAAGGATTTTAATGATAAAAATAACATGGTTTTTTACCTAATAGATCAACTGAAACTAATCTTCTAACAATAATTGATCATATTGCTATTGCTGTTGAGGATCAATGCCATCTAAATGTTGTCTACTTTGATCTCTCCAACGCATTTGATAAAGTTGATCATTCTACATTGCTTCATAAAATTTACATATTAGATTTTTTTTATAGTTTGATGCTATGGTTTGAATCTTTTATTAGGGAAATAATGGCTTATGTCAAATATAACAACAGGTTTTCTAATCCATACTATTGCAATCAAGGAATAACTCAAGACAGTATCCTTGCACCATTATTATTTAACATTTATTTAAATGATTTAGGAGAAAATTTAAAATATTCACAACTTTTGTGTCATACAGATGATTGTAAAATATTTAGGAGAATTAACTCAATTACTGATTGCCTACTTTTATAAAAAGATATTAACAATTTTATGAACTGGTGTAAAAATAATAATATGGATATTAATAACTATTTCTTATTCCAGAAAATCTGAAATCTTTAACTGTCCTTATTATATTAAAGACTTTAAATAAATTTGTTTGATGTACAGAAAAACCTTGGCATTATTTTTACTAGCTATGGTACATAAAGTTTTTAAAATTAGGGGTATAATTTTAAGGCATGGTAGACAATTTATTAACTTTACACAGCTTAAATTGTTTCTCACTTTGGCTTTTCCAATTTTGGAATATAGATCTGTTGTTTGGAACCCAAGTTCAAAATGAGATATTGTCAGAATTCACTTAGTCTATGATAAATTTTTTTAAATATATTAAGATAAATAACCATTATATATCTCTATCTGTTTGAAGAAAGATTAGAAATCTTAAATGCTTATATAATCTTGTCACTCAGAAAATTATTTTAACAAACAAAATCTCAAATATTACAATTAATAATAGTTTTATATAAAACTTGCACATCTAATTTATTTTATATTAAGGTTTGTCACTCTAACACATTAAAATCTTCACTTTTGTTTTGTTTGCCTAACACTTGTAATCAAGATTTTATTAATGAAAATATTTTCGTATTAGATTTTTAAAAACTTGTTAATAATCTTATAAGAAAATATGACATGTAGACATATTCATAATTTGATATTTATACTTGCTTATTTATATTATTGTACATTAATTAAGGTGCAATTTTGTAATTGACTTAATGCTGTAGTTTTTTATGGTAAATAAAGTGAATTGAATTATTATTATTATTATTATTATTATTATTATTATTATTATTTTTTTTTTTTATTTTTTTTTTTTTTTTTTTTTTTTTTTTTTTTTTTATATATATATTTATATATATATATATATATATATATATATATTGTAGTAGTAGTAGTAGTAGTAGTAGTATTAAGTATTATCATCATCAGCATCATTTTTTTTTTACATTTTTTTGAAAGAGCCACCTGTAATCTAGGATCTATAAATGATGAGAATTCTACAAAGTTAAATACCTTTAAGTAATTGTCATAGTATTAGATTGCAATTGTATTACAATTACTATTTTTAATATAAATAAAATATAATATTATTAATAGTTCATGTTCTTGTAATCATTGTGAAAGGACACCAAACAATGTCAAATCAAATGTAATCTATTATAAATAATAAACATTTTTTGTTCTTTTTTTTAAATACATAAATCCAGTAATTCTCAATCTATCAGGTATGCTCTTCTAGATAAAAGGGTGAATACACAAAGACATGAAAAATAGATAAAAGTTTGAAGAAAAAAAAAGAAGTAATTATTGAAACCAAAATAAAAATTACATTCAGTTTAAATAGAAAATAAAACATCACCCTTAAAGATTGGTAAATACATAAAGTAATACAAAAGGTATTTTGATGTTAATTATTTAAAATTCCACAAACTAATGGCTTCCTTAAACCTGTCTTCCAGAGCAGAGCTCTTCAAAAAAAGATTTTATATATGAAACTGACACACTGAGTTCTCTTTCTATGTTTAGTTGGGATCTATATTTTGTCTTCAATACAGCTACTGCAGAAAATCTTGTTTCACAAACATATACATAGGAAAAATATATGAAATGCTTTTTCTTTCAGTGCAGAAAATTAATCATTCAATCTAGCTCAAAATTCAAACATGTGCTTATTATTAAATTGTCTTTTAATTTTACCACATATCAAGAAGTCTATAAATAGTTCTAGTTCTGTTGTTGAGAATTCTTCAGGAATATTTTGAAATGGATCTCTGACCCAATTGTATAGTGTTTTCATCAGTTATACTTTTTAAAATTTAGAGTTAACATGGCTAAATGATTTTCAATAGCTGTAAATAAAACTTTAATGTGTTCCTTAGCAACTGCAAAGGGTTTTTTGTTTTATGTTTGTGATCCATAATTCCAGTTTTCTACAAAAAGCATTTATTTTATCACTCATGTTCAATATATGTTTATTTGTTCCTTGGAGTTGAAGATTTAACAAATTTAGTTTCTCAAATGTATGCCAACAAGTAGTTCAATTTCATCATAAATAAGTGATCTCAAAGTAGCTCTGCTTCCTGATAGTTTTTCTTTTCCAAGTTCATTGTGATTTCATCTCCTAATTCATAAACACATTATAAAAATTTTCCACATGATAACTACTTCATTTCACAATAAAAAGTAATGCAGAATATTCTGTACCTATCTGTTATGGGCAGTAAAAAGTCTTAACTTTAAAGGGTTCATTTTTACATAATTCATGACATTACAGCTATTGTTATCACAATATTCAAAACAGAACTCATTTCTTTGGCAGCATGGATTCTTTGTGAATCATGCAATGTGTCCAGGTGCACTAATGAGTTTTTTTGCCTTACAAATGTCTATATGCTCTGAAATCTTTTGGACATTGCTTGAGCACTATCTGTGCATATTCCAACACAGTTTTCCCAATTTATGTTTGTGTCATTTAAAAGATTATCCAATATATTAAATATTCCAATTGCTATAGCTCTGTTTTCTATGAGTTTATAAAACAACAGCTCATCAGCTGCAGATATTCAATCACAAAGTCAAACATAAACAATTAAAAGGCAATCCTTGTTTCTATCTATTGCATCATGAAAAAAAGTTATCATGCAGTTTGGATAAAAGTTATTCTATGTCTTCAGATATATTCCAAATTCAATGAGCAATAATATCATTTTTGATAGAGGGATGGACTGTAGTTGTTTGGAAAAACTATTTCCAAGTATAATTTTTATAATTTGAATTGCAATTGGCAGAATGACTTCTTTCCAATGGAGTGAAGCTTTTTACACCTGGTTATTTGATATGCAAATTTGTAGAAAGCTAAAAGATCTTTTTCATTAATAGGCAATGCTTTTTAAAAAAGATATTTAGTTTTTGTACAATTTTAATTTAACAGCAAAAAACTCCGAAGATGGTTATCGTCGATTAGCCACCAAACATCGTCGTAGCTATTGCTAATCAAAAACCAATGGATATAACATTTGAAGCTGGAAATATAGTACATATTTCTGCTTCACCTAGTGCCAATGTCATCAGCACTAGTCTGGGTTTGAACCCAATCCTTATTAACTGATACCCATCTCATATTAGATGGTAGTATATTTTAAGCAATATTATAATCTTTTATATTTTATTAATCTTATTTTATAATTAAAACTAACCTTTTTATATTAGTTTATTTATTTTATATTTGTAAAAATGTATATTGTGTTTATTTTATTAAATTGAATCCTAGATATCTATAAAATGTTACAAATATTTCAAATTCGTTATTAAAGTTCATTTTTCTTCAATTAAACAGTTGGTAACATTTTAGATTTATCTTTTAATCAATGTACATTAGAGAGTCAATTATTTCAACAAATAATATTTGTAAAAAATGTTTTGTAAATTTCTGCTTAAGTTTATGTCAAATATGTTTGAAAGTCATTGTACCAAATTCCTAAAAATTTTCTAAATAAAATCTACATTTTTGTTAATCTAAAACTTAATTAAATAGATTTTGTTAGTACAATGACTGATAAACTTAATATTTTTGTTGTTTTTTTTAATTAGCAAATCAACCCTTGGCGCATGTTCATGCAGAGTGATAGATTTCCCCTCCAAAGCAGGTTCCAACCTCAGAGAAACATTTAGAGCAATTGCAATTGGCAGTTGTCACTGTAGATTTAATCCTATAGATAAAGTCAGATCACATAAATAGTGGATCTTTGATAAGAGGGATTATTGAGTTTACTGGAGAGAAGTGATTAATCTATATATACATCGTGCCTAAAGAAATGACGGGGTGAAAAGATCAGTCGTTTGCTTCTCAGATGTCTATTCCACCGCCTCAACACCATGCTTTTCCAGTGCTCTCAAGACCTAGCCCAAGACAATACTGTGTCAAGGAAGCCTGCTGAATGATCTGATTGTAACTGCTGTTTCAAGCCATGAAATGCCTACCTATTGATTCTGAAGTAACATCCCATTCACCGCAAACCATTAATTCCATTTTACTTGTTTTCAAATCAATACTAATTTATATTTTATATATCTGTGTGTTTATATGGCTTGGTTGAAAATGCACCTTTTAATTTTATTAAATTTAAAATATCAATTCTTATAAAATCTTACATTATTTTGATGCGGCAAGTTAAATTAATTTTTGTTGGTTTATTTAAAATATTTGATTTACTGAAATTTCCAAGTACAAAATTCAATGAGCTATTAACTTTAAATTCTCTCCCTCTTATTTTTCCAGTCAAAATCATTATGGGAGACTTACTTCCCGTAAATTAATTAATAGAAAGCTTGTTTAGTTTTGTACATCATATATAAATTTATTTTGAATGATTGAAATTATTTTAAAAGTATCTTACTATTGCCTCCAATTTAAAATAGCCCTGTAATTATTTCTGAAAGAATAAAGAATTTTAGTGAATCAATTAAGTAAAATTTATCATAGAATTTTATCAGTATATATTTCATACACATATTTTTATTTGTCAGAAAATATTAAAATTATGACTTACAATTTATTATGATATATGTTTAAAATTCACCAGAAGTGAATTTGATATTTAGTACCCAGTTTAATGATGTTAATTAAAAGACTGATTTATTTTGCAATCTTCAATGATTAGCTATTTAATAACTTATTAATAAATGAAATATTTGGAACGTGTGGAAAGCAATTTATATTTTAGTTTTAATTCTTGCCATCCTTTTGTATTGTAAATTATGATCCATTTAGTAAAGGCCTAAGGCTTCTGGGACTTTCCATTATGGCAGGGAGATAGTTTAATTAGAAATTAAGTTATTAATTTATCTATATATATATGTCTAAGGCATTAATGTTTTTATAGCTACAACCATTCATTTATCATTTTGTTTTGCTACTTACTCATCAGGACCTTCAGAAATTTAACTGACCAGTCCAACCTTTTATTCTCCCTCAAAGTAGACAAGCTCATACCAAGGGATCATTTTCAGTCATTACCATTAAGATGTGTATGGGAATTCCAGCACATCACATTTATTATTATTATTCAGAGACATTTCTCTGATCTACCTGTACATATCAGGAATTTCTTTTAGTAAAGCCACCCAGAGGTTCATAATAGACTTCATTTATTTTGTTGTAATCTATAATAGCATACTGCCTTCTTCATCATTTTATATCTTTATTTAGCAAACCTGAAACACTCTCTGCCATGATGGCACGTCCTTCACAAACAAATTTCATAATTAATTAAATCTGACTGTATAATTGTCAATTATTTATTTAAGAACTATTTTGCTTCCCACACTCAACGAATGATTTTAAATGTAATAGTGTTTTAAATGCCAATCTTTCATGTCTTGTAATATATATATATAAAACAGATTTATTTGTAATATCTTGAAGAGGGCTAATAATATTTTATTGCTGATTGGTTTTTGGCCGACCAATTAACAAACGGTTACATTGTTTGTCAAAGCCGCATCAAAATGAATTAAAGAAAATAACCAAGTTGTATAAACAAAGACTACTTATTTTGTACTAAATTCCTTAATAAATTCCTATAATATTGTTATTTTAAATAAGCTTAGTTTGTCATCACTCCCAATCTCTAAGGTTAATTACTCTATTTATTTAAATATTTCCTTGATTTAAATTCACTTCTTTATAATGTTGCCAGAAAGAATTATCATTATTATGGTTCAAACCATTAGTAATCGATCAAATCATATCTGTACCATTCTGCAATCATCAGAATCCATTAAATCATTAAATTTTCATATAAACCCTTTTATTATTTTGAGTCTCTATGTGAACCATGACCTCCAGCTGGGACGGAATAAAACCAAGCACTGCTAGTGTCAACACAAATGTTATCCATTAGTCAGAGAGGCAATAATTTAGGTAAATAGGTTAGGATTCATCCTTGTCCTGACATATGAATCTTGTGCATGGTTGGATTCAAGGTACTTTTGCTTGGATTATTGGTCTTGTTGAATGAATACATGATTTTGACCGGCACACATTACCAAGATGATTTACAATTTACTTTTTTTGCACTACTACATGTCAACCCATAGTGCTGGAATTCACAGAGAGGGGGATCTGATGTTTTTGCCGATCCGAAGGATCATCTGTCACATGCGAGACAATTTTTAAAACATTATCCATCTCAGAGCGTTACCAGGCTGATTTCCAGTTGACTTTTTTTACATTACTACAAGGAGAGGAATCCAAAATCTTTGATGATCCGAGATGATTCGAAGGATCGCCGTCACAACATACACAACATTTTTAAAAATAAAATTATTTAATAAAATCTAATATTTCCTTTTTTTCAATTAACATCTGATCAAAAAAAAAAAAAATTTCAATACTATTTTAAAACAATTTACGAAACACAATTCGATTTGAAAATTCCCCTCTGATCAAGCCAAGCTTACGCTTTGAAAGTCTCGTAGCTGTCCCTATGCAAAATATGTTTTATATGTGATTTCTATATAATGACCGAAATGTACACTTTTGAAATTCATTTAACCATAAAAATATGTGTACGAAAGCATGTCTTTTGTCTTACAATTAATACTATTTAAAACTACGTCAGGTCATATAAAAATAAATATTTCAAAAGCACATGCAAACACTTAGGATAACTTGAATTCTACACACCCTCACACCAAACTGTAGCGATCTGTGAAGTGTGCTATAGTACCGTGAAGCACAAAAGCTGCTTAGCAGCCAATATGAACAGAACTGTTTTATAGGCCATGTGAGCAGTATATTTCTGTGCTTTTGCATGGAAACAGTGACACCAGGCAGTGTTTGGTGGCTAATCGATAACAACTCCCAAGATTTATTAACATAGTGGCTATGACTTGTTTCCAAATGTCGTTTAAGTTTGTTGGGTTTCATGCAGTCTGCTGCCAACATTTTTATACAAATAACATACACAGATCACTCTTCATCATTTACTTCAGTGCTCATCAATCCAAAATTTAAATATTCATCACATTTTTTTTTATTTAACTTTTGAAAGAATGCTCTTCTGAGTACTTGTTGATGCTTCACAATCTTCCAATGTTCATTTGCACCCAATTAAAATTAATCCATGTTTTTTACACTCAAAAATTGCTTATTTTTTACAATGCAATTTGAGTTATTATACCTATCTAATAATCAAATCAAATGTTCCCTAATATCAGTCCTTCAGAAACTACAGCAATGACTAAATGCAACTTATATTTGTATTAGCAGGTGCATTTCTAGAATGTTCATGACAGATCAGAACTTCTTGTGAAAATAAGAAAAAAAAGTGGGTGTTATCAAATGTGACATAATATCACTATTCATGCAGAATCTGCCTGTTTCTGCATATCAGCAGCCAATATATATATAGAAAAAAAATTAGGACTCCAAAAAATCATTGCAAGGGTAGCATGATTAAAACTGATATATAAAATTGGATCCCAAATACTAAAAGGTTGAGATCTGCTGCATAAAACTACTTTATTTTTTTAATAAAAAAGAAAAAGAAATAATAACTTTTTTTTCTCTCTCTCTCTCTTTCTTTTAAAAAATAAAAGATAATTTATCTACCTATACCAAAAATCACAAAATGGATGTTTTATTTTTTAACAGCTAAAGAAAACGTAACTTATATTCAATTCAGTTTAATAAAATGTCCACTTACTGCAAATGTTGACTAATCATCATTGGTTTCTGGAGATCGTATCATGATATTATAGCTATTAATAAAATTTTTGATTTAATACATAGATTGGCTTTCTTTTTCAAATAGTTTGAAATAGCATTTTAATGTCGACTCAAATGTCATTAATTAAAACTACCATTATTTAATATCCAGGGCGTTTTATGCTCCATAAGTCATAATTTTTAAAAAAAAAAACTATACATCAGTAAGAAAGAAGTAAAAGACACCAGAGCTAGGTAATATACCATTATAAGAGGAAATACATAATTATACATTGAATATTGATTGCAGTGAAATGATAAAAATTATTTCTGAAAAGAATGAGATGCAACCTGTACTTCTTACGGTTTTGTATTATAGAAAATTATACAATTTATAATATGTAATTACAATTTATTTATTTACTTTAAGTAATTTTTCCTTTTTGTTACTAATATTTTATATATATCCTGCATGACTTAGGGCAGTAGTAGAATAGTGGATCATAGAGCTCAAGGTTTATGGATTGTGATCCCAGCTCTGTGACTTCTGGGGCTCAAACTTTTTATAAACTTCTGCACAATAATCTTTCGATTATTTATCAATTTCTACATAGGAGGAGGTAAATTCACAACATATAGGTATTTGGAGTTAGACATTAAGAATTTCTTTCTCTCTAAATATGGTGGGTGGGGGTAACAAAAAAATTACAGATTTTCTTTATAAAGAACTGCTAGAGAAAAGATGGTATAAAAGTAGAATCAATGATAAAAAATTACAAATGGATATGCCACTTAAGGTTTTTCAAAAATTCACTCACTGACTGTGAGCTAGTAAGGAACACTTTTTATCCATGGCTTACATTAAACTAGATGTTAATACCATAGTATTAACATCTATGTTCCATCTCCTGAGGCCACAGTGAAAGCAAGGTGCAGCATCAATGGACTATGCTTAATTATAATAGTGTGCATTTATCGATTTTCTATATAAGTCATTTTTATTCAATATAATAATTAATATCATTAATTAGAAGTGACAATAAATAATATCTCAATAAGCGGACAAATCTTAAATTAAAATATCATGTTTTCCTGCTTAATGATCAATTTACTATAATAAAAAATAGGTTTTATTATTAAAAAATATTTGCAGCTGACTTTCTTAAACCCACTCTTTTCATGGTTTTTATTTATCGTTAGAAGTAAAGTATCATTTTCTGGCATAGCTTCCTTTTTTAAGTTACATTTTTGATTTTTTTTTTAATAATAAAATGTTTTAATTTATATTGTTGTTAAGTTTATAGTTTTCTAAAATTACGTTTCTGTTTGTTTCCTTTATCTTTTAAACATTACAATATCTAATTTGTAGCTTTTATTAAAATTTGATAAATTATTATTTTTTTTGTAAGAGAGGAGGAGGGCTTTAAAGAATCCCTTTATGTAGAGTTACAGACAAAAGAATAATAACAATAAAAGCCTGTTTATTATTCATAAAAGGAAAATTATGGATTAAATATGATCCAGTATTGTTTTTGCTTTCTTACAATAGATACAATAAGAACATAATGTACTTGTCATTTAAGTGATTATATATACATCAAAGAGAATAAATGCAGCTGTAATCTAACAAATATGAAACATAGACATTATTGAAATATTTCTAAATGGCAATTATGTAAACGCATTAAACTTCACAGAATTGTCATTATTTATAGAAAGAATACTAGTCTGTTCTGAATTACATGTTAATCTTTAAAAATTAAATTTTAAATTTTAATGTTAAAAAAAATAATTTTTTTTTAGATAAAAAAATAAACGCATTTACTAATTATATATACAATAAACTAAAAAAAAAATTGTCTCACAGAGACAGAAAATTTAATTGAATAGGCAGATAGCTATAAGTTTTTAAACTATTGGGAATTTTAAACTTCTCTCTCGATATTATAATATATAAAATTAAAAGCGTATGAAGCGCTTGAAAGAGAAGCTATACAGAGAGCAAAAAATATTAAACGCTAAGCGCTTTTCATTGAGTGAAAGCCATAAATTAGTGTCTTTTGTTCTTGGATGTTTTAGATATATCATTGAAAGGTTATTATAAATTGTGTGACGCAGTCGTATCTATTTTCCAATGTTGGACTCAACAAGTTCAGGAAATAAAATGTTTTAGTTTCAAAACATTTTATTAATGAATTACATTGTATATATTAGGTATTTAGATATATATTGTTTTAAAGGTCAATAGTTTTGAGTGATGAGTCTTTTGGTGCTGAGGTTTATAAATCAATTTGATCTGTAACTTATGTTTTGGATAGTTTTGGTATTTGGAACAATTTCCAGATTTCATTATATAGAAATTTTGATGAGAGTATTAAGTCTTTATTTCTAATTTTGTTGATGAGGTTGATAAATGTGAGGTCTGGATTAGGAGGTTTATTTTTTATTGGACAGCATTATTGCATTTATATCAATAAGAGATAATCACGCATGTGAAAGACTAGCAAACTTTCAATTATTACCAATTTATTAACAACATGCGATTTAGACAAATATTATCAATAAGAGACTAAATTTTTATTCTGGAAATTTTCATATGCATGTTGATACAACAATAAACTACTAAGGTCCAAAATTATTGGAAATAACATTTGGCTTTATGATCTCAAATAATGTATTGTTATCAAATTTTTGCATAACATAAGAATTTGTTATTATGAAATGTTGCTTAGATAACATAACTAAGAAAACTTGGATGCATTTTCAATCAAAACAATGGTAAAATAAGTCAAATTATGTATGGATTCTCAGTTACAAATTGTTTTGTAGAACATAGTCAAAATGATAGGCATATTAAAAACTAATTGTATTTTTTTTTTTTTGCTTTTCACACTAGTTTTTATGTGCCATTTGAACATGCTTTTGGGGCATGACATTTTTAAAGAAATAAGTATAAATACTATTGATCTGTTCTTGAGTTCACTAAAAATTAAAAAAATGATCATTTTTTTCTGACTGATTGTATTATTAATGATTTGAACAATTAAACATATGATATTATACTTTTGGTTGATTAATAAAAGAATTGTGGAGCATTATAAGCAATAAAGTAATAATTTAATGACTGACAATGAATGATATATGGATTGAACCAGTTCCCTATGTCTAACATAGATTTTTAATTATTACATAAATTTGAAAAACATTATAATCCTATAAAAATAATGAATGCCATTGTTTCATTGATAATCATGATATTAAACCACTAAACAACATACAATCATCATTTTATATGCTTACACAAGTTGTTAAAACAGTAACAAACTATCCATACAGTAGTGCTACTCAATGCAATCCATAGTAATCAATGGATGAAAGAAGGTTTGTGCATAAAATCCTTATCTGGGACCTACTCATCCAATATCTCCAGACTAGTTTCTAACTTATGGCTTTTATCAGTGAGAAACCATGGAACTGAAAGCATTGCAGATAGATCTTAAGAATCTAATGCAACCCTCTAGTATCCTTCTTTTACCTTTTTAGTTAACTATAAAGTTATGAGTCCAATATGATAACAGATTATGTTTTCAATCCAAACTCATTTGCTTACATAGTCATATAGATCTGAATATAGTTCAGTATTTATACCTTTTGGTGTTATTGGTTCTTTAATAATCATAGTCATCATTATTCCATAGGCAAACTTTTCTGCATCCATTGATTACTATGGCTTGTATTGGATGGCATTACTGTATGGAGTTTGTCACAGTTTTAACAGTTTGTGTAAGTATAGGAAATGGTGATCATGTGATATGTAGTGACTTAATATCACTGCTGTCCATGTAATGATTGTGAGTATGGTTATTAAAAAACCAATGACATCAAAATGTATAAATACTGAATACGATTCAGATCTATATAATTATAAGATAATAAGCTAGGATTGAAAACATCTGTTTTCATTTTGGACTTATGGCTTTATAATTGTTAACTAAAAAGATAAAAGGTAGCTGCTGGAGGGTTGCATTAGATCCTAAGATCTAGGAGCAGTGCTCTCAGACCCAAGGTTTCTCAGTGATGAAATCCACAAGTTAAAAACTAGTCAGGAGATATTGGATGAGTAGGCACTAGATAGGGATTTTATGCATAAAACTTCTTGAATCCATCGATTACTCTGGCTTACACTGAGTGGCACTATTGAATGGTCACTATAATAATCATGATACTATGAAAACCCAAGTATTTTGATCATTTTGTGGACAAAGATGCAAAAATTGGGATGATAGCATTCAATTTGAACAGAGTTATTTGGTTTGATGAAGTTTAAAACAATGCTTTGGGATCTAACAATTTGAAAGGCTCTGGATCCTACTAAATCTTTGGAAAAGTTTTAAATTGTGTTTTATGATATGTTTGCACAAAACTATATTTGGTTAGGATTACATGAAACCATAAAGATGTTATATCTAATATTAGCAATATTTTTATGTGATTTTGTAAAAATAAAGGGAATAAAAAAGTTTGCAGGAATTATCATGCCGTAGCATCACTATCTATGGCAGCAAAAATATTTGCTTTTAGTAATGAAAAAATAATTGCTAAAGATTAAGAGTGGTGTGGAGAATCAAGAAGATCTACAGTTATGCTTCTTTGGTACCAAGCAAATGTAAAAATAAAAGTTGAGAATAAAAGTATGATTCTTTTACCAATTTGGCCAAAGCATTTGATTCTGTTAATCTAAAAAGTTAGTGTTAAATAAATTATGACTTGTTTGTAAATATTACATCCGTTTCATATAATGAATGAATTTTACACTTCTTCAACGTTATACCAATGTCAGCCATCCAAACTTATAAAGATAGAATAAATGCACTGAATCTAAAAGCTTATGTACTTCAAGTTTAACTCTATAATGAATTTAGTATTTCATTCATTTTTTATTTTGTTTTATTATTTTATTTTGTATTTTTTAATAAATTACAAACTTTATTCAAGTTCTTTATTATAATATTCAAATTATACGAATTATTGATCAATATTAACTACTTGTTATTAGGGAATATCCAGTATAAGCTCCTATATGGGAAACACTTTGAAGGGTTACTAGGAAAAATGAAAAGGACTAATATCTTTATTCTACGAAGTATTCAAGTGATGGATCACCTTAGGTAAGTGTTATTATATATCAATTTATTAGAAATTTAATGATGAATGCAACTAATCTACTAACAAAATTATAATTATAAAATGTATGCATAAAAATTTAGAATTTATAAAATAATATGAAAATAATTTTTAGAAATATTAAAATTTTATTTTTTTATTACTTTGAATATCAATGACTATATTTTTTCCAGTTTAATTACATTCTTTGATGTTTTATGTTTTAAATAATATATATTATGTTATTTTTGAATAATACAAACTTAAGTTATGATAAAATTTGTGGCTTAACATAATTTTTTTAATATTCAATATGGCTTCTTTGCTAGCAAAGAGGTTAACAATTAACTTCGCAGTTAAAATCTCTAGTTTACAAGTTTCAAAGTAAAGAAGTTTGCTTAAATAAATGACATTTGTCTCCAGTTGATTTCTTCCCATTAATATTTATAAAGAATTTATTCCAGTTTTAATTAATTAAATATTGTAAAAGAAAAAAAAATCCAAAGTTTTTAAAAGGATTTTCTAGTAATATTTTTTAAAGACATTTACAATTAAAAGTAATTTTTAAAAAAAGGAAATAAACTTTTATACTGAATTTTTCAAAGAAAAAAAACTTTAACTTTTTAAAATGTATCATTCCATAAAGATAATTACAATTAGTAATAAAAAGATTTTATTTAATAAGTTTATTAATTAATTAATGATATACCATTAGGATATAAACATTAGTGTGTACATGCATTAGAATGGATACCCATATATCTTAACATCAGTTATCAAACACATATATGTTAGAATTAATTATTTATGCATCATTAAATTGTGATAGCTTACTTTATTATTATATGACACTTCAAATATGTTACAATATGTCACTGTGATTATACAGATGCATGTCGTATAGACACATATATATTAAAATCAGTCATCAATCACATATATGTTAAAATTAATTATTATGCTTTATAAAAATGAGTTTTTATTATTTGTTTCTGACAATTCAAAGATGTTAATTTTTAATTATTATACAGTACATCTGAGTGCTTATATATAAGTATGTTTTATGAAAACCTATCGAGATATATATAATAGCATTTTTTGTATTATTTTAATCAAAATCAAAATGCTGAATTTATATTTATAGTGTATTTAGTAGACCTTAATTTCATTTTATCATTATTCTTTCTAATTAATAAGTTTATATTTCATTAAGTTATTCCAGTGAAATTATTTAATCCTAAAATAGGTTTAAAATATTGTTTTATCTTGTTATCTCTTGCTCAAAGTAACAATTATAGAGCTCTTGTCCCCTGAGCTGGATTTGTGCACAATGGTCAATATATGGAGGTTAAGTTTGGTGTTATGAACATCAAGTTGATGATGATTTCATTACTTCTCTAATGCTGGATGGCACAAAGATATATCCTTTAAAGTCCATGCACTAAATTTTATTTTAGTATTAATTAGAAATTAAGTTTATAGTTGGCCATTACACTACTGGTACTAAATGGCCAGAGTATTGATGATGGTAAGCATGTTTCATACTTCAGCATATTTGGTCATTTTTATATATTCTGATGGATTAGTAACTGAGTCTGTCCTTTCACCTTATTGTATTGCTGCCCAAGTTTGACAGTGGCCAAATAATTAACCTGGTCTATAGTAGACCCATTTCAAATCCAGTCATAAGGCTGACTTGATTTTTTTTATTGTTGATCATTCATGATGATAAATTATTATTATTCCTTTCTGTAATCCTGGGTGAACATATAATTAGTTCTTTGCTGATCTCTCAGGCTCATTATATTCATTATATATTTGTATGTTTAAATTTAGATTAGTGTATTAAGTAGGGTTGATAATGATGATGATGATTTCTATCACCTCAGGTTTTTTATACTGTTACAATATATTATCTTTATGTTTCAATTCTAAAAAATACATTATTGTTTGTATTGTTATTATAAAGTAAACATCCTGATAATCTACTTATTTCTTTATGTAGTCAAAATCTTTTTTTATTTTTCATATTTGCTCACCATCTTTTTACTTCTCTGCCTTTTATTAGTAAAATTATAATCCTATTCAAATTTCTATTAACAATTGATAATCTAATACAAAACATTTATAAAATGTTTAATTCTTTAATACATCTTATTATATTTTCACTCACCTCGCTGTTTATCCATTCCGTGAAACCTAATTAAAAACTTTTCTATTATTATTTATAAACTACCAATATCTAAATGTTTCTAATATGATCTTTGCATACTTTATAGAAAAATATGATTGCCTAATTTTCCCTTTGAATTGTATCATTTTGCTGCCCACATTTAGGTAGTCAAAGTATGTTTTCCTATTTCTCTTTGAATTTTTTTCTAGAATATCTAATATTCTACCTCATTATTTTTTTAAAATCATATTTATTATATGGAAACTATTTATTTTTTACTAGCCCTTTTCTTTTCCATTTACCCAACTAGTGTCATTTAAAATAATGACCGTGAATAATTTCTAATAATAAAATCATGAAATAACTGAACCCTTACTTACAATGATAGATAGTTCTGTAAATTAATAGTTAAAGGTTTTTAGAAGTCATATTTTTTAACAAAATCTAACTTTAAATAAAATATTAGCTTTGATGCTTAGATTTTTGTATAAATCTTAATATTGTAAATTTTGGTAATCTAATACAAACATTAGATAAAATGTCTAATTTTTTTAATCCATATTTTCACTCATCTCACTGTTTGTCCATTCTGTGGAACCCAATTAAAAACTTTTCTATTATTATTTATAAACTACCAACATCTAAATGTTTCCATTATGATCTTTGTATACTTTGTAAAAACATTTTTATCACAAAATATGAATTGTTTTAATTATTCTATTGCCATATATGTTTTACATTCCATATTGATGTTTATTGCAAAATATAAATTCACCCATTGAAAACTTAATGAACTTACTTTTTTTTTTAGAAAAGTAGAAATTTCAGTCAATTCATTAAAAGAATTTGTTATGAAGATAGTATTGCTAGTAATAAAATAATAATAATAATTCAATGTTTATTAATGAGCACACATATAGTACAGCTAATAAATGAAAAAAAGTTTAGACCTAAGAGTTATTGTACTTCAATAAGTTGCTTTCTGAAAGTTACTTGAGAAATTAAAAATGTCATTGTTTTAAAATATTTATTATAAAATGGCATTTTAATCAATGTTAATCTGTTTTTAAACAATCTGAATTAAAATGAGGTATAAAGAATACTGGTTTATTTTTACTATTCACTTTGAGGATTTTATAAAATAACTTTGTCTGCAAGTCAGAAATATTTATTTATCTTTTTGCAGCATCTACATGTCACTGATGATTTATTATTAAATAAATTATTTAAATTCACAGATTTCTAAGTGATATCAATTTTTTTTAATGATAAACATTTTGGATTGTGTAGTAGTAATAACCTCTATTTTTCAAATATTTCTGGACACTTTAATGGATGTACATAAAAAAATTAAATTAAAAAAATTAACCCGTGGAATATTTTGTACAGTAAGATAAACGGGGATAAAAAATTAATTAAAAATTGTATGAGTAGACTTTTAAATATAAAAGAAAACTTAGATGTTAAGATGCAATGCACTTCCATATTGCGGCATATTCAACAAGTTCAACATTTTATCATAATGATATAACTATTTCATCTAAATTAGTTGTATATTGGGTTATTATTTTATCAAATTTATTGCAAGGAATTGAAGTAATGTAACATACAAGTATCAGAAAAAAATTCATTTAAGGATACTTTATAAGATTTTGAAAATGTAAAGTTTGGTATAGTGGTACAGTGTCAAACTTTGGAATGTGGGTTTTTAGGATCGATTCCGATGTTACACTTCTGGCACTCAAATTTTTTATGAATTCTCAAGCAATAAAGTCACTCAAATACTTTTTTATTATATGACGACTAAAATCATAAAACAAATTGGTATATTCTTCAGCTTGCTGCATATGTTGATATTCAATATTATCACGTGTTGGGTTGAGCAAGAGAAGTGAACAAATAATAAAACTTTCAATAAATAAATTAAAGGACCAGCATGTGATGTAAGTAGATATATTGAGCTTTATAGACTGCAAACCCATTTTAACTTCTTATTGCTTTAGTGTTTAAAATGACCATATCCATTTACAAATGTCTATTAATCATAAATGTCTATATCTCTTTTGAATATAAATATCTGATAAAAATATTTTGGCAGATTAAGATCTTTTTTAAATCTAAAGCACAAAATATCATGTTTTAAATTTTGTAATGAGATATGAGAACACTGTAGTACATAGTTATATGGATATTGAAATGAAATGACAATTTTTATACCAAATAAATTTTTGAATTAAAATATTATTTCTTATTAAATATCTATTCTGTCATTATTACAGAGGAACACAAAATCATATCATAAACATTATCATTACATGCCACCAAATTTCAAGTCCTGATAAATCATATGAACATCACTCATAATTTGCACAAAATTTTTGTTATAAATTATAGAAACAGTTTGTGAATGTTTTTTATGGTTTAGTTGGAAATAATTTTTTTTTGCTGTTGATATAACTGTGATCAATTACTTCTAATATTTTCATAATTGTTCAATATATAAGAACAAAACACAAATAAATAACTACAAAAAAAGAAAGTAAACAACAAAAAAAATACACTTTTGTATAAAGAAATATTAGAGAAGGGAAAATAAAATTCAATATAAATTTGAATATGGGATGAATGATATATAAATAAAAAAGATTACAAATAGGTTTGGCATTGTGAAAAAAATAGCATTAGCAAAAGCTAATGAATCTAGGATTGATTCGGTTTGAGAAAAGTTATAGAAGAATTTCATTTGGCTCAAATAACTAGAATAATTATGACTAAATTCATTTTATTGCTTGAATAATCACCAAATCTTGAGCTTGTAGTCATTTATTCTTATTTCTTTTAATTTAGTATCTTTTATTTATTAAACCCTGCAGAAATGTTATAATGGCAGAGTGGGAAAATCTAAAAATCAAGATCCATGACTTGGTACATTGATGAAGAAAGTTTCTCTAAAAATTGCATAAATGAATGATATATTATCATAGTTCACAATTGCATATTCTATATAACCTCTAATATCTAATTTTCCTAATTAGTCATGTAATGTAATATATTTAATAGCTCTGATTCATAGTATTATAATTTACTTTAATATATTAAAGTTACATAATTATTTAATTCAGTAATGAATTGGTCTTTCCTGCATGGTTTAATGCAGTGTTAGAATAGCAGATTCTGGAATACAAGATTCTTGGACTGATATTAGCACTGGCGTTTCTGGTACTCAAACTAAGGTAAGATCGATTCTGGTACTGGCAATTCTTATGTTTGAACTTTTTACGAACTACAGAGCAATAAATTAGCCACACGATTATTATTATTTTAATAATGAATAAATTATAAGTATCAAACACCAATCTTCAATATCATAGTCACAGACATTTTTCAAGGCACGCTTAAAAAATATCTTAATAAATAATAAGAGTAAATCTTTCTTATGCAACATTTTTAAGAATACAAAAATATGTTACTTTTACAAACTTAAATCGAAATATTTAAAAATACTTGGGAAAGTTTAGAAGAAATGAAGATGATGAATAAAATAACAAGTATTGATATTTGCGTAATCTTTAGTATAGATAAAGTTTATAGATAGAATTTTTAAAATTACGTTTTTGTCAAAAGTTAGTGTTAGAACAGACGTTTTATTTTCGGCATTAACCTTTAGCATTTTTTTTTTTTTTTAAAAAGGCAAGATTAAAAAAGATGACAATTAAATTTAGCAGTTTGTCTAATTGTCACCCATCACCCTTGAAATGTTTTTTCGCGATTAATAAACTCTTTTATTATTAATCTGATTTACAAAGACTTTATAAATATTTGAAACCAGGCACTCTTCACAAACCTGGGAGCTTAATTGTAAGTATAGAGGATTTGAACTCAGATTTTCAAGCACCCTTCAACTATCCACACTATCTCATACAACTGATACACATGACCACACACATGTAGAAAAGATTAATAATCACCAATATACGTATTTCGTGCTAAACCAGCACTCATCAGTTGGTCCAGACTATCATCTCTCACACACATATATAATCAATGCTCAGTTTATATTAAGATAGCAAATCTTCATACTTTAATGGACAGGCTTCAATCCACTACAAACTCCAACTTTTCAGCCATCCATATCATTGAAAATCTGATGATGAAAACTCAAATTCCATGCTGATGTTAATATTATTGCCATGCCCATGTTGACCTGAAGTCACTCTGACCCCTCATGTATAGGACAGTAACCATTAAATACATATAAGAGAGATGGACAGGATACAAGCTTAATATGTAAATATTTGAAACCAGGCACTCTTCACAAACCTGGGAGCTTAATTGTAAGTATAGAGGATTTGAACTCAGATTTTCAAGCACCCTTCAACTATCCACACTATCTCATACAACTGATACACATGACCACACGCATGTAGAAAAGACTTTATAAGAAATCTTATATATACATAATAGCTTTTTAAAAGATATTCTTTTATATATAGAAATGGCAAGTTTGTTATGCAAAGAGAAAGAATAAACATATTTATAAAAAGTGGTGAAAATATAAATATTTTACTTATTCAAGCCTGACTACAAGTAATTGAGAAACACACACACACACACACACAATTGACATTTAAATAAACTATTATTAATTTTAAAATGTTAACTTTTTTTTAAAATTAATATAAATTATAAATTTCTGTAAATCTTCTTTCAATGTATTTTTTCATAGTGGTCAATGAAGGTTAGGAAATATGTTTAATAAACAGTATCAAACTGTCAATCTAAGTTTTTTAACTTCCAAAGTTCATGAAGACGTTATTATTTTCTAATTAATATATATATGTTTAACGAATTATATGTGTCAAGAACTAGGAAGTATCGGTAGTTGTAACATTCAAAACAATCAAGTCATTGACTTAAATAATTATACAAAAATGTAAACAGGAAGGTCTAAATGACCTTACTAGATGTTAATTCATATAAATATGAACGATACTGAAAGCAACTATATAAAATAAAATGATGTATTTATATATACGTATGTGTGCGTTAACATGTATACATACACATATAAGAACTTGCTTAAATACACATGAATATAAATCGTTACCATCATTATCTATATATCAAAAAGCCCGTCTTCCATTCCAAATGCGAACTTATTTTATTCCTCAAAAACTAGTAATCATTTCTTTTCTTTCAACTTTTTTTTTATTCTATTTTTTTTTCATCCCTCATACAGTTTTTGTTTTATCTCTAGGTCCAGGTGCAAATCTTTTTTTTTTCTTATAACTTTTCACTTACCCTTTTCCATATTTCTACCATGCTATTCTTATTTTTCCAATTAAGTTTTGATATTCTCCTGAAAATCACTTAATGTATTTGCCTCATATTTTAAATTTACTTTTCTATATTACCTTTGCCTTTTTCATCACTATTCTTTTATTCTACTAATTAATAAATTGAACATTTTATTTGAAACTTATTTTATTTCTCTATACTCCTAATCAGCAATTTTTTTCATGCTTCAGTTTGTTAAGTTTTTTGTATATATGGTGTATTTTCTATAGAAATTATATTTTTCCATTATCTCTCCAGATTTACATTCATCATCTTATTTCTAACCTTGCTCCCATTATTTTTGTAATCAACTGGCTCGGCTGCAGCATGTTTTAAATTTTTCTAAAATCAATCTAATTTTTTATTTAAATTTATTTTTATCAATTATTTACTCTTATCTGTGCTTATTTTATTATCTAACAAGAATTTTTTTTTTTTTTTTACTTTATCAATTGTCTCTTTTTTCCCTTGTCTCTACTTTTTCTTATTTTTTTAAACTATGAATTATTACGGAATTTATATCACATCCAGGTTAAGTTTATATATTATTGTTACTCAATCTGTTAGAAATAGTAGCTACACATGTTGAATAGTAGTAGAATTGAGATTATCTTTTAAAAGAATAACAATAATAATTGATAAAATAAAATATTCCAGAACTCTTATTTTTAAAATCATCTACTTAATTTTTCCATCAGCAAAAACAAATTAAAATTATAGACTATTGCAAATAATATTTATTAGATTAAATAAATTCAAAATATCTTCATTTTATTATGCATTACAGTTCTTATTATATTCTTTATGTGGCATATTAAAAAATATAAAGCTTGGTTACAAATTATAACAGATTATTAAGAAAATTTGCATTATACACTTTTCCATCTTTAATAAATAAAATCTTCAACAATTATAATCTAATAATCATACTGTACATTTTATAAATCATGTGTAATAATATGAATATATAATTAATTTTTATAGATACAATAAACACCTTCATACTGAAAATGTATCAATTTAATTTTTATAATACTTGCATGTAGTTAGGATGATCAATAATGACTTAGACACAACAAGAAAGAAACTTTCAAGACGTAAGTTTAATTTAAAACAAACATTGACAATTTATTATAACAACTATGATTTCAAAATTTACAAAATATAATATTTACATATCTTTAATTACTTAAAATCTACACCAAAAAAAAAAATTATATTTAAAAAAATATATTTACACACACAAAAAAAAAGCAAATATTTTCCAATTGAACTATTTTATCATAAAATAATAATATACAATAAAAATACATTTCCATGGTAATTCTATTACTTTTTCTAAAACTGTACAATTAATAAGCATTATTATTTATTATACAAAAAATATTCATAAATAATTGTAGGTTGATAATAAAAAATATTCCTAGATAATGACATATTTCTAAAAATATTTCCATGAAATATTTACATTTATTATCTATATAGTTTATTAAAACCATTATACATTAATAAAAGAAAATATATTCTTTAATAGCAATAAGTTCTCCATTCCATAATCTATCATCATATAATTTTATAATAACTCTATCACTTTCTCTATGCTTATGTTTATTGTATTCACTAAAACAAGCATAATTATTTTAATAATCTAAAATCAATTAAATATATATTTACTACACTAGCTTTCTTGATGTTAATATCATTCAGGTTTCACTCTCATTCATACTTATATATATATAATTAAAATATACATTTAATACTTTCTTGATCTCATAATATTAGGAATATCAAATCATTCCGTAAAATTTTATTCCACATTAATTAGACATCATTTGTGATATATTTTATTTTTCTTGCCTGCCAAAAAATTCTAACATCATTTTATAGTTTAGTCGTTCTAACCAGTGATGATAAAAAGTAATTGGAAGTCAGGGATACAAAACTAGAAGAACTAGAAATAAGAAATAAAAACATAAGTGCAGAGCTTAAGGCCATATATTTTTGTGTCTACCTTAAATTCTAATCATGGTTTTTCCTAAAGTACAGAAAGAAACACTACTGACCATGAATCATAAAATATACAGAACTCTGTTAACTATATTTTACTTAGCATTCTCAAAACCAAATTCACTATTTGAAAGATAATATTTCATATTCAAATATCCCTAGCACCACAGGATTTTGTCCACACTACTATCCCGAACAACTTACTATTTATTGTATATACTTAGAGCATCTCCTTCAACATTACAAAGAAATTCTAACATCTTAACACAAAAATAACTTCTAAACTTCCTCTTAAAACATTCATTATAATATGAAGAAGATTCAATATTGTATCAACAAATGAGTTCAAATATTGCACTATAATAAATTCTTTCATTTAAATTCAGAGATCAAACAGGAAAGTTGTAACTAAACAGATACTATTTATAACATTTTATAAATAATTATACATGGTATCTAAAAATCTAATATATAATATGCATAGTCCTACTTTCACATAGTATTGAAATAAATTTAGATATATAACAATATATATATAATTTCACATGATGTTCAAAAATCAATTAGTATATCTTACATAAACAAAATAAATATTCTATTTGGTTCACCTAATATATCATTTTCATAAATAAATAAATACCCATATAAAATTTAAATACACATTAATAACATTTTACCTTAATCCTATCCTTAGGATTAATAATATGAAGCCATTTACTCTAGTTGATGGCAGTTCATTTAAAATTATGGACTTATATATTATCATTGCAGAAAAATATTAATTTTTGTCACTTTTTTATTTTTTATTTTATAATACCAAATATTCAAATAAACTTTACATATCATATAAATATTAAATGACATCTTAAACCTAAGAATAAATAATTATTAACTTACATAACTATATTTCTTAACTAAAAATAAAAAATAAAATACTAAAATGTCTTTGAAATCTTGTTTGAAGTTAAACTTAAGAGGGAGTATAGTTACCATGACTACATTCCATTCACTAAGACAGAGATTTTTTTTCTCTGCTTTGCTCACTAGCCACTCTTCACTTCATTCAGCATAAATGCAAAATATTAAATCAAATAAAATCCACTTGAAACTTTGTTCATCTATGCAAGACAACAGTACTTTTAAATAAAGTTCATTCCGTTTACCCAGGTTGACACAAATTTCACCAAAACTCACAATAAAATGAATTATTTAATAAGATAATTTTCATATTTAAAATTCTCATCTATCCAGATTTAATAAAACATTGCAGAAATATTTCACTTTAAAGAATTCATCAAATTTTTATATAAAAGTATTATGTATAACTTTAACTTTTTCAATAGATAGTTGTAAGATTTATGGATTTAAACAATATCCTCCTTTAGGTTAATACATATTTAAAACAATATTTATAGTCAACTTATTTATATAAAAAAAAATCTTATATTACTTCATATATATTTTTATACTAAACGTGCACAGAACTTGAAAATATTCTATAACCATTCACTTCTCTTTAGAAGTTAGTAGATATATCATATAAAAAATAACTTTCATTTAACCATTTTTCTTAAACAAGAGATAAACTTTAAAATAGTTTTGAATAACTTTCCACAAGCAAAAATGAATATATATATATATATATCACATAAAAGTCTATGTTCTTCATGTTAATTACTAAAATGAAAGAAAATTGTTCTTTCATCGCAGACATATAAATATTATTAAAAATAAATTTCTTACAACTCCTTAATGTGACTCTTCAGTCTGAATGACACCATCTCTGGCATAGTTTTCTGATTATCAGCACATCAGTTAGATAACTCATATTGTCACCACTAACAATCATAGTTTCCAGTTGGTTTCATATATAGCACTGGTAAGGAATATTTGTGGGTCTCATTCCATTATAAAACAACTTAAAATAACTTCTTAAATATTATTAACAATTTTATAATATGCTTTTAACACTTTACTAATAAAAAATTATTTAAAAAAAATTATAACATTAACTTTTGGATTGATTGGAAAGAATTTTTTTTAGAAATAATTATTGATTAATGATTAGTGATTAATGACTAATTTTCTCCATTTTTTTTATTTATAGCTTTAATCAACCATAATCTGATTGGTTAATTCAATCTCAGACAAGAAAAATTTACATACAAATTAATGTCTGTCTGAGTTTTTCTTAAAATAATTTTAATAATTTTTATTAAATAATTTATTTGTAACTTTACTTAAATATTATATTTAAATACATTCTTAATACTAAAATATTTTTTATTAACATAAATTTAAAATATAAAATATTATTTAAGCAATATAATACTAATTTTGATACATTTTTTTAAAACAAATATAAAATAAGTTGCAGTACTAAGATTGACAAAAATCAGTCTTAGCAACAAAGAAATAACATTAACTAATTTATCAAGAATATGTGTGCACACAGAGTCACACACATATTGCAGATTTATGACATCAATATTTAATACTATTAATATTTTAAAATAATTAAATAAGAATTATTTCAAATATGCTATTAACACTTACATAATATTGATTTTTATGACTAAAATTATTTTAGCATTGTTTAATTTAACTTTAATAATTACTTACTAGTATTATATTATAAATATTATATAATAAATTAGCTTTATTAATAAGTTTAAATATTATAACTTTAAAATAATTTAAATTATCTTCTCAATCAAAAAAAAACATATTTTAACTTGCTTTAAATGCAAAATAATATATAATAACTATTAGATAAAAATTTAATTTTTTTTATAAAACTGATTATATATATTATACTATATATTTATAATGTACTGTAGCAAAATAGCAATATCACAATATATATATTCTCTTTTGTTACTTCTAAAATATGAATTTAAGATATTAAAATAAGAAACAAATTTGCAAGTAATTAAAATTATTATTTAATGTTTGGAATAGGAAGGATTTTCCAACTATGTATACACGGGGACTTCAAATCCTGTCTAATAGTTATCATTAACTTTAAAAAAAAAGGCAATTTATTCTTTAAATTTTAGCAGCTGATGTTTTTAGAACTAAAAATGTTTTATGTATTTTCAGATCATAATTTTTTTTATTATCTGAAAAACAAAAATACCACTAGAAATAATATAAATATTTATTTTAATTCAATTTATATGCAGGGTACCATTTTAAATGAAACTACTAGTATCTATTACATCATATGACCATTTGGTGACATTTACATTAAGTTTTGTACTGTACTGTGATAACACATCATCTTTACATTATCATAACATAGGTTGAATATAAATGTATTTTTTTAAAGATTTCAATCATATAATTTTTTTGAATAGTTAATCCATGAACAAACCAGTTAATCAATCATTATTGTTCAATCAAAAAATATCTAGCTATTTGCAAGTCTAGGGAATGTTTTCTCCATTATGGTTTCTTTATAATAGGATACTAGAGAGATCTTTACCATAAAAATCATTTTTATTTATCTATACATATAGTTCTAAGAGCATTTTTCTTCTCCAATTCAACACTCTCCATTATAAACACTGTGCAAATTAGTGGTCATCAGATGGGATAGAAAAGAAATGCTCTTGTTAATATAGAAAGATTTGAAAGTTAAATTATATTATACTGGAATGCATATTAAGAAATATATATATATTTTTCCTATTCTTGAAAATTTTGTTGGCATAAAATGTTTAAACTTTATTTTTTGTCAAAAATTTGAAATTACAAAAAATCATATTATTAGGTTGAAACTAATTTTTGTTATGAATAAATTATCTTTCTTTCATCTTTTGTTTACTTTTTTTTATGATGACAAGTAAAATTTGTACAGCAATTAAAATGTCCCATAAAATATTTAAATTATATTTGATAATATTGTAGTATGGTAATAGGAAATTTCATGTTGTTACCTCATGAGTTTGTTCATCATACCAAAAGTTTTTTTTCATAAACAGTCTTAGAAATCAGTTATTACTATTGGAAACTAGTGATCAGCTCTTTTTCATAGTTATGACAATGGCCCTTTGGAAAATCTCTTGGGGGGGGGTTTGATATACAGTACATAAAAGCACAATCCAAAATTTAAAGAATTCAATCCAAAATCAAAAGAATATTCATTTAGATAGTTAACATATTTTTCAATGTTTAATTTTAAAATTCCATAGTAAAAAATAACATAATTTTTATGTTGCATGGATTTGCTTTAAAGAAAACCTTTTGGAATTAAATAGTTGAAAAACTTAAGATTTGTGCTATACTGGAGAGAAAAACTATCAAAAATGTCCTGTTCATTTGGAATTATAAAGAGTATGGAATGGCAGATTCTCTCTTCATATTATGCATTACATAGATAAAAGATCAATTTCAATAATAAAAGAATGAATTCTTATATCATTTAAAAATACAACAAAAATATTTAGCACTGGAGGATCTAATGGCAGAGTCCTTAGAACATAGCCCATGCTTAAGCAATGATGGATCTAAAGGCAGAATGATTATAGTAATATCTTATGATCTAGCATTGAAATATCTAATGGTGGAGTGCTTACTACGTAATGCATGACTTGATACTGAAAGATCTAATGGAATAGTACTTAGTATATAGCTTATGATTTAGTGCCGATTGAGTTATTTAACACATTCTTCTTGATTAGGTTGATATTTCTCAGCAAGTTTTAGATTTCTTTCAAATAATCTGCCCATAATCAAATCAATTAATTATTCTACAGACAAAATATAGTCTTTAATATAGTTTAATATTCTGTAAAGACTTCTCCAATAGTCTTCTCTAAAGATAAGATACTATTTACCAGAATTACTAAATTTTCTGGTGGTAAAAATTTAATTTTCTTTTATTATTTTATCTTCTAATAACAATTAGATATCCATTTACTATTTAATAATTGAACGAATAAATAAAATAAGAAAATCATATGATCAGATGTTTGAAAGGTCATACAATGTCTGAGCATTCAAGTAGCAAATTAAGCACATCAATTTTAAAACAAAGCAAAACTCTCCATATAGTAGTGCCATCTTGTGCTAACAAGAGCAATCAATGAGCTAGTGATCATGTGATGTTTAGCACATTAATTTTAGTTAATTGATCCAACTGAAATGTTTTAATACTATTCTCAGATGAATTTGATCCAGTAGTATATTGCTATATTGCACTGAGCATTAAATAGATAACTAGGTTAGCTAAAAAGTAGAAGCAAGAAAGAAATAAGTCTGCCCCTAATATGAAATAAAATTTCCAAGTTTGGCCATGCCTATACGTAATTAACAGATCATGAATATGGTAATCAGATGCATTAACTACTGCATTAACCATTTTTTGGAATATGAGGTTGTATGTATTTTAATTGGATGATAAATAGTGTATCAATGGCAGAAAGAATAATCACTCATTTAAAAGAAACTCTCAAATTTCTAAATCTCATAAAGACAGACAGTTGTAAGTGGCTAAAAAGATAGACTTGGAAAAAACCGATAAATGTATGTAAAGTCAGCACTGTAAAATTTGCTTTTCAAACATATATAAATGATTTTGAATAAAAGTATTATTTGGGATCAGAAATATTTAGACACATTTAAAATATACGGATCTAATTTATGTATGGTATCTTTATTTTATTAGAACAACCGAAAGAGAGTATGTATCAAAATTAATTGATGCAGTTACTAAATCTAATCTAAAATAATCATTAACTCAAGTAAAGAAAAAATAAAATAAAAGAATAGTTCTTTGACTCTTAATGTTTTCCAAATGTTATTTTGAATTAATAACACTGACATTAATTTTAAATATGAAACTAAAGAAGAGATCTTTTAAAATTGTAACAAATTTTAGTTTAGATAGTTTATTTTACAATAATTAATTATGAAGACTTAATGTTTTGCTTGAATGAATATTAGAATCGCTTCAAATATCTTATAAGTAAACTCGACTTGTAATAAAGATTGTTGTAATTTAACTTAAATGTGAGCTTTGGAAGAGTTTCTCTCTTTAATTATTCTTAGTCAAGTACCGGTTTTAAAAGAAAAAATATATAAAAACTATAGACATACGGACATCAATAAATGTATACATTTGTTCGTTTTTACGAAAGATTATGAAACAGAGCAGGTTTAATTATAAATTAACATTAATAATTTATTAAATGCAAATATTGATTTTTAAAAAATTGTTTAAAAAAAATTAAAAGTATATATACATAACACACAGACAAAGTTCTTAAAAATAATTAGCTCTGATGTAGGATGAAGTGAAGTTTATGTTGACAATAAACTGAGAATCTCATATATTTTGTAGATATTTTTATGGGAAGTATTTTGTTGATTTTTTAAAAAAGGCATATGGCTATATTGCTTGGAAGTTCATAAGAAGTTCAAATACCAGACATGGAGCACAAGAATTGATCTGAGATCTCCCAATTTCAAGTCAGACATTCTAGCAACTTTATCAAACTGCGCAGGGCAAAAAAGGATTTATTGCTCAGGAGCCAGAACTGCAAGCACCAAAATTGACTCTGTGATTTCCTGATTCCCAAGTCAGATGCTCTACCAATTGTGCCAAACTGTTCAGGGTAAAAAATCCTAATGGATTTATTGCTCAGGAATTCATAAGTTTGAGTGCCAGAACTGGGAGAGCTGGAATTAATTTCTGGAACTTCCCAATTCCAAGTTGGATGCTCTAACAACTGTGCCAAACCATGCACAGTAAAGGCATATGGCTTTATTCCTTGGGAGTTCATAAAAAGTTGGAGCTTCAGACTTGAAGAGCCAGAATCGGTCCTGGGACCTGCCAATCTAACAGCACCAAACTGCATACACAATAAAGTCATATGGATTTATTGCTCAAGAGTTCATAAGAAGTTTGAGCACCAGAACTGCAGGAGACAGAAATGATCCTGGGACCTCCAAATTCCAAGTTTGAAGTTTTGCCAACTGCACCAAACTGCACAAGGCAAAAAAAAAATGTGAATGAATCTATTGTTCAGAAGTTCATAAGAAGTTTGAGTACCAGAACTGCAAGCATCAAAATCAATCCTGGTATCTTCCAATCCCAAGTTGGATGCTCTACCAACTGTGACCAATCATAAAGAATAAAGGCATATGACTTTATTGTTTGGGAATTTATAAGAAGTTCAAGTGCCAGACCTGTGAAAGCTAAAATTGATCCTGGGACCTCCCGATCTCAAGTTGGATATTCTACCAACTGTATTAAACTGCACAGAGCAAATGGCTTTATTACTCGGGAATTGATAAGAAGTTTGAATATCAAAAATGCAAGCACTAGAATCAATTCTGGGACTTCCCAATTCCACATTGGATGCTCTACTAAATATGCCAAACTGCACAGGGTAAGTACAAATGAATGAAAATAAAAGGAATAAAGCTGAACTATAGATAAAATACAAAAAATGTCTATAATGATCAATATTTTTTTTTAAAAAATGCTAGTAATTGAAAGAAATGATTATAAATAATTTGAATCAAATTATTCATACAGATGAAAACAAAATGATGTTAGATGGACTATTTCCAATAGAAATAAAATTTTTAAAAAAATGTCAGTGTGCTTTTATAATAATTGTGTTCTGTCAATTCTTACTTAGTTTTTATATGTGATGTGGTAATAATATAGTTAACATCACTGAAAGAATTTTAAGTAGATAATCTGAACATAATACTACAAGGTTTGACATTAGACTAACTATTGTAGTCATAAACTAGATCCAAAAATACAGTAAGATTGCTAATAAGTGATTATATTTTAAGTGGAAAAATGAGATAAGAAAAATTTCATTGATGTAGAAATGAAAAATTATGGATATAAAAAACAAGTAATATCATTACCTTCATCCTGAGATCTTTCTATGATGATAACTGTAATGTGTAATTATTTATGTATTTACAGACATCATTAGATATTATCACTTAATTATACTGTTTAATTTTGAAGTGTCTCTGCTTAGATCAAACACTTAAATATATATTAAACTCAAATTTTTTATGCCATGAGAAAGGAAATGTTTATATTTATGGCAATAGTTAGAAGTAAATAAGAAAATAATATTTACTAAGGCTGTAACCTCAGGAATATGCGTCTGAAAAATGCAAAGGTAGGGACCTCTACAGGTCTTAACCACAAGCTTACGCCTTGGAAGAGGTTCCTACCTTCGCATTTTTCAGACGCATATTCCTGAGGTTACAGCCTTAGCAAATATTACTTAATATAATAATGTGCGTTTAAAATAAATTTATAAGTAAATAAAAATAAACTTACTCCATCACATGCTAATGCATTTTTATTTTATAGTCAGTACATTAGTACTCATTTAAATAACTTTAAATTGTAGTGTTTATACTCTAGTTAATAATAAGTAGACATCCATTTATTAACTTATTAAATACCTATCTGAATAAAAAATATCTAATTCTGTTTGTCATCTGGAAAGAAATACGAAGGTTTGTTTATTTAGCTTGAACTCAGACCCCAAGTGTTCCAAAAAAAGTTGCTCTCAGCTATCCCCAAACTCCCAAGCAATAAACTATTTGATTATTTTGATCTGAATGGTTTAATGCCAGGATACAATGACAGATTTGGAATGGAACTCAACGTTCATACATCGACTCCAGCTCTATTACTTGTAGTGCTCGAACTTTTTAACTGCCAAACAATAAAAGCACTCAATTATTTCTATTGCAACACTTTTTATATAATTTATTTTAGCATCTTATATTAGAGCTATATTATAAAATAATGAAAGTCTGGAAGTTAAATTTAAAAAAAAGATAACTGAATTAATAAATGTTCCCTCATTAATTCATTGTACCCACTGGTGGTTAATGATTTGATATTGCAAAATTATAATTACTTTATTTACTGATCAGTTACTCCTGAAGTAATTAAAGACAGCAAGATAATTATCATTATATTAACTTGCTACATATTTGTTCTTAATTTTCTAATTAAAAAAAAAGATTTTAAAATTTTAAAAATGCGGGGGAAATAATTTCATGTAAAAATATTCCTGTTCCCTTATTGCATAAATATTAGCACATTTTAATTATGACAATTATTAATTGTAAGAAAATACATTAATTAACAGCTATGTTTCTTAATGTTTTATTTCAGAATAAGTTACAATTATATATTATTTCCAGTAAAGACCTGTGATGATTTTAATTATGATTGTTTTAATTGTGCTTCTAAAAGGCTATTAATTACTCCTATCATTGAACTTACATTTTGTGCTATAACCTTCAGTTTTCAATTATTAAAGTATAATAAGAATATGTATTTGTTGAAAATGAATTACACAAAAATATCAATCTTAATTAAATATAATTATTAGTTGTAATCAAATCGTTGTTAACGTCTATTGATCATTATGAATGATAATGTCTCATCCATGAATATATGAGAATACTTCACGACTTAAAATTCTTCATAGCTTGAATTAATAATTTTTTGTTGATATTAATATCATTTTATAACACTATTGGCTAATATAAACATTAATAATATATCATTTTTAAAAAAACAAATTATTAAAAAAAAATTTAATAATAAACAAAACAATTAAGAAAAAAACTATAGTGAGAGAGTGAGAAAACAACCCTCATTTTGAAAAATGTTTGAAGATGGAAGGTGAAAATCCATATACAAATTTAATAAAAAGCTATTATAATCAATAAAAAAATTACAACAACTTCTATTTTCCAAATATGTATTTATTAATTGGGAGCCCATTAAAACTTAGATTATCAATATTTCTCTCACACACATACGTATGAGGGACCATTGTGATGTGATATGATATGGCTACTCCTTTAACGAAGTCAGGAATCTCTCAGCCAATATGCCCAAGAAAAACCTGTTAGCCACCTTACCTGATATTTTTTTTGCCACTTGTTCCACATCAACACTTGGCAATATATATTTATTGTAATAGTAGTGGATTCAAAGTGAAATTTTGATTTAAAAAATTTATCATATTGTAAGTTGATTAATTCCAACTGATTTTTTTTTTTGCCATTTGTTCCACATCAACTTCATAAGGAGAACCAAATAATATAAATTGATTTCTATATTGCTGGAAGTCCACAAAATGAGGGGAAAACTTGCTTCTCAAATCCTGACTAGAGCGCATTAAAATGTCTGGTATTATATATTTCTTGTGATTTTGGAGATTTGGAAAATGAGAGTAGTTGCCTGTCTGAAACTGTGATTCCCATAGTCCAAGTTTTCTTTCAAAAATAATAATTTGTCCAAACATTTCAAATCTACGCTTATTTCTTCCTTGGAACCAAGATTCAAATTGTTCATATGGATCATGATGTCAACTATAAATGCTAACTTGACAATCTACTGTGGATCCTGAAAGCAAGAATTATCTTAGTTTTGGCTCTTTAAAAATATAGTGATCTTCTCTCTCAATGCATATACTCACTCCAGCATTTTTCCTCAGCTAAACCAATGAACATTTGAAAAATATGTAAGATTGTTATATTCTGCTTCAATTTGGTTTAGAAATTCTTGAAACTGACAATGATTAGATCTCTTGAAATTATAAATTCACTGTTTTTATAACCACTACTATGATACCCTTAAATTTTAATGACTTTTCACATAATGCATTGTGATGAATAATGCAGTAAAGTTTGATAAGTTTGTGATCAATACCAATGAGTTCTTGAAGCAATAAAACAAACTTTTTTCTCTCTAACCATCAGTGTTTCTCTACTGTGGAGACTCCAATAAGCTTTGATAAATCAAGATTTATTTCAGAGATAGATTTTATAATGCCTCCCAAAATATCTTCTTCGGTGCTAGTGTCCTTCATAGGAATCAATTGTATAAATTCTTCCACAATATTAAATGTCAGTGTTCTAATACTGTAAGTTGGCAAGTATCTGTCATATCTGTGGTTTCAACAATAGCAATGGAATAATACTCCAGATCTGTTAAAATGCTTTTTAAGACACTTCTAACATTTCCTGCCAGTTCTTTAATTTGTCTCATTACAGTTCTTGCCAATAAGCTTATTGCAGAAAATAATTCTTTTTTTTTCTGGACAAACAACACCCACTACCTTCAACATACTGGAATAGTTAGATATTTAGAGTCAGCAAAAATAATATTAGAAACCAAGCAATGATCACCAAATCACATGTCTGTGTGTAACATCACTATAAACATTACTACAAATAGTACAAAGTTAAACCTCATTACCTATATCCCCAGGATCATTTTCACATGACCAACACACTTGATGCTAATGTATATGCTCTTTTTCTAATATCCCACTGAGAACATGCAGATACAAGAGACTCTTAAAACTATAAAAAAAAAAAAAAAAATGTGGTGGTAAACAAGACACAAAAGTGAATTAAATGTTTACATAGTTAAATTTACAGATTGTATTAATTGAGCTTATTGCAGACTATAAACTTAATTAGCAACTCAAAAGCTTAATTATCACTAATTTACATGAAGGGGGACTATAGGCTTTATAAATCATAATAAGCTCCAGGCTATGGTGGTTTAACAATTAATGAATGAATAATTAAGCAGAGTTAAAATGGAGTATGTACTTAACTATATTAAAATTATAAGCATGAATAGATGACCACCATAGATTTAGAATTATGACAGATTGCATGCTTGGAATATCAGGCTCTAAAATACATTAAAATATACGGAGTGCAGTGCTAGGTTATGGATAACAGAAGATGATATCTGACGATAAAGGAAGATATGGGGCATGCCCATGTTGGTGAAGCCCTACCCAGGGATTTCATCAGATCAGAGAGTCATATGAAGCATGAATGAATGTCTGCAATGATAAAATAAAAGCAAATATCCTCTAAATATGAAAATATGAGAGATATATCTGCCTTTAGTGTGATCATATCTGAAGAGAAATACCTGGCAAATCATTTCCCCAAAGCAGGAATGAATGTCTGCTTGAAGAACTATATGAATTAATGAAAATATGTAAATAACCCAACTATGCAATTTAATAAAAAGGAGTGAACAATAAATAATTCTTAACTACAAGAGCCTGGAATTAAAAAACCAACAAAAATAAATGTGATTGACCACAAACAAGCAACAATAAATTACTTTATTTGGATGAAATTAAGGCCTAAATGGTTTATCATATATAAATACATAAATACAATTAAAAGATTCAAATAAACCCTGCTTAATTGAAGGTCTATCCTACAAATCTTACACATACAAAAAAATACATTATAGTTCAAGAGGTCTGTGATATATATTATATCCTCGCTAAAAGTAAATCTAAGATAATACTCTCTGGCTAATTATCAAATAACTATCATAAATTACAATCCAGATATGCAAATAATTATAATTAAAGATAATTATTATTATGATTAGCTCAAAATACATTTCTAATGTATAATATCTAATGAAATGAATATTTTATAATAACTAAATATAATAAACTAACCAAGTTAAAATATAATAATAATTATATTCACGATAAATAATCAGAGTTCAAATTAAATACTCATCTTATCTATTATACTAATAATTTTAACTACAACTAGTTCATAAACTATAATTAAATGCTTTGATTAAAATACTAATATAATTATGAAACTCTTCACATGAGACATTCAATAAGGTATAATGGCTTAACATTGAAGATATACCCCCCCCCCCGCCCGAAAGATATATTCTCAAGGGCATAAGAATATTACCCCTACTTAAGTGATATAACAACACTACCTTGTAATACTCTCATTTCTTTAAGCACATGTAGAATAATCCTAACTTACAATTTATCAAATTTATTATGGAAAAACAAATTAATTACTATTCCTTTAGTAAAATAATATTAAAATCTAACATTAACTAATAATTCTTATTCATCATCATTTTATACAACTCTATAATTATTTAAAATCTCAGGTTCATTTCTGATAATTAATCATAAACAAAATAATACCTGTAGTTAAATATAATGAGGGATTTTACATATATTTAACTACCCTCACAAGAACAACAACAAACAACTAGAATATTTTAACGACTCTTAAAATCACACATCTATTTAACTATTAAATTCACTCCAATAAAACATAAGTAAGACGATAAATTCTTATAAACATTATATAGACTTTTATTTCTTTTATGTGGCATTCATAGAAAATATTATATTTTCAATATAATTGCAATATTATTAAATATTTCAATTGGCATTGGACAATTCTCATAATCACCAATAATTATGTCTTCTATAACAATTATAATAATATACTTTTATTAGTTAATCATGTGTAATAATAATAATATTCCAAATAATATTTACAAATCATGTGTAAACAAGTAATGCTTCAACCCATTAATCTTTATAGATCATGTGTGTGGATGTGAAAAATCAAACTCTTAAAACAATATTAATTTTAAAAAATTAACAATTTTAGTATAATTTAAAATCATTATTCTTGTAACACAACAAATTTATAGAACTTAAAAATATTTACAATCTAAAATAACATAAAAATTATTTAAAATTAAATATTTACATAATAAAATATAATAAATAAACGAACATAAGATAGTCTTTATTCTGACTATCTAATATGGAAAATAAAATCATATAATATATTATAAAAGTGATATACTATTTTATCAATAGGAAAACAACATTTTATTGTCACTTTTATGATAAGATAATGACGATAAATAATATTTATTGATTAAATTAAAATTAATACAATGTTTCATAGTATTTAAAAAAATATTTATAATTATGCTTTGCTATAGGTGGAAATTGAAACACACACACTTATCCAAACTTAGCATATAATGTAATATTTAAAATTATTAAGTACTTCTTTTACATTTCAGTAAACCATTTATCTTAACCTTATGATATGCTCTAGTATTTTAATGCAAGAATGTTTAAATAAAGAAAAATATGGTTATGGCCTTCCTTCATAAAATTAATTACTTATAAACTATATTAACAAATTATATTGCTTGACATATTTTACATTTTATTTATTTTCATACTTTACATCCATCATAGTATTCAAAAATCACACTTTCATCACTCTCTCTTACAATCCAACCAAAATATGCATTTATATTTGAGTTTAATGATCTCTAATATTTAAAAAACAATTACAAAAATATCAAATCATTCCTTTCCTATTTTTATTATAATAAAAGTATCAATACCATTTGTGATAGAATTTTTTTACCTCATCATGCCTTCACAAAATTTTCAACTTTCAACAGTTTAGTCATTATTCTAACCATCTTTAAAAAAACTATCATTTATGATGTAATACCAGTGGCAATTGATAGTGATTATAGTGAGGGATATGGATATAATAATAACTCAAATGAGTAAGAAAAAGCATCATTATGGGTACAATGCTTAAGTTTTCATTTTTATCAGGCACCTTAAATTCAGGTCATGGCTTTTATCTCAGCTCTTATTGCCCGTAAAAAGAATGCAACTATCCATGAAAAAACTACTTTACAGTCTTTTGTTACCTGTATGTTAAAATTGTCAAATTATGACAATATAACTCAAATATACTATCCTTTAAAAATATCCCTAACACCTAGGATTTTATTTATGATATAGGATGGTGGTCAAGAAAGTAATTACTTTCCTGACCACCATCCTATATTTTCCACATGCTTAATAATTCTGCTAACATTGCAAAGAAATACAAATCACACTACAAAATAATCTGCAAACTACTTTTCTAAAAAATAACAAAGAGCTAATATTCACTTCAAGACAGTTCAAAGCATTTCAGGCACAAATGATTTTGATAAAGTATTTATTAGTTTCATACATTTATTCATTTATTATAGCATTATATAATTTAGAGATCAGTACTTTCATATCGATATATCTCGATGCTTTTAAATTTTTTCTTTTAAAGTTTCTTTTCTTTTTTAGCCATACATTTATTTAAGATTTCCTGGAATTTAGAATGGCTAAGTAATGGGTCAAAAGACACAAAATTGCCTCAAGGTAGATATATCAAAGTTCTTTCGTTACTCTCATTAAAATACTATGTAAGATAAAACTAAAGGAAAATATACATTTGAAGTAAGTAATAATACAATTTTTTATATATATATTTGCGTATAACTGCATTCTCACAATTTATTAACATATATTTTTCTGAATGTATTCTAAAATAAACAATTATGACTATATACATCTTTCTCTTTTTATTATTATTTTTTTAAATAAAAATAAAACTTTCAAACTTTATCTCTCTTCGACATATATCTATATGATTCTTTATATACATACTTGCACATTGAGGCTAATATATTGGCCTTATGCTTATCTAGGCCATTGGGGATATTATATAACTCCCTTGTAACAGGCTACTGTTACAATATATATATAATAAAGAAATTTTATCCATGAAAACTGAGATAACCATTGCCTTTGATGTTGCCAGAAAACTCTCAATTACTATTAACTGACAATTTCTCTGAGACTAAATGAGTTTTCCCCATTACCTATAATAGCAATTTACATGAACAAAATCTTATTTCTATTCTTTATTAAAATAACAATCCATGGAAAATATTTAATTCAACACATATGTAGATACACATAATAACAGGTACTCTAAAAATACTTGTATTTTTTGATAATATAAATTCTAATAAATAAAATAACTATAACTTGCTTTTTAAAGTTATTTGGGAATATAGTACGATAAGATGAAGTGAAATAGTCTTTAACATCTTAGCTGTGAACAAGTACCAGATTATCCAACTTTAAGTAGTTAATAGTTTTAGTACTTTTTATTTAATTTTTTTAATCCTTTCAACTATGACTAATTGAATGCCTATTTGCTAATCAATATTTTTTGTTAGCTGGATTGGCAATGGATAAGCTACATGAATAAATAAATATATTTTGATTTTGCTAAAAATCCAAAAAATATTTCAAGTTTTATCTGGTCTAAATTTGAACACTAGATTCAATCCATGAAGACAGTTGTTATCTAATAAGCAGGAAGCAACTACAGATAAAAGAATTAATTTGTTACCAAAATATTTTGTTTATTTACTATTTTATAAAATAGTATAATACTTAAATATTTTTGAAAGAATCTCCCAAATTATTGACATCTTAGAATAAAATGTTACTCATAAAAAAAAAAAACTCTTTATAACTGATGTAATCTTAATATTATTATTATTAATAGTCTAAATCTATTAGGGAATGATAATAGAAAGCTAAGTATGATTTGGCATGATGTCTTTAAATTATTCTTTTATAAAATATTACATTTGATATTTTGCCCAGCGTGGTTTAGTGCAGAGATAGGGTATACAGACTCTGGAGCAGAAGTCTTCTAACCTATTTTCTGGCAACTCCCAAGCAATATTATTAGATATTCTTATTAGATAACTTTATGAAGATAATATTTATTTTAAAACATTAAGCTGCACTACTAATAATTAGAAATTTAAATAAATATCTAGCCATCCATGAAATGATAAGCAACAAGATGGAGATGGGGAGGTTACTCATTCATTTACAAATTACTGCCAGTGATTATCCATGCCGACCAATGTTTTTGAAGCTCATATTTCAGTCTGCGGTAGAAACAGAAGAGATGTCTGAATAAATTTCGTCAACAAAGTAACTCTACAATCATTAAGCAATTAAAATAATCACTAAACATCAAGTGACGATTTGATGAATAAACGTAATATTTACTATTTATTTGTCATATATGTGGTTTAATAAATAATGATAGAGCAGAATAAAGCAAAAAAACAAACAAACACACAATTGTTTATTTAAATTACCATTTGAGTGCTTGAATATTATACGAACCCCCAAGCAACAGACTGCAATAAATATTATAGTAATAATATTTAAAACTGATTAATTTTTTCATTCTCATCCCTGAATGTTTGTTTACAGAGTCCCGTAAAATTTAAGACTTTTATATTCATATCCGCGGATCTAGCTAAATTAAGAAAAAACAACGAAATGGATATTGAAATTTGTTGTCTATCTATCTATTCATGTATTAATTATGACGTGTATTTACAGGTTCAACATTCATTTTATTTTCGTAAACTTTTTCAGTAGTTAAAAAAAAAGCCTTTATTGAAAAAACAAAAACACTTTTAATTATTAAATGTGTTTGCATTATCTCGTAGAATTAATGTAACCTGTAGTAGGCGTTAGCAAGTATTTCCGCACATACATTTGTATTCGTGAAGACATTTATTACACAGTATTAAGAATTATAATTTGTTGTATGATCTATCAATCATTATATTTTAAAAATAAAAAAGACTGATGTAATTTAAAATCACGGACTGAAAATATGGAAATCATACATATTGTTGAAATATTAGACAAGGGAAAGAGTGCGTTTTCGTTTTGGAAAAACTGTTCAGAGAAGGTTTTAACCTAGTTTGATAAAACTTTATTTCTTGATGTTGAACAAAACTCTAATTAGCGTTGCTAATTTATTTATATTGCCTCTGGATAAGACTTACTTAACTTTTTTTCTTAGATCTATTTTTGATTTTCAATCATGATTTTTTAAGTGTTTTTTTCTCAGTAGCGCCATACATTGGCAAGCAAAAGAGTTGTTTAATTCAATAAAATTAAATACCGCCTCACTAGTAATTATAAATAAAATAGAAATTCATAAAACATTACAATACTAACCAAAAAACAAAATTTTATTAAAATTTTTTCCTCAGCCATGGTTTCATCTATTAACAAATAGACCTTTTCAAGTGAAATTCGTATATATATATATAGGTTGTATGTTTATCTGTATTTCACTTGAAAAGATCTATTTCATATTGATGAAACTTTGGTTTTGGATTTTAATAAAATTTTGTTTTTTGGCTAGTATTGTGATGTTATGTGAATTTCTATTTTAAATTTAATAAATAATGAAAAGTAAAAAAAAATTGAATGTTTTAACTGAAACACACAGGCTTATTATATACATGTGTCTATATATGTAGGGTATATGAGCACAGACTTTCACACGACCCACCACTCTCCACTCTATCTCATAACACTGACACTTGAACACAAATATGTCGAAAAGATAAATAATCACCAATATACGTATTTCATGCTCCACCAGCAATGTTTTACTAAATTTAAAGACATTTTTTTTTTAAAAGATTAATTTTACAACTAAATATAATTTGCAGTTGACTTGAATTCAGAAAGCCAATCCACCCTAATTATACAGGATTTCACACATTTATAAAATGTATACTTTTTAGCAATTTCTTTTCAATGCTTATGTAGCTTTGCATAATTATAAAATGATAGACTAAGAAATTAAAAATTTAAACAGTAGCAAATTTTCCCACAAAGTAGTGTGACCTAATGCAAGCTCTAGAAATTAATAGATGCTAAAAGATTGTGCATCATAATCCCTATCCAGCATATCTACTGATTACTAGAGCTTAAACTAGATGGTCCTACTGTGTGGTAAACTTTGCTATTGTGTTAACAGCTTGTGTAAGTATAACAGTGAAGCTAAAATTTTCTGAATTAAAACTTAATTTGTCATGTTTAATGCTGTAATGTCACTTGACATTTAGAACGATTAATCATTTTTATTTGATTAGAAATTATTGCTTTCATTTAATCTTAGGTATAGGTTTTAAATTTAGAAATGTTCAAATACATATAGATGCATGATAATCTTCATTGTAAATATTTTTAAAAACTTAATCATCTTTTCTACATATATAGAAAGAAAGAAAAGACCTTTAAAAAATGAGATTTTCATGCATCTATAAAATATTAAATATATATAATTTAATATAACTCAAAATATAAACTGTTAAAATAAATTGTTTTGTAATTGAATGATTGAATGGTTGGAGTTCCCAGGTGAAGAACTGACTCACCTTCCATGAATTTTGAGTTCAAGACTTTGCCATTTTTCCATCCATTGCACCAAACCATGCAAGGCAAATGTCACTAATAACAAGATATTTTGGATAATAATAGTAAAAATATTGCTTAATCAACTGACTGAAAAGTCGTAATATTTAATTATGAAAATAAATTGTAAGAGTTGGTGTATATAGAATGTATGCTCTAAACTTAAGTGATTCACTTGAGATTTTTAAACTCTTACTGGCAGGAGAGTGCACATAGATTTATACTTTAGACAAAGTGCATTATTGTATTGACTTCCATTTGAATAATTTCAAAGTTTTCAGCACTTTATAATAATAGGTTTATGAAAATAAAATAAAAACTGAACTCATATTTTCACATATATGAAAAAATTGAGATTTTTTTTGCTTTAATTGAAATCAAGACAAAATTTTTAGCTCTTAAATCCACTCCTATTACCAGTAAACCAAATAGCTTTAAGCTTATATTAGTAATCAAGGAAGGTAATAGAGTAATAGATTTGAGAGTTAAAGGCACTTGAATTAACACAATCAGATCCTTCCAGTACTAAAACATGACATGGTCACTATTCTTTTGCCTCTGTGTTATCACACAATCTCCTTAACAATGAAGAATTCAATTATTGAGATAAGTTTATATTCTTAAAAAAATCTTTATTATTATTATCATCATCATTATCATCACAATCATCATTATTACTGTTAATTTATTATGTTTCAAAAAATATGCAAAAAATTTATTTGATAATGTAGTTATATTTTTAAATTTATGATAAATATATATTTAAATTAATGATTTTAAAGCATATTTTTGTTTTAAAAGTAAATATATTATAATATTCTCAAGTGAAAATTAGAGCCAATCAGAATTTTTTGAAAAATAAATTCAAAAAATAAATATGAAAACTTATTTGAACAAAAAAATTCTATTAAGAAAGTAATGCTCTTTGATATTAATATTTTAAAGTTGGTATTGATAAAATAAAACAATTTTCTTATACAAAAAAAATATTAAAACAGGCAAAACTCTCCATATAGTAGTGCCACTCAATGCAAGCCAGAGTGGTAAATAAATGCCAGAAGGTTTGTGCATAAAATCCCTATCTAATCCCTACTCATCCAATACCCCAGATTAGTTTCTATCTTGTGGCTTTCATCAGTCAGAAACCTTGGATCTGAGAGCATTGCACCTAGATCTTAGTAGTCTGGGGATATCTAGGTGCAGTGCTCTCAGATCCAAGGCTCCTCACTGATGAAAGCCACAAGCTAGAAAATAGTCTGGGGATATTAGATGAATAGGCACTAGATAGGGATTTTATGCAAAAACCTTCTGGCATTCCATTGATTACTCTGGACTTGCACTGAGTGACACTACTGTATGGACAGGCATAAGAAATGATGATCATATGATGTTTAGTAGTTCAAAAAATATTCAGAGATAATGTTAAGGATTACTAATAATATTATTGGTATTTACATTCCTAGCCAAATGATTAGAGGGGTCTACAATTGCCATAAAGCTGAATCTCTAAAACATATAGAAACTGATCTGGTGTCAGATTTATATGACTGTGCAAGAAAATTAGCATGAAATTTAACATTTTAGGATTGTTCAACATTGAAATATTAGCCTGATCAATACAAAAGAAGGGTTAAATGCATCAGAATGTTAATTCCAGCTTTTAATCCTAGTCTTCACCGATGAAGGCAGAAGTCAAAAAACAGGCCTGGAAATAAGGATTATGTAGCATTATATCATTTGCGATTTATTGATTAATCAAGCTTATAGTAGAGAATCCTAGAGAAGTTTAGATAACAATATGTAGAAAAAAAAAAGATTAATTTTAATTTTAAGAGAGAGAGAGAGAAAAAGATTTATTATATATGTGTGTATATGCTAATTATTATATGACTTTTTTAAACAATTCATTATATATATTTAAATACCATTAATTTTTAAACTTTTCAAAGTTATTTTTTAGAACAATTTATGGACACTGCATTTGTGGGAAATGTTGACTTTACTAATACACAAACAATAATCAAATTTCCAAACATAATCATTCTAAATATATAAAGACATGATTGAATGAATTCATAGTATTATTTCTGGGAACTTCCATGTAATAAAAATATAATAATTTCAATACAATAACAAGTATTTTCCTCAGAGTTCTGAGGAAAGTAGTTATTATATTGAAATATCAGCTATTTAGCTATTATATTTTTATTACACAGAAGCTCCTGGAAATAATACTATGAATTCATCACTTATCCATGAGAATATTAGAATTAACATGATTGAATGTGTGTAGATATGTAGTGGTTTTAAAGTATATCTAAGATATTGAACACAGAGAGTGAGGGTGGAATTAATGATACCATGTGATTGTATTTAATAAGAATAAATAACTTTAATTAAGTTGGAGTTTATATATAGACTAAAAGTGTTATGATAATCTCTAACTCAATAAATAATTGGTATTTGTCTAAAGACATTGTAACAAATCGCTAGACTTTATTTTATATATTTTTGTAAAATATCTTTATAAAATTTATTTTAAGTATAACTATGAAATTAATCACAGCAAAATTATTTTAAATAAAATATTAATTGGTTTAAAATAGAGTCACTGTAAAATTCTAAAAATATGATATCAATGTCCTAAGATTCATCAGTACAATCATCAGCTTTTTGGGTATAATACAATCTATATTGCAAAGACACATTCTGTCTGACATATGATGTGATACAAATGAGTATCACTAGATTTTTAAAAAAATATTTAAATATAATTTTCAAGAGAAAGTCTGACTGCAATAAATTTATGCCTTTGAAATAGTAGATTTTATAACATCACATTTAGCAAGCTAATGGGTCTTATGGTCTTGCCATTATATTTTTAGAATTTTACAGAGCATCTTTAAATTAAACTTTTCCATGCATTTATATTATTTGATAGAAGTTCATATCTTACTTTTATACAATAAATTGAGCAATATAATATCTCTACTAATTTAGATGAGATAGTTATATCACTCAATAAAATATTAAATAATTAAGCTTATGCTACAAATTGAATTCTAAATTTTCTTTCTATCTTCAAAGCTACAACTATATCCAAACTGATTCATATTCTGTAGCTAATTACTATCCAAGATGAAAATTGGGGGAGGGGATTAATTATTGACTTTTAAAGTATTTCAGTTTTTGAATCTTAATTATTAAACCAAGTCTTCATATGGATTGCATTCATTCTGTATATTACCTACATTACACATTGACGCCTGTTCATCAAGCTATCTATAAACATTTTTAGAAATAATTATTATAAAAGTGGAAACAAAAGTGGAGATAGTACTCATCCTTTTTAACATCATCTTTCATTTCAAATTTCTGATTTTTCTATCAGCAGAAAAAACACATCCTCCATTACATATAATATTTATAATACGACCACTATTATAGATAACCAGCTAGTTGTAAATATTTACACAAATCTTTTCATGTAGCTAAACCAAATCTCTTGATTAAATTAATAAAAGCAATATATAAATTAAATCTTTGCTCATGACACTATTTTACATTTGCCTAAAACCATTCATCTTCGATAGGAAGCATTCTATTCAATAAAGGTATTTTTGCTGTAATGGATAACAATGATATTCTACAATAATTACAGTGGACTTTTGTATCACCATTATTTCTTAATAAACTGGAATAATATAAGCATGCGTCACACTCAATAAGTTCAACTACTTATAAAAACTTTCCTAGTTTTGAAGTTAATACATCACCATTATAAATTAAAAGTTCTTACTGATTTTATCAGAACCCATGGCCTTTTAAATGGTTTTAATTTTAATAAACTATTTTTGTCAAAATAGATATAATAACCAAAAGCTATATTCTAAATTTTTGTACCATTATTTAAAAGATGATTAAAATACTTCTCTTAGCAATTTAAAATAACTTCATTACCATGTTATTCAAGTCCATATAAATACATTTAGCTGACTACTGTTTACTAATTCACCAATCATTCTTACCTTTAATATCAATCATTGAATTGTGGCTTAAATCTCTTATTTTGTTTATGAAGTACCACATTCAATTTACTATTGTGACACATTGAAAATGCTATAAGCTTTCTTTTAATGAAGTCACTGACAATAGGATCATTGCCAGAAGACCAGTCAGAATCTTCTTTTTGAAAAGAACCCCAAAACAGGTTCAGTTATATCCAACACATAATTTGAAAAAATAGATGGCTCAGTAAGCTGTATTATTTATTAGTGAGTCATAAAATTGTTTTAAAGTAAGTGTTGCATAAATATGGCAGTTTTGGTATTTAATATCTGATAAAAATTAATATGAATTGTAATTGTTTCTAAAACAAATATCTGATTTCCTAGTATTATATTAAGAACAATTGACATAATGTCCATAATAGAATGACACTTTTATCTCCAATAGTGAAGTTTATATTACATTGTAAGTATATACAGTGTGCTTTACTTTATAATCAGTGTATGGCCACTCATAAAGTCAATCTAGATTAATTTATAATCTATTATTTTTGCTAGGAATAGCTACATATTCATTTATTGATCACTAAAAAATAACTAATTGAATTGCCTGTGAGATTTTAACAAGAAAGAAAAATCCTAAGTCTGTTTATGACTTTAAAAGTTGGAAGACTCACACTTAATCCCATTCAAACTGCAAGCTATATTATGGCAGATAGATGCATCAACTATTCTACAATAAAAGTATTTTCAAAATAAGACCTACATCATAATGCAATTACAATTTAATCTTGAATAATATTAAACTATAATTTGTATAAAATTCTTATGTAATATTAATTTCTTTTACAATTTAATTCCTAATTACATATAATTAATAAAATGCCATTGTTTTGAATGAAATGTATTAAAAGTTTTTTTTCTATTGAATTTTTTTATATAAGCAAAGTTAATTTATCTTGTTATGCAAAAATTTTTAATATCAGCAAGTTATTTTGATTCACAGAAAAAGTAATCCAACAAACATGCATTAGAGTTTTTGATGGTATAGAATTTGTTACACTGTGATTTTTAGTGGTATGGTTGTACTTCAGCTTTAAAGCACTCTCTTATGACTATTTTTAGTGCTATTTTTCTGATTTTACATTTATTTGACAATAAACCTGGAACTAAAATAAATATTGATTTATTAGTTCAAAAAAATCCTGAAGATGCCAGTAGTCCTTAGAGGATTATTACAAATTAGTCAACAAAAGTCTAAAATAGGGCTCAGAAAACTGTGATTTATAAGTCAAATATGTGGTTCTTTGATCATAATCTTGTGGCTCTTTTTATCATGATCAACATAAACACATTTTTATTTCCTTTTGTAATTTGCAAATAAATATTTTGATGACTCTAGGAAAGGAAAAATGCCCATTACATTTTTCTTGAATTTAGCTTTATTATAGAATAGTAATTATTGTATATGATGAATATTTAAATATTAGAAATGTGTGAATAAAGCAAACTACATAAGTTTTTTTCTTTCTTTTTTAAGAGAATTTTTATTTTCATTAGGATGTATGAAGATTCTATTGTATTCAATTACTAAAATAAATATTCAAATATATCCACAGGCATTCAGAAATTCATATTTTTCATGAATATATTTTTACCTCTTTTCTTGCAGCTTTTTAATAAGGAGTTATACCTCTTTCCTTGTGGTTCTTTAATTGTTGGAAGCAGGGGGGGGGATATAATTAAAATGGCTCTTTGTGTTAAAAAATTTGTGAATCCCTGATTTAGAATATTGCTGATTGTAGATTCTTTGATCTTGGATATATAAACAAATTTGTAAACTCCTCTTTGATTATTGTTATTGAAGAGTAAAAAAATGTATTTTTTTCATAGTTTATTTAAATATTTATGCCTATTTTATATGTGTATAGTAATCATTAAAAAATATTTTAATATGTACACATTTTTTTAAAATTGTTTTATTTTAAAAAATACAATTTAAGAAATTTGAAGTAGCAATAAAAAAGGAAACCACAATCATTACGCTTTGTCAAACAATGTAGGATAGAACTTTTATGTTAATTTAATAATTATAAATGTAATTTAAAATTTTAAAACATAATTTCATAGCTTTATGTTGACATAATGATAATTTGTTTATATTTAAAAAAAATGAAATTCAGTCACTAAAGATTTTGTTAATTTATTTATTTTATTGGCTTTGCTGTAATTATCCAATAAAAAAAAACCCTTATTGTTCTCATTACATATTTTAATTTATTTCAATTTATTATTTGTTTCTATATTTGGAAAGTTTAAATATCATTTTTTAGTATGTTTTCTATTTGTAAACTTATATTTTTAATAAGTCAAGTATAATTTATTTCTTCTTATTATATTATTCATAATATAGAATGATGAGCTATTAACTCAAACTGCCACTAGGGGATAATGGAAAGCTTTGAAATGCAGAACCATTTTTTGAAAAAAGTATTTAAAATCTAAAGGTGGAACATAAACATTAATATGAGACATATATACCATTGTATAAAATAATTTTTAAGATCATAATTAGATCTTACAATGAATCTTAACATTATGCTTTTTTTTTTTCAGTGAATGATTTATTTTTCAAAAATCTATATTACTTTTTTCATTACCATTATTATTACTATCACATCTACTAATATAAGTAAAAAATTTTGGCTAGTATTTTAGTCATGTGACACAATTGTTTTTAGACCAACTTTTCTAGATCCTTTTACATTCATGTTGAGCAAAAACATACAATCTTTTTTAGAATAAAATTCTTCTTCATAATTGAGTTTCAATATGACTCATTCTTGATTATATTATCTAGCCAAATATTATTAAAAATAATGACTTCCAGGATTGCCAGCTTAAAAAGATATTCTATCTATGGATATGAGACATAAAACCTCACTGCTTTACGAGTTACCATAGAAAGACACGGAAATGCAATTATTTGTTTGGCTATTTAGAACAGGCTTCAGCAACTTTCTTTTAGCTAATGGACTTCATGAAATATTCTTCATCAGGTCATCAAAATTTTAAAATGTATGAAATATACTTTAAAAAATTCTCCCTTTTATTTTACCATCATCATCATCATTTTGAAACATTATCAGTCCATTGCAGGATAAATTTCAAGTTTAATCCATTTCTCTGATCTCTAGCCTATCTTCTCCATATCACACCAACATACTTCCTTATTTCATCCATCCATCTCACACGTGGTCTCTTGCTAGGTTTTTGCAATCTCTTGCAATCCAGTTTAAGATTTCAACTGTCTATATATTCCCATCTTTTCTAGTAATATGTCCATACTGCTTTATATATATATATTATTTTTAAGTTTATTAAACTATATTCTCATGCATTAACAAACACTGCATGTAGATCAAAAATTATATTTGGCAATACATATACACAGATTTACAAATTACACTTGTCATAAGTAACTAGATCAAAATAAATTGGCTTCAATTTATAGCTGTATAGGTTAAAAAAAAAAAAAAGGAAATATAAACAATACATTTTTAATAATAGATCACTATGGGCAAAAATCTCTTCAACAGTCTTTCATAGAGAAACAGTGAAGAAGGTAAACCTCGCCAGGCTTGGCAATATCTTCTTTGTTTTAACTTCTCACTAAGGGATTAATAATTAACCCTTTAACATTAAATAAACTAGAATATTCATTTTGAAAATAATTTCTGGGTCACAAACATAGCAATTAAATGTGCCACCTCTGCACTTATGAGACTTTTACAGTCTAGAAAGTGCTTAAAATTATTTTAACAGTAAGTGTGCCACAGAAACTTATAAAGAGCCACATGTAATCTATATGCCAGAGGTTGCTCATGTCTGATTTAGGCAATAGTGTATCTTAATTATTGTTTGCCACTCTTAGACATATTTGAAGGGGAGGAGTTTACTTCAAACTGAAAATTCTCTGCTCAAGATGGTTTAAGCATTGAAATAAAGTATTCAAACTTACATCTACATAAAATTCATATAGTTATATCAATGATAAATTGGTTATCCTTATAAGATTGTGGGACCAGACATCTGATTAGTAGAATATTTCACAAACTGACTTTTAGTAAGTCCGATTGATGAAAGATTCTAATAGTATGTGCGTAAGAAATATTTTTTTAGAAATATTTTATATTCTCACTCTGCACATTTAATTTAATTTTATGGTTGTTAAAATTATTCAATACACTATATATACACAAAACAATTATTTGACAAATAATAATATATATATATGTCCATAGATAGTACTGGTTTATGAAATCATTACATATAAAAATAAAAGAACCTCTTTGTTTACTTATAGATTTCCCGTCGACTGTTCACTTAGGAATGCAAACTCTCAGTAACCTCGTTATTATTATTTCTAATTATTTTATTGTTGGAGTAGAGTAAAAAAATGTAGAAAGACAGTTAATATTTAAGCACTTTTTTTCTTTAATATTTTTTTCCTTTTCTATCATTTTTTGTTGTTGTTGTTCAAAAGAAATTGAGATGATCTTATTTAATGGTTCTTTTGCTTCATTCTATTGAATCATCAATGGCAAACAATAACGTAATTTGCAAAGTTTCTGCATTAACTGTTATTTAAAAGATAAATAAATAGATTGCAAAATGATCTCAGAGGAAGCAGACTGGAGATGAATTTCTTAATAAAAAAAAAAACAAAAACTATAAATTCAACCCCCACCCCAAGGCAAATTAATGTAAATTTAATAATAGATGTAAAAATTGGTAGAGTTTTGAACTAAGTTTGGAATTTCTTTAATTGATACTATATTTTTCCCTTTGGTATTTGATTACTTAGGGCCAGATTGGTAGAAATAAAGCAATTTGAAGGCATTTACAAATTAACTGCCTGTTGTAACTAATTAGATTATCGGGAAAGTAAATATTGTGACCTTCAGCTTTTGTCTTAAAGCTGAATGTCAAGTTTTATAGTAACATAGTATTAAAAAAAATTTTTTTTCCCAATAGTTTAATTTGTCTGATAAGCAAACTTTGTCACTACTTAATAATTAAATGTCTACACGTCTGATTAGCCAATTTAGAAGAACTTCTATAATTTTTATGATTTAAAAAGTAACCTTAAGAGCCAGTTTATAATGTTTGAAACTCTTTAGTAGCTCTATTATAATTTTTAAATGCTTAATCCTAAAGAATTACTAATATATTAATGAGTTTAATTGTAAAATATTGGAATGAAAACTACCTTGATTTAGTTATAAGAGTTTATTCAAATTTAATATTAGAGTAAAACTTTATAAAGACAAATTTAAATTCTTAAGATTAAGTTATTAATGCTTAAATTAACTGTAAAAAATAACATTTCATTTTAATTGTAGTAAAAATATTTTAATTGAATAATCCCAAATTTAATCCAGTAAAGAAGAAATAATTTAAAAGCTAAATATTAAAAGAATAGAATATGAGTGTGGATGCATGCATGGTAAAACTTTAATTTTTTAATATTTTCTTGTAAAATTTAATGTTAGCATTATTCTTAAACATTTTTATTTTAAACTCTTCGCTTACAAGCAGCCATATTGAATATTTAAAAAATTATGCTAAGCCACAAATTTTATCATAACTTTTAAGTTTTATTAATAAAAATGACATAATATATATTGTTTGAAAGATCAAACACCAAAGAATGTAATTAAGCTGGAAAAAATATAGTCATTGATATTCAAAGTAATAAAACAAAAATAAAAGTTAATATTTCTAATAATTATTTTCATATTATTTCATAAATTCTAGATTATCATGCTTACAACTTAAAATTATATTTTTGTTAGTAGGTTAGTTGAATTCATCATAAAATTTTTTAAAAATTGATGTATAATAACACTTACCTAAGATAATTCATCATTTGAAAACTTGATAGAATAAAGACATTAGTACCTTTCATTTTTCCTAGTAGCCATTCTAAATGTATTTCCATACAGGGGTTTGCAATGAATATGTCATCCCTAATAACATCCCTTATAACAAGTAGTTAATATTGATCAATAATTAATATAATTTGAATATTATAATAAAGAACTTCAATACAGTTTGTAATTTATTAAAAAGTATTACTAAAAGTCACTATATACAAAATAAAAAATAAATAAATAAAATACTAAATTCATTATAGAGTTAAGCTTGAGGTACATAAGTTAGTAGTTTAGAGTCAGTGTGATGTAGTATTATTTATCCTATCTTTATAGGTTTTGAGGGTTCATATTGCTTCATGCTATTATGACCATAGATTTAGTAATAGCTTCATCATCTGTCACCTCTCTTTGCATTTGATATGCAGCTTTGAAATTTACATCGCAGTAATGTATAATCAACCTAAGTTTATATACTGTCAAAATCTTTACTTTTAGCATTTGTGTATTTTTATTATTATTAAAATGCAGACAAGATTTTATAGAAAAATCTAAATCTGGTCATAATATTTGCAAAATATGTTTATCTTTGTCCTATATCACCTAATTCAAATACTGGATCCAAGCCCACATCATATCAAAAAATGCAGATAATTCGCAATATAAATATACATAATCATGAGCTATTTTTTTATGTTAGTTTCAATAATATTTTTTTCGTATATTTTTTATCAAATATAAATATATAAAAATAAAATAATTAAAAAATATGTAAAAATTAAATAATTTAAAAATATAGAAAAATAAATACTTACCATTAGGTCACCTATAACGTCTTCAAAATACATAAGTAAAAAGTTTTCTTTTTCAGATATATTTTTCTCGTTGAATGCTTTTCCAGAAACTATCAAAAAAATGAGAGAAAGAAAAAAATTCATTTTACTTGAACACAAAAATTATCATAAAATTTATATTTTTTATCGTAAAAAAATAAGACTTACCTTTCCTGAAACTAGAAAAAAAGACGGAAATGAAGGTGCAAAAAGCACATGTGTAGCCTATGTAGATTTCCATTAATCTTAACCTGAACCTGGATGTTTATAATTTGTAATTCATTGCCTGCATAATGTGGGTGTAAACACAAACTTCAATTTAAAATATCTGGGATCTTCAATGAATTGAAAAAGTGTTCAAAGAAAAATATTATAAGGTAATGTTTTGTTTAAATAATGTAATTTTTATTATGTAATATTGTTCATTTTATTATAATACATTTCTATTTTTACTACATAATTTTTTTTTTTAAAAAATCATTTAAAAAAAAAGATGCAATCATGAATTAATTGGTTATTTTAATTTTCAGTTTAGACTATCATCTTGAGAAGATTCTAGAATTATATTAATTGCTGTTTTCGCCAATAAATTTTAGAAAAATCTTAACCTTTTCCTTAATTAGGTTAGTTCTAGCCATCAAAATTGGTCACATGATTTGTATTATAAATACAGCAGATACTTGCTTACTCATGTTTTCTTGAAGACCCTTGCTTAAGAATTAAATAACTATTTTTGTTTAAGTTGTAACTATTTTTAATTAATTTTATTTTGTTTACAGTTTTAAAAAGAATGAATTTCTAAATTAACCTCATCCAAGCTCAATCTTTAACTTTTAAACTTCCAAGTGCTCGAAATTACATTATAGGAAATGCATTATGGGAAAGTCAACAGAATATTCAACAGAAACTAAATTGTTTCCACTAGAATTAAATATTTTGATGGATTTTGAGAAAAAGCATTATTATCATTCCTGTTATGTAAGAACTTCTATTTTTCATACTAAATGATATTATAGAATTACATTTTAAGATATTCTAAAAGCATTGAGAATGTTAAAGACTTTATACTATTATAACTATTGTTTAAGCAACTTTTATTTGAAGAATATTTTGTAAATTTTTCATGTATTAAAAAGAAAAGGTTTTCTTTGGAATTAATTCATTTTAAATCAAAGACTTTTCATCCAAATGCCAGAACCTGTTTCATAATTATAAAATACTTTATAAATGTCTTACCTGAATTCATACATATATCAATAAGGCATAATTAATTTATTTTAAGCTTTTAAAATGCAGTAGTTTTTTTGAAAACTTATATTATTTGAACACTTGTACATAATTTTTTTTAAAAAATGGATTATGAATGAATGACTTTAAATTTATATAACATATATATTTTTTATTTTTATGAAACATTTATTTGAAGGATAACATTCATTTATTTGAAAGACAAATTATGTAAATTTATTATAATTAGTGACATGAAATTGCATTACTCACTAAATATCTTTATTATGTCTAGTTCAAGCTAAAACAAGCAAATATATTTTCCTACTGCACTGAAGTTAAACTTATTGACTTATACTTTTAAATGTTCTGGAGATACCAATGGAAATTTATTTCTTTGCATTTATTATTTCCAAAATTATAGCTTTTACAAACAGCTGGGATAAATTATAATATAATTAAAATGTGAATGCACAGGGATTATAAGAATAAAAGTGTATTTATGAACTTGTTATTTTCTCATATTCCAAAACATCTGCTCTCTTTTTTTATTATTATTAGAATTCTACTCCATTCTAAAATTGTCTTTTAAAAAAAATTGCTCCTTAATGCTGACGAAATATGTGATTTCAAAAAAAAAAAAAAGTGAAGTTAGTGTATATTATACTGAAATATTAAATATGCATTATTATTTATGCTTTATTCCTGAAGTATAATTTATCAATGTGAATGACAATACATTATTGTGCTAGCATCTTTAAATATTTTTGCTTAATCTTGCTGTGTAAAAGTTAAATATGCTATTTGCTCAATCTTCTATAAAAATTAAATATGTTATATTGTAATAAGCTGGAAATTTTGCAAGATACTTCAGAACTTTACTTTCAGTGACTGTATCCTGTCAACTGGTAGGAGCCAAGATGAAATGACTTTTTATTTTATTTCAGTAAAAGGATATTAAATATTCATGATATTGTAAAATGCTATTATTATTATTATGATTATTATTATATGCACTCAAAAGTTCTCCAAATATTGTTATATTGATAATACTATATTTTAAATGTGTTATATTTGTTCCTATCATTGAGTTATTTATTTTGAATGTACTGTATATGCAAATGCTGATAGAGATAGCTGATGTATATTTTTATGCTATAATTTTTATTGTTATATTTAGCACTAATTATCAATTTTACATATCAGTTAGTTATTGTGCTATTTTTAAGAGATTGTGGCATTTGAGTGTATTTTATCTAGCCACCATATTTTAAAGAGATTTAACTTAGGCTCTCTCTAATATTGTTATTCTTCTTGTGAATTATATAGTTTGGTAACCTTATATTTAGGCATTAATGCTTTACTTAAGGCAAATCCTATTATTATTTTTTTCTTGATGATTTATTCTCATAACTTATATGACATAATAAAGTCTTAGTTTATTCATTGCTCTCAGATGTAGATGCCTTTCCTTTACCATATCATCTCAAATGTGGTTTTAACATATTACCATGTTTTTATTCTGGCAATTGATATATTTTTGTAGTTATTGAGAAATGCTGCAATTAACTTCAGTTGCACTCTTAATATATCTGAGTGTAGGTTGTTTGTTATGATGTGTAAGTCTTGTAGCAGTGTTTTACTAGCATCTTAAAATGTAAATTTGATAAATATTTAATATTAAAATTTTAAAATTGTATATGTGACTTTAGTAAAAAATATACATCTTCGGCCTTCATCTCATTACATAGAATGGTAAGTTATATTTTATAAGGCTATTAAATACATTCATTGGGGACATTATAATAGAATGATTATTTTGTAAAAATGAGAGAACTTATTCAAATATCATATTTGTCTGAAGGTTTGTAATGATGGTATATTATAAGATGTGATATGTTGGACTATTTCCATCATTTATGAGTGAATGTTGAATGTACAGAAAATTTTAAATTTTATTTAAACTTTCCAAATACAAACAACTTGTTAGTAATAACCCACAAATAGACAATACGGGTTAATAATTACATGTTTCGAGTAATATTATTCTCCACTCTTCTTCAGGTATTGCTGCCTATATGCACAGTGACAATATTTGCTTAGAAGTTGAACGTACACCTTTAGATTCTTGGATATCGAATTTTAAGGCAAACACTCTACCAACTGAGCTATTCTGTCAAAGGCAACATAAAGTAGAAATTTGAAGGAGCACAAACTAATGGTTAAAAAAGAAAAAACAGATGTGTCTACCATAGCAAATCATGTATGTACTAATGACCATATGCTTAAATGGCAAAATACAAAGATATTGGATAAAGAGGAAAAAATGCATAGAAGAAAATTCAAAGAAGCTGCTCCTATGACAATGGTAAATAATCCTATAAGTCAACCCAGTGTGGCAAAATGTATGGAAGCCTGTAATTAATCTTGCTCTTGGGAAAAATTAAAATAATAATAATAATAATTAGATTTGTTACAAAAAAAAAAAAAATTGAAAGACTCAAGAGAATTTAAACCAACCCGCATATATAAATATATCAAATTTCTACTATATATTGCCTTTGACAGAATAGCTCAGTTGGTAGAAGGGTTGCCTTAAAATTCGATATTCAAGAATCTAAAGTTGCGAGTTCAACTTCGTTGTGTAATTACTAACCTGTATTGTCTATTTGTTTGTTATTACTAACAAGTTGTTTGTATTTGGAAAGTTTAAAATTTTCTGTATATTCAACATTCACTCATAAATGATTGAAATAGTCCAACATATCACATCTTATTCAAGTATCAATTTGTAGAAGGTATTATTAACTATCCCATATTATTTATTTTTTTATTTATTCATTTTAATCTGTAAATTTTAATTCTCCTTCACATCAAATTTCGCTTAGTGTATTTGAATAATTCAACTTGATAATATTGTAAAATAGTAAGACTGCTATTTGGTAAATGTTTTAATGTCAAAATAAATGTTATTTTTATTGTTAATTTATTTTCCTGATTGTTTTTCATCATCTATATCCCTTCAGAAATATAAATATTATAAAGTTTATCACACAAGTATTTTAAATTTTGTGCATTGTGAGTACATGAATAGATTAAGAATTTGAAGTGAGAGTCACTTTATTAAATTTGCATCTCTGATGTTAAGAACACATCCAAGAAAGAGATTATTTTATTTATTTATTATTAGAAAATTCCTTTAGTCAATTTCATTTATTTAAAGGTTCACTGTGCTTGTTTTGAAATCACTTTATTCTATTTAGAAGATTATTTTGTTTGTTCATCATAAATTCACATGATAGAATTGCCTGGTTTTACTTTAGAAAACATTTTAAAAGAAATTATTAGTGTGATATTTTGAGTAATCATAAAATCTCTTATCTACTCATTATATTTGAATACTATCCTAGTGTATTATCTTTATTCTAAACTTAAAAATTATTATTGTAATTTTAGGGAGACATTATCTTAAGGGTCAGAGTATGTCTCACTGCTTTGTTTTACTAGGATCTCATTCTTTATTTTATAGTTTTTTAAATCAGAAGAGAATAAAATTTATAATTATTAAATTATTAGTCATATGAAACTTAAAACACTTAAGAACAAAATTATTTTAAAGTAGAAGTTAATGTGGCAAAGACATGAGAAAACGTGCTTCTATTTGATAAAAAAAAAATATAAATCTGATCATAACAATAAGATACTCATTATGGTTGTAAAGAGGTGTTGTGGTTGGAAGATGTGTTGTGAATAGATAATTTTAAAGTAAACTAACCCTTTAATGGTATATGTTTTAAATATTAAGAGCCATTATATTTTAAAGACAGAGTATGAGGAGTTTCCTCTTCTTAATTTGTTAATATATTGCCTTTATTTTAATAATGTTTATCTATTATTGTTTACTCTTATTGCTCTTATTATTATGGCATATGACATTTGAAACCCTTTGAGCTTAGTCTGTTGTCTGCTTATTGTATTTTTGAAAGAATTTTGTGAGAGATTGTATAATCATTCTCATATTTTAGGTTACACTACATATATATAATTCAATTCTTCCTAATACTAAAGTAGTAATTAAATAAAGAAGGGAAATTCAACATTAACAATTAAAGATATTAGTAATTTCAGAATTGTAGACAATTGTCTATTTAATAGTAGTTTACTGGTCGAAATTGTATGTTAACTCAACACAATTCTCAGCCTGGGTAAAAGTACCTCGAATCCAACCGTATGCGAGATCAAAGATAAAAATACTTATGGATTCTGCCCTGTTTACCCACTCTCTAAATCTGCAAACTAATTAACATTTTTGAGGTAAGCAATTAATCTTTTCCACACTCCGGCCCACTAGCATCAATGGTGGAGCATGGGCCTCAACTAATTCGTATATCTAACTCTAATTATTAACTTTAATTAGACTATCTATTTATTTAAATATAAAATCGTGTGTGTGTGATCTTGAGTCATCAGATAGCAGCACAATAATTAATTAGAAATAATTTTAGAATGAAAGACTAGAGACGAACCACAGGTAGCTTAAATTCACAGATATATATTTAATAAAACATTTTGTTAATTTATCTAAATATCTCTAATTTGATTTCATAACTTATTTAACACAAATTTCTATTCTGTCATTTATTATGCCTCTGGCAAGAGAGTGGTATAGTTTATATGCCAATATAACAAATGTCATGATTAGCGATTTATGGAAAACACCCGCCCAAGTCTGAGATATCGGAATGGATATTTTAAAGAGCTATTTTAAACATAATTTTCTTATGATTAAATTTATTTTAAGAGAGAAATGATTAACTCAAACTATAGGAACTGGTGTCGGAGTGACACATTTAAAATATAAATGGATCGCAATATTCGCACATAAATATTTCAAGATTTAAAATACATAAATTAATTAGTTCGTGGTCAATCCGCCATAATGTGCTCAGACAAAGGAAAATGAACAAATCCCAGCATTCGATATTACATTGCCAGCATAAACTCAATTCACCTGTCCCCATTCCCATGACACCAAGAAATAAAGAGAGAATAGTCTGCACCATTGGCAAACCTAAAATATTTCAGGTGAAAGAATGAGAATCGCCAAGGCTAGCTGAGCTTAGCTTTCCCCAGTTCTTCCAATTTTTGGCTTTCATATCCTGATAAATCATGGCCAGTGAAATTATCACGTGGTCTAGTTTTGATCTAGCAATGACAAAGAACAAAAGACAAGTAATCAAGCCAAATGTCGACGAGGCAAAATAAGAGTACTGGAAAATATATTTTAGCATTTAAGTATAGAATTGTGTTGAGCTAAATATTACACAAATGTTATACGGATTGACCAAAATCAGACAAACAAGAATAAAATAAGCATTAATTATTATTATGAATATTTGTAATGAGCGACATGTCTCTCCCTTCAACACAAAATCCCACTAACATTTCAAATGACATTCTATTTCCCTCCTATTACTTAACATGAATATAACTTTTATAAACCCCCTCCCTTTCACTCTTTAAAAATGAAAGAATTTAATTAAATAAACTCTCATACTTGAAACTAACATCTCCCCACAACTAAACTGTGTACATATAAACATAAAAAGACACATAATAATATAAAATGGTTTCATCTTGACAAAACAAAGGTTGCTCCAAAATCTTCAGAGCTAGGGAATTATTTATTTTTATTTACCGACAAACATTGGTCGGGAAATAGGCAGCAAAATATTTATTTAAGTAAAGCTTTTGTGGAGATGGAACAAAAATTGGCATATATTAATTTCATTTTAAGTGATTTATAACATTTTCTAAACCACAATTAGAAGGAAGTTTAGCATTAAGAGGCATAATTTAAACAGATAGGAAGAGAGCAAAGACATTAGATTTTAAGTAATAGCAAGTATATTATTACAGAATATTAAGTTACATTTAATTTATGGTATGGGGATTACATTTTTAGAAGACATTACAATTAGTAGGATTTACATTATTGGGTCACTGGAGTTTTAGAAGAATAAATTAGGCAGTTAGAAATAACAAATTGGAAACGTATTACCTAATTTATTATGAGTCCGAGTGGAAGTTAGAATCCCACGATGAAAACTGAATTTCCGCACAGGGATAGCTGGCTATGAATTGAATAAAAGAGTTCAACAGTTCATTTCTATGAGGTTTCTCAGGCTTATGGTATTTTGATGATCATATTTAGGACACGGGAGATGGGCAGGTTGACACTGTTTACTCTGTTACCATACTTCGGAACATTTTTACTATTATTTTAAAAATTTGACTGACGTGGATTTGCCAGACAATTGCTGACAAAAATTGGGACTGGCTCCTCTATTGTTCTCTTTGGCTATTTATACCTTTTCCAACTATTTTTGGGAAATTCCTTTTCATACGCTCCAAGTTAACTGGCTATATTGGAATTCCGATGATTGCAATTATCAACCTAAAGTATATTTGTATTGTATTCTTGAGATCAACTCTCCCAATAAACCCAATGATTTGTTTCAAATCTATTTTTAATTAAACGTCGATTTGAGGAATTTATATTTCAAATTCTTTTCTATTTTAATTTTACTTTAATTAGAAAATCCATTAGCATTTTGTTAATGGATTTTCTTTTGTTTGAACGCTACGAAATGTTAGTAAGGTTTATTGTGAAAGCAAATCTCCAGAATAAAATACTTAAAAAAATATATTAAAAATTTATATATTGATTTTTATAAAAGTTTCCATCTGTAATTCTATATAGATATGTATTTGCGTATATATATATCTGGGCCCCTCTAATATTTATAGTAAAACATTTTAATAGAAAATTAATACTGTAGTAACTTATTTACTGGCCTAAAATTTAAATGTAGATAAAATGGCAGGCAGAAAGTTTTACAAACATTGTAACACATGTGGATCAGTTTTGATCCTTGTCTAGTAATCTAGAAAGATGTGAAGCATGGATCTGGCCTACAGATCCTATTGCTTCAGTAGAAATATAGAAAATATGTATCAATCTAGTGATTGAAAAGAATCCAACTGCTTATTTCTCTTTTATCAGATGGAAGAATTTTTCTAGGACTAAAGTTATTCATGATTTGCTTTTGTTGTTGAAAGATTCTATGTAATTTGTTATAATGATAAATTTTATAAAATTAGAGATTATTTCTTTTAAAGTTGTTTTGTGTCTAATTAGTTTTTTTTTTTAGAAATTATTTTTAAATTTATTTGTCAGTTATGTTGATAACTATTTGTAATGGTTAAGGGTAGCATGGATTTTTTAATGATTTAAATAACTTTTGATTATTCTTTTAAATTACCGAAGTGGTATGAACATTTCATCACTCGTTTTAATGCACACTCTATTTTTTCCTAATACACATCAAATATGCAGAATTAGACTTGTCAAAACAAATTTTAATACTAATTTTGTAACAGAAAAAGTATGTTTTCTACATGAAGTTAAAAGATGCTTTACATGAAAACACATTACTGTTACAAAACTGGTCCATTAATGATTTTAACCCGCACCCACCAATTATGTCAATTACAAAAGTATAAACTTAATATATTTAATAGAATGCAACAAATCTACATATTAGAATAACAAACTATAAATATGACATTTTGCATAAAAATGAAGATAGATCAGTATTTAAACACTAATTTTCCAGATGATTTAAGAATGATCACAATAGAGTACTTTTTCCCCACAAGAAATAGGAAACAAAAAGAACGTTTTTTTAATATTTATTTATACATTTAAGATCTTACATAATATGGAATGAATATGACATAGGCACTATTACATTCTTGAATTACAAAGTTTCCAAATATACTACTTTGTAATTATTTTTCATTCGTTGTTACTTATTTACTATGTTAATTAATAACATATTTTTCTAACAATTGAAACAATTTTTGATACATTTATGATTTTTGAATAAATATATATTATTTGCATAGACACATAAATTTTAATTAATGTATTGATTATTATTATTATTATTTTAATGAATTAATTATTTACTTTATTTAAAAGTTTTTATAAAATTTTGATAAAAAATAGTCAAGACTTTTTTGAAAAAAAAAAGTAAGATATATTCATTTTCAGTTTGTAGAATTGAGAATGAATTAACTATTTATTTGAAAATTTTATAAAGTTTTGATAAGAAAATAATTGTTTTCTTTTTTTTAAAGAAGAAAATAATAAACTCTCTTTATCTATATATATATCATTAAAAGCCAGTCAACACTTAGACAATCCCAATATCATTAACAATCAACTTCAAACTGTTGTCAAGACAATCTCCTTTTAACAATAAAAAAATAAAGGTGGAATATATATAAAGATTATTAACATATAAACATTTTTTGTTTTATCAAATATGGAAATAATTTAATTTTTGGATAACATCATATTAGCAGTATTTTCTGATGAAAATCATTCCTCTAGTTGAAATATAAAAACAGCATCCAGGCAAATAATTATATATATTTTATTTATTGGATATGTTAGTTATAAGAAATAGGAAAATTGATATAATCGATTTGTTAAAGTAAAAAAGTTAAAAAATATAATTAGACTGATCCTAAGAAGGTAGCATTGTTGTTTTGGGTTATAGTCATGAAAATTTAAATAATTCTGATGGTACTGATTTGTTTCAACAAAGACAATTTTATAATAGCTATAATAGTATGAGTTATTGAAGAAATTAATGAAAAATATTTTAAAGTTAATTCAAATAATAATATTAAAAATAAGAGTTTAGTCAGGTGTTGGTGGCCTAGTGATTAGCATAGCTGCCTTCCAAGCAGCTGGCCTGGGTTCGCTTCCATTTAAGAGTTCTGTTAAATAAAATGGAAGAGATGTTAACATTAAATTCTTTATTATGTAAAATGAAAGATAAATTTGATATTAAGAATATTATAATCTTGGTATTGTCTATAAAATTCTATGTAGCTGTATGAAGGTTGTTTACCTTGGAAAAATATGTTTAAACAAAACTGTTAAAATTCATAAAACAAAGTTAAGAATAAGTACATTGTTTAAGTTTCACATAACCATGAGAGTGATACCAGTCATGAAATATCAATTGATTAAACAAAGGTTTTCTTCTTTCAAAACAATAAAGAAGAGAAGAATTTAAGAGATGCTTTTGATTAAATATGAAACTGAAATTATGAGTCTTATGAAAACTTTATTTAATATAAAAAATAGATTGAGAGTAGATTTTGATTACAAGTTAGTAAATTTTTCATTATAGATATTTTTATAAATATATTTAAAATGATGTGTTTTTTAAAATTCTCGTTTGAAATGGCCTATATTACAAGTGATACCATGATTTTGTATTAAATTTTAATAGTTTGTGGTAGTATTGATAATATTAATGTTGTTTTACACATGTATATATTACCTTTTTCAAATGTTTTTGTTCATGTTTCAAGAATGTGTGATAGAGTGGAAGTTTTAAATATATCTAAAAAAGATATACATGGAAAAAAAGAGATGAGATTGAATTATTCCATCTATTTATGTTTAATTAAAAAGTGATATATTAATCTTTAACTGACATTTAACATTTATGTCTATGCTAAAAATAATATATAGTTTAATAAATAATTATTAACAATCATTAATATATTTATCTAAAATGGTGGGGGGCAAAGTTATGAGTGCAGATAAGTTTGATAATTATAAAACAAAGTTTACATATTTATATAGACATAATTCGTAGAATTAAAGGCTTTTTAAAAACTATATTATCATAATTAAAAAATTATAACATAAGACAAGAATTGTTTTTATACACTTTTATTCAATTTACTCTATTTATTAGTGTTTGTCTATTTGATGAACTATTATAATTAGATTTTTAACCAACTTCCCAATTTCCTATCTAATTGAAATTTTATATCATCATTTTTAATCTTCTCTCCAAGTTCAATCTATCTTCTCTGATCTCTAACATCTCTTCTCCCCATCATCCCAGAACACTTCCTTATTTTATCCATCAATCTCACGAGTTCTCTTTCTATATTTTTTTACAATCTCTTGAAATCCAGTTTAAGATTTCAACTGCCCATCTATTATCATCTCTTCTAGCAAAATATTATATATATATATATATTTAAAATGTCACATGATCATCATTTCTTATGCTTGCTCATAACTATTATTAAAACAGGCTAAACTCTCTATACAGGCTCAACTCTCTATACAAATTGCTACTCAGTGCAAGCCTGATCTAGGTGCAGTGCTCTCAGATCCAACGCTCCTCACTAAAGAAGGCCACAAGCCAGAAACTAGTCTGGGGATATTGGATGAGTAGGCACTAGATGGGGATTTTATGCACAAGCCTTCTGGCATCCCTTGATTACTCTGGCTTGCACTGAGTGGCAATATGTATAGTTTTTTTTTTATATTTAAAATGTTGGATCTTGAATTGCTCTCCAAACATTAGCAATATTTTTCCTTAATCTTTCCAAATCCAATTAAATCTATCTCTCTTTTTTCATCAATCTCTAAAAAAATATTTCTCAGCAACAGAAATTTTTATGTAGATGTTATTAAAATAAATAAAAACCACTTATCTTGCTGAGCAAAAAACAGTCATGTTGATGCCAACTAGCAATCATAATTTGTATCTAAACTTAACTTCTGGAACTTTATAAAACTAAAATGTAGAAAATAAAAAAATATGTATTTTTTTTAAAGAAATGCTTTTATTTATATAAATGCATTAAAAATAAAATTTCTTCACTTTTCACAGTATCCTTGATATTATCCAACCAACATAAAAGTATGTGGAATTCATGTTTAGAAATAATCCAAGAATATTTTTAAACATGAATTTTGCACATTTTTATTTTAGTCATATAATATCAAAAATATTGTAAAAGCTGAAGAATTTTTTACTTTTTAGTGGTTTTTTTTTTACTCTTTAGTGCAGTGGTCTTCAACCTTTACACACCTGTGGACCAGCAAAAATGAGGATAAGATTTCATGGACTGGCAGAAGTCTACAGATAAATTTTCTTAAAGATTTAAACTGCGTAGCCTTAGAAGAGCATAATTGTTATAACTGACCAAAACAACACACTAGTTACTGTGTATTGTAAAGGTGTTGCTTACCTTCACATGCTGAACACTTTCTCGAATTGCACATTCATACTGCTACAGAAAACAGTACAATAACAATCATTTTCATTAATAGTCCTACATTGCTACATTTATTATTTCATTGTTAAAACATGCAAGAATAAAATGTTATTCACCTGAATGTTGGGAGATATCACAGCTAGTGTAATTACATGACAATGATTATGATAAATATAATATCTGTATTTAATGTTAAATATACAAGATGAAGTTATATATATATATATATGGAGTTTGTATAATAAAAAAATTTTTTATTTTGAATTTTTTTAGAAAAATAATCAAAAATTTATTTCTAATCTCCCACCCCCATAAACATCTGTGATAACTAGAAAAACAAATTAATTTATGTATGATTGATTAGATTTTGTTATCGTTCTGTTTCTTTTTTTTTAATTGGGTAAAAATGAGATTAAAATAATACCAGATTGCATTAATTGTTTACTTTTGAAGTCACCTGAGGACCATCTGTAAAGCCACTGGGAAAATTGAGCTGAAAAGTTGTTTGGTAAAGTGTCACATAGAAATAAAACAATCATTATAAAAATGTCATTTTACTAAAAAAAAAAAAAAAATAATAGATTTATGTTCTCGATGAAGGAAATCATCATCAATAATCTGTCTCCATTTTGTGAAGTTTACAATTTCAAAAAGAAATGTGACACACAAAATAAAAAGATGATACAAATGCAATAAAAAATTTTGCTATATGTGATCAATGAGCTGACGTAATAGAGAAATGCCTACTAGGTATAGAAATTGACGTGTAAAGAGTGGTACAATTATCATGAGATTGAGACTTTGTCTTTTAAAGACTGCATTTTCAGATAAATTCTTTTGATTATTATTTAGTAATTATAGTATTATCTAATAATTTTTTTTAAAAAATTTTGATTTATAATTAATTTTATTTAAGCAATTGCCCTGAAAAAATAAATAAAAATTGTTTATATTAATTAAAAGTTTAAAATATTATTATTTTGTTATTACAAACTTTCCTGCCAGTCTATCGTGGACCAGCAGAAAACTTCTATGGCCCAGCACTGGTCCACAAACCAAGACCACTGCTTTAGTGCATTTATGTGAGTAAAAGTATTTCTTTAATTTTTTATATATTTAATGATCAACTCCTAACTAATTTAGCTATTATTCCAACATTTATGGTGAATAAATACTTGGATAATCTTAGTTCAAGAACAAAACCATAAACATTTCACAAACCTGCAGTTGATTCAGTGATTTTGAAGCAAGTGGAGCCACCATACCAATACTTATAGAGATGTGATAAAATTGACTACATAAAACAATCATTTTTGTTTTCTTAAAATACAACATATATGCAGTAAAAAAAATTGAATTAAAAAAAAAAAAAAATAACATATTTGTAAATAAGTAACTCACTACCTGGAAAAAGTCTCTTCAACAAGCTTCTACTTTATTGAGAATTAGTAAAGAAGAAGTTATTATTTACCAGGCTTTTTAATTGCCAGTTAGTAAGGGTTTGAGTATTTTTTATTCTTGTTTTACTCAATAACTAAAAATAATTTAAAATATTCATTTACCAGTGAACATTGTATAGTTAGCTTGGCATGAGCTAGATTTCTTAAAAAACACTAAACCTGATTGAGTATCTGAAAAAAGTTTTCAGGTTCGAGGTAAAGCTCTGGACAAACAATTATAGTTTCATAAATAGTTTGTTGCAAAGATAGAAAATTGAAATTTTGTCATTTTTCACTTATGGCTAAGAAGCAATACTAATTTCATTTCAGTATTAATCAATAATTTTTCTTGTGGAATATTAACAAAACTTTTTAAGTATATAAAAAATATTTATTGTCTATGTTTTTAAATATATATTTTAATTTAATGTCTGCTTAACTCCCTTGATTAAGTTTTGGAATGAAATGTCTCTGTGATTAAAAAGATGAGAAATTCCATAAGTTTATAAATGTGTTTTTATCTGTTGCGTTTTCTGATATTTTGAGTAAACTGGAAAAACCATTGAAGCATTTCTGATCTCAAAAAATCACAAATGATGTTTACTTTGTAAATATTTTATAACTTGAGAAATATTAAAGATATTGCTAAGTAAAATTGAATGGGTATTTTTTCATAAAATATTAAGTAATTATTAAAATTATTAAACAAATATCCATTTTATTTCTGTTATTGATTGTGTGAATATTAATATCATAAAGCTAAATGAGTTCTTGTAGGTATTTAAAAGAAGTTTAATTAAAATATTTATTAAATTCTTAAGCTGCAAACCTATACTGGTGCTCTTTAAAATAACAAATACATTTAGTATTTACATTTGACTTTGTTTTATTTAAACATCATAAATCAATGACTAACCTTCTGTCATTTAAAGTATAAAAATATGGTTTATATGTGTAAAATATAAACATACAATAGAGACCCATAATAGACATATTGAAACTTAAAACCAAGAATATTGAGCAATAATTGAAGATATTTCTGACTTCTGTCAGTAATTTTTTTTAGTTAAGTGGTCATTTCTTTACATAATACAATACATTTAATGAAATAAGAAATGAAATAAATAATATATCTTGATCTAAATATATACTTACAGGAACCCCTAAATACAATTTAAATCTGAGGAAAAAAGATTTTTTGTATATGCCAAAGACAATGTAGTGTAACAAATGTAAAATGATCTTTCACATGTAAATGTAACATTCCAATCACTGATAAAACTAATTCTTTATAAATAAACTACATTTATTGTAAATATATTTATGAATCCAAAGTGTGTTGATTCTTTGAAACTTAAAATGTATTTGCTACTGTGTCTTTGCCAAATCTAAATTAAAATTATTTTTTGTTAATTAACAATTATAGTTGCTTTGTATACAAACAACCACTGTTACATGACTGTCATTATTTCCAGATATCTTTCTGGCTATTGCTTTTATTAATGAGAGTTAGAATTCAAACCTGAAACTAATGCATATATGCATTAACAACCATTTTTTACTCCTTTATACTATAGTCTAAATTTTTTTAAAAAAAAGGAAACATAGAGCTTTGATTATTGAGTTGCATGCTTATAAATTGGCCTAATTATTGAAACAATTTAGTTTGAATTCAAAATTTAAATAATATAAAGGTTTAAAAACTGCATAAAAGCATTAGTTCTAGTTTTGAATTCGAGTTTAGACTAAAACCCAAAATTGGTCCAGTAGTAGTGATATTATAATACTACAGCATCTGGTGTCCTGTTGAAGACTCAAGCTTATAGTATATGCTCTAGGATAGACCTTATATATCCTTATTATTGAGTTAATGAAGACTTCTTATTTAATAAAGAGTCACACTATTTCCCCAGTTTACATTCAATACCTGCATTATGAATGATAATTGACTATTGCCAACACTTGATTCCTTTAAAGATTTGAATCCAAATCAATCTTTAATAACTTCGAATAGTGGCTGTTGGATATGTGTACATGCAAGTCCAATGATCCTTTCAAGTAAGGATCAATAGCCAGAATCTAATCTGGGTATTGCGTTAACATTATCATTTATTGATCTCTCAAGTTTTCAGTAAATGTTTCTGGAAAAAAAAAAAATCTGGTTAAAAATAAAATATAATTTTACAATAATATTTCGAAAAAGTTAAACAAAATCCAAAGCTAAATTCAATTATTATTGAATTATTTATGTTTTGAAATATTTCGGGGAACTAGAGATTAAAAATACTTTCACTAACTTTGCATAGGTAATTAACAGTTTATTAGAAAAACATCGTTGAAAGTATTTTAGTGACAGTAAAATTTAAAACTACATTTTAAAAATAATTCTAACACAATAAAATAGTCAATTAAGAGCTTTGAAAAATTGTCTTTAATTAAAATTTAAAAGAAATTTCCTGTTAACAAAACGATAGAAATATCAAACAGAATGTTCATAAAAGCTAATTAAAATGTTAATTTGGACAGAAGATCAAGTTGATTAAAAAAGTTCATAAGAGCATAAGATTTCTAAAATTAGATCAGAAATCCTTTTTACTAACAAGCTTTAATAATTTTTAGGAAATGTAGCAATTTAGGAGAAAGATGAGGAGATGGGGGGGGGGGTTGAAAACAGTTTAAATATTAATTAGAATATAAATTTATACAATTATCTCTTTCACATTAATATAAAGGAAACAAATATTTTTTAAAAAAGAATAAAAAAAATTCAGAAAAATCTTTCAAACGCGACAGGATGAATATTTTGCATTTTAAATTGAAATGCAAGCATATTTGTATATTACTATTATTATTTATATATTATTTTAATCATCGTTTTCAAATATTGTTAATCCATAGTTAATCGTTTTTCTCCACTCCCATCAGCAAACTTTTTTATTTCTTCCACTCATTTCACACGTGGCCTCTTTCTAGTTCTTTTGAGGTTTAATATAAGATTTCAACTGTTCAACTATTACAATCTTTTCTAGCAATATATGCAGTTCAGTCCCATTTCAGTCTCTTAATTATTTCACTAATATCAGTGACACTTGTTTATTCTCTTATGTATTTCGTTTTTGAACTCTTTTTGCAACACCAATATACATATATTCATACTTTGTTAAGGGTTCTGAAGTTTCTATATTGCTTTTCTATTAAGTGTACAATTTTCAAATTCATAAATAATTAGTAAAACATATATATTAAAAACCTTTCTTTTCAAACATATAGGTCTACTATCTTTTAATACTGCATTATTTATACTAAAAGCACTCCATGCAACTTTAATTCTATTAATAATTTGATTCATTATAATTCCCTCTGCATTTGACCAACTTATTCATAATTGTTAACTTCTTGTAATTCATTATTATCGATATATATATATGTATTAAAGAAAATCCATTGAACATTATTTTATTTAGTTTTTTTAGCTTTTAAATTTAGATCTACTTTTTTTCCCTTTTTTTTATTTTATTTAATAACTCCAATATTTTTTAAAGCTCAGAAACATTATTTATTAAAACCAAGATATCATCTGCAAAAGCTAGATGACTTAAATAATCTTTATTTATTTATACTCCTTTAGTTTTCCATTTTTATTCATAAAATATTTCTTGTAAAGCTGCTAGAAAAAAAGTTTTCAAAATATGGAATCACCCTGCTGTGCACTTGTTATGCACTTCGATAAATATTTTTTAGAATATAACAATATCATGGATCTATGTTTTGACGACTCAACGTTTTGATGATTGAAATTGCTTGCAGAATCAAATGCCTTTGTTGATGGCTCTAAACCTGTTAGAGTAACCCTTGGGCTCCAGCCATTAGTAGGTGAGACACATATACACATCCGTACAATACTGGACCTTATGATTTATAATATGTATTAATAAAATGTACAACAATTGCTAAGTCATACAGTACCATGCCTATTTATACTAGCGGGTTGAGGTGAAATTTTAAATTTACAGAACAATTTAATGAGTCTCACGTGAAAACAAAATGCTCATACATAAAATATATATACTAAGCATTCGGTTTACATATTGTAACGAGCACAGACGTTCATTACATTGTTTTTTTTTTATATTTATTAAACATGAAAGTAAATTAAAAAGTTCGCATTTAAAAATTTTCTTTAAGAATTAAAAATTGAAATTAAATATCATCTTAAACTCGTATATATTAAATCGCACAGATAATGAAAAATTATTAAAATAAAACTTTATTAAAGAAAAAGTATTTTAAAACTAAATTTTAAAAAGATTTGGAGATAAAATTATATCTTTAAATTTATCTTTAAATATATCTTTGATTTGGAAAACAGGTTAATTAATCAGAAATGGAAATGATAAATTTAATTAGTCAAATGTAAACCAGCCTTGGGCATTTAAATGTAAAAACATCGGTCAGATAGGAAAACAATAGAAACTTTTAGCAAATGAAATAAATCCATTGGGAAATCGGACCTCAACGAAAAGGATCATCACATCGATGACGTAATGTTAAGTCAATCTTTCAAAGTAATATAAAAGGACAAGTTTGGAAATTATTAGTTAGTGATTATGATTATTATGATGTGACAGATAGGTGTTAGTGCGGAGGTGCAGGAGAAGGGATTGAAGAGACGCACGATTCAATCCCTTCAGTTTTGCTAAGAAAGAAAGAGAAATGAACTATCGTTTTTCTACATTGAGGACCAGTTAAAGCAAAAACCTCCGGATGGATAAATAAATCGGCCAACAGAATACCAATCTTAGGACGGCATGGGAATTCACGTTCATGGCAAGCAACGGATAAAGATGAACTGTTTTAAACCGTAAGAACTTTATAAATAATGAACATTAAATTAAAACTTTCCATATTTAAATGATTGCAATATTATCCTATCTGACCAACTTAATTTATTAATAATGTTATTTGATGTATTTCCTTTTTTATATATATATATTTAAAATCATTTCCATTTATATTATTTATTTTTTGTTCTTTAAGTTTTATCATGATTTTTGTTTTTCGTTAAATTAATTATATAAATGTTAAACTTAAGTCGGGCGTGAATGGCTGTATAGATTTGTAAAGTTATATTAGGGGAGGGTAATCTTAGGTTATTTGTTTCGTTGTTAAATTGGGTCAATGGATTGGATATATTGATGTAGTTAGTAGATGTAGTCGGAGATTCGCTACTGGCAGAATCGTTTATATATATGCCGCACTCACCCGTTTGCCTATGAAAGGAATTATAAGATGGAGAACGCAGTTCCTTTCTATGGAGTTTTTTTTTATTGTTCTTCTCATTAGATAGATGTAATATTCCTATCTGATGAGAGTCAATGTCTTCTCTTAATCTTTTTGGTGCTGCCGTATTCCGTATTACATTGAATACATCGATGTATCAGATGAATTGATGCCAGTTTGACTGCGAATTTTAGCCTAAGGTTAAATAGGGATAGAATATTTTATTTTCAAATGCAAATCTATGTAGTCTATTCATACTCGACCCTAAATAAAAATGCATTAAATTTAAGTTGTTTATAGACGCTTGCATGGATTGGTTATCGGTTAAGTATGTTTTGGGTTTTCATATTTGATCAAAATATATAGACATTCGATAAATAATGATACCTTACGGTGAGTATCTAAAATGTATTTATTCGGATGTCTTTTAAGTTATTGGTGACAATGCAAGTATCTTATGCTGAATACTAGAGGGTTTCTTATATTTCCCTATGCAATTGTCAGTAATCAATAATTTTGTATTTTGATCGTTTATGTTTATTTTGAAATGTTTTTGACCGTTGAAATCTATGTAACCGATCTATAGCAACATATTAAAACAAGCTTTTATAATCCCATCTGTGCGAACTTAATTAAAATGTAAACTTATAATATAATAGAAATTAAAATGTAAATTAAAAATCTAAGGTAAAGTTAAAAATAATGTTAAATGTTAAAATGTAAAACTAATACTAAAATAATTTTAAATCTTATATATATGTGCATAAATAAATGTTTGTATGTTAATTACTGGCAGTGGCTTATTTTATTCTTTTTTATATATATACTCTTATATTATATTATTAAATCTCTGCTACTCCCTGAGCTAGTGACATGGGCTAACGACCGGAATCAAAATAAAAAAAAAAAAATTTTTTTTTTGACTTACGTATCTGCCTACTTTATAAATTTTTCTAGGTTCAAATGCCTAGATGGCGCCCTGTAGTGCAGATATGTTAAGTCTCCAATTTCTCTGGATCGTTATAACTGGCGAACCAACTTGGGCCGATCTTTAATAAACCACAAATACCCTGAGCAAATTTTGTCAAAATGAAATATTTTTATCTGTTTACATATAGTCGTATACTTTAAATCTTATAAAAGCACTGCCAGAAAGAAATAGCACATATATTAAACACGAGAAAGTATAAATAATTTTAAACTGTATTTTGTTAAAAAGAAAGTCAAAAGGTTGCATTTGATATGTTTTTTTTGTTAATATATATTTATGCTTTAATGTGTATAGGAGCGCACAGCCACGTAAGTTTATGACGGTAAATGTGGTACCTTACGGAGAGTACCGTTGGGAATTTACTTCAGTGTAATCCTATTTAAGCATTTTAATCAGTCATAAATAAGTTGGTGGTATTTATAATTGTGCTGCAAATATACACGTATAAATCCATTATCTTTCAAAATATATTTACTTCAATGCAACCTTCTTAAATAAATAATTTATAAAATAACTTGCTTGTCATGCCGTGTGTAAAAATAAAATGTATAAAATAAAATAGAACTCTTGTGGGGAGGGGTGTAAACGTAAATGGTCCTTAGGTAAGCGATAGTAAACATTTTTCTTTTTGTATATAGTCTTTTTGTAAAATTATTAACCGGATGTTTTGTAAATGTCTTCGTCAATCGTGTACCGTAATTACTAACCCTAAGTAAAATATTTTTTTTTGATCATTTTTTTTAAGCAACTTTACTGATATGTAACGAGCACAGACATTCGTTACATTGTTTTTTTTTTATTTATTAAACATGAAAGTAAATTAAAAAGTTCGCATTTAAAAATTTTCTTTAAGAATTAAAAATTGAAATTAAATATCATCTTAAACTCGTATATATTAAATCGCACAGATAATGAAAAATTATTAAAATAAAACTTTATTAAAGAAAAAGTATTTTAAAACTAAATTTTAAAAAGATTTGGAGATAAAATTATATCTTTAAATTTATCTTTAAATATATCTTTGATTTGGAAAACAGGTTAATTAATCAGAAATGGAAATGATAAATTTAATTAGTCAAATGTAAACCAGCCTTGGGCATTTAAATGTAAAAACATCGGTCAGATAGGAAAACAATAGAAACTTTTAGCAAATGAAATAAATCCATTGGGAAATCGGACCTCAACGAAAAGGATCATCACATCGATGACGTAATGTTAAGTCAATCTTTCAAAGTAATATAAAAGGACAAGTTTGGAAATTATTAGTTAGTGATTATGATTATTACGATGTGACAGATAGGTGTTAGTGCGGAGGTGCGGGAGAAGGGATTGAAGAGACGCACGATTCAATCCCTTCAGTTTTGCTAAGAAAGAAAGAGAAATGAACTATCGTTTTTCTACATTGAGGACCAGTTAAAGCAAAAACCTCCGGATGGATAAATAAATCGGCCAACAGAATACCAATCTTAGGACGGCGTGGGAATTCACGTTCATGGCAAGCAACGGATAAAGATGAACTGTTTTAAACCGTAAGAACTTTATAAATAATGAACATTAAATTAAAACTTTCCATATTTAAATGATTGCAATATTATCCTATCTGACCAACTTAATTTATTAATAATGTTATTTGATGTATTTCCTTTTTTATATATATATATTTAAAATCATTTCCATTTATATTATTTATTTTTTGTTCTTTAAGTTTTATCATGATTTTTGTTTTTCGTTAAATTAATTATATAAATGTTAAACTTAAGTCGGGCGTGAATGGCTGTATAGATTTGTAAAGTTATATTAGGGGAGGGTAATCTTAGGTTATTTGTGTCGTTGTTAAATTGGGTCAATGGATTGGATATATTGATGTAGTTAGTAGATGTAGTCGGAGATTCGCTACTGGCAGAATCGTTTATATATACGCCGCACTCACCCGTTTGCCTATGGAAGGAATTATAAGACGAAGAACGCAGTTCCTTTCTATGGAGTTTTTTTTTATTGTTCTTCTCGTTAGATAGATGTAATATTCCTATCTGATGAGAGTCAATGTCTTCTCTTAATCTTTTTGGTGCTGCCGTATTCCGTATTACATTGAATACATCGATATATCAGATGAATTGATGCCAGTTTGACTGCGAATTTTAGCCTAAGGTTAAATAGGGATAGAATGTTTTATTTTCAAATGCAAATCTATGTAGTCTATTCATACTCGACCTTAAATAAAAATGCATTAAATTTAAGTTGTTTATAGACGCTTGCATGGATTGGTTATCGGTTAAGTATGTTTTGGGTTTTCATATTTGATCAAAATATATAGACATTCGATAAATAATGATACCTTACGGTGAGTATCTAAAATGTATTTATTCGGATGTCTTTTAAGTTATTGGTGACAATGCAAGTATCTTATGCTGAATACTAGAGGGTTTCTTATATTTCCCTATGCAATTGTCAGTAATCAATAATTTTGTATTTTGATCGTTTATGTTTATTTTGAAATGTTTTTGACCGTTGAAATCTATGTAACCGATCTATAGCAACATATTAAAACAAGCTTTTATAATCCCATCTGTGCGAACTTAATTAAAATGTAAACTTATAATATAATAGAAATTAAAATGTAAATTAAAATCTAAGGTAAAGTTAAAAATAATGTTAAATGTTAAAATGTAAAACTAATACTAAAATAATTTTAAATCTTATATATATGTGCATAAATAAATGTTTGTATGTTAATTACTGGCAGTGGCTTATTTTATTCTTTTTTTATATATACTCTTATATTATATTATTAAATCTCTGCTATTCCACTGAGCTAGTGACATGGGCTAACGACCGGATGCAAAATAAGAAAAAAAAATTTTTTTTTTGACTTACGTATCTGCCTACTCTATAAATTTTTCTAGGTTCAAATGCCTAGATGTCACCCGTAGTGCAGATATGTTAAGTCTCCAATTTCTCCAGATCGTTATAATATATATAAATTAATATACTATTTCCCCAGGGAATCCCATGAAATGCAGTTCTGTTTGAAACCCCTAATTTGGTGCGCATCATAATCGGGGGAAAAATTTAACCTATATAATGGTCATATTTTTGTATATTCATGCAATACAATACAGAGGTCAGGCAAAATGTAACAAATCTGACCAAACCAACATGATGAGATTTCAAATCTAACCAACTTCAACTCATTTCCCAGAACTTCATGATTTAATACCCTATGGGTGACATTTATGAGATTACACTCAGTCTCACTTTCTTCAGTGAGCTGGCTGAGCAAAGGGAGAAACATGAGACTCAGGGAAAAATTAATAACAACACAAATTAAAGATTAAATAAACACTCTATGACTTAATAATATAATGCGTAGTATATATTGTGCCAACTACATATGGTTGTAGTCACATATGTATGTATTTATTAATAATAATTAAAAAAAGGAAATTAGTTAAAGGGTAAAAGTGAAACAAACAAAAAAATTAAAAGAATTAGGTCATTGATATTTTTTTAAAAAGGGAGGGGGATATATAAAACTCGTGAAAGGGTTAATAATTAGTTGAGAATTAGTTAAAAGGCTGTAAAGACTTTTATTTCTAAAAATATATATATAAAGGTAATAATGAATAAAGGTAAAAAACAAAGAAAAAAGAAGAAGGGAGTGTATAATAAAATATGTCTCTTTTTCTCTTTAAAATCACTTATTTGAAGAAAAAAAAGGTAAATAAAAGATATTAGAAACTCATAGGCAAATAAAAGGTATTAGAAAGTTATATTTAAAACATTGTAAAAAGTAAGTTTAAATGTAAATTTTATTAAAATGTGAAACTTGTACAAAATTTTCATCATAGATCTGTATAAGATAAAAATAAATGTGTGAAAGGACATATTGTTAATTAGTGGCATTCCAGTAAACAATAGCCGGAAAATCTATAATAAGGCAGAGCGAGATTATTAATTGGTTGACTTTTGGATTTTCTATTATCATATTTGTCTAAAGAACTAAAACGTGAGACTAGTTTTTCTGAGCAATATTAGCGGGCATATGTCTGTTAATTTGCATGGCTAGTGCGCCTTAAACAGGCATTTGTTCGGTCTTTACCCATCTGAATTCTAACTCACCCATGAAAGAACATGCTATCTTGCCTGCTAAATAGATTGTCATTGTTAACCATGCTATGCCTGAAGAAAGGAATGAATGCTGCTAAGAAACAGGAAAGCAAAAAAGAAGGAGACTAAACCAACTGCATTGGACCACACCAAGAATAACCCAGTCAGTCGAAATGTACAACTGTCTCTGCAAAAGAAGTGGGTGCTTCCCACAGGATGGTCTATATATAGAGTGCTGAATGTCTAATAATCTAGGTAAAGATTTTTCTATCAAACATGCATGTATTGATTTATTTTATATCAAAAAGAATCAGACTAGTTTAAAATTGTGCAATATTTTAAAAAAAAGAAAAAGGAAAAAACCATTACTAGAGAAGTTATTTTTTGTTAGATAAAAGAACAATTAATTTATGCTGAACTTTTGCTAATTAGCTATTGTGCCATATAATTATATTATTTCAATGCTTATAGATTTGTTTGTTATTTTAGATATTTGAATTTATTATGCCATTTAACTTGATAATTTTTTCTTTTAATTAAACATTATTACTGCTAAAAAATAGTTGTCTTGCTTAATTCTTTTTTCACCAAGCAAACGAATAACAGTAGCAAATTAAATCTAAGTTATTAAAACATATGTGGTTAACTTTAGATTTAAATAAAATAAGGGACAAATAAATAAAAGATTTTATTCTAAAGAGAAGAAAAGTGGAATAAACAAAGAAAGTGGAGGGGGCTATATACTCATATATTCTTCTGCTCCCGTGATAATCTCTGAAATTTTTTTATAAATATTTCAAGTGCTGAATGCCTAATAAAGCATACCTTATGAATACTTTTGTCCAGCAGCCGAGGAGCATCTGACCGGGAAATATAACGTTGGAATAATATGTGCGTATTTTTTCAGTGTTCAGTCAGGAATATAGACTTAAAAGCTAATTAGGTTTGTATTTGCTTCTTGCTTGGGGGAACAGTAAGTATAATCATTCTCACTTCAAACGCTAAACTATTATAAATGTACAAAACTGTTACAAAATGGGGGCCAGTCCAGGATTTATCACATTTAAAGGGTAATAACCCAGGTAAATATGAGTATGCAACACAGTTAAAATAGATTTGTATATAAATTAAAAAATAAAATAAGTAGCTTGGTGAAAGCAAGAAACAACAAAATTCAATGAAAGAGAGAGACAGTGTATAATTTTCAAGAGCTAGGCCATAGTACAAAAAAAATTCTTTTAATTGCGGGCATCTTTAAGGCAGGCTCAGGCGAGTGAGTTTTAGTGAGTAGGGATGGGGGAGATGAGAAAACATACCTAATACAATAATCATAAATTTAAAAAAAAGGGAAGAAAGACGTGTTATAAATTTGAAGATAATATCAGTAAATAGTCACAGCAAACAAAGTACTAGATAATATTCGTTTCATAAAATAAATTCGATGAGCACGAGATCCAAGGCAAAAATGGAAGTCCAAAGTGATGGAGAGGAAAGGGTTAGTAGCGAAGAACAAGCTGAACAAATTGAAAAATTTAGTAATGAGAGGGAGATGCAAGATAATGACAAACACAAAGAGGAAGGTAGTGTAGAAAGTAGTAATTTAATGGGTATGTTAAAGAAAATAATGAAAGATCAGCAACAATTTGCCAAAGAATTAAATGAAAGAGAAAAGAAAAGGGGGGAATCAGATAAGAAAATGATAGAAGAGTTACTTGAACAACTAACTAAAAGCTTCAATCAGAAAATTGAAGAATTGAATGAAAATTTTAAACAAATTTCATGTCAAATGGTGATCACAAATAAAAGATTGGATAGCCAGGCTGAGATACTCGAGAAATTTGAACAACAAATTATGGAAAAGTGAGATAATGTAGCACAGGAGGTCAGAATGGAAGTAAATGAAAAGGTAGCCAATGTAGAAGATAAACTGGAAACAATGTGCCATGAAGTAGAGCAAGGGGAGAAAATTAAGGTGATAAAAGATGAAAACGAAAAGATTATAAAAAATCGAATGGACGTCAACCAGTTAGCAGTAGCAATAGAGAAAATAGGGTCAAAGGTAGAAGAAAGTGAGAATAAGGTAGAAAATATAATAGAGACAACCAAAGCTAACTGTAAAGAACAAAAAAGCACAAGCAAATACATGCAAGCAAGTGATGAAAATAATAATATTATGAGTAACAACTTTGTCATAGTTAACCAATTTTTGAAAATTCGTATTTCCTCGGGCCACACAAAAGAAAATCCTAACGATTTTGTATAAACATAGAAGGTCTCTGATTTTTCTTCTTTGCATCAATGAAATGTTAAAATGATCAGGAAAATGATTATATTTAGAATATTTGTCAAATACAAATTGTAATTTTGAAATATTTTTTTAGTGTAAGGCTTCCAGATAACTGAGCCAAATTCTAAGATTGGAGCAATCAATGAGAGGAAAAGTTTATATTTGTTCACTGATGAACTATTTTACCATGGCTATGTATGATGCTTATTATTTTATATGCTCTGTTCACTCTATTATTAGCATGAAGATAAAAGGAGTTGTTACTAGAAAAAAATAATTTCAAGATTTTTATAGCTATTTATAAAAATGTTTTTAAAATCATGAATGGAATAAGTGAATTGTAAAATTTCAGATTTTTTTAGAGAAGGAAATTAATACACCACATAGTAAAATTCATTATATCCGTTAGTAGTAATGAATAATCAGAAAAAAAGTAATTCCTCTAAAAATTTTACAGTCATAAGCATAACAAAGAAAGTGAGAATGTTTTATATTATGCCTGAGAAAATTAATATATAGATAGTAAATAGTAATGGGGTCAAAATAATAATTCAATATTTATTAAGTGCACTTCAACACTTCCACTTTAACAGAAATACATTAGTTAAAATCAAAACAAAATTATGTTGCAAAGTAAAACAAATTATATACATTTCATTTTACATACACCATACTACAATATTATGAATTACATTTCATTTCTTTTTTAATATTAGTAATAAAACAATTAAAAAATATTTATATTAATAAATTTTTGATTATTTATTTTTTGTATTTTATTAATGGTTGATTAGTGTAAAAGAGAATTAGTACTTTTACTAATATTAAAACTATGTGTTTCTTTAAACAAGTGAGTAGGTACTATTAATCTATTTTAGATATATAATGACTAATATCAATTTTTCCATCAACTAATTTTTTTAATGTTATCATGTCTTTAAATATTCTTCTAACATTTAATATTGATTCAACATTCAAATTTTCACCATTTATTAATCTAATAAATATTTTCTCTATAATATCAACTCTTGATGTAATATAAATTAAATCCAGATTTCATATGATAGAACCATATTCTAACAAAGGAACAATAGGAGAACAGAATAACATATTTTGAATATAAGGGGGAAACATCTCATTCATTTATAAGCTTTATTTATAAGATGATTTTTATGTGCACTAAATATAAATTGCTATCAAAACAGGATCTCTAAATCAGAAACAATCTCTTTATAAGCAATTTTTTTTTTTAATTCTACAATGATATACTGACCTGTTAGTTTTATTAGTATAACTAACAATAGCTATTTTGCTTACATTTATCTGCATGTTATTAAATTTTTCAAAAATCACTGTGAAGTTGAATATATTCCTCATAAAAATAAATTCTTTTCAATACTTTACAATCATCAGCAAAAGAAGCATGCTTTTGTAAATACTTTCATGAATATCACACATAAAGACATTAAAAAATAATAGAGCCTATACTCTAACTTGTTATACCCCTATCACAATTTTGAAAGAATCAGATCTATTTTTATTTGAGATAATTTTTAAATCATACTACTAAATCAAAACTAAGTCCTATTATTTCATGTTTTAGTATTAACCTACCATGTAAAGATCAAATGCCTGTGACATATAGAAATATATAACATTTAATTGAGATGGGTTAATTAATGCAAAATGCAATATGATTAGATATCATCATTAAATTAGTATCGACAGATTTAACTGGAAGAAATCCATGCTGAAAATCACACAATACCACATCTGAAATTATATTATTATATATACATCTTATAAATTCTAACAAAAGATGAGAGAATAGAAACAGACATACAGTTTCCAGGATCACATTTATCCCTTTTTTTGTATAGAGGTAGAAACTTAGCTATCTTTAAAATGTCAGGAATAATACATTTGTTAATAGATAAGTAGATGGCATGCACAAAAGTTCTCCATGTCCCCCCCCCCCCCCCCCCCCCCCCCCCCCCCCCCCCCCCCCCCCCCCCCCCCCCCCCCCCCCCCCTCCCCCCCCCCCCCCCCCCCCCCCCCCCCCCCCCCCCCCCCCCCCCCCCCCCCCCCCCCCCCCCCCCCCCCCCCCCCCCCCCCCCCCCCCCCCGAAATCAAGTAAAATATAGCAATAAAATAACACTTGATTATCACCAATGGTAATAAGTAATTTTTTTCCACCCTCGTAGTAAAATTTATTTTATTACCTCACTTTTAAAAATATACCATAAACTTTAATGAACCCTACTACATTAAAATGTAGAGTATAGTTTCTTATTTATGAGTGTTTTCCAAACATTAAGTTACATTACTTTGCTGCACATATTTATTTTGCTAAATGAATATTAATTCAAGATAAGATGTGAACTTTATTTTAAAACAATTGAGTTTTATTGCATAAAATAAAAAATAAAAAAATCAATAACTAAAAGATCAATTACTAAAAATATTGCTAATCAAAATAAAAAAATATATAACAAAAACAATCAACTGATAATATTACAAAACAAAGTAAACTAAGACATTAAATCATTTAAAATTTGAAAATAAATATTAATAAATCCTAAAAAAAAAAAAAAAAAGGAAAGGAATGGTACACAGATTAAACCAGGTTTCTCAAGTAGAGTAATTGAATCTTGTTTTTCTAAGAGATTGCTAAGGATTCCTGAAAAAATTTCAGAAGTTAAAAAATAAATAGAAATGTATATTTTTTACAGGCATTTGACAATCCTAAATTATCATATTTGCAGTTATGATTGTAATTTTCTTCTTTTTATTGCAATTTATTTCTTTAAAAGCATATATGTACATACACATACACACAAGAACAAAACATTTGTTTTGCACAATATAAGACAAATAATACTTTACTTTGATTGTTAAATTAAATAACAATAATGAAAATGACCAAACTATTTATTGCTTGCTATGATATTTTGTGGCTGATAACCTTAACACAACACTAACATTTGCAATATTTTACTTTTTTAAAAATACATTTTTTTAAGTGCATCAAGTTCTCTGCCTGAAAGATAAAGTAACTAGACAAGAGAATAAATACTATGATCAAACAATAAACCATGATCATCATAATCATCAATAGTTTGCTATTGTTTGTTATATTTTTAATTTAATTACTATCTCAAACTTAGAATTACTTTAAGATGCAATAAATCAACATTATAAATACTGAACTTTAAAATGTAATTAAAGGAGGTTTGAACATAAATTTTTAAGCTTCTGTGTTCAAATCCCCTTTAATTTATTAAGATGCATGTTTTTATTTTTCAAATTGTAACACCTTTTTTAGACAGCATTAAACTGTTGCACATGCGCTTTGGATTAACTATAAAATGAATGAATACTAACACTTCAAACACATGATAAAGTCTTTGGAAAAGATAGAATGGCCATCTATCTTTTCGAACCCAAACGCTTTTGTATGGGCGAATCTTAAGTGTTTGAAAGTGAACACGTGAAGATATTAAATAATCACTTTAAATTACTTTTACATGCTTGAATGAATGACACAGTTTAATGCTGTTTAAATATTACAGTTTATAAACATCGCGCTATATAAAATAATTGACTCATTTAACACCTTTTTTAGTAATTTTACATTATTTCATAATTCATGTGCATTATAAACCACATACTGCTGTTTTGAACATGAAATATATTATAACTATAAAACTGAATATATTCTAATTTCCAGATTTAAAACAAAAAGAAAGATGTCACAAATATATTTTTATTTTTTTACCCTAATCAATTGTCATCTGAGGAGTACCGAAGAGAGAAAGATTTCAGTATCGAAATTCAGTCAGTCACTTCTAATCAGTTAATTCACTCACTTGTTACTATTATTCAAGTTTGTCTGAGAATTTATGCAATAACAATCAAATGCACAAGTTTTGTGTCAAAGTAATATATTTTATTTTTGCTCCCAAAATTAATACTTTTTACAGATTACAATTAATAATACTTCTGAAATAATAAACTTTATATGGTGTATTTAACAAGTCATACTTAAAAAGTTATTTTAATAAATTTGCATATTAACACTCTTGTGATTAATTTTTTACATGGTCTTCCAAAAACTAATGTGAGTAATCGATCAATGGTTTACATTAATGATGATCTTAGTAAACCAGCTCACTGTACCCAATGAAGATGTAAATTCAGTTAATTTTAACACCCCTGAAATCAAATGAATGACTATTAAATATGTAGTACTATTATATAATAGTATTTCCAAAGTTTATTACTTAGAATTATTTTTACATATATTACCTTGCTACATATAGATGTTAAAATTATTATATTTAGAATCATAAAGCTTAGATATTGTATAATTATTTTATAACTGTGTGTTTTATATTTGAATTTAAATATGTCATTTGATAAGAAATATATATATATTTTTAAACAATTGTACAAAACTCTGTCACAGGCTGTAGTTTTAATTATACTGTATTGTTTTTTGGTCTGGACAAGCCTCTTTTTTTTTTGGTAGCATTATTATTCAACATTTTCCATAACTTTTTAAATTAAATACCATGATATTTTATTAAAATAAATTTATATATCACTTCAATACTTTTTTTAAACAAATTTGTAAAAATTCATGGCAACTTTTTCTACTGGTAATAATAAAAAAAGGTGGAATAAATTGAATAATAAAATAAAGTTTGTTAAAACATTTTAGAAAAATGCATAGTAAAAAAATCCTCCATAAATTGAACTGCTATCACTGACAATATAAAATAATATGCTGTTGCAGTCATTATAAAATAAGTCATCCTTTATATATATATATTAAAAACCAGTCAACACTTAGACAATCCCAATATCAATAACAATCAACAATTTTGAACTGTTATCAAGGCAACCTTCTTTTAACAATAAAGGTGGAATCCCATCTTTATTTATGATCCAATATATTTTATAGACAGTAAAGATTGCCAATTGACCAGAGATGAAAAAACTCTGTGTTCAAGTTGAAATTTTTACTCTGTGGTCAAGTTGCAATATTTACTGTCTATATACATATATTGGACCATAAATAAAAGTGGGATTCCACCTTTATTGTTAAAAGATTGCCTTGACAACAGTTTGAAATTGTTGATTGATGTTGGAATGGTCTAAATGTGGACTGATTTCTAATGATTACTTACAAACCCATGTATCCTTGAACATTATTACCCTTATTATTTAAGTAATACTTTGGGTGCAAAAATTATAATTGCAGTTTATAATGTTATAATTGACTATTTATTAGTCTGCTTTCAAAATAGGTTATATTTACATGTCTAAGGAAGTTTATTTAAACTTCTTTGCACCAATAATTTCAATCTCTGTGGTCAAGTTGCAGTCTTTAGTGTGTATATAAATATATTGGACCATAGATAAAGGTGAGATTTTGCCTTTATTGTAAAAAGAGGTTGCTTTGACAACAATTTGAAGTTATTGAATGTCATACAAGCAGTTCAAGTTCTTTATATACATTAAATTAACTTATTATTTAATTCAGAAGTCAGTAACCATTATCTACATACATATTGATGGATACACACACATCTGCATAGGAATATTAAAAATAAACAAGAAATGTCTATTTTATATAAATCTGTTATGTGTAAAATGATTAATGTTTTAAATAATGTTAAAAAAAAAGGAAATCAAAATAAATTATATAAATAAAATTGCAAAGAAGTCCTGCATAATCATAACAACTGGGAATATTATTAAAAACCAAAGAAAAAGACAGAAACAATTCATGCATTATTGTCAACAAAAAACAAAGGGATATTGCTTCTTTTTCTTTTAAAACATATTGGTTTTTATATGCATTAAAATCTAACAGACTTTATCTTTTCTCAGGAGCAACAATGTGCCTATTTACGAAGTTCTGTATAAACAAAGTTTATTTCATGGAAACTTAAAAGTTTATCAACTATTCTCATAAACAAACGAAAGTGACAATGACTGATCATTTAGAACTTTGTTCTAAACAAAATTGAAATATTCACAGAATGTATATTCGATTTCCAATAAATATAAATATTTTATATTAAATATTGATATCTAACATCAATAAGTTGAGAAGTTGTGCTAAATATATATATTATGAGAGGATTATCTGTAGAGAAACATCGATTTTAATTCTATTCAGTGTCATTATAATATCTTAACATCATATTGGGCTACTTCATATCGGGGGGCCGCTGGGTTTTTCACAAATAGATCTTCAGTTAATGTGTATTTTTAGTGTGCTTCCGGATCATTATATAACATAAAGATAAAACCTCATCTTTCTATAAAGAAATTAAAATAATGAAATCATATATATATATTTAAACTCGCAGCTAAAACACATTCAACCAACCATATAATATATTGTGTATTATAAACAAATAATTATTGTCAGAGACATATAACATGATTTACACTCCCTACTAATAGGAAATCCTGCAACAATATTTCATATTTCAAGTTCTGCTAATATAGCATATTTTACTTAATGTGGAACATCTAATAAATCTTTTTTTATCAAACAATTAATGCCTATCATGGATTATTAAATCGTATTCAGAAATTTATTTATGTTTATTGCAATTATTTATGTTAGTTCTTTTATTTTGGGATTAATGCTATCAACAAAATATAATTAAGAGAAATAAGTAGCATTACTCCAAATTAGAACCTCATCAGTTTATGCAAATATGAATAACTTATTTAGATTTTCTATTAGTAGACTGATTAAATCGTAATAAGTTAAAACATTTATTGATATCTTTTATTAATGTGTAGTTGCACATACGGTATATATGTACACACGCATATATTTTCTCTTAGTTATAAATGTCTATTGTTTTTTTACACCATCTTGGGTCTGAACATTTAATACCAATACAACATAACAAGTTTGTTTATTATATTTTATACATATATCCATAATCCATTGCAAATGGTAAACATATCGTTATTATCATTAATTTTATGTATTGCTGAATTAGGGAGTAATTATCCTATCAACTAAAATATATATTTGTAAATAGTATCCAAGAAGCACAAATTGTTATCTAGCGTATGTACTTTTATAAACCTGGTCAATAATTGTTTTACCTTGTAACATTGAACACTTTGTAATTCTAAACGGGTAAGCAGACCCGAAAATTTTTGTAATCCTTTAACTAATAAAGCACTTTTGAAAGATAAATTACTTAGTATCAAATCATTGTCTTGTATTTTTTATATTTTAAAAGCTAGCACTTATCACTAAGTAATTTCTTTAAATAATATATTGGTATAAGTGAGGAAATTTATATAAAGTCTCTTATTCTACTTAGGCTAATCCTATGTTTCATTAATATATTAACTTAATTTCAATAGTCTCTACCTCAAGGGCAACTCAATTCATACAGCCATGCTTCATACTGGTATATTAATTCTTACATATATTGAAAAAAAAAAAAAAAATCAAACAGTTTATTGCTCAGAAGTTCTTAAAAAATTTGAGTACCGAATCCAAAGACTGCCCCCTTATCATTGCACTAAGCTATGGAAAACATTTTTTGCAAAGCACACATTTTATTAACTAATCCAGGGGTCCCCAACCTTTTTGCACTTAAGAGCACATTCTATAATACCGACCAGGTGGCGGGCACCATTTATTTTTTTCAGCCAGGTGGGGGGCACCATTTATTTTTTCAATGTAAATTTATAACTGGAATTGTTAATAATACACATAATGTACAAAAAATATTTATTTCAAAAATAAAATTTTAACATATAATTAACGTTTATATTTTTACTGCTGTAAAAGTATAGTATGCCCTACAATTTGATTACAATACAATATTTATAAGAAATTTTAAAAACTAAATTTATTTATATCAGATAAATAATTTTTTATCGTGCTCAGATAGCGGCGGGCACACTGGGACCCCTGAACTAATCTGACATTTTGACTATCTAACAGTCTTTTTTAAAAAATGTAAACAAAAAAATATATACTTTGTGTTACTTTGTATTATTGTTATTTAATCATAATGATATATTGTGAATACAGTATTTCAAGTAAATTAGTCTTATTGTATAAAAATAAGATAAGAACGTTTGAGATGCAATATAAAGGTACAGGAAAAATTTCATTAAAAAATATTTTTAATATTCTAAAATAATATATATATGGGATTATAATACCAATTAATATAGTCTTCAGTTTATTGGATGTATTGGTATTAATATTACTGGATTATAATTGCAAAGCAAAAGAAAATTAATAAAAGTGTGTAATTGTGAACTTTAAACTATATTTCATGGAAAAGGCAGATCTTATTTACTTTATAAAGATTATCTCAAATCAGATATAGATATTGATTGCTTTCATTGAATTGACTGTATTTGATATGATCCAGAAAAAAAAACTGCTACAGAAAAAGTTATCAAACAGCATTGCAAGTAAATAAATAGACCAAAGAGCTAGATATAATATATGTAGATATCTTTATAGTGCATAGATTGGTTTTATGACTATTGCAAGACTCATTTATTAAGGAATTAAAAACACAATGGATGTTACTCATAATACAATAACTAACTCAAATAAATCTTTATGGGATTGTGCTTCTCCAGAGCAAATAACATTGCAACAAATGTACATTAATAATTTTAAAAACGAAAGATTTTATTTGAAATTGATTTTAAAAAAATCTAAAAAAAAAAAAAGTAAATAAATTACTACTGATAAGAAAAGTATCTAATTAATTAAAAATAATAAGATTCACAATTTAGCATACAAATGAGAATGAATCTGGTATTAACTAATCTACTATAATAAAAACAATATATAATGTCAAAATGTAAAGTTTTAATAAACAAGAGAATGATTTGCTGCCAAATAATGTTTCAAAAACTTAATATTCCTCACACTTTCCCAATCTGTTAATTCGTCCAACTCATGAAAAATCAAAATTCAAATAGCTGTCATATTTTTTACTTTAAGTTTTTAAAAAATCAATATTGCATTGTTTTTCTTGTCTATAAGTTTGACTATATATAGTGTATTTTATTTTATTGTAGATGTACCAATAGATATAAATGCTTCTTGTTTTGAAATTTCGTCTTCAGTCAAAAATTCATAATAAACACTTCTCTAGATCCATCTATGCAAGCTCTTTTAATTCTGTAAGCATATCAGCTGTGTTACATCTTTAAAACATCATGACATATCTTGAATATTTATTATGATCCATTTTTCTTAAATCTTTTCAACAGTTTTACAAAAAGTGTTTTAATATAGGGGGTTTGAATACAAACTTTCAAGCTCCCTTCATCTATTCACTCTATCTCAATTTTAAAGTCTATGTTCAAATCCCCTATATTACATCTAAACTCCAAGTATACAATTTAAAATATTAAAAAGGGTTTCGTAATTAAAACAAAAAGCAAAGGCAGTAAAAGTGGAAAATGCCTATTCATTTAAATGTTACAAATGATGTAATTATAAATTTTATTAAACGCTCACTATTATTTCAGTAATAGTTTTAACAAGGCTGTAAACCTTAGCAATGAGCGTCTGAAAAAATCGTCACTAGTGACGATTTTTTCAGACGCTCATTGCTAAGGTTTACAGCCTTGTTAAAACTAAATGATGTAATTGTAATTTTCTAGAGCTCTAGAAACTATTATAAAAGCTATCAGAAAATCTTGTACTGTTTAAGACAAATACTAAAAAATAAAAATAAAGTAATAATAAATATACTTTCAAAAATAAGAAATAAAATTTGATAGCAATGAATCAGAAATAAAAACAGATAATTGAATGGATTATTATTTGGGAGTTTATAAGAAATTTGAGCATCAGAAGTGTCAGATTTGGAGCTATGATTCATAGATCTTGAATCCACAATTTTATTCTTACCCTAAACTATGTAGGATATAGTTTTATCACATCTGTATGTGTTATGGTATAATAGTTCAGTGGCAGATTCTGAAGTGCAAAAATCCATGGATAATGGACAAGTTATGTACTTCCAGTGCTTGAATTTCTTTAGGATATGAAAAGTTTACATCAAATAAAATTCACACATTCTGTTTATCTATACTAAATAAAAAGTTAGGATTAAACTTTTTAATCTTTAATATTACCATTTCCTCATGCTTTACCACTAGTTCTGTTAATATTATTATTATTTGCATTACTAGAATAAGTAATCTGCTAGATATGCCAATCTTGCCAGATTGTGCGAGACAGTACATTTTTAGATCAGATTTTCTAAGACACTTCCACGATATGTAGGGGAGTCCCTAAATAGTACATCATAAGCATACAATTTTTATCAAACTCTTATTCCTGACTCAAATTATTTCTAACCCGATTCATTAATAGTCGTAATGTCCCAAGGAAAGATCACAATTAAGATCTGCTGACCTACTAAATCTAACCCGTTCATTGCTTTCTTAATTCTCAGGGCTTGAGATAAAAATAAAAATAGAATTAAAATCAGAATTTCTGTGCATGCCATTGCCACAATTAGTATAGGGAAATTATTAATAGCATGAGAGTCTCGTGACCAATGGAGCCGTACACTAATTTAGGGGACTGAAAACAGTAAAAAGAGGCACAAAAAATATCATTTTTATCAGAAACAGTGCTTAGCCTCTGATGAACCAGTATTCTATCCAACAAGGCAATGGAGATGTTGTCCACCTGTTTATTTTTTATTTATGATTGATCCTCATATATGAAGGTCATTCCACTATTCATCACCCTATATAGCATGTCAATAGTCTAAGCTCTGTGTCCTTATAATATGAATACAGTTTCATGAACAGTTATTTTTAACGCTGTCACAGACTTTCTTGGCAAATCTGAATCAAATGTCTTCACCACATTGATCAAAGCAATGAGTAAATTATATTTTTAAAATGGTCTAAACCCAATATTTGCAAAATAATCTAGAAAATGTATCTACCTATCACTGTTCAATTATTCACTTTCAAAGAAGACTTAATATTAAGTAAATGAATTGGATTTTGTTCTTGAAAATGAGCTTGAAATAAGAAAGAGAATTTTCTATTTGTTAAATAACAAAACATTCTAGTTAGAAGCTGCTAGTTTTTTGTTTTTTCACCATCTTTATTAGATTCTAAAACTAAAAATACTTCTATTTGTAATTTTTGTGTTATTATGAAGTCATTAACCAGTTGGTTACACATACAAACAAACATAAATAAAGACAAACTTAGTAAATTTATTTTAATTATGTAAAAGGATATTAACTTTCAAACCTGCTGTGTTCGTTTTAGTGAATAAATCTACAAGTGCTATTAATTTATATAAATTTATTTTATTGAAATAAATCGAGATACTGCCAAATCTCAAGCGCTCGTTACAACACATAACTGACAGCCAATCAGATGCCAAGGATAGATGTCTAAAATGACATCCAAACCTAAACACACAACAAAGATTTTACGAGAAAAGAGCGGCCTAGTAAATCTTTGACATTTTATGTTAAAGATATATTCTTTTCTTTTATTCTGTTAAATTGATTATTAGCTGTAAATTTAAGGGCATTCCTATTTAAACAAGTAATATTTAAGAGGTATTTCAAATCGTAGAATATAGTATTACTCAAAGTTTTTAAATTGATTAGCCTTTTACACAGTCAGTGGAAATAATAGACATATAAAAGTACTTTATTAATAAATTAATCTTTATTATTGCAATACCAAATATTTATACTATAATATTAACTCATCTATGCACTTTATCAGTTTCACAATGCATTAATTAACACTCTCTTTGACAGTTTCGATTGTCCCAGCAATCTTCTTCAGAACTACAACGTAATACAAATATATGAATATAAATATACATGAAAATATAATTTACATTCTATATATACATCTTATAATTATCATTTACTTATTACCGTTTAAATATTATTATATATTGTAATGGGCACATATGTACATTACATTGTTTTTTATTATTAAACATGAAAAAAAATAAAAGTTCGCAAATAAAACTTTTTTTGTTGTTAAGAATTAAAAAATTGAAATTAAATGTCTTAAACTCGTATATATATAAAATCGCACAGATGAAAAAAATTATTAAAATAAAACTTTATTAAAAATAGAAAAAGGTATTTTAAAAACAAAAACTTAAAAAAGATTTAGAGATAAAAATATATCTTTAAGTTTGAAAACAAATTAATTAATGTTACTGAAAAATGGAAATGATTATTTTAATTAGTCAAAGTGAACTAGCCTTTGGGCATTTAAATGTATAAGCAACGGTCAGATAGGAAAACAATAGAAACTAATAGCAAATGAGAGAAATCCATCGGGAAATCAGACCTCAACGGAAGGATCATCATCATCGATGACATAATGTCCATTGAATCCTTAAAATTAATATAAAAGGAAAAGTTTGGAAATTATTAGTTAGTTATTACGATGTGACTATATGTGTTAGTGCGGAGTTGAAGAAGGGATTGAAAAGACGCACTCTTCAATCCCTTCAGTTTTGTTAAAAAAAAAATGACATCATTTTTTCTACATTAAGGACCAGCTAAACTAAAAGACCTCTGGATAAATAAAAAAACAATGGCTAACTCAACCAATCTCTTTAGGACAGCATGGGAATTCACGTTCAAATGGCAAGCAATGGATAAAAATGAACTGTTTAAAACCGTAATAACTTTATAATTAATGAACATTAAATTAAAAACTTTCCGTATTTCAAATAATTGCAATAGAATCCTATCTGACCAACTTTATTTATTAATAAGTAATTTTAATTTGATGTATTTCTTTTGTAAAATCATTTCCATTTATTTTTTTTGTTCTTTTAAGTTTTATTATGACTGTTTTGTTTTCGTTAAATTAAATTATATAAATGTTAAACTTGGGTCGGGCGTGAATGGCTATATAGATTTGTAAAGTTATATTAGGGGAGGGTAATCTTAGGTTATTCGTTTCATAGTTAAATTGGGTCAATGGATTGGATATATTGGTGTAATTAGTAATGTAGTACGAGATTCGCTATGGGCAGAATCGCTTTATACGCCGCACACTTCCTTTTTGGCCTATGGAATGTGATTCATAAGTCGCCAAAATGACCGCAGTCCTTTCCTATAGTTTTTTTATTGCTCTTCTTGTCAGATAGATGTAGTATTCCTATCTGACGAGAGGCAATTTCTTCTCTTAACCTTTTATACTGCCGTATTTCGTATTACATTGAATGCATTGATATATCAGATGAATTGACGTTAGTTTGACTGCGAACTTTTGGCCTAAGGTTAAATAAGGATAGAATATTTTCTTTCAAATGCAAATCTATGTAGTCTATTCATACTCGACACTCTAAATAAAAATGCATTAAATTTAAGTTGGGTATGGAAGTTGCATGGATTCGTTATCGGTTAATTATGTTTTTGGTTTTCATATTTGATCAAAATATATAGACATTCGGTAAATAATGATACCTTACGGTGAGTATCTAAAATGTATTTATTCGGATGTCTTTTAAGTTATTGGTGTCACTATGGTATCTTATGATGAATATCAGTGGGTTTCGTGTATTCCCTATGCAATTGACAGTATCAATGATTTTGTATTTTGATCGTTTATGTTTATTTTGAAATGTTTTTGACCGTGCAATGTATGTAACCGATCTATACTCAACATTATAAAATAAACTTTTATAAATCCATCTGTGCGAGCTTATAATAGTATAAAAATTAAAATGTAAATTAAAAACTAAAATCAAGTTAAAATTATAAAGTAAAAGTAATGATAAAATGATTCAAAATTAAAATGTGCATTAATAAATGCTTGTGTGTATAATTACTGGCAGTGGCTTATTTTATTCTTTTTTTTATATATCTTAGATAGGAATTTAATATAAATATGAATCTCTGCTGTTCCACTGAGCTAGTGACAATGGGCTAACGACCGGATATCAAAATATATAAATTAAATTTTTTTTGACTTACATATCTGCCTGCTTTATAAATTTTTCTAGGTTCAAATGCCTAGATGGTGCCCTGTAGTGCAGATTACATTAAGTCATGTTTCCTGGATCGTTATAATTGCGCCCAATGTGGGGCCAATTATAACAATCCGGGAAAAGTGACTTAACGTAATCTGCACTACAGGGCGCCATCTAGGCATTTGAACCTAGAAAACCAAAAACATAATTAACTGATAACGAATCCATGCAACTTCCATACCCAACTTAAATTTAATGCATTTTTATTTAGAGTGTCGAGTATGAATAGACTACATAGATTTGCATTTGAAAGAAAATATTCTATTCTTATTTAACCTCAGGCCAAAAGTTCGCAGTCAAACTAACATCAATTCATCTGATATATCAATGCATTCAATGTAATATGAAATACGGCAGCACAAAAGGTTAAGAGAAGAAATTGCCTCTTGTCAGATAGGAATACTACATCTATCTGACAAGAAGAGCAATAAAAAAAACATAGGAAAGGACTGCGGTCATTTTGCCGACTTATGAATCGCATTCCATAAGCCAAAAAGGAAGTGTGCAGCGTATAAAGCGATTCTGCCCATAGCGAATCTCATACTATATCTACTAATTACACCAATATATCCCATCCATTGACCCAATTTAACTACAAAACAAATAACCTAAGATTACCTTCCTCTAATATAACTTTACAAATCTATATAGCCATTCACGCCCGACTTAAGTTTAACATTTATATAATTTAATTTAACAAAAACAAAACAGTCATAATAAAACTTAAAAGAACAAAAAAAATAAATGTATAAAAAAATAAAATGTATAAAAAAATAGAACTCCTGTGGAGAGGAGGTGTAAACATGGATGGTCCTTAGGAAAACGATAGTAAACATTTTTTTTTTTGTATATAGTCTTTTTGTAAAATTACTAACTGGATGTTTTTGTAAATTTTCGTTAATCGTGTACCGTAATTACTAACCCTAAGTAAAATATTTTTTTTTGTTTATTTTTTTTTAAGCAAGTTTACTGATATGTAACTGGCACATATGTACGTTACACTGTTTTTTATTATTAAACATGAAAAAAAATAAAGGTTCGCAAATAAAACTTTTTTTTTTGTTAAGAATTAAAAAATTGAAATGTCTTAAATTCATATATATATAAAATTGCACAGATGAAAAAAATTATTAAAATAAAACTTTATTAAAAATAGAAAAAGGTATTTTAAAAACAAAAACTTAAAAAAGATTTAGAGATAAAAATATATCTTTAAGTTTGAAAACAAATTAATTAATGTTATTGAAAAATGGAAATGATTATTTTAATTAGTCAAAGTGAACTAGCCTTTGGGCATTTAAATGTATAAGCAATGGTCAGATAGGAAAACAATAGAAACTAATAGCAAATGAGAGAAATCCATCGGGAAATCGGACCTCAACAGAAGAACCATCATCATCGATGACATAATGTCCATTGAATCCTTAAAATTAATATAAAAGGAAAAGTTTGGAAATTATTAGTTAGTTATTACGATGTGACTATGTGTTAGTGCGGAGTTGAAGGAGAAGGGATTGAAAAGACGCACTCTTCAGTCCCTTGTTTTGTTAAAAAAAAAGACATCGTTTTTTCTACATTAAGGACCAGCTAAACTAAAAGACCTCTGGATAAATAAAAAAACAACGGCTAACTCAACAAGCAACGGATAAAAATGAACTGTTTAAAACCGTAAGAACTTTATAATTAATGAACATTAAATTAAAAACTTTCCGTATTTCAAATAATTGCAATAGAATCCTATCTGACCAACTTTATTTATTAATAAGTAATTTTAATTTGATGTATTTCTTTTGTAAAATCATTTCCATTTATTTTTTTTGTTCTTTTAAGTTTTATTATGACTGTTTTGTTTTCGTTAAATTAAATTATATAAATGTTAAACTTAAGTCGGGCGTGAATGGCTATATAGATTTGTAAAGTTATATTAGGGGAGGGTAATCTTAGGTTATTTGTTTCATAGTTAAATTGGATCAATGGATTGGATATATTGGTGTAATTAGATGTAGTACGAGATTCGCTATGGGCAGAATCGCTTTATATGCCGCACACTTCCTTTTTGGCCTATGGAATGCGATTCGTAAGTCGGCAAAATGACCGCAGTCCTTACCTATGGAGTTTTTTTTTTATTGCTCTTCTTGTCAGATAGATGTAGTATTCCTATCTGACAAGAGGCAATTTCTTCTCTTAACCTTTTGTGCTGCCGTATTTCGTATTACACTGAATGCATCGATATATCAGATGAATTGACGTTAGTTTGACTGCGAACTTTTGGCCTAAGATTAAATAAGGATAGAATATTTTCTTTCAAATGCAAATCTATGTAGTCTATTCATATTCGACACTCTAAATAAAAATGCATTAAATTTAAGTTGGGTATGGAAGTTGCATGGATTCGTTATCGGTTAATTATGTTTTTGGTTTTCATATTTGATCAAAATATATAGACATTCGGTAAATAATGATACCTTACGGTGAGTATCTAAAATGTATTTATTCGGATGTCTTTTAAGTTATTGGTGTCACTGCGGTATCTTATGATGACTGAGTCGTGATTAGAAACAGAAGTAAATGGATTTATCTTATGATGAATACCAGTGGGTTTCTTGTATTCCCTATGCAATTGACGGTATCAATGATTTTGTATTTTGATCATTTATGTTTATTTTGAAATGTTTTTGACTGTGCAATCTATGTAACCGATCTATACTCAACATTATAAAACAAACTTTTATAAATCCATCTGTGCAAACTTATAATAGTATAAAAATTAAAATGTAAATTAAAAACTAAAATCAAGTTAAAATTATAAAGTAAAAGTAAAGTTAAAATGATTCAAAATTTATATGTGCGTTAATAAATGTTTGTGTGTATAATTACTGGCAGTGGCTTATTTTATTCTTTTTTTATATATATCTTAGATAGGAATTTAATATAAATATAAATCTCTGCTGTTCCACTGAGCTAGTGACAATGGGCTAATGACCGGATATCAAAATATATAAACTAAAAAAATTTTTTTATTTTTTATTTACGTATCTGCCTGCTTTATAAATTTTTCTAGGTTCAAATACCTAGATGGCGCCCTGTAGTGCAGATTACGTTAAGTCACCTTTGCCGGATTGTTATAATATTTTATCCTTTTTACATTCTATATTTATTAATTAAAACTGCAAATTTTAAAATTTGAATTTAGCAGTTGAGTTTTGAAGATATAAATAAAAAGTGGATAAAAATATGTTTAAAATAATAATATTACAGATTAAATAATAAATCATAGATTTCTACATAAGTAGATTATAAATTATTGAAGGAATAAATTATAAATATTGATTGTTAATAAAATAAATAATAATAATGTAAAATATAAGAGATATTAAATTAGAATTAAATATTAAAAAGAGTAATAAGAGTAAAATAAAAATAGAATATATATGTTTATGGGAGGTTTTAATTGATAAATATAAAATGTAAAAATTATAAAATATATATTATATAATATTTAAAAGATAATAAGTAAATGGTCATTATGAGATGTATTTATTTTCAATAAATAATTTAATTATTCAATCTAAATAATCCATTTCAAATATGCTCAGTGGTCAGTTGTGAAGAATTCAGCTGCAGAGACATGCAGTTAAGACAAAGAAAGAAATTAAAATAATAAAATAAATCATTATAAGTAAAATAAATAACTTGAGATAAAAGAAAAACTGCAATCATTCCCTAATTAATAATTTAGAATAAAATAGATTTCTCCCTTTATCAAAAAAACACCTTCTCTGAGCTTTACATTTGCACTTTTTAAAACAATAATATCTTCTTATTGGTTCTCACATCTTCTCTAATTTCTGATAAAATGTTATACAAATCAATTGTCAATATGATGTGAATGAACTCTACTCTTGTAAAATGAAGTGAAAAGTACCTTTCTTATGGTACAATTGAAAACAAAGTTCTTCTTATGCCATAATACAGTTATAATAGCAATACTAATTAATAACTTTTAAATAAAATAATAATGATGATGATCTCAGGGTTCTTTTATCTATCTTTGGGAAGTGCTCTATAGCAGGGGTGGCGAACCTTTTTACCTGTATGTACCAAAAATTTCCAAAAAGTATTTATTGAATGCTTGGCGTGCCATACAGTTATTAAATCAAAATATAAATAATTTAATTTTTACAGTTTTTTTAAAGTTTATAAAACAAAATAATAACAATAATAATTAAATAAAAATTCTAAAAAGCTAAATAAAAGTGAACAATATTTATTTTGAAGAGCACATGTTGAATAAAACGTAATAGCAAAAAATTAATAGTAATTAAAACAAATTTTGGAAATAAACATAAAACCAATGTAAATAGACATTATTTAATAAGATTTTTGCTGTTGTACATTGTTTGCCAAATGCTTTATATCTGATTCACATTTTAGCAATTTTAATAATGTAGATGCTGAACTAGATTCATCTGTCACTCTATTTCTCGAACTGTCTTTAATTAAATTTATTTCTGAAAACAATGATTCACATGCATATGTAGAGGAGAAAATTGATAATATAGCGGTCACTATTTTTTTTAAACAATTCAATGTTTTAGGAATAACATCCCAGGTAGCCAAAAGTTCCTCTTCAGCATTCTTTTTACATATGTCCAATAATCAATCATTTTCCATTGTTTCTAACTCATTCCGCAAATCAACAAATTTCTTTTTCCATATAGAACTGGATTGAAAATTGACTGATTGTATTTCCATATTTTCCAAATTAAGCCATTCAAAATTTTTTAACTTCAAACTCCATTGATATTGTGTCTGGGTATAAAATAAATTTTGATGTTTTTAAAAATTGTCTGAATTGTATAAACCTTAAAGAAAATTCATCAATTAACAATTGTATTACAGCACAAAAGACTTGCATCAACTTTACATAATCTGGCTTCTTGTGAGATTCTAAATCATTCAAGAACTTTTTTAGATTTGGAAAATATTTGAAAGTGTAAGAAATAACATCACGGTTGAATATTTGAATTTAACTTCTAATGCTTCGATCAAATCAAATGTGACAATTGTCTTATTATAACCTTGCAGTTTCACTTCTAATTCATTTAGATTTGAACACATATCAATAAAAAAACATTAATTTCAAAAGCCATTCAATATCTATTAATTCATTATATTTTTCAATGATTTTCTCATCGTAAAAACAGTCTAATTTCATCTAAACACTCAACGAATCTTTGAAAGCTTTTCTTCAACTTAACCATCAGACATTGTAGTACCTAAGTAAACCATTGTATGCTGAGTTCACTTCACTCAATAAATTTATAAAATAAATTGGCTAACTTAGTCACAAAAGTTCATAACATCATCCAGTGACTTAAAATTGACCTTGTGCATAAAACCTGCTGATGTATAATGCAATGAAAACCCAAAATTAAATGTCCAATATGGTTGAGTAAATAAACTGAGAAACCATTTTCTTTTCCAGCCATACTTTGAGCATCATCTGTAGTTACTGATACAATGTTGGCAACATCTATTTCTTTTTCAGTGACTATGTTTGAAACTTCATTGCAAATATCTATTCCTTTTGTTGTTGTTACTAATGAGCCTAAACAGATCAATTCTTTGATATTATTTCCAACACAATAGGGAATAAAAATAGCCAGCTGGCTGATCCATTTATGTCTGTACTTTCTTTCATCAATGCAGAGAGAAATTAAAACTAGATTTTATATCTCATTTTTGCTGGTAAGTTATTTTGTTAGCTATTTGCAAGACTTTAACTGTATTTCTAGCCAATGATAAATCTTTTATGCTTTGAATAATTTTTGCCTTGTTTTCAAAATCTTCAAAAAGAACTGGTGCACATTTCATCCAAGCTTCTTTCATATATTCTCCATCATTAAAAGGTTTCCCATATTTGGCAATTACATTTGAAATATAAAAAAACTAGTAGCAGTTATATTTGAATGATTTTTGATAAATTTCATTAAGATGTTGATTGAATATTTATATTTTTAAATGCTTGGGCAATATATTCTTTTTGTTCATCTTTACGTTTTTCGCAGAGCGATTTATGATTGGTCTCAATACAATTTCTGGAAGCATCAAACACATATTGCCTTGGTGCCTTTGCTTAACAATTTTTTTTATTTTCAGTCATCATATTAATATAATGGTAACAAATTATTTAAAAGTAAATTTAAATGAGTTTTAATAATTTTATAAATCTAAGATTTATTATATGTTAAAATATATTATTATCTTTACATTACACTTTTACAACAAAACTTCAAGCAAAAAAAAACATCATTTGATAATATTGATTACGCATTTCATTCCTTTGTTCACGATTTTGATTATGTTAAAAAAATGAATGGTGTCAACACGTTTAAGTAAAAAAAGATTAGGACAGAAAATAATTTTATTACTTTACTTTGAAAAAAATTACTTCAAAGAATAATATTGAAATCATTTGACAGGTTGACTTAAAATATTATCCCCACTTATATATGTGTAATAATTTTTTTCTTCCTAATTTTGTAATTTATTGCTTCTAATCAGAATTCAATTGTGAATCGAATTTATTTATTTTATTTTGGGTTTACAGTAAATTTTTATTAGTACAGATTTTAGCAACAAAAAAAATACTGAATAATTTAAAGCATAGAAAATTAGTATATTTAAATAGTTCGCGCGTGCCAGTAAAAAATTCAAACGTGCCATCTCATAGGGTCACCATTCCTGCTCTATAAAATTGTGTTGTCACACATGGCAGACATTTTGGCAGGCTATAGGAGACATTCACTTCACTTGAAAGTTAATGTGCTCTAACATCAAATAACAATTATAATTAGTGATAAATATGACTAATAACGAAACAAAACAATTGCATAAAATTTGGAATAACTTAGCCTTTTATCCAGGATATCAGCCAGAATAATAGAAAGACAAGGGTACCTTTTATATCCCTCCACCATCTATGACAACCCAATTATAATTTGACTAAGAAAATAAATGGAATAATGTGCAATCAGAATAATGTGAAATAAAATTCATTTCAATGTCAAATAAATGTTTAATCTGAAGTTTGCAATTCTTATTTTTACTAGAAATTCTCCCAAAATAATTATAATTAAAGTGAAATGTTAGGATCTGCATAAAATTGCTCATCTGGCATATTGAGATTTCTGAATTTGAAATTATTTAGGACACAAGAAAAATACTTTGCAAACATGCACATACTTTGCATATAGAAAATAATCCAACAATGAAAATTGAATAAAATTCTATAAATTTATTAATAACACAGAATAATATATATATACACAATCTTTGTTAAATGCTACAAACCAATATAGGCACGATTATCAAAATGCGTAGTTACATGTATCATATTCTGCTAGTTTTTTTTTTTTAAAATTGTAATTTTAATAAATAAAAGTGAGATGAGTATTTGAGCTATAGCTGTTTTTGTAAGAATATAAAAAGAAAATAATACATCTCTATAAGTTTGGAATTAAAATATTAACTTAAAGTAACTAGCTGCAATATACAGTTAATACACTGCTAAACTGTTTTTTTAAAAACTTGCAAACCACATTAAACAAATGCTTAACGTTAATGGACAAAATAACAGCAGCTTCAAATTTAAAGTTTATAGATAGTCTATAAAATAAATCTTGTTTTAAATTATTAACTAGCTACATTTATCATATGAAGTACACTAGAATAACTGAGTACTATTTATTTAACTGACATGAACTACTACTACTATTATTGATGAGTTAATTAAATTATGGTTTATAATTCAAGTAAACTATGAATGGGTAAGGTTCATTTATCAGAAGTCATACACACAAATAAATATTTAACTTAATGTCCACATAAAAATTATAATAGATATTTTAACTATAAATTACTTAAAATTCCAGTGATGAATACTTCTCAGATGCTGATAAAAATAAAACATTGTGTATGAGTATTCCCTTTAAATAACTAAGCGCTTAAAATACATGATTTAAAATTAATTATATTCAATTAGTTTGCTTGTGAACTACTAGCAAGGCTCAGGAGTTCACAATACAGATATTGATCCAAATCATGAAGGGACTACAAATGACAAAGTGCACCCTGAGGAACAAACAACTCAAATCTAACATCTATTCTTGCCATAACTTTTAAATATTACAATAATCTATACCTTCTATGGTGGAAAAATATATTCTAAATTCACATGAGGGACACAAAATATTAACTAATCTCTCAGATAAAGATAATACACTAAAGAATTTGGTGGTCTCCAAGTCTATCTCTCAGGCAAAATGTAAGTGTGGACTTTGTTTCACCACCTAAAGAAAAAGGAACACACACCAAAGATAATCATCTCCTGGTATTAAACTACATTAGCTATACTAAAATATATAAACTCTAGATAATCCTCTCCATGGGATTTGGTCACATTGGCTCAAATTGTACCATACTATATCAAAATAATCCTCTCATGGAAAATAAGGTACTATGGGGAGAACATCTCAGGCAAAATGTAAGTGTGGACTTTGTTTCACCACCTAAAGAAAAAGGAACACACACCAAAGATAATCATCTCCTGGTATTAAACTACATTAGCTATACTAAAATATATAAACTCTAGATAATCCTCTCCATGGGATTTGGTCACATTGGCTCAAATTGTACCATACTATATCAAAATAATCCTCTCATGGAAAATAAGGTACTATGGGGAGAACACCTCCATCCCATAAAGCATAATACATAACAAAGATAAAAATATGCTGATAACAAGCATATATCAATTCTAAACATAAGCAAGATAGCAAAATATCACTAATAATAATTAATAAATCCACATTAAAAATGCATACACCAATCAATATCTGAAAGCAATGAATGAAAATGTACATATATCAGTCAAACAACTATAAGAGATATGCAAAATAATATAACGAATGTTAACTGTAAGCAAGGAATATTCAACAGCAATGTATGGCATAAAAGCTTATATTAAAATAAAGTGGATGTACTAATAAAGAATAATTGTTAATTAACAAAATAAAAATTCCGTTGAAACTTTATATGAAAAACATGCTATTTACAACATAAAATATAAAAATATCCACTTCTGATAAATTTAAAATACTGTTTTACCCGTTAAAGATATATAACAAATATTTTAAATACCCGACATGTGAGATTAATATCTCCAATTGCATGTAAAATAAACCACATATAATTTATCAGTATAACTTCATATCAAAATATAAATTTTGATCAAAATAATGATAGGAATGCTTACCTATTTGCTATAAAACCCTTAAAATATTAGATAATAAATGTAAGCCTTAATATACATTAATATTATAAAAATAAAATAAAATTTTACCAAATACAATTTTTTTAAAAAAAAACCTTAGCTCTTTAGCAGAGCTATTTCCATGCTGAGCTAGCCGTCAAGGTAAAGAGAATTCTTTAGTCACTGTCTGAAGAAGACAAAGCACTTGAAATTATAAAGATGCATTTTTTTTATTCAATGAAGATTTTTTTCTTCTTTTGGCAGTTGTAACATTTTAAAAAATATATAGTAGAAATGAAGCTTAACTAAATCTCAACTTTAATGACGAAGATTGAATCCAACAGACAAATATTTATAACACGAAGACAAGCATGAATATTATTAAAGAACACAAATATGATATAAGCTAGCTGAACATTATTGGAGATTTGCAAGTTTTACGAAAATTATAATATGAGCACTGTAGTTGTGTTAGAAATAAAATGAAGCTATAAGAATGCCACTATAATTTTTGTAAAGCACACAATAAAAAAAAAAATTAAATTTTCAGATCACTGAAGAGACATTAATTAAGCAGTTTTCATAAATCTTAACACTTTAATTTTAAAGAATTCATTTTCTTCTTTCTTTTAAAGAATGCATGTATATAACTTATCTTTAAAGTATACAGCATGTAATTAGATATATTAATAACTAGTAAAAAGAAAAATTACTATTCTATGAATTCCTTCCATTAGGATAAAAATTTTCGTGGTTGCCTATTAAAATTGCATAAACAAATGTCCTCGCATATCAACTAGTAATACATTTTCTTTAATATCAACTTTTAGGAAATTTTAACTTTTAATTCAGCCATCAGCATATGTCAAATTTTTCTCTCCAAACAAAGAGCACAAGTAAAAATAGCAAATTCATTATAGTCTATTGGACATGTAATTATTTTTCTGAACACACTGAATAATTATAAAATTAACTAAATGAGATATTAACAATATATAGTGGTTTCGTAACTCAAGGCAGACAATATATTTTTAAAAATATGTTGAGTTCTCTTATATTTGTCGGTTATTTCATGTTAGTTTTTTAATCCTTTTCCTTCTATGCATGATAAATATTATTAAACAAAGATAAACAGGTAAATAATCTGTTTTAACTCTAAAAATGCTTATGTTTCCTGGTTTAATTAAATAAATAGTTTCAATTATAATTTGCTTTAAATTTGCCAATCTAAGTTTAAAAATTTAAATTCGCTCCATGTATTAACTTATAACCATAGAAAATTTATAACTTAAGACAACAATAGAAACAAAATGTCTTAAAAATATTTACCTAGCCTTTCATTGTAGACTGAAGTAATATAATATTAATAATTTACTGTTTATTAGAAAATAATAAGTTATAAAAATTTAGTAGTATTTCATGATGCAGTGAACTGATGATTCCATGGACAGAGGAAGGGAAAGAAGCCAGACAACAATAACAAAAAAATAAAGTAAGTATTTATAGTCAATTTGACAGGTGTCAAATGAATTAATCGATCCCCTCCACCACCCAGTGTCACCTAAGGTAAAAATGCAATTTACAATGCGGAACTGATTACATAAAAATTATATAACTGATTATAATCATGTGGTCCATCAAGATCAATTGAAATGTATTACATAATAGTTTAATAAATTAAAATTAAACCAAACAATAATTATTTGTGATTATAATTGAAGATAAAATTATTAGTTTTTTATTAAATAAACCTATCAGAAGTGTTAAAATATTATTTAATTCTTAATTAACTGAAATTTGTTAATATTTTTTATTTATTTTTAAAACACTAATTTTTTAAAATAAGAAACTAAAAATACTTGCATGCACACTAATTTTTCCATGTACACACATATATTTTACAGAAGTTTAGTGTACATTCAAATATCAGCCTTTTAAGCTAATTGTGCATACGCTTTGCGAGTGTTAATAATAAATGAATACTTTCTCACCAATACAAGATATAGTATTTATGCAGGAATAAAAGGAATCCTTATTCCTACGACTCAAATGCTTATATATGAGCAAATCTGAAGTACTGGTAATGTTAATTATTTTATCTTAATTTAATAATCTTTACTATTTTATAACTAATTACAATTTTTTTATATTTATAATACAAACTATTTAAAAACTATCAGTCAATAAACTATTTAAATAACTGACTTCAAGTAATTTTTATCATAATACTATTATATTTCTTTATCTGGCTATGATTCTTACAATTATTTAGAACTAAATAACAGCTTACTAAAATTTTAAGACTACTATCTTACTATTACAACCTTTTATTTAGAATAATCTGTCATTTTTATAAAATATGATACAGCATTGTAATAATACTAAGCCAGGCAAAGTGGATAGCATATTTTATCAGTTAAATATTATTGCTTTTATTTTATTTTTTTACGACTAATACCAATATTATATACAAATAATAGTAAATGAAGACCAAATGCCAAAAGCACTGGGTTACAATAAATTGTACAATGTAATTTTGAATCTCTGATAAAATTGTATATATTGTTATATACGTGTATAAGAAATTAATATTAAAACCAAAAAATTCATTTATAAATAATTACCTATATTTCTATGAATTATTGGATAAGAGAATTAGTTAATTCTTGATTGAAAAATGTTTTTCATCAAAAAATTGACTTGTTTCACAGAAGTTAGATAGGGATTATCATGATTTTTCTGAAAGCATTTTTTGTTGATTTCAAGTCATTTATCAATGAAAATTATGATCAAATATTTTCTATGGCAAATAAAATTAAAAAATCAACTTGCCAATCCCAAGAATATTACGAGTTGTCAATAGACTAGATGTTTTCTCTAATCAATAATAATTAGAAAGTCATGACATTTATCAAGAGGATGAAAGTAGAAGAGTGATAGATTCAAGAGGTGAAGATTACTAATTAAAGTTCAATCTGCCCCTTTTGATACATGAACATCACAATTCCTAGCAATACATTATATGAAGATACTTTAGCATAATGACCAAATGTTTTTTAGTTGAGAATTGATCCAGAAATCCACCACTCTACTATTCAATTAAACCAATTAGAAGACTTCTCGACAATAGAAAATGGCTTTTACAACTCTATAATTCTTATTTTAAAAATGGAAATAAAAAAAATCTATTGTCAGCTATTGTTTTTAATAATTAATTCATTTTTTCATTGTATAGAGTTGTAGCAAACATATATCATTGAGAAAATAAATGTCTTTATTTGCAGATTATACCCAATAGGACCAGCAAATTCAGATGTTTTCTCTTACCAACAACCACCTGATAATAGTGCTATATGCTCAACATTGTTTGCATATTCATTGATTGGGACAATCACTTAATTTATGTTAGAGCTGACATTGATATGAATGCCACACCGAGTCTTAAGATTGCAATGAATATTACTTTTGATACTCTTACTGAATGAACTATTTTTGAAAAAATTTCTGGTGCAATGACAAAATAGCACTGATCATACATAATTTATCATGGATGTTGTTTTTTGAACTTTGAAATAAGTTTATTAACACAATTGTTTTTTAATTACTTCTTCTACATAAAGATCTGTAATATATCTTAATGCATGATGTATTGAATATCCATTGTATTAATTCTTATACATCTTATTCTTTCTTTCAAAAATTTGTTTCTATTGTTTAATACTTATTTTCTCCCCCCCCCCCATTTATAGTGTGGTTGCCTTTTTTAAAATCAACAATGACTTATTACCACTTTATATGCCCAAACCATTTAAACACATTTTAGAATATAATTCAAGAAGTTTTAATCAAGGTTACTTACTCTCCACTAATGTTACATGTTTAACCATATATTTATAGCGAATAAAAATCTAACCATATATCAATAATTCCAACCTCTGTAGTCAAGTTGCAATCTTTAGTGTCTACATAAGTATATTGGAACATTAATAAAGGTGGGATTCCACTTTTACTGTTAAAATGTTACCTTGACAACAGTTTGAAATTGATTGTTTAAGTATTGACTGGTTTTTAATGATTATCTTACATCCCCCATTTAGATTTGAATATTACTTATTATTTAAGTAATACTTGAGGTAAAATTTGAAATTTATAATGTTATAATTGCCTATTTATTAGTCTGCATTCAGAATAGGTTTTACCTGTTTAGATTTAAATAAATTTCATTGTATCAATAATTTCAAAATCTGTAGTTAATTTGCAATCTTTAGTGTCTATATAAGAATATTGGACCATTAATAAACATAGGATTCTACCTTTATTAAATAGTTGCCTTGACAACAGTATGAAATTGTTGATTGTTATTTAAGTGTTGACTGGTTTTTAATGATTACTTAAAACCCATTTAGCCTTGAACGTTATTACTCTTATTATTTAAGTAATACTTTGAGTGCAATTTGAAATTTATAATTGCAGTTTATAATATTATAATTGACTATTTATTAGTCTGCATTCAAAATATTATATTTACCTGTATAAAGAGGTTTAACCTCTGTAGTCAAGTCGTAATCTTTATGGTCTATTTAAGTACTGTATATTGAACCATTAATAAAAGTGGGATTCCACCTTTATTGTTACAAGATTGCCTTGACAACAGTTTGCAATTGTTGATTGTTTAAGTGTTGACTGCTTTTTAATGATATATATAAATTGTTTAAATGAGTTATAATAATATTGACTGCTGGACTGAGGTTTCCCAAGTAATTCATAAGCGGATAGCAGAATGATCTTCAAATGAAAATTAAATTTAATTAACTAATATACAATGCCTCACCATGAATATCTCTTGCTTTTTAATAAATTAAGATACTGGGTTGAATTCCATAGATTATGGATAGTAGAATAATCTTCACATATGAAGACTAAATGTGAATAACTAATAAGTAGAATCTGCTCATGAATATTTCTTTTAGATTAAAATATTGGTTTGTCAAAGAATAGGTACTGCTTCTGATACAAACAGTATTTTTTTTTCTGTCACCATTTTATTTTAGCCTTCTAACACCAGTTAATAAAGGACCTGGCATTATGAACTTCTTAAGCCATCTATCACCTCCCTGCCTTAATAATGAAAATAAGAGCACATATTGATTCAATTAATCATTTTTAGATATAGGCACAGAAATTCTGTCTACAATCTTTTTTTTGCAAAATGGCAGAATTACTAAACTAAAAGCATGATCTTGAATGAGGCAGTAAAATCAATGAAATGATCTTGAATGAGGCAGTAAAAGCAATGAAATGATTTGGAAACATTTCACTTACAAATGATGCTGTTTGGGTAATGTGACTTAGAGATTTCCCAGTACAGTATATTAAAAATATGCAAGGATATATAGAAAAACAATTTAAACATGATTGACTTTGTATAATATAGCTGTCATATTATTTAATAGATGACTCTTTAATGCTGTAAAATGTTGTAACATTCATTATAGCAAAGCAGAAGGTAATAATTTGTATTCTAAATATAATTATATGAATGTGTCAGCTTTACTCTTCACAATCAGAATGGAGAATAAGAAACTGTCAAGATTTAAGTTTAATATAGCAATTCTTAGTAAAATTTGACTTCCAGAAGGCAGCTTAATTGAATGGCTAGAAGATTAAGAAAATAAGCTTTGTATTTGCTAAGAGTTCTATTTTTAACTAGATTATCACCCAAAACAATATTAAAAATAGAGTTGTGCAATGGTATATGTGCAAATTTTATGTATATTCCTATAACAAAGAAAATTTGTTATTTTTTGACTAGTGAATGTTAGTCACAATAAAAACTATGAAGACAATTGTAATCATCCACATTCAATGTTAGTGAGTCTAAATATAAAATTAACATTACGTAAGCATCCTTAGTTGCCAATTGATGGATAATAAACTACTATATCCAAAGATTAAAATGATTTGTTAAACATATTTGTAGTTTTGATTCTTAGAAGCAACTACTGTTTGTGCCAAATTTCAGTAGCTATTAAACTATAAAATTGACCATTTTGGATTTCTAAAATTATCATGTTATCAAAGTATGTATAGATTCTTTTGCGTGTGTTGTGGACTCCACTAAGTCAGTCCTTAATAACATGATTTAAAATATGTAAAATTCTTGCTTGGAAAATAAATTAAATTGAATGTGGAGCTTCTTAAAAATAAAATAAGATTTAAAAGCAGAAGTTCAATGAGTGATAAATTAATTTTAAAATGATGGAACTAAAACTATAAACATTCACTAATAATGATCACTTTATATCTTCTTTTAATATATTGAAAAACATAAATTTTAAAAAAATTCATTCCCATTAAATTGGTGGATGGTATTTTTATATTTCAAATGGAATTTTTTGAATGATACATGAATTCATACGATAGCTTTCAATGGTATATTCAACTGGCCTACTTAGTCAGATTTGAACAAAGATGCCCAACTTAATGAAATTAAAATAGAATAACTTTCTAATATTAACAATACAAAAACACATGATGCTCAAAAGTTTTTTTTTTTTTTTTACAAATGCATATGGATCCATGAAGTTGTGAAAAATTCTTTTTAATTTATATCTACCTACATAAATTGCAATAATTATTATATAATTTTATTATTGTCTATTATAGCAAGATCATTTATTTTTTCTGTACTCTAGCACAATCTATTATATTTATGAAACAGTAATGCAATTTAATCCTTATCACAATTTCTGACTGTCGCCTTTATTGAGAACATGGACATAAAGCTAGAATCAATAATCTTACAAAATAAATGGGGTTATATGAACGTGCCTTTTGACAATTTAGTAAGCTTTGAGAGTCAATTGATATTATTGTTCTTTAAAGAATTTATTTTTAATAGGATGCTACTAATTATAAATGATTACTAGAATATTTACAGCCAGATGAATGCAAGTAAAATTTTATGAGCAAATATACATTTTATATATTGCTTACAATCATGTCTCCTTTAAAAAAATCATGGCAAAGATTGAAATAAGTTTGTTGTTCATTGAAATTTAACCATATCATACAGTAACTTTTATTCAATATTTTGGGAGAAAATATTTTTATTTTTCATGCAAATTCTGAGACATTTCCTAGATTTACAAGATGCTGATAATTTTCTAAACATTAAAATGAACTTTTTAATTTGTAATTTCACTATATATATATTTTAAAAAATTAAGAATAAATTTTTAACAGGCTGGCAACTAACAAAAAATGACATATGCCATTTTAAGATTGAAATTAACTAATGTTGTCCTCACTTTTGTTGCTGTGTATTCTATTATATTTTTATCCACTCATTCACAATACTTTTCTTTGCAAGGAAAGCTAATTTTGTCATCTATTCTATTGTAACGATCCGGAAAAGGTAGACTAAAGGTATCTGCACTACAGGGCGCCATCTAGGCATTTGAACCTAGAAAAATTTATAAAGTAGGCAGATACGTAAGTAAAAAAAAAATAATAATTTTTTTATATTATATTTTGTTTCAGGTCGTTAGCCCATGTCACTAGCTCAGTGGAATAGCAGAGATTTAATACTATAATACCTTATCTAATTATAATTTCAATATTAAAAAATAAATAAACTAAGCCATTGCCAGTAAATAGCATACAAACATTTATTTATGCACATATATATAAAGATTGGAAATTGTTTTAGTATCAGTTTACATTTTAACATTATTTTTAACTTTACTTTAGATTTTAAATTACATTCTAATTTCTATTATATTATAAGTTTACATTTTAATTAAGTTCGCACAGATGGGATTATAAAAGCTTGTTTTAATATGTTGCGTATAGATCGGTTACATAGATTACAATGGTCAAAAACATTTCAAAATCAACATAAACGATCAAAATATAAAATCATTGATACCGACAATTGCAGAGGGAAATTTATAAGTAACCCAATAGTATTCACCATAAGATACTTGCATTGTCACCAATAACTTAAAAGACATCCGAATAAATACATTTTAGATACTCACCGTAAGGTATCATTATTTATCGAATGTCTATATATTTTGATCAAATATGAAAACCCAAAACATACTTAACCGATAACCAATCCATGCAAACGTCTATAAACAACTTAAATTTAATGCATTTTTGTTTAGTGTCGAGTATGAATAGACTACATAGATTTGCATTTGAAAATAAACATTCTATCCCTATTTAACCTTAGGCTAAAATTCGTAGTCAAACTGGCATCAATTCATCTGATATATCGATGTATTCAATGTAATACGGAATACGGCAGCACCAAAAAGATTAAGAGAAGACATTGACTCTCATCAGATAGGAATATTACATCTATCTAACAAGAACAATAAAAAAAAAACTCCATAGAAAGGAACTGCGTTCTCTGTCTTATAATTCCTTCCATAGGCAAATGGGTGAGTGCAGCGTATATATAAACGATTCTGCCAGTAGCGAATCTCCGACTACATCTACTAACTACATCAATATATCCAATCCATTGACCCAATTTAACGACGACACAAATAACCTAAGATTACCCTCCCCTAATATAACTTTACAAATCTATACAGCCATTCACACCCGACTTAAGTTTAACATTGATATATTTTAATTTATCGGAAAACAGAAATCATAAAATTAAAGAACAAAATTAAATAAATGGAAATGATTTTAAATAAATAAATAAGAAATACATCAAATAATCTTATTAATAATTTAGTTTGGTCAGATAGGATTCTATTGCATTATTTACTAAAAAGTTTTAAAATTTAGAGTTCTTATTGTTTCAAGTGAATATAAAGTTCTTACGATTTTTAAAATGTCCAACTTTATCCGTTGCTTGCAATGAACATGAATTCCCACGCCGTCCTAAAGAGGTTGATATTCTGAAGGCCGATTTATTTATCCATCAGGAGATTTTTGCTTTAACTAGTCCTCAATGTAGAAAACGATAGTTCATTTCTTTCTTTCTTTCTTAGCAGAACTGAAGGGATTGAAGAGTGCGTCTTTTCAATCCCTTCTACTTCACCTCCGCACTAACACAAATCTGTCACATCTCTCAATAATAATCAATCTATCATATAATTTTCAAACTTGTCCTTTTATATTAATTTGAAGGATTGAATTTACATTACGTCATCGATGCGATGGTCCTTTCGCTGAGGTCCGATTCCATAGGGATTTCTTTTTATTTGCTAAAAGTTTCTATTGTTTTCCTATCTGACCGATGTTTTTACATTTAAATGCCCAAGGCTGGTTTACATTTAACTAATTAAAACAATCATTTCCATTTTCTGATTACTTAATGTGTTTTCCAAAATTAAAGATATATTTTTATCTCTAAATCTTTTTAAGATTTAGTTTTAAACTACTCTTTTTTTTAATAAAGTTTTATTTTAATAATTATTTATCTGTGCGATTTTATATATATGCAAGTTTAAGATTTTTTAATATTCTTAAAAAGGAGTTTTTATTGGCAAACTTTTTTTTTTTATGTTTACTAATAAAAAATAATGTAACGTACGTATGTGCCCGTTACACTATATAAAAGTTGATTTATGACAACTCTGTACTCATTAAAAATGTTATCTTTTTGCTGGAAGGGCATTTTTTAAAACAGAGATGGTAGAAAAGTCTATAATTTTAATAAAAGTACTGCAAATTAAGTTTTAAAATCATGTATGATTATTTGTTGTTAAATAAAACTATATAGTTTTTATTCTATTTACTTTCATAAAAGTTTTCTAAATATATAAATTAAAAAATAAATCGAAAGACATTGCTCAAGAATTGATCAAGTTTGAATGTCTGCTGTAACAGAATTGGACTTGATCTGTGAACTTTAAACTCCAAAATTTGCCACTCTACTATTGCACTGAGACATGCAGCGGTGTAATATATATATATATATTAATTACATTACACACATCATTAATATTCTTTGAAACAACGCTACTGGCTACTCTTGTCATCTTTAGAATTTTATTAAAATTTTTGGAATTGAATGTATAATAAAAAATGATTCAATGAAAGAATAGTTATCTTTTCGATTCAATTCATTGACAGTTATTACTTATATTAATAACTAAACTAATCATTATTCTATCATTCTCATTTATTTTCTTCAAGTAATTGGTATTGAATTAATAATGAGCATCTTGTGCTATTGCTCATTTCTCTGTATTGAGAATGGTATTATACATTTGTGCAATTAATTACCTACCATCCTTTTAAAATTATATATTCAGCAATTCTGACTCCAACATCTTTGACTTATTATATTTTACTTTTCTTTCTTCTCAAGTTACAATGATAACGTGACGGTGAATGAATTTTCATTATTACTTCTTTATTAATGTTCACATACAATTTTTTTGTGTAAATTTTAGTCAGCAAAAAAAGATTTAACCAAAATCTTAAGACTGTCTAAATATATCTATAAGTCACAACTTAGCAAAAATTTAAAGCTTGAAATAAAATAAAAAAAGTTGTAAATCACATACATGTAAAATTTTAATCCCTAAAATAAGTGTTTAAATGGGTGTTCATTTTATGAATTATTCAATTAAATCAAGATTTTCAGAATTCATAATTTTAATATCAATTCTGAAATAAATTCAGTTATGAAGATGGCAATGAATTCTAAAAAAAATAAAACTAATTTCCAACACTATGAATGTTTGCATATAAATATCATTAACAATGTGCTTCAGCTTTTCTCGCTTCTTCAATTAATATCTTGCCTTGCATGACACTTTTGGTGCTCAAACTTACGAAATCCCAAGCAATAAAGTTATTTTATTATTTAATGAATGACATTATTTTATCTATCTATCTCAAATATTTGTTTGCCTCTTATAATCTTAGAATTCAATTTATTGACATTTGCTATCATTCTGTGTAGCAACATATCCAGTCCAATTCTATTTTAACCTTTTAATTTTTTTCAATAATGTCAGTGATATCTATTTCTTCTTTTGTCCATTACTTCACTTTTCAATCATTCTTTGAAAACCCCAATAAACATCTTTCTATTCTTTGCTGTCAAGTGTCCATATTGCAAAAATATAAACAAACACTAGAGTGCACTTATTAAATTTTTTTATTTTCAAGCATATATGGATAATTTCTTTTAAAATGACTTTTCCCCAAAGCAATTAAAAGTTTAATTTTATAAGTAACATCAATAAAATTATAGTTGTTAACCTTTTAATTTATTACTTCTAAACTTATTTTTTTCTTTTTGATAAAGCATTGAATAATACTAGACTTTTTAATATTTATCTTTAGTGTTTATTGCTTTTATTTGATAACTCTTATATTTCTTACAACTGTGAAGCACTTAAAACAAAAGCATATTGTTTGCAAAATCTAGATGATTTAAGTATTCTATTTATTTCCATAAAAAATTTTTGGGTGATGAAATCATATTCATCTTCTTACTGTTGTCATATAGTGCAATCACTGCTGTTGCACTTTGATAATGTTCAGAATTTTCCAGTACCTTGAGTCTATGCCATAATGTTTTAAAGCTTTAATTACAATACATATGCTCTCAGAATCAAATATCTTTTCATAATACACAAACCTCGTGCAAAATGGAAACTGGATAATCATTTATTCTTTTTATAACTTCTCTTAATACTTGAACATAATCAAATACGCTATAATATTTAAATCCTTTTGTATTTTTGACTGAATCCATTATTTTCATATTAATCTTGTTCAAATTTGAACCATTTTCAAAATATATCGATACTCTGAAACTATTTGTAAATATTAGTTCAAAATCATTAATGCTGATGTAGAATATCAATTATTAATATAATCCTCTCAGTAGTTATTGTCTCTGTAGCTTTGTAATAATATATATATAACACATTTCTAAATTGAAATATATATTGTCTGCTAAAAGTTCTAGCAAACAAAATAATAAAAATGTGTTGTGAATACCACAAATGTATGCCTTCTCTCATTACTGTCTCCATTTCTAAATTTACCCAATATACTTTTTAATTTTTCCCAATTCTAACATTTAAATATTTTATAATTTTTAAATGCTTTCTACTATGTTTAAAAGTATTCTTCATATCTATATAAAATTGATCTATTTTTCACAAGAATTTGCTGGGGAACTTGAATTATTTCCACTTTCTATCTTCCAGAAAGTTAAATACTAATCTTATTATTATATCCAATATACCATTATTCTCCATAATGTTATTTCTCTAGCTTCTATTTAATTCCAATGTACTTTACAATACCTGTGTTTTGATGGAAAGTTAATGTATGCTTTTCGTTATCTCTTCATCTTTTCTTCAACTTCATAAAGTTTGACAGTCATTTAGTATTATGCAAGATCTTTAAATTTCAAAAATCTGCTGTCATACATAGACAAACAAAAGTTCAAGATCAAATCGCAGCTTATAACTATTAAGAAAATGATTTATTGCATCCTGTCTAGAATTACTAACTGCTATTTTATTTGATATTACAATTTTTGTGATATTAGGTTTATAATTTATTTTATTACAAATATATATTTAAAATTAAAAATAAGGCACATTTTATGCTCTGCCATTAAATAAAACCCAATCAATGTTTCAAAAAACTATTAAGCTACTAAAAATGCTGTTTAGATATACACTGAACAAATGATGAAGATATGTGTAAGAAATTGTGATCTGGGCCAACTGATGAATGCTGGTTCAGCACGAAATGCACATCTTGGAGATCATTTATCTGTTTCACATATCTTTGATCATGTTTCAGTAATGTGTGATAGAATTGTAATTAATACACACACACACAAATAAAATTAGTTTTTCTAGAAATAATGTGTACTTGAAGTTGAATTATAACAAGTGCTATATGAAATGTTTGACATAGGGTATGTTTTTAATGTATCTGTGGTCTGAGTTCTGGGGCTGATGGGTTGTTGTGATAGGATTGTAAACATGATGTAACTCATTAGAAGCTTCAGTTATTTCCTGTTCAGTTACATATAATCTGAGTTATTTACTTATTTAAAAAAGATTATATTGATTCATTATTTATTTTTGCCTTATACCAAGAAATAAAAGCCTATAAATAACATGCTAGATTGTGCATGTTAGCAAGAAACTTATCTATGTTCATTTGTCATGTAGTCACTCATGCAATTATAATATATAAAACAATAACATAAAAAAATGAATTTTAAAAATTTGCTTTATTTATTTCCTTTAAAATCTCAGAAAAAAATCAGAATTTCCCTTTCAGTTAATAGTAAAGTTTTTATAATGACTTGTATTTATTTATATGTATGAAAATTACAAATTGGAAAAATATTTTATGTTTATTGATATTTGAAATAATTTTAATTACATGTATATAAATGAAACATTTGTATATTTTATATTTCTGAAGAAGACTATTGTATAGTCAAAACTGTAAGGATAAAAAAATAAAGAAAACTATTACTAAAAAAATAAAAGATAAATTATTTTTATTATTACATTTGTACAGTAAAACCATTTCAACCCATGTTACTTATATTTTTTTCCTTTTTTTTTTATAATTTGAAATAAAATCATTTGTACACCTTTGGTTAAAAAAAAAACAAAACAAAACAAAACATGGTCCTTTGTTAAAAGCAATCTATTTCGGATATGTAATAAAAGAAAAAAGATAATACATTTCTTGACACAATACTACCTTGCACAAATTAATCTCTTTTAGTGCAAGAAGAAATAATACTTTGGTACTTCAGCGATCCATTCTAATGGATCACTAACAAGAAAAAGGAACTAACTGATTTTGCATATTTCAAACAAACCAATTTTTTTTATCAACAAATTAAATACATATTTACAACCATTTCTGATATTATTTTTAAATGAAATTTTTATTTAGAAAATTCAAATTTAACAACTTCTTGAAAACTGACAAATGTGAAATACTTTAAGATACTAAAATATTTGCAAACAGGTGTTAATGAATAATTGAAACTACATCAATACTAATAAAAAGTAAATTACAAATCTATCTCTTTTTCCAATATCAGAAACATAGAATTAAAAAAAAACCTCTGGATAGATGGGAAAAATTTCATATAGTAATAAAAACTGTTCTAATAATTTTATATAAACTTTCATGTCATATTATTATTTTAATTTTAGAAATACTTTAACATTTGGATCAATATTTTGGAGAATTCTGTTGAAAGAATTGTAACTGATCTGATCAATTTCTACAAGGACTATCTCCAGCATTAAAATATTAATGTGACATAAAAACCTGTCATTTTTTTTTTTTTTGCCATATTATTTACAATTTCATAGTTAAGATTTTTTAGCTGCTATTTTTTTTTTAAAAACATATATTGTTAATGTTTATTGCATACATTTCAAAAATTAAAAGCATTCTCTATTGATAATTAAAAACAGGTTAATATTAACTTAATTAAATTTGGAAAAAAATTCATTAATATTATTTCAGTAAGATGCAGAAATTAAAAGAAATTATTGAATAAACTATCATAAGGAGATAGTATGGCTTACTTTTTGTCAGAAAATGCATATATTCCAGATAATAATATTTCTTTATTTAAATACTTTATAAATCATATCTGCATATACTATCAATTTTCTTTAATTTTTTAATATGATAATATTTTAATCCTAGATATAGATATTAATACATTTCACATTCATTTGTTATATAACATTTTATAAATGCTTTGAATTCTCATATTAATGAATATAACAAGTTGTCAGTTTAAAGTAACAATAATTAAATAATATCTTTGAAGCTTATAATTTACATGCTTCAGATATTTCTGAAAATAATCACTTTGAATCATGATTATGTACAATAAAATACACACATACACACACAAAAAAAAAAACATCAGCAAAAATAAAAATATCACAACAATAATAATAAATGACCGATTATGTATGAAAGAGAAAAAAAATCCACATTAGATGTGGTAAATATTTTCCTTTAATGTCAGAATGACTTTTAAAAAAAAAATTACATATTAATTAATATCAAGGAAAATTTTTTTTACAAAACATAAAAATGCTATATACAATAAAGATTATACACAGTAAAGAAATTCCTGAAATAGTTGCATACTATAAAGCCCTTTTGGCATTGCTCTATAACTGTTGTCAAATAATTTAAAACTGGTATTGCTTTATCATTATAAAACAAAAGGAATACACTGGGAAACAAATTTTATCTCCAAATTTAAATAAATATATATTATGTAAAATGAAATATTTTCAAAATATAAATATTAATTAAATAGTGTAAAAAATATCCAACTTCACTATTTTTCTTTTGTTCATTGCTATCAGAATTTATTTTATTTAAAAACTTTTAATCCTCAATTTTGTGGAAAATGTACATATCTTTGTTAATATTATTTGTGTTTTACATATACATATATAGCTTACATATAAACATGTATATATATATATGTGTGTGTATAGTGAATACATACTTACACATACAACTATTAACAACCAAAAAAATAACAATTAGATGGTCTTGTAATAATAATCAAAAACAAACCTCTCAATATCATGCCCATACATAAGTTCAACTAACTACAGCAAGCTTTCAATGGGGGCAAAGCAAATCAATTGGTATTTACAATCGAAAATGAAAAGCAACTATTCAATTCTGAATTACCAAAACAAATGAGATATATCTGTTCATTTTTGTAAGAATGAACACTGAAGAGTTCTAATCCTTCTCATTTTATGAATAAAATGAAATAATGATTTAGTTTTTATATACTTGTAATATGGAAAAGTCAAAAATAAGTTACAAATTTAAATTATGGTAATCAAATCCCATTCAATATTATGCTTTGATTTTTCTTAAATATTATTTATTTTAAATGTTTATATTTGTATGTAGTACAAAAATAAACCTTTGGGAAATAATGTGTAGAAACCTTTGAGAAAAAGTTTTTTCACGATCAAAAGATTCCATATCAGATGGAATTGCAACAACTTGATATATTTTAATTCTGAGCATAAAAAATTCACAAATAACTTTTTTATAATGTTCCCCAAAAACCTATTTTAAAATTATATATTTATAATAATTCTGAATATGTACATTATAATAAAATCAGATGATGAACTATTGAATCAGGAATTTTGTAACATTCTATCAGTCACTGGATAAAATATGAAAAATCATTAATTTTATAAATAATTTCCAAATTCATATTAAAAAATAAAGAAAATTGTGTGTTAATTAATCATCGAGTGAAGTTTGCATCATATTACTATCTTTTTTTTTTGTTGACACTCAACAACCAGATTAATCTGGAACTTTCATGCTCTAGCTAATACTAATTACATATTCATTTACTAATTATTATTCAATAGCTAGAAAGATTGGCTATGAAAACTATAATTGATCAAAACATCCACAAAATTATAAATAAGCAATTATAAGAATTAAATAATATAATAAGACCATTCTATCTATTATTTCAAATCTATCAATTCACATAATCAAAGAACTTTAATTTTTTAATTCTTAGGATAATGATTTGGTTGTCTCTACTAAAGCAAAATATGATTGAAATTACAGTTAATTAATTTAATATTGAGTATTGTATTTCTTGCATTTCATTATCAATTTTTATCACAAAAATAATGGGAAAAGAAAGTAACATTTTTTATTTGTTTTGATGTCTTTATATACAAACACAATTTTTAAAAATGTTAATGTGAAAATTATTTTGTATTTTTTCTACTTTTTTTTATAAAATTTGATCCAGTTTTTATCAGATATAAATATTTTATTTAAAACAGTTTTTATAGAACTATTTTTATTATATAACTAAAACTCAAAAACATAAAAATAGACTTTTAATAGAATGTTTAAATGTCTCTGTCTGATACTTTGTATTCTGTATATATGCATACACGGCTTACAATATATATATTTTTTTGTTAATGTATCAATGTGTACCATGTATTTTTTAAATTTGTATTACAGGTTTGCACTTATGTGAAGTATACAATATACACATTAAAAATGTTTGTATATTACATAAACACATAATTTGAAAATATATATTGTATATAATGTTTATACAATTCACGGATTTATAACGGGTATTCACCAAAGATCTTGAAACCAAAGATAATGGACGTGGTGGTCCTATTGTACTGGCTGGAAATATAGAAATACAAACTTCCTCTTAGATCATACTACTACTTAACAATTAATCAAGACCTAAAATGTAAAAGTAAATCTTACTAAATAATTAAATAAAAAATTGAAAACTAGTCAATAAACGATAAAATTAACTTAAATCTATCCATTATAAACAAATGAAAATTGAATTAAATGTGTGCTAATCCTTTTTTCCATATTTAGAAGATAATTATTTAATTTATTAATTTTCTAAAATTTACTCATTCAAAAAGCTGCTGTTATTAGCTGTTAAGAAAAGGAATTCTGTTAAATTAAGTTATAATATTATTTTCAAATGGCATGTAATTTTAATTATGAAAATAGAAACATTCAAATTGAAAATTTATGATTTTCATAACATTAAAAAAAAAATGTAAATTTAGCTGATTGTAAATTAAAATACAACGAAGATTCGACTTACTTTCATTTGTAGAAATGTCTAGAGCTTCTCTGCATAAATTGTTGAAACAATTAAATATATCTATAGTTGTAGCACTTTCCAACTTCATCTGACTTTATTCTTTGCTATAACATGTAAAATGCATTAACAATAAAACGTCTGCACAGTCTCATATACACATATCTTTTTGTATACAAGTAAAAAAATAAACAAATATCCCATCAGGTTAATAAGTGAAGAGATAAAAAAATTACTAAAACATTTTGGGATGAATAATAAGAAGATGGCAAGAACTGATTGGCCTCATCTAAAGAGGTTTAAACATTTGAGAGTTCTTGTACATTTATTATTACAATTTTCAAAATTACAATACCATACTAAATGCTTCAAAATAAAATCTAATTAAAAAACTTGTGCTTATTCAACTTTTTTCTTTTACATAAAATTAAACTATATATAAGTTGGAGTTAAAGTTCCCCCATTTACAGGATTATGAGGTATTTTGTTCGAATTCTGCATATAATCATACTTAGTTAAAGCTCCTTTTGGCTGAATTTCATAAACATACTCTTTAGTTAGAGAATTCTGATCTGGACTATATCGTGGATATTGATCTGAAAGATCAGAAGTTGGTGTATGAGATGCTGCACGATCGAGGGCTTGATCTACACTTCCTGCATAATGATCATCTATATTATCATAGAAAGAATTAACCCTCTGTCTGTCTATTAAGTTCTCAGTACTAATGGTGACTTCACCATCACTAAGATCACTATTGTGGCCTTGCTGACGGCTTTGCATTGTTTCAGTACTAGAGATATGTGTTGTGCTAGCATAACTTGTATGTGATGTTTCTCCATAAGAGTTCCTTGAACTATGTCCAACAAATGAGCTTATTTCTGACCCTGATGGATCTAATGAATATTTGGAATCTCGTTCTCCAAGAGAAAGTTTAGATTCTTGAATGTTTTTATCATAATTAGCTTCTACATCTCGTTGTCTTAAAATACTAACACTTCCTGGCTGAAGATGTATGCTATATTGTTGTATTTTTGTACTGGAATTCATTAAAGATCTCCGATGAATTATATGCTCAAAAGGTGGTCTAATTATCATTCCAAATGGTCTTTGTGGAAATTCTAATGCTTTTCCTGGAGGTGGAAGATCTAATTTTAGCTTTCTTAATTCTTCCATGCAGGACTGCAATAAGTCAACCACAGTATTGTCATCTAAACGAGTATCTTGCTCTAATTCTACTTGTATTAAATGTAAAACATCTTCCATAGATTTTCGTTTCAATAATCCTTCTGAAAAAAAAAAAATGAACAAGCATATAATTTATATTTTTACCTATATAAAAAAAATGTAATTCTTGCAATAAATATATATAATATAATATGCCAAAATACTTTGTCACAACTTAAAATTGACAATTAGACAAATTAGTAGCAAGTTCTAATGTAATAGAAGTAATAAGTATATATTTATACAATAAAGGAATAAATTACTATTCCTTAATTATCTTTTATTTATTTATTGTGGCATAAAGGTCCATGCATTGCAATATATCTCCTTTTACTTTATTCATTAATAATTAGTATTCAATTTTATTATACTTTTTAGTAACACTATTATAATTTTCAAAAAATTAGCTAGCATTAATAAGAATAAATTTACAAAATAAGTTTTTCCTCTTTTAAACTGTGACAATAATGATAAGTATTATTATATATCGATATACATATAAATTATCAAATAATATAATCCTAATGAAATAACTTTCCGACAATAATAATAATAGTAAATAATCATTTACATAGCAAATTATTAAGACTATCATGATAGATAAATACTTTTTAACCTGAATCACATAGTAAATAAATAATCAAGTGGTTTATTCCTTGGGGGACTGCAAGAAATTTGAGCACCAGAAGTGACAGTTGAACTGCAATTCGTCATAATGACTTTCATACACCTTATTTTATACGAACATGCTATATTTATAAGTAAATTGTCTATTGATTAAATTTAATTAAAATTATTAATGCTGATAGTTTCTTTTATTACTGTACTATTTATATAAAATATAATGATTAAAACTACGTTTGCCTGACATATATTAGGCAGGATTGATGTTAAACCATTAAGCATCACATGATCACCAACTCTTATACTAGCACATAATTGTTTATAAACAAGGCAAAACTCTCCATACAGCAGTGCCACCCTGTGCCTTCTGGCATCCATTGATTAATCTGGTTGGCACACCACTGTATGAAGAGTTTTGCCTTGTTTATAAACAATTATGTGCTAGTATAAGTGATGGTGATTATGTGATGCTTAATTAGTTTAAAAAAAATTCAGGTCTGACAACAGTGAAAGTTCCACAGGGTGACTCCATATCTCCCAACCATTTTTACAGCACTTTTGCAAGAAGTATTTTGTGGATTAAAATGGGAAGCTAAAAGAGTAAAAGGAAATGGAGATTAAGTCATCTAGATTTTGCAGATGGTATAGTTATTTTTGCAAAGAATGCTTTAGAGCTTCAGGAAATATTGCAAGAGTTATCAGATGAAAGCAAGAAAATTGGAGTAAAGGTAAATATTAAAAAGATTAAAGTAATGTTCCATGGATTTTCTCAAAAAGATGGAAATAAAGATTGATTATGATGAGTTAGAAGTTAAACAATTTAAATTTTTTTTTTTACTTCTCATAACTGAGAATTTGTTTAAGTAATTTTTTATTTACCACTGAATTACATTAGTTTTGACAAAAATTTTTATTAAAAAGGATGTTGGCAACATTAAAACATGGTATGTTTAAGCATTTAATTTATACTTTCTATTTTTAATTATTTACAACTACAAATACTTTGGTTAAATTATAACTACATATGGAAAAATAATGGATGAAATTAATCAAAGAATTAAATTTGGTTGGAGTGCTTTTGGTAGAAATATCTTAATATTAAAAGGAAATATGCCTATGTGTTAGAAAAACAAGGTTTTTAATAAATGTGTTTTACTAGTTCTTACTTATGGATCTGATACTTGGTCCCTTAACAGAACAGTACAGAGACTTCAGACCACTCAACAAAATATGGCGAGATGCATGTTAGGAATAAGAAGAGATTGAAAATGAAATACATGGTAAGAGAACAAACAGGTGTTATTGATATCACTGAAAGAATTAAGAGATTGAAGTGGAATTGGGCTGGACATATAGCTAGAAGATGATAATAGATAGACAGTTGAAATCTTAAACTGAATTCCAAGAGATTGTAAAAAACTTGAAAAGAGACCATATGTGAGATGGATGAATGAAATAGGGAATTGTGCTGGGGTGATGTGGAAAAGAGAGACTAGAGAACGGAGAAGATGGATTGAACTTGAAGAGATAATCTGTTGTGGATTGATAATAGTCGAAGATGATGATAATTAAAAGAAAAGAAAAGAAAGTATTACACAAATTATAAAAATAAGATGGATAATTTAAACAAAGGAAATGATAAAGTTTTTTATTCAAAAATAATAATAATGAATTAAATGCAACTAGCGTAGTTTTAGAACTATAAATATAGAATTTTCTAAAATTACAATTTCATAAATGACTATATAAATAAATATCTCCTTACATAAATGACTATTGGAAAGGATATAACAGAAGACTGTTCTAAGGAATTTTGAAAATACAGTAAACTCATATACAAACGTATTGTTTTATTGCATCTATCGTCTATTTTCTTATCTTGAAATCAGTGCCTTACAAATGCAATTTTTTTACAATCTTACTATTGTTTTCTAAGTTACCATTTTTGTCTTATCTATGACAAATCACAATCCTGATTGCAATACCTTTATTCTTATATAAGACAGTTGTGAACTACACTATATTTGCTTCCAAGTCCCACTCACATACAAATATAAATAACATAACTCACATTTTGTTTATTGAATTGCAAGTGTATAATACTTTTCAACATGCACATTTATCTAACACAGACGTTTTTTTATGAGTATAACATGCAAATATAAAGATTATAGTGCAAATTTAAAAAAATATATAATTATTAATATAAATATATTAAATTTAAACGTAAACAGATAATATATAATAATGTGAAAGCTAAACACCTTCAAACAGATACGCTTTAAAAATGCTTACGTGAAAGCCAATCAGATGGAATAATGGCATCACATGGGACTCTAAATTCTAAAACACAAGCCAGAACTATGATTTCGCATTGTTAATTTATATATATAATATTTAGTCGATTAAATGTGAAGGTATTTAAGCTTCACACTCTTAGTTCAAAATGCTTTAGTCTGGCTTATTTAAATATAATTGAGGCATAGATTAAGATGGGCCCCATCTTTTTCTAATAGTTCTGGCTTGTGTTTTAGAATTTAGAGTCCCATGTGATGCCATTATTCCATCTGATTGGCTTTCACGTAAGCATTTTTAAAGCGTATCTGTTTGAAGGTGTTTAGCTTTCACGTTATTATATATTATCTGTTTACGCTTAAATTTAATATATTTACATTTATTAATATCATTTCATTAGATTTAAAATATTTCTTCGTTGTAAATCGGATGATTTCGCGTTGTTAATTTATATATATAATATTTAGTGGATTAAATGTGAAGGTATTTAAGCTTCACATTCTTAGTTCAAAATGCTTTAGTCTGGCTTATTTAAATATAATTGAGGCATAGATTAAGATGGGCCCCATCTTTTTCTAATAGTTCTGGCTTGTGTTTTAGAATTTAGAGTCCCATGTGATGCCATTATTCCATCTGATTGGCTTTCACATAAGCATTTTTAAAGCGTATCTGTTTGAAGGTGTTTAGCTTTCACGTTATTATAATTATTAATAATAAATTGAGAGGACATATTTACATATATTTTACTGCGTGTTTTAAATCATACATTCACTAAAGCAATAAGAGAAAAAAATAACTATCTTATTTTTATTTTCAAAATAAAATAGCAACATGTCTGATTTTTGTAGCTATTAAATACACTTTGGGTGATTTTTTTTTTTTAATAACTTTTTTCTTTTAGGGAAATATAATAGTGGTTTTGATACCAAGTAATTAGGATCTCTCTAATCAGTTTGATATTTGTAAATCAATATCAACTTTTAAAATATTTTATTACGCAAAATACTGCACATCAAATTCAGAAAAGATAATAAAACAAGAATAAAATTATGTGCTTTCAACGTAAACTGAAAAAATTTAGTCAACAAATAACTATATATAGCATTCTGAGATGGAAAAATAGTTATTGGCTTATTGTAAACTTTATTTACACAATTTACTTTGTTTTTTTAAATGTGATATATCGTGAAATTTGCAATTATAATGTTTTGTTTTCTTTTTGTTTGTTTATATTTCTCTTTGAATAGCATATAACTGAAGATGTGTAGTTAGATACAGCTTAGTTTGCTGCTCCACTTTACTTTTTTTTTTTTTTAAATTTAAATCATCATTATACTTTTATTTAAAAAACAACAACAGAAAACAATCATTTTTTCTCTTTCATTCAAATTTTGTACAGTAATCCATAAGTAACTATTTTTTAAATTTATATTAGAATCAATTAATTTTGCCCTTAAACTTCTCATTTTACCATTCATTCTCTAATTAAAATAAAGTTTTTATGTGTATGTGTGTGATGAGTTTGTAACTTTAACTTTCTTTTTTAAAGTCTTACAAGTAAATGCTTTATATTTTTAGAGAATAATAGATGGATAAAATTTGTCTATCTTAAATAAATGTAAAATTAATTTTTTTTAATAAATTAATGATTAGCTAAAATTATTTAATAAAAAAAAACCTGATATAATAATTATATTAACTGTGACTTTTTAAACATTTATAATTACTGTGAAATAATCACCAGAATGACTAATATGTCAACATGGGTAGGATGACAACCTTGGCACTAACAAGGGCTTTGAACATTCCATCAACAGATTTTCAATGAAATGGAAGACTAAAGAGTTGGAATAGTTTGGAGCCTGTCCATTAAAGTATAAAGATTGGCTATCTTAATATAAAGCTGAGTACTGATTATATATATGTGTGTGAGGATAGTAATCTGGACCAACTGATGATTGCTGGTTTAGCATGAAATACGTATATTGGTGATTATTTATCTTTTCAACATGTGTCTGATCAGGTGGGTTAGCAATATGAGATGGCACTGAGAGTAGTGAGTCGTGTTAAAGTCTGAGTTCGAATCCCGCATATATTACATATATAAATGCAGGTTTAAGCCTGTACAATGTATTAATTACTGTGAAATTAAAATTATGTACATGTACTGTATTTTATATATACTAACACATTTTGAAAATAATAAATGTAGAAGTTTTAAATTATAATATCTGAGTTATACTTATAACAGTTAAGTTGTATTTTATTTCAGTTAATAATTATATTATTTCTTATATATAATTTTTCTATTTTATTATTTATTTTCTCTGATCTCTTGAAAAATAATGAATTTAGAGTTCATTATGTTAAGATAAAGAAATATTACTTAGACATATGATGCTAAGATGAAAATAACATAATGACTGAATTTGTAGAGTACAATATTATTATTTCAGAAATATTGCAGCATAATAAAACTATTTAAGTATTTTATATATATATATATATTGACATCTATATACTTAAGAGAAAACTTAAAAACTGTATGTACAATTATGCAGTATGCCTATATTTTTCTTTAACTTTTCCACTTTCTATTATATTTACAAAAAAAAATTAATACACTTATTTAAAAAAAAAAAAAGATAAGCTTAATAATTAAAAAAAACAAAAACAATAAATAATGATTTTTTAGAAGATAAAGATTAAACTAACAAATACTTCTTTCACTCAATTATTGTTGTTTTTAATGAGGGAAAAATTCATTTCATTATTTGGTGTATATAAGATCAAATATTAATTTTAAAAGAGTAAAAAAAAAAGTTTATATATATATATATAAATTATATCATGAAATTTAAATGATTATTTCAATATTAAAATTTATTAGAAAAAAAGAATTCAAACAATTTTTAAAAAAATTACTATTGTACTTTTAATTTATTAAACTGAGATTCAGTCGCATGATAAGAGAAAGAATTTGTAATCATCTTTGATAAAAACGAAAGTATCTTTCTAATCTTACAAACCATTCCATGCAATTGAACATAATAAAATAAAATAAAAATATAAACTTACTCTGATGAATTTTCAAAAGGTTAAAAGCCATAGAAATAAGAAGTTTTTCTCCTTCAAGCAAATAAATATCCCATAAACGCAGAGTTAATGAAAATGGAACCTAAAAAAAAAAAAACAAATAAACATAATTCTTTAGAATTACAAAAAGAAAATTATTCAAATGTTCTCTTAACATTTATCAAATTACTAAATATATTATAGATATATATAAGTTAAATTTTTGTAAGAATGTATGCTGAGTTTTAGCTAATATTTTCAATTTATTTATTATATTCTGTAAATTCAGTATTGTATGGTTGACATATTTTTACAATTCATAATATACTTGAGCAATGAATAACTGTCCATAAAATGTATTTCTATAATGACAGAATTATGTAGCACCCTGTACAGTATACAAACATTTTCATTAAAATCTCTAAACAAAATAATTTAAACATTTTAGAATTCACAGATAAGAGCAAAAAGTTTAGTGAAAAACCTTCAAAACAAATAAATAAAATAGTTAAACACTTTTAAGTAATTTAATAAAGGTCATCATACGAAACAGAATTATACAGTACATCAAAAATATTTTGAGAAATATTAAGCTATTCCTTGTAAAGAGAACCTGATTTCTCAAATCAAATGTCATTCTCCAAAAACAACAGTATTATCTGTCTGGATAAATGCTCAAATTGACTGTAATTGTAATGCATCTATAGAGTAATAATTACTATTCAAATCATGATTGTTCCATCAACATGTTTAAAAGATGGCAATTTTTTGACGAGTGGCAGATATTACAAGTTTCCTATAAGTCTCTATCAGTTCTTGAGCTCATGTCACTATCATTTCAACATTATAGTATTTAATAATGATCTTAAAATGTTTTCCTTGTGAAGCTCGTGAAGAATTCTTTTCATGGATAATAGAATGTTCAAATGGGCAGTGATCTTTGTAAATGATTTATTCCACTGTTTTTTGATTAATACTCCCTTTCAATAAACAATAAATTTCTGATTACAGTTGATTTACCAGGATTTATTCTCCCATCTTTAATAAATACAGTCGTCATGCATGCAACATTAAAGAGTTCAAATAGTTTTGCAAATCAATTCTTCAGTTCATTAGGCACAACTATATACATCGGTTCAACATTTTTTTCCACCGACTTAAAAAACTGAAGTCAAATCCCATCAAATACATCTGACTTTTTCTATATTATGAATTTACATTTCTAAGCTGATGCTGCAATTATTTGATTCAATCTCACATATAAAATCAAAAGCTAAGATTAAAATGAATTAACATATATAAGAATAATTTGTTGCACAAAATAAATCAATTTATTTTAGAATATCTTTATAAGATTTCAATAATAATTTTGGTAGACACATTTTAGACAAAAATGAAATTTTTATATTTTGGTAGACACATTTTAGACAAAAATAAAATTTTTAAAGAAAAAAAAATTTTTTTTAGAAATTCTTAGTTTAGTTATAAATTTAAATGTGTACATATGTTTGATTTGCATGAAAGTTCTACATCAATGATAAAAATTCTGACATTGACACTATTTATTTAATTTTGGTTGATGACATAGAACTAACAAATTTTTGTTCCTTATTATAGTAAAATACAACTTACTTTTCATAATTTATTTTTCAATGAATCAGCTAATACTTATTTTCTTTTGTGCTTTTTAGAGAAGTTTCAAGTTTAAATGTACATTTAGATTAGTCATGAGAAATTTGCAGCGCATAGATTACATGCACTTGTTTATAACTTCTCAAATAGTCTTTGTATTTTTTTAGAAAACATGCTTACTTTACAATTATATAGCATAATACTTATTACAAATTTTTTTGTTTATTTTCACCATGTACTCATACTTTTCTTCAATCAACATTTAATACAAATGAGTAATTCCTTGACTTATCAATCAATAAAAATTAGCAATCTAAATTTTTTGTTGTGACATTCCTGAGAAGTCAGCAAGAATATTTAAATATGCATATGCGGTATTATTTAAGCATATATTGAGAGAAATTATCCATAATCTTTAAAAATGAAAGTGCATAAAATATAGTAGTTTTTTAAGTTTATTTCTTAATAAATCCATCTTTAACAACTGTGCAACATTTCATTATCATTTAAGAAAATTTAATGTGCAAAGCTGGTAGACTTAAAAACATTAGGTCATCAATTTTATAAAATCTCCAATATCTAACTATTCACAATCTAAAGAATATTTGAAACTTAAATCTAACTGCAGTGATCAGGTATTGTTATGTAGCAAAAAAAAAAAAAAATGCTTCAATGTTTTTACAAAATAAAAACAAAAATTTCTTGGAAATAAATTAAAACTTGCTCTCAAGTTGAAAAATAATAAGTGGATTAATGACCCAATATGATCTTAATTTTAAATTGCAAATGAGAAATCAGTTAATTCATAAATAAGGTGTTTTCAATTTAAAACTCATAGTTTTGTAGTTAAATGGAGATAAAAGGTGGTTGCTGGAGGGTTGCATTAGATCCTAAGATCTAGATGCAGTGCTCTCAGATCCAAGGCTCCTCGCTGACGAAGGCCATAAGCCAGAAACTAGTCTGGGGATATTGGATGAGTAGGCACTAGATGGGGATTTTATGCACAAGCCTTCTGGCATCCATTGATTACTCTAGCTTGCTGTGTGTGGCAATATATATATATTGAGTTTTGCCTGTTTTAACAACAGTTATACACAAGAATAAGAGAAGATGGTCATGTGATGTTTATTGGCTTAAAATTTACTTTAGTGGTACTTTGGTATTAGTCTTGCTATGACTTATTACTCCGATGACATTTTTGTCCAGTAATATTTATTCAAAGTTTGTTAACAATGTCATGGCAACCTACAAGATTTTGTGCTATCATTATGTTGTCATTTTTTCTCCATTCTATAACACATTACACAGTTTAGTCCGCCACAGTGACTCATTATTTGTAATTTTTTTTCTTTACAAATTTAAAAATACATTTCTAGTTCAACGTTGTTATATATTTATTTATTATTGCTAAAGGTTTTAAAATCATAATATGTTTTTCTTTTGAAATAATTTTTAAAATATTACCTTAAAGTTGCAGTTCACCATTTTCTTTTTTTTTTTTTAAGATTGAACACACAATTTATGACGATGCAAAATTCCAGTGTCATCCAATAAATGCACAACTCATAAGTACCCGTTTATTTAATTTTTTAATGTCTTTTTTCCGTAAGTAATATATGTCTTTATTATTTTTTCATATCACACATACTACGATCTATTATTCTAAGTTTGCAATATGTTTAAAATAACACCTCCACGGTAACTGTGAACAAATTTTATTGCTTGAGCTTGTTTGCACATTACTTGGAGACATTATCATAAACATCGCAAACTTAGAGAAATACGTCGTAGTAATTTCTATTTTTTATATATAAAAGTTATCTAATTTTTTTTTTTTTTGAAAAATAATTTTGTTTTGATGTATTTTGTTTTATGTTTGCAGATGGTATGACTTTATTTATAATAATAAATGAGTCAAATGATCTATTTCTTGAAAAAGATTGTCCATGCTTAATTCAGATAAATGATTAGATTAGCAAGCTATTCATTCTTCCTGATTTGTGCACTCACACAATATTGGATGACAATTGTATATTATTAGAAAGAATTCTGAAATTATAAAGGTAACTATAATGAATAAAAATATTTTTCTTAAAATAAATGTTAATATTCTCTAGTGAATGTTATTTTGAAGAAAATATTAGGATATTTTTTTAAGGCAGGTCATGAGGAAAAAAAAAAAAAACTTTTGACTTTGTTACATTTGTTAGTCAAACTAAAAAGAATGATAAAAATAGTAGACCAGTTATTAAATGATTTTAAATTATGAAAGTTATAGGCTTAGATTGAGTAATTAATTAACTGTCATCCAAAATCATCAAAATGAAATAAGCAAAAGTACATTTTTGATGGAGTGATTATTTTATTGTTGTGAATATCTTTAAAGATATGAAGAAATTAAAATTATAAAAAAAATTATTTATTGTAAGTGCTTAAAAAATCTGTTGCAAGAAGATTTACGGAACCTAAACATAACAAAATATATTAACATTGCAATTTAAGTTTATGTAAGATAAATTTAATAATAGATGTATCAATATTCATAGTTGTAAAGTTTTAAATGATAGTATGTGCATGTATACAAAGATGATATAGTTATATTCATTTAAAATAAACAAACATTTATTAGCAAAACATATGAACGATAATAATAATTGTTTATACAAAAGAAATTTATTGTTCAAACTTTAATAAAACAATGTGATGAACAAATTTGTAGGAACTAGGGGATCAATTTCTCAAAAGGATAATGTTAGTGTATAATGGGCTACAAGATTGTGGTAATGGTTTTTATATTGTAAGAAATAATACATAAATTAATGTATTGAGTTTTAGTAGCTTATATCAATTTATTCTACGATCTTTTATGTGATCATAAGTAATTAAGACACCAGAAGATAGTACTAACATGCTTGCTAAACTAGTTACTGGTTCTAGTTGATATTACCATTTGGTACTCATTAATTACATGTTTATAAAAGTGATTTCTAATCAGAATAATATCAATGCAGATATTAAATGTAAGCTTGGGGGGAGGGGTCAAATGACGCATTATTTACATATATATATATATATTAATATTGTACCACATATACTTATTTATAAATATAAATAAAAATATGATTAAATAAATGCAAATGAACACAAATTATGAATTTAAAAATCACTTATAAAGTTTATTTTGTCTTGACTAGGTAGTAATTAAAAAAAAAAAAACCACATTTTATATATTCAAGTGTGGTCTGTTTTTTGAAATAAAATGTCCCATTAGCAATTTTATTCTCAAATTTAAAGCACCCTTAAAAAATGAATCATTTTCTTTAATATGACTAAAGATATCTTTTTCATTAAATTTCCAAATAATTAATAGTAAAAGACTCAGCAATATCATTAACAGCTTTAATTTTTTTTTTCTTTCGACACTTCATACACAATCCAGCAATATTATTCATATTTTGAATTCTTTAAAACCAAGGGCATGTTTCTTCTATTTGAGAAATTTAAATGTAGAATTATTTTTATATCATTTCATTAAAGTCAAAAATTTGATTTGGAATGAGTTTATTCCCAGCAATCAAAAGTTCATTTCACCTGGATAAAACTTCAATTTTGATACATTTGCTCTAATGCTTTTCCCATGAATCTTTACTATAAACATGTAATATGGTTATAATAAACAATGGAAAGTACATATACCACTTATTATGTGAACGTTAAATAAATATTTTAAACCTACATCAGCTAAACTACTGTAAAAGAAAGGATCCAGACACTTGAAAATCATATTTCATCGTTAAAACACTGGATCATCAACAATATTAGTCTAAATCATTCATTCTTATAATATTATTATGTAAATTATAATACTGTATATTAAATACATAAGCTATTATTATTCTCAAGATTAAAGAAAATAGTATATTTTTAAATCACTGTGCATAAAATTCTAATTTGGACTTTTACAATTGTTAGGTTGTTGAGACATTGAATTGTCTTAAAGTGTATTATAGATACAAGTAAATCTATTCTTAGGTTCATTAAAAAGGAGAATCGTGATTCGTTTTCTGTAAATGGTATTATTATTAGTGATTTGATTAAAAGGAAACATGCAGCATTTTCTACTAGATTAACTAGAAAAAAATTGTATATGGAATTTTATAATAAATTAGAGATGTAACGGTAAAAATTTAACGACTGATAAAAAGACTACTTACTGGTGGATTAAAACTGCAAAGAAGTTACAAACATTTGCTAATTGTGGTCATTTTAGATCAAAAGCATTGAAAGCAACTTAAGGTTCTCAAAAACATTATCATAATTCTATGAAATTCATAATATTTTAAATACACCTGGGTCTCTTTTTACACGGACTTATTTAACATGATTTTGAAGTTACGCGATTCGTGTTTCACCGGAAGTCGATTTCCAATAATGCGCTATTACTTTAAATAATAAATTTCGCGTACTTACGTTATATTGAAAGTAATAGCACATTATTGGAATTCGACTATCATCTTAGTAATTTCAATATTTTCAGTGCTTTATAATAGTAAGATTTTATGCAATAATGAAATTAAAATCATGATTTACACATTTTATGTATACACATATTAAATTTTACAAGATTATAATGTAAATTTGTTCAAACATTGTGCGTGTTAATTTTGCATTTTAAATCACATTCTGTTTTTGCTTTTTAAAAAAGAACGTAATCAATTATTATTTTCTTATTAATGACTAATCATTAACGTGCTCTTAAATTCCAACGAGAGCTAAATGGTTGTATGTCTGGATATCGCGAGCTTCGTAAACAATTAATAAAATCATCGTCTCAAAGATTAATTACTAATTACGTTGTCACCAGAAAATCATAATAATTAAAACATGTATAAAAAAATGTAAATTACTGTACTGTAAATTATACATAAAAATATATTATTTTGAATAAAATTAAATATTATAGTTAAAAAAAGTTTGTCTTGTATCAATTTTTTTCAAATTTGAAATTTTTTATTAGTCATATTTTATTTCCTTATTTTTTTTTTTTTTTGCGCGAATTTTAAAGTAATTTTACGTTGGTGCTTTGCTTTTACGCGAATTTTGAAAAATCACAGACCGCACCCCCCCCCCTTTTCAATGTAAGTTACGTCTATTTTTGCGCATGTTTTTTGAGGAACCTATCTATCACGTAAAACGAGACCCAGGTGTAGATGAAAAAAATATTTGAATTTTGAATAGTGATACAAAAACTGAAATAGCAGCCTTTAACTATTTATCAATTTTATAAACTCATTTAGATTTGGACAAAAATGTCTAGTTTAAGGAAATCAAATAGCTCTTTGAAAATAGTTGTTGCTATTTATAAAAATAATGAAAATAGATAAAAATGCAGTAATTATTGTGGAATATCATTATTATCCATTACAGCATAAGTATTTATAATATTTTTGTTGAGTAGGTTGTTTTCAGTCATTGGAGACTCAATGTGATTTTACAAGATTAAGAACATGGTTTTTAATGCAAGGTAAATGCGATAGAAACATCAATAACAAAATAATGATTTATATATTGCTTTTCTTTATTTGATCAAGGCATTTGACTCAGTTAATCAAACATTCCTCTGGAATTGTTTGAAATTATTTGTTTTTCCACCAAAATTTATTTATATTATTTAGTTTCTTTTTTTTATTATTGTTTAGTTTCTACATGATGGAATGAGAAAAAGTGTTAATACTATTAATGGAAAATCTGAGGCACTTGAAATGGAAATTAGTATTATATAATGCTTGTGCATATTGTTTTCAATTTTATATTGTGGTTTTCGGAACTGTTTATAGGCAACTCAATGAATCAAAGATCAAGATGCAATATAGGTTTATTTGAATTGATTAAAAGCAAAAACAAACCCCCCCCCCCGCATTTTGAATTTAAGTTGATGATTGTACTATCGTTTTTGGTTCAAAAAACAATCTATAGAATGTACTTAATATTTTGAATTCAACATATAAAGACTTTAGTTTGGAAATTAATGTTCAAAAGTTCAAACTGTTTATCAATCTCAATGTAAAAAAATTTACAGCAACTTTTAGTATGAATGGTTATCAACTTGAGAATATAAACTGATTTAAATATCTTGGTAACTTTTTAAATAGAAAGATGAAATTATATATAACTTCAAATAAAAGTATGAAGCATATGTGATTGAATTAATTAATTTATGGATTGCCTTAAGTTTTTATTTATATAGCAACCAAAATTGTGGATGAAGTAAAAAAAAAATACTATTAGTTCATAATGCATTGCTCATTAAAAGAATGTTTTATATATAATATTTTTTAGTATTTGCAACTGATATTCGGATTCAAATTAAAATATTGAGAATCTAAACAATGCCATCATATTTCCAGTTATTTGAAATGAAATTTATATACATTTAAAATCGTTTATAAGATTTCTCAGTTCCTGCTAAGGCAGAATAAATTTTTGTGTAACTGATAAATATTTTTCCAATATATACAATTATGACAGACAAAAATAAATCATGGTCCTGATTCTCAGGAGGTTGTAAAGTCACCAACCACGACAGCGGTTGGTGACTGAAGGTGGAGGGTGCTAAGAATCCCGGTTGCGGACCCAGGCTGCCATTTGATGACAACTTTTTATTTAGGTACTTACAACTGCAGATCACTTTCAAGTGAAGAAATATTGCAAGAATTAGAAGAACTGTCTTATATTAATTGAAACATTATTGGACTTTGTGAAGTTAGAAGAAAAGGTGAAGAGACAATTGATTTAAAAAGTGGACATATGCTCTATTATAAAAGTACAGATATTGAAAATACAAGTGGAGTAGGATTCATTATAAATAAAAAGTGGAAGAACAACATTGTGGAGATTGATGGTGTATCGGACAGAGTGATAAGATTAATTATACAACTTAATAGTAGATACTAAATGCAGATAATTCAAGTTTATGCCCCAGCAAGTTCTCATAGTGATGAAGTAATAGAAGATTTTTATATGGATATGCAAAAGGCTTTTGATCAGAGTGAACAACATTTTAAAATTGTTATGGGAGACTTTGATGCTAGAATTGGTAAATAAATAAAAAATAAAAATGCTGTAGGTAATTTTGGTTATGGTAATAGAAATGAGAGAGGACATAGACTTGTGGAGTTAACAGAAAAAGAAAAACTTTATATTACGAATTCTTTAGAGAAAAATGGTAAAAGGAAATGGACATGAAGCATCCAAATGAAGGTACAGCAGAATTGGATATTTTGACTAACAGAAAATACATATTTCAAGATTGTAATGTTCTTAATAAATTTAATATATGGAAGTGATCATCGATTAGTAAGATGTAAGATACGTGTTAATGCAAAAGTAGAGAGACAAAAATTATTAAGAAAAACAATATTTACAGTTGATATTCCTAATCTTCAGAAACATTCTAATGAATTTAAATTAGAACTTACAAATCGGTTTCAAGTATTAGTAGATTTTGAACATGATTCAGATTTGAATGAAATTAATATGAAAATAATTGATACACTTTTAAAAACTGCCAACAAAGATAGCTGGTAGAAAAAGGCAGCAATTGACCAATAAAATTTCTACTGAGACTAGAGAATTTATGAAGAAAAGAAGGAATATAAAAATATTAAAAAATGATGCATTAAAAAGGATTGCATACCTCAAATTTTGTAAAATAGTGCGGAAAAGAGTTGAAAATGATATAAGAAAGTATAACCGTGAACTAGCAAGGAAAGCCGTAGAAGAGAATAAAAGTCTCAAGAGTGTAAAACAACATTTTGGCATTGATAGGAAATTTACATCTGCAATAAGAAAAAAAGGTAGAATTATTACTAAAAAGAGAGATGACATCATGGGTAGAAGACTTTTATCAAGAATTATATAGTAATAAAGAACAAGTAACTCCTATATCTATTACATCTTACGAATTGCCCAGAATTTTAAATGAACAAGTGAGATGTGCAATTAAATGTATGAAGAAAGGAAAGGCTCCAGGTAAAGATAGAATTGTAATTGATATATTAAAAGTAGCAGGTGAAGATATAGAAACTTTTTAGCAAAGTTATATACCAAATGTCTGAATGATAAAGATGTACCAGATGATAGGAAGAATGCAGTATTAATATTAATATTTAAAATAGGTAATAAAGAAGATATTAGAAATTACAGACCTATCAGCCTTTTATCAGTTTTATACAAAATTTTAGCCAAGATAATTACAACTCATCTATAGAGAACATTGGATTTCCACCAACCAAGAGAACAAGCTGGATTTAAAAGTGATTTTAGTACAGTAGATCATATCCAGGTATTGAGAGAAGTTATAGAAAGGACAAATGAATATGAATTGCCATTATGCTTTGGATTTGTAGATTATGAAAAGTAATTTAATTCTATAAACATTTCTTCAGTGATTATAGCATTGGATCATCAAGGTATAGATCCATAATATTTGTCATATTTTAAAAAATATTTATAAAAATGCCACAGCAACAATTAGATTATATAATGATACTAGGAAAGTCAACATTGAGAAGGGTGTAAGACAGGGTGATTCCATATCTCCAAAACTTTTTACAGCAGTGCTGCAAGAAGTATTTTGTGGATTAAAATGGGAAGCTAAAGGAGTGAAAGTAAATGGAGATTATTTAAATCATTTAGATTTTGCAGATGATGTAGTTGTTTTTGCAAATAATGCTTTAGATCTGCAGGAAATGTTGCAGGAGTTATCAGATGAAAGTAGGACTAAAGATAAATGTTAAAAAGACTAATGTAATGTTTAACGGATTTTCTCAAAATATGAAAATAAAGATTGATTATGATGAGTTAGAAGAAGTTAACAGTCACAAATATCTTGGTCAGATTATTAATACAGATGGAAACATAAAAGATGAAATTAATCATAGAATTAAACTTTGTTGGACTGCTTTGGTAAACATAATTTGATACTAAAAGGAAATATGCCTATGTGTTTGAAACGGAAGATTTTTAACAAATGTGTTTTACCAGTTCTTACTTATGGATCTGAGACTTGGACACTTAATAGAAGAGCAATACAGAGACTTCAGAGCACTCAAAGAAGTATGCAGAGATGTATGTTGGGAGTAACAAGAAGAGATCGAAAACGCAATATATGGGTAAGAGAACAAACAGGTGTTACTGACTTCATTGAAAAAATTAAAAGACTGAAGTGGAGTTGGGCTGGACATATTATAATAGATGAACAATTGAAATCTTAAACGAGATTCCAAGAGATTGTAAAAGACCCAGAAAGAGACCACATGTGAGCTGGATTGATGAATAAGAAAGTGTGCAAGGATGATGTGGAAAAGAGAAGCTAAAGATAGAAGAAGATGGATTGGACTTGGAGAGACCTTCATCCTGCAGTGGATTGATAATGGTTGAAGATGATGATGATGCTGATAAGATTTTCTATTTATGAAGGAGCATTTTTTTAAAAAAGCAAGTTTTAGTTAAACAATCAAGAGAAATTAAGATTTCATCCTACATTTCTTTTACTTTCTATTTTAATTAATTGTTCAGTGAAATTATTTTTAAAAATATATACTGCCATCTAATAAGCATTAATAAAAACATATTTATCCGATATCAATGTTGCTTGAAATGAGACCTCTAATGCTATTAGGCTGGATAACCCTGAAATATTGGCATTGTCATCAAAACTTAATCCGTGTACAAAATTGAAAGAAAATCTATTTGATAAAAATATATTAAAAATCAGTTACAAGATCTGCTCCAAATTGTTCAGTATTTTATCATAATGACTATAGAATTTTTTCTGACTATTATTCAGTTTATGACAATAAGCTATTAAATTTCTCTTATTGCAATAATGATTTAAAAAACAAAATCTTGAAACAGATGAAAGGTAATTTTTACTTTTATTAAAACTATTACTGATAAATGATTCAATGCCATGTAGATATTTCTTTATGCAATAAGAACAAATCAATTGTGAATTATAATTAAGTTTTTTAGATAAAATGTGAGATGAAGAATATTTAATATCTTTCTGAACATCTGTATATATCTTGCTATTTGTGCCTAAATAACGTTAAAAACTAACAGAAATGATTGGCAATAAAACCCTTCTAATTTTTTATGATTTAACTACTTCCTCCTTTTCAACAATTAGTTCATGATGGATAGATTTCTCAGTTCTAATGGAAACTTCATCTTCCATTGCATGAATGCCTGATTACATATGCACAAAGACATATTACTTATATAAATAATAAAGTTGAAGTTGTGCAAATTGGTAAAAAAAAAAAAATACAAATTTGCACTTTATAAGAATACACTGTTGGCATAAAAAAAAAATTTGATGAAAGGTAAAGATAAAACTATCTTTAGTAACCCATTATTTATATATTTCTTGATTCATGAGTTTGAAGCAATGGTAGAGTAGTAGATTCTGGAGTTGAAGGTCATTAAATTGTGGCCCAGCTCTGTCATTTCCAATGCTTGAATTTTAGTTGTTTGCAAATTAACTTTATTTTCTGATGGTAATATCTGCCTCCCTGATGAAATTCCTGACATGCCATTTACAATTGAAGCAAAAATGAAAGATCAGTCAGAATTTTTATAAGTGAAGCTGCATTAACAATACTGATGACAATGTTTGAGAAACTATAGGAAAAGATTCAGTTCAACTACTAGTGACTCTAGAAGTCTGCAAGAAATTGGAAACAATTGGCTGTGAAGTATTACTATGTTTACTAGATTTAGAAGATCTTGGAGAATGTGACAAGTTTAAAGCTATTGTAGATGAATTTTTTTGGAATTAATTCAGTTAAATCCTGATTATCATCTTTCATTAAAGCACTTATTAACTGATGAGCTTCCTTGTTGCATCAGCAGAATCTTTATATCATGTGATCTCCAGTCTTCTTTTGTTTTTACACTTCAATATGGGCCCTAGAAACTTTCCTAATTCTATTAATATTACTATTACCATATCTAATTATTCATCTGATAGCTGATGTGGACACCAGTATTTTTTTAACCTCCCAACAACCTCTTTCCAGCCATCGTTTTTTTAATGGCACCATATTAGGATTGCTCTTTGGGCTTATGATGTTGCCAGAAGAAGACTTTGTATTATTAGTTGAAGATATTACTCTAAGCATTGTTATTAAGTAAATGAAGAAGAGGAATCAATACAATTTTTCTAACTTTCATTTTTAGATGGTAAAATCTTATCAAAACTTTCCAAGCCACTAGTTCCAGATAAATTTAAAATGTGATGATGATGATCTCATTTTTTCCCCCACTACTGCCATTCCCTGACTTAGAACTACTTTTAATCATAGTTGAGATATTAGTGATAGTTGTAGCAACTATTGTTTCACTTGTTGAAGATGTTGAATTATAAAACTTTGTATTTTACCATTCTTTTGATAATTTCTCACCTGATCTTTTTTATTATTATTAATTTATTTATAAAAAACTTTTTTACGATTTTCTTTAACTTTATTTGCACTTCCTTCTGCAAGTTTTATATATTGTATATTATTTTTATTATTAATTAAATTTGACTGCTCTAATCAATTCCATAAATAACTTCTTTATCATTAATTGTTACAATGTATTGATTACATTTTTAATCATAAGAAAACTGAGTAGCATGCTAGACCATATACTTGACCTTTTCTAAAAGATGCCAATAGCAAAATACTTTACAACTGTCTTGTTTACAAACAAACTGGATCTGGAAAACATAACATATCCTTCCCCCATCACTGACCCATAAATCAATTTGAGCTCTTGCTGCTTTATTTATAAAAAATTAAAGATGAGAAAAAAAGAATGGCAGTATAGTGTGTCAGTGAGTGCAATGGAAATTTATAATGAAAATATCAAAGATTTATTACCCTCAGATCCTACAGTTAAAAATAAATCCAAATGGTACTTTACATATTCCAGGATTAACTATTATAGAAATAACAGATCTAAGTCAAGTGAATCAAAATATTCCTTTTAGGTAATGCTAATAGAGCAATTGCTTATACAAATATGAGTTCCACATTCTTCTAAATCTTGTTATGTGTCACAGTGATAGGGATAAATGAAACAACGCACTCAAAAATATTTGGTAAATTAAAACTTGTTGACCTTGCTGATTCTGAAAGAGTTAGTAAATCAGGTCCAGATAGTGATCAACTGAAAGAAGTTCAGACCATCAATAAATCTTTATAAGTTTTGGAAGATGTTATGCATACTCTAAGATTAAGACAATCACACATTCCTTATAGAAACAGCAAACTCATTTAGCCTTTAAAAGAATCATTAGGAGGTGGATAACAAAACTATTATGGTTATCCACATATCTTCTGCAGATATCAATATAAATGAAACTTTGTGTACACTGAACTTTGGTCAGAGTAAGAATAATAAAGCTTGGACAGGCAGCAAGAAATATAGAAACTAAAAAATCGATAGAGGATTTGGGATTCCGCAATAATAAACCATTTGATTTTTTTTATTTTATGTTTCTCTTACAAAGTTAAACCTTAACTATTACTAATTATTACAAATATTCTAATAGTCTTATTAAGAGGATCAATGAAAAAGAAGGCAGATTCATTAAACTAGCTAATCAACAGGCTGTGAGAGTTTGAGGTGTTTTTTTTGTTTCTTGTTCTATTCTCTAACTAAGAATAGCTAGATACCCATTTATCAACTAATAATTGCATGGATTGCCTATGGATTAGCTAGCTGATAAAAATATACTATTCATATTCTAAATGTTTTAAAAAAAATTTCATTAGATCTGAATTCAAACCTAGATTATAGGAATTCAGTCACATCAATGAATATGCATTGACAACCTTTTAAAGAAAAGAACTTTTATAAATATTATTCATAGCAAAAAGTATTTCTCTTATAAATTTTAATTAATACTAATTATTACAAAAAATCTTACCCTATCTAAAAAACATTGGAAGAACCACTTTAAACAATATAAATCTGAGTGAACTTCATACTTATCCTACAAAGGACACAAAGTAACAAAAGATTATAATACAAATTAATATTCTTTTTTTCAAAAACAAATTATCTCAATTTTTATAAGATAAAAAGTCTATTACTCACCAAGTGCTTTTTTAATTTCGGTAATAATTTCTTAAGAATTTTATCATGGTGCTCCTGAAAACGGATTAATTTTGGAAAACCAGGAATATAAAAACCTAAAAAAAAAAAAAATACTCTAGCAAAAATTAGATTTTAATATTTAATTGCAGCTATTCAAATGTTCTGACATTCCTTACCATGCATAGCATGTTTCTGATTGGTAAGCAACACCGAAAGAGCCCAAAATGCATCCTATCCAAAAAAAAAAAAACAAAAAAAAACAGATATATAGTTACATATACAATTAACAATTTTATTTTTGCTTTTAATGAATAACTAATTTCATTTGATAAATTTTCTAAAACATTCAGAATATTATGCTAGAACAACTTTTCTACATGAACTACTGATTAGTTATTATACATATAATGATTAGGAATGCAGTAGAAACTTATTGTTGAACTGATTAAAAATCCAAATGTTGGTTTGCATGTCAATTACTAGTTTTCTTAAATAATAATTTTGTAATTATATTTATACAATGTGATTATGTTAAGAAAATGTACAGGGAACACATTATATTCTCTTAGCATTAATATTACACATATTTATTGCTCTTCTTTACTATATAATATAAACCAAAACTACTTTATAAATGGGCTTGAGTAGTGGTAGAGTGATGGATTCGAGTTCAAGGCCCTCGGATTGCAGTTGAACACATATTAGTTCTGGTACTCCAATTATTTATGAATTTCCAAGTAACATTATTCACTTTCCATTATTTTATAAATGTAAATAATTGTTGCAACAATCAAAATTTATCAGTAAGTATAAAATAATGAAAATTTAAATTGTCCAAGTGATGCAGTTATAGAAAATTAACGTTACCTATTTTGTTTAATTTAGTTTTATCAACACTATTATGATTAATAAAGGAAAAGACTTTCATTGGCCACTATGATTTATCAAATTTTAAAATGATCAAGTGAATTATATTTTAGATAGGAAGAGGTCATATAAAGTATAAACTTGAAAATTATTGGCATTCTCAATTCTCTTTTCATTCATGGTAAGATTTTAAATAACTGCAGAATACAGATGTTAACTATTTTGATTTAAAAGGTTAACCTTTTAGCAATATTTTAAGAAAAAACAAAGCATTCAATAAATTACTATGACAATTTGCATGTGACAATCTCATCTTATAGTGACTAATTTGCATGTAATCGATAAATATTGTTTTAAACAAGATAAATTTGCCAGATTGATGATGAACCTTTGAAATAAATGCTAATAGACTTAAGAAATAAATAAAAAAATTTAAACCAGCGAGTGATTTATTTTTTCTGAGTACAAATTTCATTTAGACATCTATTTTTCTATGACAATTTGGGTGGTTTTTCCACATATGCACTAACAGACAAATTCTGAAAACTGTTTTCAGAAAAAAAACCTAATAAAACTTTATTAAAAGATCAATTTTCACTTTAACATTCTTTACTGTGATCTTGAGTAATCAATGGTCAAGTGCTGAATTTAAATGCATCTGATAACCATTAATTAATCAAGCTTATAGTGAACGATGTCACAATGGAAAGCTGCTCTTGCTTTATCATACTGTGAAAGCTATGGAATTACATAATTTGTTGTTACAATTAAAAACAATATTCGTAATAAATTTAGCTACATACATTTTGATGTAAGAAGAAATTTAATTCTAGTACAAATATAATTTTTTTTTTGTATTACAATTGTATAAATTTGGGGGGAAAATTACTGAAATGTCAATCTTCTATAAAAGATTATGTGATATAATTCAAATTAAAGCAGACATTTACTTTACTATCATCTAGCCTAAGCTATAATAATTGGTGCTTATTAAATGTCTATAAAATTCCTATCCTTAGTATTTAAATCACCATCCTCAGTCCTCAGACTGGTTTCTGCCTATCATTCAGTAAATATTTTTAACTACATTTTACTTGTCAATCTTAAACTTTGAAATTCAAATCTGTCTAAGATTATGAACTCAATTCATTTTGCTTAAACAGCTCAACAACTATATGTATTAGTGCCTTCAGTTCTTATTCCTCTAGTTAGGAATGTAATGGACTATAAATACAATAGACTATCAACTATCCATTTAATCAATAAGGCAAAAGCAATTCTCTAGAGTGATAAATGATAAATAGATATATATAAAATTCCTATGCTTAATATTTGAATTCCCATACTTGAATCATTTCTGGCTTTTACCTTTATCAATGAACCTAGGAAATTCAAATCAGTCTTAGGATTTTAAATCCAAGTTAAACTGCTTGAATTGTTATATAGATCTGAAACAAGTTCAGCAATTATATACATTTCAGTACTTTCAGTTCCCTTCATTAACTGTAGGCATCTTATTCCTTAGCTAGGAAATGGTTTATTGTGGAATGCATTCATTCCAACTTTGAATTCCAGGCCTCATTCATAAAAGCAAAAGCCAGAAACTAGTCTTAGAGATAGGTGTTCAAATACTAAAAATAGGAATTTTATATGCATCACATAATCACTAATTATTCTAACTTATACTAGATGATAGTAAAATGAAGAGCTGCTTTTGAATTATGATTTAAACTTGTTCTTTGGTGTTCTTTTTGTTACATATCAAATTGATATAAAAGTGATATACTGTCTGGATCAACATTTAAGGGGAAAAAATATATATTTAATCTGAAAGATCACTTTTTTTTTATTTTTATTTCTTTCTTGAAAAAAGGGTAGAATTTTCTTTCCATCTAAATTCTGATGTTAATATTAATAATAAAAAAATAACTGTATGGTAAATCACTTGAGAGTTCATGTGATGTTTGAGCATTCTAGTGGCAGACTGATAGTTTAACAATTCCATTCAATTAATCCATGCATTTTTTAAAATTCCATTACTCAATTAAGAATCGATCTTGAAACTTTGAGCTGAATTTTACAATCTGAACAATGCACTACATCACACAAGGCTATTAATAAGACAAATGTATAGATCACTCATATATATAAATCTAAATAATCAGTTTAATGTAACTATAATTCTCCCTTCCCTCCTCAGTATCAATAAATGAAAAGAATAGAATATCTTTTATTTCTTTAGATGTCTAGTATTCAATAAATGTATTTTTAAATACCACCAGATCTAAAGGAATAGGTTGTATCATTTCTATTTTTTTCATTTATTGTTGGTAAATTATTAATTTATATACAGCCCACAAGGGGTTATTAGTTATTTCCACTTTAATTTCATATACTACTTGATAATTTGCTTTCAAAACAGGTTATATTTGCCTGTTTAACAGAATTTATTTAAACTTCTATGAATTAAAAATCTCAATCTCTTTCAGCCAAGTGTCAATCTTTAGTGTCTACATGGCTGAGATTCTTAATATTGTATAGGTATGGGTTGCTTTCATGCATTCACACACACACACACACATATATATATATATATTTAAAATTATCTTTCACCATAAGTTTAGTTTTATATTGCAAAAAGCCTTTGGTAATAATATAATTGAAATAATGTATGTTAACACATTAGTTTTCATTTTATAAAATTAATACATTAAATTTTAAATGCTTACAGAGAATGTAGCACTTATGGATTGATAATATATTAATGTGACACCAACAAAATTCAACAGATTATGATCAAGTACACATATTTCAATTTAATTCTAAGAGGTATCAATGATATTAAAATGTCACTGCATATTATGATAGTTGCAATAATTTCAATATTAAACAGAAAAAACTGCATTTTGAAGTATTTATATTACATATAAAAAAATATTATTTGATAACTTAAAAATTATATTTCTAAAGAGAAAATATACTTTTCATATTCTCTATGAGGCAAAAATTAGAAGAAAAAAAAAAGATGTGCATAAATTTGAGAATCACTCCAGAATATAAATTAAATATTAACTATATCTACAAATATAGATACCAGTTTCATGTTTTACTACCACAGCTATATTTGATGATTAAATTCAATATACTAAGATAATGCAAGATGTTTAATAACTTACTAATGTTATATTTAATTTTTGAATCAAAATTGTAAAAATAGTTTATGTGGTGTTGTTAATTTTAAATTAAATCATGCACACAGATTTTTGCAGCACAAATCAAACAATTATTTTTTCTTTATTACTCTAGTGCCATCTATTGTAAGAATGAGTAATCAGTGATTCCTAAATGGTAGTGCAACTTATTAATTATCAATGAGGATCAGACATTCAAAACTGGAATTAATACACTTATGCATCTATCAGTTATCTTTAATTCATTTTTTACTATTAAGCTAATTCTCTAAAATTCACTACCATTGAGTGCCTATTGTTTACTCAAATTTACAATAGTTAGTATAAAGTAATAGAGAAATTGCTATAATAAACTAAAAGAATCAAGTGATGTATAAAGTAATAGAGAAATTGCTATAATAAACTAAAAGAATCAAGTGATGTTATATATGTGATCCATCAGGTTCATTGCATTTATTTTATTTAATCATGTATAATAGTGCTCTGCTTATTAATTGCAGATGCGAATTTTAAAAAAAATTATTTTTTTTTATTCTGCTACAAAAAAGTAAATTTATGCATTGATTTTGCACATTTTCATTTTAAATAAATATGAGATCCAAAAGCATTTTATTTGTGAAGTTATAAATCATGTGAATTCTCTGACAATCCTCAATATTTAAAAAAAATGTGATTTCCAAGATTTAACATTTCATCTAAAAGTAACTAGGAATGATTAAGAATTAAAATTATATTCTTAGCAGACCGATACAAATAATAGATACTGAGTATGTTAAATAAAAATTGCAATCAGTTATGTATCAGGAAATTAAATATTTATTCTAAAAAATTAAAACAAAAAAGCAGCTGCAAATTATGAGATACTAATAACAAATATACTCACTATATAAAGTTTTTTTCAATTAATTAGTATTACATGTTTAAAAAAAAAAAAAAATCGGCTACACACTAAAAATATTTATTTTGAATATATTACAAAATGCAAAATAAAATTCACAACAGCATATAAAATGTTACTATTTAAATATCAATAGCAAAACAGTTATTAGAAAAAAAAATTTACTGAAATAATGTGCAAAAAAATCCTGGTTTCTCTTCATACTTTGCATAATGTAACATAATTTAATATCTGCAATGCATGGACAAATGCAGTTTTTTTTTAAATCACTGAAGATGTGAATTTCCAAATGATAAGGATTTACTTCTGTTATACTTTTTTGCCCATTGGTACATTTTATCACTGATCTAAGTTTTTATACCAATTTCTTAAAAAGTCAGACTTTTTATCTGTTAAGCAGATATGTTAGAAGAGGATACAGATACTGTTTAGATATTTTCCCATAATATTCAAATAATTTTTCTTTTGATTATTTGGTTTTTATTAGGGCTGCACAATAGGAAAGCATATAATTGAAATTCTAAGAAAATAATCTTTAATTATGTTAAATTTAGACCATGATAAGATTTCAAAATCATATACACACAACATTTGTCAATTCATATCTACTCATTCACAAAAATATATTATTTATTTTTATCAATAATATTTCATCTACATTATCTTAACTCAAAATTGTTGCTTCCTTCAGATATCTTTTAATACTAAAATTGGCATTCAATTTATTCTATAGAAAAATTATATCCATTTAAATTAATAATTTAGTCCATTCATAAAAAGAATATACTTAGTTTTACATATTATTTTATTATATATTATATTTATTGCAAAATTTCGCTTCACTTTTACTGTTTTAGATATTGAATTGCTTTTCTTTTTTTAAATAACTCAAAAAATTTTGCATATAAAAATAAATAAATTATTTACAATTAATTTATATATATAAAAAATAATCATTTGTGTCCTGAAATTGCCTTATTTTAGCAAAGTGTCATGTTATAGTTTGCTTTTTCTAAATTATTTTTTTTTATCACAGAAATTTTGGAAAAAAAAAAAAAAAAACTAATTAAAACAATAAGATAATTTGAAATGTGAATATAAAAAGTTAGTTAATTATCATAGCTGATGAAGGTTAATGGATGTTCTTGTCATTAGCCACTATAAAAAAATAAACTGAATAAATATTATAAATTAAGTTTCAGATATAATAAAATGCTTAACTCAGCTAGGCAACTGAGAAGAATTTTCTTGAATACTTTTTGGCAAACAATGTGTTAATTATAATTTAGTTCACTATTTATATAAATAGTGAAATATAAAGAAACTGTAAAGTAGCCGGGTTTAAACCCTGGTATAAGGGAATTAAATAGTATCTATCTACTGCCCCGGATAAGCGTAGTTCATATAACTTGGCTTCAATATGTTCGACTATTATATACGAGGAGTGATATAAATATGTCAGAGAGAGAAATAGATTTAAAAAAAAAAAAAGGTAAAAATATTTGTTTTAAAACATATTTGAAAATATGTTGTTATAAAAAGTAGTAATTGAGAGATACAATTATATGCAAATATATTAATTTTTTTATTACTTGTTTTAAATTTACATTTTTGTTTTATCATATATCCTGTTTTAAAGAGGGTAACAAAAAGACTTTGCTATATATATGCCTCTAGGCAATTCTTTGTTATTTGTTATCATATTTAGCTTCTCTAAATTCTGAGAAATTGCTATGTACTGTAAACAAAGGAACCAAAAATATAAATGTTAAAAACATTCCAGAGAAAGAGAAAAAGACAGAAATGCTGATAAACTGATTTGGGAGAACAAAAATAAAAATAAAATTATTACTTAATTAGAAAGTCGGAGCCGTAGAGAACGGAAGATATTTTTGGAAAGAAAAGATATATGTATTTTATTTTTTTTGTGTATTAATTGGTACAGCTATGCTCTCGCTATTCTAATGGATCTATTGAAATTCACTGAAGTAATCTAGTCATGGAGAAAATGTTTTTTGATATCAACTTATTGAAAATGTCTATGATCTTAATGATGGGGTAAAAACCAGATAAGTGTAGGGCTATCACCCTATGCTCTAAATATATAGCTGTTTCTACTCACTGGCCCATACGAGAACTCAATGACCTTACAGATCCGCTGCCAAAATATGTTAGAGAGGAAAAGAAAAATATTGAACTTCAGATGCTGATCAAACTTCCATTAAAATATTTGTTAACAGCTGTCGTTATGATTCTTTGTTTCCAGGTTAATGCCACAAAATGGACACTCGTTCCGGACTTATGCCAATAGCAGATATTTTCCTTCCTCCAACAAAAAAAAAATATATATTTCTTTCTTTTAGATTACTAACTTAGAACAATGTAAGCTTACGTGGAAGCAAAGTTATCTTTATTAAAATCCTGGGTTCCTGAAGGTAAATATAATTTTCTTTGTGTTAAGTGAACTTAGAAATGCCTATCGTTACCATTAAAAATGTTTATTCATTGTTAAAAAATATTTATTAAACTTTATTGTATAACTGTATTCTTTTACATCCTACTTCATACTTATATTATCTATTATATTTAGTAAATTTTTTTTTTATGTTAGATTTTGATGTGTGAATTTTCTTGTGCCTTTAATGAGTATTTAATTTAATAAATAAAATTGTCTTACTTTGAAAACGTAATCATTTGCTGAATATTAGTGAATAAATTTATCGTTTATATTTCTCTTTTTCTGTCAACATACCTCACAAAACTAGCTAAAGATGTCCTATACGAATAGGCACATATATTAAATATATTTTAAACTCGAACCTTAAGTCTGATGAAATTTTATTCCTTATTAATGGAATGAATGTTTTGAGGAGGGAAGTCAAAGCAGCTAATTTTAAAATATACGCAATCTAATTTGAGACATAGAAAGAGGAAAAAAAGATCGTTCCTATAGGCAAATTTCACCAGATAGGAAAAAGATCGTTCATATGTGCAAATTTCACTGTATATCTCTGTTCATCCGATAGGTTTCCTCCCAGCCCTGACAGTGAGCTAGCTAGGGTCGGGCACCTGATTAGAGACATTTTAAGATCATTTAAAATAGTAGGGAAAGTATAATTATAGTTGCATTAGTGAGATTGGCACGTGAGGTCAGTGGCTATGTGAAGCTCATAAATATACTTTTTCCAGAGATTTTTTTTTTTGTTTGTTGTACTGATGGAATGATGGTCACCGCGGAAAATTCCTAACTTGCATCTTTATATAGGATATACGCATGATATATAAGTTCTACTTATATAATTTCTTAAAGAAAATTGAATCATGTTTGAATTCAATACGGTAAACAGCATTCAAATACTGCTTACAGGTATTATGGTGAATAAACAGCCATAGTTTTATATTCACAATCCTGTGTGGTCCACGTATTCATTATTAAATATATCTATTTTAATAAGAAATTATAATTGATATATATAAAAAAAATTATCATTTGTGTCCTGAAATTGCCTTATTTTAGTAAAGTGACATTTTATAGTTTGCTTTTTCTAAATTATTTTTTTTATCAGAGAAATTAAAAAAACTAAAAACTAACTAAAACAATAAGATAATTTGAAATGTAAATATAAAAACAGTTAGTTAATTATCATAGCTGATGAAGGTTAATGGATGTTCTTGTCATTAGCCATTATAAAAAATAAACTTTTGTTGTTTTGAGAATGATTAAATAAATATTATGAATTAAGTTTCAGATATAATAAAATGCTTAACTCAGCTTAGCAACTGAGAATAATTTTCTTGAATACCTTTTGGCAAACAATGTGTTAATTATAATTTAGTTCACTATTTATATAAACATTGAAATATAAAGAAACATCAATATTTATATCTATAAATCTGTGAAAAATTTAAAATGAATATATATATATATATCTAATTACAACTTAATTTAGAAGACATTTTGAATTTGATATAAGGTCATAAATATCAAATTATTCAGCAATTTGATATTTACTAGGTTTATAACTATTTATCATTTGCAGAAGTTTTTAGTAAACTGGGTAGATATTTGAATAAAATTAAATCTTTTTTGAAATTTTGATTCATTACATCATATATTAATGAGAATGAATAAACTGAATAATCAAATTTAGTCAATTAATGTTTAAACAAATTTCTTTCTTGTATAAATTAAAGACAGACACTGCAATAATTACATCAATAAACTCCTTCCTAGGTAATTTTGGCTTAATTCTTTAAAAGATAATTAAATTATATATGTAGATGGTAATATAAGAAAGGCAAAAACAAATTTATTTAATTTAAAAAATGGTACTATCTACTTAGCTGTTTATACATGAATTCATCTCTAATCAATCAAAAATAGATAGTTAAAAATGATGTAAAAAAATAAAATACAATAATTATAGATTTAAAACACACACACACAATGTTTATTTTTCTGTAGTATAGAAACTTTTATTCATTTCAAGCTTATTAATAATTAAAATGCATTCTTAAATACACATTTATCAAACACTAAATTCTTTAATGATCTTTTTTTTAAACTAATAAATTGACATTAATACTAGAAAATGAACATTGTAAGCAAATTTTTTAAAAATGTTTCTAAATATAGATTAAAAACACACACACAATTTGTTTATTTTTCTATAGTATAGAAATTTTTATTAATTTCAAGCTTATTAATAATTAAAATGCTTTCTTAAATACACATTTATAAACTATTGAATTCTTTGATGATCTTTTTTTAAATCTAATAAATTTATATTAACAAATTTGTTAAAAATGATTCTTTAAAAATCTAATTTGTAAATAATAATAACATATTCAGACTTAACATTTGTCTCTATCGCATGACTCCAGTTTATACATTGCTGTTTTAGCAGCATACTCTTTTATTTCACCACAGTTTTAATAATTAATAGAAATCAAACAATAGTGTTTAATAAATTCCTAAGAGCTGTCTTATAAATATCCCTAAGACTAGCTTCTAGTTTATAGCTTTCATTAGTCTTAGATTTTGGAACAATGCACATGAACTTTTAGAATCTAATGTATCTTCCTTCTAGGAGCCAACATTTATTTCTCTGTTTTACAATCAAGCTATATGCCCAAAATCAAAAAACATATAAATGTTTTCAATCAAAGACAATTTGGCTGTATAATCATATCGACATCATAGTTTCATACTAATCCTGGCTACAGGATAGATGTTCCTACAGTTGTTAAAAACCTAAGACAAGTATTAAATTAAAAATATTTATGTTTTCAATTTGGGCTGATAGCAAGATAGTAAAACAAAGAAGTAAATGATAACTTCTAGAGAGAAAGTGAATTAGATCCCAAAGATTCAGATGCACTATTCCAAGATATATAATTCCTCATTGATGAAAGACATAAGCTAGAAACTATTCTGAAAATATTGAATAGGACAGTCCTGGTTAGGGATTTATTAAGCACTATCATCTTTCATATATTAATTATTAAAGATTACATTAGAGGTCATAGTACGGTGAACCCTACCGTCTGATGGCGCTTTTCCACCCAATTCACATCAATATACCGATTCACAGGGCCGTCTGTTTGTTTACACAATATTACGGTAAAAGATTTTTTTTTTTTCAACCGGTTTTTATTATTTTCTGTCAGCGACGGTAAACCACCCAATTTTTTTTTTTTTATTACATAATATTACAGTAAAAGTCTTTTTTTTTTTTCAACCAGTTTTTTATTTTTTTTTCATTGGCGACATAAACCACCAAAGTTTGTTTTTTTAAGTCCATCTGGGTTTTTTATTTTTTTTGTTTTTAATAAACAAATACTTTAGATGGTCTAGGGATGTTGGTTTGTTTGTAAATTAAGAACTAACTGTCTGTAGGTTTCTTTACATAATATTACTTACGGAAAACCAAATTTTTTTTCCACACAGTTTTTTTTTTTTTTAGTTCATTTTTTTAAAGAAACAAACACTTTGTTTTTAGATGGTGTAGGGGTGTTGGTTTGCTTTTAAATTAAAAATACGGTAACAAACACTTTGTTGTTTTTAGATGTTGGAGGGGGGTTGGTTGTTTGCTTTTAACTTATCTTTTTTTTGGTTGTTGTTTTGATTTGCTGAAAGACTTCAACAATTCGGTACTTTTGAATAAGCCAACACTTGGTTTTTTAGAGGGTGGAGGGGTTGTTTTGATTTTGAATTGTCTTTTTTTTTTTTTTTTTGGTTAATTTATTACGAGGCTTTTTTTTTGGTTTCAAATCTTTACGCTACAGAAAGTTTTATATGATAGCAAACAGTTCTTCCTTAATTTTTTGGGCCGTTAATTTTAAAAAAAGACAAACAATTCGTTTTGATTTTTAATTATCGACTTCTTTTTGGATTTTCTTTTTGAACATTTTATTATGTTACCGCACAGTTCTTTATTATTATTTTATTTTTTTTGGTGGGGACTTTTGAATCACCTCTTAAACCCTTCTTTTTTTTTTGGTATAATAAAATATTACCTACTTTAACTGTTAATATATATATATAAAACAAAATAAATGTGTATTATAGATACAAATGTAAAACTTTAATATGTTAGAATTAAATATGCACACATTAATTATAAATTATAATTCGGATATGATCTAAGAAAAATTATCTTGAATCATTCTTGATAATGAAGGGTAAGCCTTCGAAAACGTTCGGAGAATTAATAAATTGTTGATATTAGTCATAGAATGATTCAAGATAATTTTTCTTAGATCATATCCGAATTATAATTTATAATTAATGTGTGCATATTTAATTCTAACATATTAAAGTTTAACTCAGAGCATGCGCGAGGCAGCAACACGACAGGTCATGTAGCCGCCTCTTATGCTAAATCTCATAAAGTTTTAGTTAGAATCAAAATTTAAAATGGGGAGAAAAAGTAGGAAGACTGCGGAAATTACAGTAAGTAATTATGAAATTAATGACAATAATAATGAGCTCGAAATGAATCAAATTGATAAAATTACGAAAAGCAATAATAAAATGGCCGATAAGGCTTGTAAAAAAGAACATAATCTAAGAAAATATAGTAGCAATCCCGAATTAAACAAATTAATAGATAGAGTTCCTCTAAATAGCATATATGGGAATATGGTAGCAAATGCACAGCCATCGCTGTCAAAAAATGAGAAAAGCAATCCATCGGTATTTAAAAACAAAACAAAAATAGTACATGATGAAAGCTTAAATGATAACGTTGATAGTGAGAAAGCTGATTGGAAAATATCGAGCAAGTGTAAAAAAAGGAGAACCGATAGCTACAGTAATAATTCATAGGATGACTTGGTGACCTTAACACAAGCCAATAAAAACATTTCAGAAAGTATAAAATTTAAAATTACGGACAATAAATTAGAAAGTGAACAAGAAATAATTAATAATAGTAAAAAAAATAATACAATTTGTAGAACTTAATGATAATTATTCAGGAATACAAAAAACAAATAAGCTTAGCTCAAGAGCGTTTGTAAAACTAAACGCATATTGGAAAAAAATATTCATCAATTGTATGACACCGAATACGTCCATTTTAAGTCTAATTATTCAAACGAATGATAATACAGGTGAACACATTTTGGACAAACCGGACATAAATGAGTATTTGAAGATACTTGACGCTAATGGCTTAATAGCCACAGTTAAACATACAGCATTTTTTCCCGCTAGAGGGTTCGTGTCTATCGAATATTTTAATAAGGATAAAAAAAAAACGAGCTAAAAATTTAATTAAAGAAATGCAAGGACAAAAAATCTACTATGTATCAAAGGAACCGAACCCTCTGATATACGGAAGAATATTACACACACCACCCAGCTTCAATATAGAATACTTCAAATCTCAAATGGATAATTATGCTGATGTGATCGATATCGAAAGAGAGATGACGCCAAGTATAGCTTATAAAATCCCTACAAATGCATGGAATATTATAATGAAACTAAAAAAAGGAATAACGAAAGAACATATACCACATAAGATATTAAAAGACCAAATGCCAATTTCTATAATATTAAGGGGTAGACCCCCTCTATGCTTTAGATGCAACAGAATCGGCCACATAGTGGCAGAATGTGAAACCGGAATTGTGTTAAGTGCAATAAATTTAACAGAATGAATCACATATGTAATATTGGAAATAATAAGTCATGGGCAAATATAGTGAATAGTGAGAGAGAAGATGATAAGTTGTATGAATATGAAACAAATATTGAGCAAAATAAAGAGCTGAACTTAACTATTAATGAACCAATGTCAATGGAAATAGAATCAGTACCAGATAGTCCCAATAACATTACAGATGAGACAAGATCAGCTACATATACAGATTTAAATGTAGTAAATGTGCATATCCCAAAGAAAGTAGAAATACTTGCCAACAAACGAAAAGATAGTAATAAAGCAATTGATAATAAAGATATAAGAGATAATAATGAAACCAACAATGATAGCACTAATGTTAAACATAAAAGATTACAAATCTATAGTGACCTTAATCAATCAAAATTAAATAATGATTCAAATAAAAAAGAAAAAGACGACACAATTACTAGTTTAAAAGAGAATAAAGAAACCCCAATTATGTTAAATAATGAACAGGTCACTTAATATACTATCAATAAATATAAGAGGAATAAACAGTCAAGATAAAGCAGAGAAAATATTAGATTATATAGCAACTCAAAAATATGAAATGATAATTTTATCAGAAACAAAGATAAGTGATAATACTCCTATATGGATTATAGAAAAACTATCAAAAAAGAATATATTTCTGTTCAAAACCAATGTTAGATCCTCACAGGGAGTAGCAGTACTAATAAATATGCACTCTGGAATAAGAAAAATACAAATAATAGATTTGCAAACCAATCACATAGTTCTGTCATTCGTTATTTATAATGAGCAACATTACTTGATTGCGGTATATTCTATAGCAAAGGGTAATGACATTTCAAAGATTATTCATGGCGTACAGAACAAACTGATGCAAAAGCCAGGTATTGTGATAATGGGTGGTGATTTTAATTGTTCCTACCAAAACATTCCTAAAACCTTAGAACATAAGTTGAGGGATGTGTCACTGTTTCCACTACAAATGAAATATGGAAATAATGCTTATACATTTTTCAGCAGTAGATACACTTCGCTAATAGATTTATTCTTTGTTTCAGCAAGTAAAGTTAGTGATTCTATTATTAACGCATCACTTATTGCGTTTTCCGACCACCTAAAAGTACAACTACAAATTAATAATTATGTAAGAAACAAAAAAATATATTCATACACAGTAAAAAAGAATATTAAAAGCCAAATCATATTTTCAGTTGACCAATTATCAAACATTATAATCGTTACAAACTATTACACAAGACTTACCAAATTACCTCCATGCATTGCATGGTATAAAATAAAGAAATACATATCAGACATATGCTATCAGAGTGACGATACTAAATTATCTCAGAACCAAATAAAAAATAGAATCCATGAAATTCATAAAACACTACAGAATATTTCTGGCATAAGTCCTAATCATGAATTAATCAATAAAATGAAAGTCGAATACAATAAATTATACAATCTGATACAACAAGAAACTTATACATTAAGACTACGGAAATTAGTCCCTGGAATGAATCACATATCAAAACCAGTGATTAACTATAGCAAAATTTATATCCCACATACAAAGGGCATTGCTTCCGTAGAGACAACAGAGAACACTGTGGCATCTGGAGACGAGGTTGATGAATACATGGTCGAAAAGCTAAAGGCGAAGTTTGGCTGTCGAGTAGCAGGCATTGATAAATATGAGACAGTGGCTATAGAAAATACAAAGGAATATGTAACAGTTCAAGAAATAACGGATGAAATTAATAGGTTGAAGTTGCAAACGACAATGGCAAATGACTCTATATCAGCCTCGGTCTACAAACAGATCAATTATGTATTGGCAGATGCAATGTCAAAATTTTTCAATCAGATGTTTAGTGAAAGGATTGAATGGGCTTACATAAACAGCAGAATAATTTTTAGCATAAAAAAAGACAAATCAAAACAAATCCCAACTTTCGAAGACCTAAGAAACATATCCATAGAAGATATTGATTCAAAAATCTTGGCACGAATACTACTTAAAAAATTGAATAACTTGGTAAAAGATAAAATATCATCAGCGCATCATGCTGTAAGGGTAAAAGAGCCATAAATGCATCTATAAGAATACAAGAAGCAATAAAGTATGCAAAGGAACTTAAGCTAACACAGTACTTTGCAATACAAATAGATTTTAAGACAGCATTTGATCTAGTTAACTGGTCATATCTCATAAAAGCCCTGAGAAATCTGATTCAAGAAGACAAATATCTAGAGAACGCTATAGTGAATTACATAAGAAATAGTAGAATGTCATATAAAAACTATGCGCAGATCTGAATTTTTCATACCAGAGAAAGTTATTCCCCAAGGATCACCATTGGCAGCCCTATTATTCGCAACTTACGTAGACCCAATGATTAAAGAAATAGAGACATTGGTTATTGGAATCTATATACCGCATTTGGGTGTCACAATAGGAGTCACTGCCTTTATTGATGACATTGTAATAATAGTAGAAAATAGTTATAATATTAATGTAGTGATGAATGTCCTAAAAAAGTTTCAAGAAATTACAGGTTCAGTAGTTCAAGCTAACAAATCAGCAGCACGGCAATTGGCAATGGGTAAAAGAATACTATCCGAATTTATTGCTCAGCCAAAGTCATTTCTTGGATTGCCGATATATATGTCAAAGACACGTATGAATGGTTACTTAAATCAACTAATTATAAAAAAAATCGAAGACAGGATTAATAACTTTACATCGTTCAAGCTGTATGAAGTGACGAGAACACAATTGTTCAATGCAATTGCAACAGGGGTCCTTAGTTACTACGGTCCATGGGTCAAACTATATAATAAAACAATCAGTAGTATAAACCAGATGGCAAAAAAATTCATCTGGGGAAAGAAATCTAGATTACTATCAACAGCAATATTACAGTTACCCAATAATGACGGAGGACTTAACTTAATTGATCCAAAGGTATATGTAGATTTTATTACTGCAAGAACATATTTAAATGTTATTAAGGATAAATGCTTCAGTCTGCCAATGGGGGATATAAAAATATATAGTGAAATAGGTATGGAGAGAAGATCTTATTTAGAAGATATGTTTATAGCATATAAGGACATACAAGATGACCTAAATGTGCAAAATTTGGAAGGAATTAGATATAAAGACATAAGAAGGGGAGTAAAACCTCATGAAAATTCGTGGATAAATTGTTCAATGAAAGAGGTCCTAGTTAAATTCCATTCAATTTATACACCACAGACATATATGAAATTCATATTCAAGTTGATCAATGGAATTTTACCGACCACAACATACATTAATAAAAGATTGGGAATGAGCTTAGAGGAAACTTGTCCATTTTGTAAAAATAAACGTGAAACATTTCAACACTTACTAGAAGAATGCAGTGATTTTGGGAAGCTAAGATACAGAGTTTTCCACACCCCAATGATAAATCTTAAAATACTACTGAAGCAAAATGTAATAAAATTCAAACCTCATAACGCAATGGTGATAATGCATGCATTGAAAACTATATGGACAATCCGGTGTTCGTTAATCTTTGATAACAAAAAGTTTAATTGGTTGAAGAAACTTGACAATGATTGGGACAACTATTTTGCTAGGTGTTTGAAATACTGGCCAAAGAAGATTATGGAAATGGTATGGGGAGGGACTGCTATGACTGTTTGCGAAATGTGGGAGTAAAGGGACACAAACAAGGAGAAATAAGATAGTAAAAGTATGTAGAAGATCTTTCAAGAAGATTTGTAAGGCCTAACTCTGGGATTTACAGGAGGACAATATTAACATTTCAACAATGAGAGTATTATAGATTTGCAATGTGGTGCTTTGGGGGGACAAGATTGGTAAATTCGGTGTAATGGCATAAGGTGAATCAAAACTAATTTGTAGATATTTCATGTACATATTTAAATGTTTGTTTAATAAAGTTTATTACTTAAAATAAAATAAAAAATATTAAAGTTTAACTGTTAATGAAACTTATCAAATATTACCTACCTACTTTATAATCATATGAACAACAACAAGTTTCCCGATAAAATAATTTATTGAATCAAAAAGAAACGAAACTTTGGACAAATTGTGAAGCAAAACAAGTAAAAACAAAACACCACTATTTACGGGGGCATAAAAAACAGCAGCCAAAAGTAGCATGTAAATAAAATAACAGGGAAACCTCAAAGTTTTAAGTAAAGGAATTTTGGAGCCTTCGAACCAACAACTTTCCTTACGCAGACCTACATAGGTATGCTTGTAGGAGTTTCTCTTTCTGGGAAAACACAATATTGAGCTTCCACTTTGACCAATTCGGACATCTTGCAGACGACATTTGACAGTTCTCGCATGGATTCGCGTGCGAAATTGGAAAAAACTCTGCTGAAAAGAAGAACCTTTTCAAGTTGTGTGCAGTTCAAAGCATAGGAAAGTGTGTGTGACGACATGACAATTCTTAATGTGGAATAGTAATTCCACTATGCTTTTTAAAAAATTTCCGATAACGAGAGTTCAAGAGCAATCACTTGAATGCAATGAACATAGTATTTTGTTACATAATCATAGAATACACCCGGGTCTCGCTTTATGCGGATTTATTTAATGCGATATTGAAATTATGCAATTCACATTTCTTCTTAATATCTTTCTATGCGGTTTTCTTTTATGCGATAAAAATTATTAGATCAGAAGTCAAGCTCCAATAATGCGCTATTACTTTAAATAGTATAAATTTCGCGCACTCGCATCATATTTAAAGAAATAGCGCATTATCGGAGTTTGACTTCCATCTAATAATTTCAATATTTTCAGCACTTTATAATAGTACTATAATGGATTTTATGCAATAAAGAAGTTCATAATTCACTTAAAATCAGGATCTCCCCATTTTATAGACACACATTAAATTTTACAAGATTATAACGTAAATCTGTTTAAACGTTATAGATGCCTATACTACGCATTTTGTTGTTTTTGCATTTTAAATCACATTTTATTTTTGCTTTTTAAAAAAAGAGTATGTAATCAATTAATCATTTAGTGTCCGCAAATAATAAATTTTACAAGATTATAATGTAAATCTGTTCAAACATGATAGATGCCTATACTATGTATGTTGTTATTTTTGCATTTTTTAAAAAGAGTACGTAATCAATTAATCATTTAGTGTCAGCAAGTTTATTTTTAAAAGGTGAGTAACAGTGGTGGGCACAATTAAAATCTGATTTTTAATTGCAATTAACAATTTAAAAATTACGTAACGTGATCTGAAATTAATATGATGTGAAACGATGAAATTTGATTTTTAATTGTTAGTTTTAATTAAATTTTGCCCAAGAGTGGTGAGTAGGTGTCTTTTTATTATCGTAAATCTAAGTTCTTATTTTTATTTTAAACTTTTAGTTTACCCTAATGGAGAAAAAAAAACACCCAAAAAAATTAATTTCTTTGCAAACAAAAATTTCAATTTAGATCACTTAGCGAAATGGAAAGGACCAACAGCAATGGGAAAACGTTTTAGTTTGGGCGAATCCGCTACAAGACCAATTTAAAAAAATGAAGTTGGCGCTAGTTGTATTTCCTCTTGTGATGATTCTGATATCTCAAATAGCGATAATGATTAAAATACCATACATATATGAAAAAAATGTAAATTACGCATAAAAATATATTGTTTTGAAAAAAATTAAATACTGTAGTTAATAAAAAAAGTTTGTCTTGTATCAATTTTTTTCAAATTTGAAATTTTTTATTAGTCATATTTTATTTTCGTATTTTTTTTTTTTTAATGCGAATTTTAAAGTAATGCGTTTTTTGGAAAATTACAGTATGTATCCCACATTTTTCAAGATACATCGCCCTCAGGCGGCCTGTTACGGCTCAAAAAACACCCATTGTACTGTCAGCCATAAGTTAAGGCTGCTAAAACAGTATATTGATTTGCATTTTGTGAAAAATAGTGCCACCAGACAATAGGATTCACTTTGATACTACTACCAAAAAAATATATTTGGACTTAATTGATCCATGAATAGCTATTGTTTATTTATGGGTTTATTAAAATTATAAAAATAAAATTTATGTATTTCATGAAAACATTAAAAAATCTATAATCGAATGGACTTTATTGAAGAGTTCATAAATACCAAAGTCTATAATTGGAATTGATCCAAGGATGTTATATTTCAGAGTATGATACCCTACCATTTGCACTACATCATTCAAGGTATGAAAATATTTAATACATATTAGATATATTTTTTTATCATCTTACCTCTTCATTAAGATACATAAGCAAAAGAGCTGCTACTTGGCTCATTCCTTGGCAATAGCCTACTTCCTAGAAAATAAACAAAGAAAAAAAAAAAAAATTATATATTTTCCATATTTAGATACAACATAGGTCATAATGTATACTTTCTGCTCTAAAGTCAAAAAAAAAAATACTTTTAAACAAAACTTTAAAAAATAATGATTAATAAAAACAATATCAAATGAAATGGAGCAACAGAAGCAGACTGAAAGAAGCAGGCCAATTACAAATCCTAACGTTGGGGAAAAATAAGATTTTGTAAAATAAAAATGTATACAGAAAAGAATAAAATGTTCTGAACCTAAAAAATAATATAAAAGTAGACATAATTTGGGAAAAATACATTTAAAAAAAAATTATAAGTTAATATCACAAAAACTAAATTAAAGAAAAAACCCGAAAACATGGTGAGCTAAAAAAAAAAAAAAGGGGGGGGGGGTAAAACATACCTTAAATTTAACATAGTCAAATTTTGCAATTTATTTAAAATAGACAAAATGTCAGTAATTTAATAATTATGTTTTGGTCATTAATATAAAAGGATATACAAATAATAAGTATAATTCTTCTGCTTTTGTATAAAATAAAACACTTATAAAAATATTCAGCAGAGGTTAAATTAAACTGTTTTCTAACTTAGTTTTTAGCTAAGATGGTTTTAAAGCCATGCATATACAGTATATCATATACATTGTAAACTATTTATTATCAAGTAATGGCTGTCACTTCAGAGACCATCTTTACTTGATAGCTATTAATCTACTGTAATCTATATGCTGTGATTATAGTGTAAGACATTGAAAGTATACTTAGCTAAATCTAAATTACAAAGCAGTAGAAATTAATTAAATTCTGCTAGATATTTTACATTATGTGTTTTATTGCATATGCTATCCATTTGTTACTGCAAGAACATCTTCATTAGTATAAACAAACAAAAGAATTATGCAATCGAAAATCCAGCATTGCTAAAAATTAATGGTCACCTAACCATACCTTAGAAAATTATCAGTGAAAAAAAAACTTGATGGCTACCATACCTAGTACAAATTCACACGCACATACCTAACTAATGCAATAGCACAAACATCTAAATTAAAAAAAAGAGAGACATAATTCTATTAAATTACAAATAATTGATATATTTTACACTCAAAATTATGTACTAATTAAACATGATATAGAAATCTAGACCGAACAGGTAGAAAACTGATAAGTTCCATAATAACTTTCCAATCATGTATTGTACTTTTATCATTTGCTTATTTGGTTAAACAATTTCTTTATTTTTTCACCTACTACTTTTAAATATCTATACCAAGAACTTCCAAAGTGGTTGACATCAACCCCCTGGGGTTGATGTGAACTTTTTTGGAGTTGATAGTTTCAATAAAAAAATGGGGGGTGGGGTGACTTCAAAATATCTATGATTCTAATAGGTACCCACTTAAGTCAAATAATTTGAAAAAGCACTTTTTGATAAAAACACATTACATACCAAACTTGTGAACGAAAGGATAAAATGTGTCACTAAAAGAGTCATAGGTAAGAATGCATGAAAATATTTGTGACACAAACATGTCTGTGCATTATCTTATCGAACATATCAAAACAAATACAGACATGAAAAACCGTTGCATGTCTGCATTTGATGGCAATGGGACGAGACAATATTAGCAGAATCTATCAGTCTTGTACAGTCATGCTTTCATAAAACACTATAAATTGAGTCGTTTGATGTGACATGTACTTATTTGTGATTTGAACTTTCAATATAATTATTTATTGAAGAGCAGTACTAAAAAAAAATCAGAGGACACAGTTTATTTATTTGAATAAAAATCTTCTGTTTCAACTAAATACATACTTTATTGTTTTTTTTTTTATATCACAGGGGTTGTCAAAATTGTATGTTAATAAAAGTTTTTATTTCTCACGATAATAATATGTCTGAACCAAAAAAATTAAAAGCACATAATATAGCTTGGACTATTTGAAGCTAGGATTTGTTCCATCATTATCAAACATTTACCAATATGCCTCATATATGAAAGTCTTTAGCAACAACGCTATGAAACTATCAAAACTAGCAGATCATTTGAACAGAATTTACCCTGACAAAAAAGAAAAAGATTTGTCAATACTTTTAATCACTTAAAAATAAAATTCTGAAGAGAACTACGAAAGATAATATGTTTGTTTCATCATCGAAGTATAATAATGATGGATTAAGGGCATCATACAACATATCCATACTTATCGTGAAATCTGGTGAGCACACCATAGGGAAGAAACAGATTCTACTTGTGGAGGGATTGAACACTGTACTCCAAAACCTGCATAAAATGTTAAAAAAAAATCATTCCTCGAGCAATAACAGTTCAAAGACATATCAACAAAATGAGTCATGATGTAGAAAAGTGTAATCATTTGTAAAAAAAAAAAAAAAAAACAAACGTTTTCTCCCTCCAACTGGACGGGTTAATATTACCCGGTAATGAAGCTCTTGTTGCTGGTGTATGTACACTTTATTCATGATCAGAAAGTGCATGAAGAGCTGATTTTGCTAGAACTTTAGAAAATGACACCAAAGGCAAATCGATTTTTAATATAATGAAGCTATTTTTCAGAGAAAAGGCAATTCCATTGACAAATATAGTATCCGTTGCAACAGATGGAGCACCAGCTACGGTTAGTTATTATCATGGTTTCGTAAGCTACCTGAAACAACTCGTACCCGAAGTGCTTGCAGTTCATTGCGTAATCCATAGGCACCATTGCATCAATTGCTTCAGTTATAACAGCTGTGAACAAAATTCAAAGTAATACTTTGAACACAAGATTGTTTGTTCGATTATGTGAGGAAAGCAGCGAAGACTTCTATCTATTGGTTCTCCATATCGAAGTCCACTGGCTTTCAAAAGATTTATGTTTGGTGAGACCATTTGCACTTTTTCAATCTGTTTTAGAATTTTTGGAAGATGAAGATTCTAGTTTGAAAAAAAAATTTACTTTAAGAGTAAAACAGATATTGCTTATTTAACTGACTTATTTGGCAAATTTAATGATGTTAATTTACAACTGCAAGGAGACAATTTGAATCTCATCAAAGCAAAATTGGTTATATTGGCTTCTATTGCCAGATTGTTTTAAAGCAAAATATTGCAAGACCTGAGCTTTCCCAATTCCTCAACTTATTTAAGATAGGCACAATCCAAGAAGAAAACATCTTGCTGCATGTCAACTATTTGGAGGCTCTTCACTTAGATTTAAAAACTAGGTTCAAAGATATTCTATCATTGGAAGTACCGGACTAGAAAATACATCCGTACACTACTACTGCAGAACCAAATATAATTTTGCAAGATGAATTGATATCCATAAGCCCAAATAAGGAACTCAAGGTACAATTCAAACAGGATTATCAAAAGTTTTAACTGCAACAAAATATTCCACTTCTGTACCCAACTCTATGAACTATTCTACAAAAATTTTTGCTGGCATTTCCATTGTCACATCTGTTAAAGAGATGTTTCAGTGTACTTTTAAACCTGCTTCAGAACAGATATCGATTGCATATCACTGATTGTGGAAATTTGAGAATACAACTCACTAATTTAAGACCGGACATAAATTGTTGACCGATCACTAGATACACCCATCTCATTAAATTCAGTTTTCCAAGCTAATTTATTTGGTATTTTATTTTTATAATTTTGATTAAAATCTTTTGTTGTTGTAATTTTCTTGATGTTTAATTCTGTCTGAATATGTTGATTTTTTCACTTCATTTTTATGTTTAATAAAGTGATTTCAATATTTGTACTTATTTTGAATTTACATATTTATTTCATAAATGTCAACAATTACAAAAAAATCAGCTGGCATTTTATTGCTTTAATTTTTATTAGGGTAGGTTTCAATATTAAATGTTGCACAAGATAATGCCATATTCCACAGTCTTTTTATCTTTTTCCATCATTAATTACAAGTGATTAAAATGAAAAGTTTGATATCCAGTGAAATATTTAATATTGAGTACTGTACAAGTTTATTAATTCAAGTAAGTAAATGACAAGAAGTTGATGGTTTTAAAAGTTTTTGGTAAAGGGGACTGCGGCCGGAAAAAGTTTGTTAAATTGCTATAAAGAAATGCAATATTTCATATTTTTGAAAATATTCAAAAACTAATATTTGAAGTCTTTAAAAAAAAACAAAAAACGATTATCCCTTTGCACATTGCCTTTATGGAAGTTGACTCTGGGTTTTACATCTATCACTATAATTTCCTATCTATTGTGAAATATATAATCAAGAAAATTTTTGAACAATTCATATTCTGTAGATCATAATAGCACTGGTATCAAAATATAATGCTACAATACAAATCCCACTACTTTTCATAGCTATTTTATTCTTAAAAAATTTAATTGTATATCAATTTATTTAAAATATTTGAAAATTAAAAAAAAAAAAAGTTGCCATAACTGAAGGAGTTATTCTGATTTCTTTATTACTACACATTTCTTTAATATTAGATGAATTTTACAAGCAGTGTTTAGATTATAACTCTTTAGAAGGTAATCAATCATCCTTTCCTCAATAGTGCTGTTAAACAGTAGTATTAAAACTGCAAGGATACTCTCACCTCAGTTACAAGATAGACTTTTAAGATTGGCTCATATATTTTACATTTGAGTTCAGAAATAAGATGGCCACCCTTATTTCCTTAAAGTCTCTATCTTGTGGCAGGGGTGAGAGCGTCCTTGCAGTTTTAACATCACTGTTTAATGGCGCTAGTAAGAAAAAATGGCATTAGGGGGTTTGATTTATGAAAAATATTATAGTTCAGAAAGCTTATAAAGGGGGTAGTGTTTTAAATTATAGTATCATCAAAAAGAAGGTTAAGAATGGATGTATGTAAGAAATAAACAAAGAGTAGCTGATCTAGATATAAATGGAGATGTGGAGAGGGAATGGATCTTTAAAACTAATGATAAACAAACTAATTATATATATATATAATAGAGAAGAAAGAATCAAAAGAATTTATAAAAGGGTAGTAAGAAAAAGAAATTGTTAAAATTAAATATTTGAATATGCAAGGTGGTAGGACACCAGAAAAGTGGAAGGAATTAAATGAAGCAGTTAAAAATGAAGGGCTTGAGATAGTAGCAGTAACACATCTAAGAGAAGAGCCTACACAGGAAAATTTAGTATGGTAGGATATAAATAAATAGAAAAGTAAAAAAATGTGGTGGCAAAGGAATGTTGTCCAAAAAAAATACTTAAAAAGGGTCAAGAACATTTGTGGTTTGAGATAAGGTTAGGAAGACAAGAATGGATGGTGATTATAGTGTATAAGGCCATTAGAGATAGTCAAACTATAATGAAGTGAAACAGTAGCATATATAGAATGCCTTTTTAAGAATATACACAGTTTCAAAAAAAAAAAGGGGGGGGGGGATAATGGTTATAGGGGATATGAATGGGCATATTGAATAAATTGACGACTTGAATAACAACAATGGACAGCTATTTAAAAAAAATTTGTCAGAGACTGAATTTGAGCATTGGAAATTTATCAAATGAGAGGCAATACACATAGTCTATAAAAATATATTTCACACATAAAAAAAGGAATGACTACAATAAAGAAAATTAAAGTGTTTGCTAACGAAGAGAGAGTAAGTAATAGTGATATAATGTCTTTTATAATAAAAATGGTTAGTAATGTGATGGAAAATAGCAATAAAAGTAGAAAGGGTAGTGAAAGATGTAGATGGAGAATGAATGATAAGAATAAGTTAGAAGAATATAAAATAAAAGTTGAAGAAACGATGGAAGAGTTGGTTGGGGATGAATATAAGGGCAGGTGTGATGAAATAGAAAAAGTGGCAAATAGGTTTTAGATGAGAATATTCAGAAAAATAGAAATAATAGAAAAGTGAGAATTAGTAAAAAAGAGAGGAAGAAAGCATGCAGAGAATATAAATGTGCTATTAAAAACAAAGAAAGTAAAAAAGATATTAATATTAAATGGGAAAACTATTTAAATAAAAAAAAGTTGGCGAAAACAGATAATTATAGAGAGAGAATGAAATTAAATAGTAAATTATTGGAGAATATTAAAAAAATGGAAGACAGGGAAGTAAAAAATTTTGGAAATATATTAAAAGAAGAAATGTAGGGGAGAAATAGTATTACTAAATGGTGAGATAAAAAAGTGTAGCTCTAGAGAAAAATTAGAGACAATCATAAATAAGTATGTAATGAATATAGAAAAGATGTTTGATGTGAAGAACAGAGTGATAATGGATATTAGTTTTACAGAAAATGAAATGAATAAGGCAGGGAAGAAGTTGAAAAGTGAAAAGGCAAGATATTTAGATAGATGGGCAGCAGAGATGGTGAAGAATTTGAGAAATAGGTCAAAATTAAATCTATTATATTTTAATAAGATGGTACAGAAGACAGAATTTCCAGATAGCTGGAATTATATATGAGTGTGGCTATTATTTAAAGAGGAAGGAACATAGAAAAATAAACAATTTTGGACTGGTAGCGGTAATGTTGGTGTTATATAAAGTTTTTGCATATATGGTGGCTGGAAAAATGGATGGGAAAAAATAATATAATGGAAGAAGTGCAAAGAGGTTTTAGAACAGATAGGACATATAGGAGATAGTTTATTTATAGTCACACAACTTATAGATATGAGTAGGAATACAGGTAGGCAATTATATATCATTTTTATAGACAGAGAGAAGGCATATGATAGAATAAACAGAAATAGATTATGGGTAAGTTTAGTAAATTTGTGAATGAATGGAACTTTAGTGGGTATTATTAAGGGATTGTATGAAAATAATTACTCTATGTATCAATTAGAAAATATAGAATCAGTTACAGTTAAAAATAGAGTGGGATATGGCAAGGATGCCCTACGTCACCTATTTTGTTATATTTGAGAAAAATGGAGAGGGCAACAGAAAGACTAGGAAGAGGGTTAGAGATACCATTAATAGATGGCAAGGGACTATGTACATTATCAGGTATTTTATTTGCTGATGATATTTTGTTGTGCACAGAAAGTAGGGAAGATACGGAAGTTGTGCTGAAGACTTGTCCAAGAGTAGGTAAAGAAATGGGGATCAAATTTAGAGAAGAAAAATCAAAAGTAATGATGGTAAATGCTGGGGAAAGAAAAGAGAAATAATTTTTCTTGGGGAGTATAATTAAAGTGATGAATAGGTATAATTATTTGGGATTCGTCTTAAGTAATCAGAGAAATTGCTTGAATGAATGGGAGAAAGAATTGATAAATGATGCAAAGAAAAGAAAAAGATTGATAAAAAAATTAAGTGTTTTTATATAATAAATATGATGTAGCAAAAATGGTATGGAAGGGAGTAGCAATAGCAGGGTTAAATTATGACAATAATGCATCATGTGTTATTAAAGGAGTGTTAGATTATTTAGAAAAAGAACAAAGAAAAGTAGGAAGACAAGTATTAGATGCAGATGAGTGAATGGCAATTCAAGGAGAAATGAAATGGTATGAGATGCAAACAAAAAAAAAAAATATTTGGTAGATTGCAATTTATGGATAGTAAGAGAATAGCCAAAATAGTATTTAATAAGGACAGAAGTAAAGGACACGCAACAAGATGGATGAGAATGATAGTATGGCATGCACAAGATTTCAATAACACTTTATGACAGTACGCTTGTACAAAATGTGGTATGATTGTTAGGAGGATAGTTGAATGTTACAGTGGCAAAGAATGTTATAGAAGAATATATGCATTAATAAAAAATAAGAAGCTGGAGAATAAATAACTAGTATGGAGAGTAAAAAGAGTTTAAATGTATATAGAAGTAAACAATAATATTGGGTACGAGTTAATTTACGATAATAAAAGAAAAGTAGTTTACTATTTAAGGCTCAAAGAGAATTATTAGCAACAAGGGAATATACACATAAATGGAGAAATGTGAGTGATTTAGTCTGGAAGTTATATAAGGAAGGCATGGAAAATATATTAGGCAACTGCTAAGTGAATGTAAATGCTTACAAACAAAAAGGATATAATTAATGAAGTTGTGGGAAGAATAAATATACACCAAGTGATTATATAGAAAGTGGGTTCTTGGTCTTTATGCTGGATTTGGAAAAAGATGAAGAGAATCTAGATATAAAGGCCATGGAGAGGACAAAAATGATGTGGAAATGGGATGGAGCACAGTGGGGAATGAACAGGGAAAATAAGGTGCTAACAGGTTTTTCTGGGCATAGTGGCCGAGAGATTCCTGACATTGATAAAGGAGTAGCCATATCACATCATCATCTATAGGGTTATATATTTCTTTATACATTTTTTCCACACACTCATTTTAGTAATAGTACTACTTTTATTTCTCTTGCTGCTGAAATAACCTTCCTTTCAATACCAAGAGATTTTCCTTATCAATTTCATAATTATATTTCCTTATAGCATCATTAATTTTTATTCCTACCAATTTTAGATATTTAGTTTTTTTAAATGTATCATTTAAAAATATTATCTTATTCTTTAATTTCTTCACCCATTGCTTTGTTTCAATTGAAAATTTATTGACAAATTGTTACTTTTTTACATTCGTCATCTATGCACAATTTTATAATAAAATATCAGTTATAATTTTATTGAGCCATCGTCAAAATTTGTTAATATTTTAAAATAATTTGCATATTCTAGCTTAAAATTCATAGAAGTATTTCTGAAGGTTAGGGAAATTAAATAAAAATAGTATCTTTCTTAGCATCTTTTGATTTTCCTGCTTTGGATTAATATATATATATATATCACTAATGGCTAATCATTTCTTGTGTTGAATCTATTAAGTGAATTACAGCTTTGAAATATATTTTTTCTTACAGACAAGCTATAACTGTATATTCAAATCCATTTTTTTTTTTTTTATATATATAAAGCCCATTATATCCTTTCTCATTTCTATCTTTATAAATAAATTTACATAAAGCATTTTCATCTTTCAATTGCTTTCCAATTTTAATATTAAAATCTCTCATGACAAATGTTAACAAAAGCATTCTGCACATTTATATAAAAGTTGTTCATTTCTTCATCTGAATGAGAACTAGTTGGGACACCATTTTCTAATTTCCATTAAAACAAATATCTAATTGTGTCACTCTGATATATTATTAATTTATACAATGTTGTTTTACTATCTTTTATTTACAAAAAATAACATTTGTCTTGCGCTTCCATATTGGTTCTTGTATAATAAATTAAATGTGCACTTTTTAGATAAAAAAAAAAATGGTTTTTTCGCCTTTTCTTCTAATTTCGTAAAATCCAACAATGTATCATTTCACATACTTTCTCTTCACTTTTAAAGTGATCTACAGTTATAGGTAGATTATAGTAGGTCATTATTGAATGGCAGTTTTAAATTTGAAATGTGGAGATTCTTAACAGTCTTTGCTCATTGCTATGACTGATGACTTTACAGCTTCTAGAATACAAAGTCCTAACTTCATTGCTGTAAATATATATAAAAAAAACAGCATTCTTATATATATATATATATATATTCATTTTGCCTTCAAAAAAACAACTCTCAAATAATGTTACTTTCAGTTAAGAACTATTAAATACAGAGACACATGACAGTGATGTTTTAATGGTCTTAAATTCAGAAGTAAAAGCCAGTTATTTCATCACTGATGCTGTTGCATGTTAATGAACAGCCCTTTTATGTTTGTTTATCATATGAATAATCGTATACAGTAATATTATTCATTTAACCTTACTTATTTAAACAATTTATTATATAATTCGAGTTATTTCTAGACCAGATATAATATTATTTATATTTGACAAAGTCTCAATATTCAAATTCATTCTCTAACAAAAGGATTTTAATAATTGTCTAATTTTATTATAATGATTAATTTCTGCAATATGTTCACCCTATAAACATTATTTTTCTTTTACTTTGTAAACATATATTCATTAGCTTCTTTTTCTCAATTGTGCCCTCATTAATTTTCTATAAGCAGTGAGGTCTATAAATACAAAATAGCATGGGTACACAGTTTAATCAGAAATGGTCATAAAATTCTTAGTGGCAAATCATTCTTTCATTGATAGCAACTAGTGAATAAAAAGTTATCTAACTTACAATTTATTATGTATTGGTGTCTTTAGTTTTGTGGACATCATGTACCCATAAAGAGTGTATAGGATGCACCCTTCCCCATGTCTATGTCATATTTCTAATTTATTAATCTATTACAGCTTTTAGTTTTATGGCTGCATCACATGGGTAGCACCTTCCTCCCAGACATTATGTAACAAAAATTAATTTATAAAAATATTTTTAAAGCATCTTGTTTATAGGATTTAAATATCCCATTAAAAATATAAACAATTACATTAACAAATAAAGTTAAAAAGATCATTTAACCATATTTCAACAATACTCATTCAATCCAAAATTATGGTTATAGTACTGGTCTGTTGTGTGCAAAATTTTAAGAAATATTCATATTTATTCTTTATTTTGATTGTTTTATATTGCTAAGCCACAAGACAAACATGATTGTATTTTCTTAATTTAAATAACAAGTTTTTATTTAAATGATTACAAATATATTAATTTTCTAAATATACTGTTTGTGAAGAAAAAACTTGCTCACTTAAAAAACCAATCAAGAGATGATTCATTCCAAAAAAATTAGCAGCAAGCAGTTCCAGTGAGCAGCTTAATTTAGAGCAAACTACTTTCTTAATAAAATATAAATTATTATATGGTATAAAATACACCAACAATTTAAAAGCTAGGTCATAAAAAAAAAATAGCAGTATTATATGTAAAAAAAATAAAAAAAATGTAGTGTAACAGAATAACTATTTAATATGGACAACTTATTTCAAATGAAGAAGGTTCATTATAAATGTAATTTAAAGATAATGAATGTATAAAAAGTGTATGCAATCAATCAAAAATGTAAACAAGGACTGCTATCTAGTCCAGGCATCATCTACTGAATTGTTCATTTACAGTAAATGAAAAAATCAAGTGATACAGATATATTAGTGCTGTCCTTCATCTTCTTTTTAAATACAGTATTATCAAAATGTCATTCACCTTCTTTTGAGAAAAATGTATAAGAATAAATAAACTTAAATAATAATAATAATAATAATAATAATAATAATAATAATAAAATTAAGATACTGAACTAGATAGATCAGTAATAAAGATAGCAACAGGCTGCAAGTCTTAGGTTCAATCAAGATTAAAAAATTAAATAAATTTTTTTTTTTGTAAACATAGAAAAGTTTAGCAACGTTAGATGAATTCATTTTATTTAAAAAATTTTAATCAATATTTTGTATTTAAAATAATTACGACTCATTTCTCAAACTCATTGATATAAAGGTTCCCTGGAATATCTTGCGTTATAGAATACTGAATTATGAAAATTAGCTAAATAGGATTAAAACAATAAATATTGATAACAAAATTATATAGTGATTTATTAGAAAGGAATCCTGAACAATATTATGAATTTTCTATGAATCTAGGAAAATACACTACTTTTTGAATTTTAAAATGTTCATGCATATATAGGCATTGTGTATCTCATTACTTTATCAACTTTTAATTCCATTTCAAGTTATATTATTTTTTATTTATTTTCTAATATATTTGTTTAATTGTGAATAAATGTTTTAGATGTCTATACAATCAAAGGAAAATCATGATAATTACTCAAAATTACCCTTAAATAATAATTTTATATTTAAGAAAACTTATTTAGGTTTCATACTGTCAAAATTTCAACTCTAAATAAGTTCTTAAGATTTTGTAAATTTTGTATACTTAATGAATAAACGTAAACGTAGATTTTCCTAATTTTCAATCTATGTCTATCATTTAGTATCATAATGAGTTATACCCACTAGATAAGTGTCATATATTAGGATTATTCATTGATGCTTTATCAAGTTCGTTTACGAGTTATCATTACTTTATGTAAATAAATTATTATTATCATTACATTAAAGTTATAAACTGTGCATACTATAGTTGGTTATGGGATATATATAAACAATTACACATTGGTGTATAATTCAAATAACATTACCTTCTATACACATATTTCAGTCCAAAAAAAAAAAAGACTATTATCTTAACAAAATTATATCACATGTACAAGAACTAGCATTCCTATTATTTCACATTTATCTTCAACTTGTCTTGATATAGATTAGAGATTTAAAGAATCAGATTAGTCATTTTTAATATATCAATCTAGATTGAATTTGCATTTAAGACTCTCTTCTTTGAGCATCATACATAAACTTGTCCCATTCGTACAGTTAGTTTTGACTAACCCAATGTGGGGCTTGAATAATCCATAGATTTGTGGTAATATTATACACCTGGGTCTCGTTTTATGCGGTTTATTTTAATGCGATTTTGAAGTTATGCGATTCATGTTTCTTCTTAACATCCTTCATATTTCATTATATTTATTAGATATCAAGAAATTTAAATTATTAATAACTTATTTTGACTTAAAATACTCCCCCCCCAAAAAAAAAAAAAATTATAATGTTACATTAGCAGCTAACATGAATATGGCCTGAAACTGTATTTAGAATCTTGAACTTCTATATAAATAACCTACTTATACTAATGAGTAAATAATAACAGATTTATACTTACATATAAAAATATCGCAATAAATATTCAAAATTTTTAAACTTTTAAAACGTATTTTGTTAGGTATAACAGAAATAAATAATGTAGATTTTTAAAATAAATAATGAAGATTTTATTGATTTTATAAACTGAAAATCATCTTACTAATGATCATGTGTAATCTTTTTGTTTTGATTGCGATCTCATTTTTTTAATATAAACAGAAAACCACAAACACAACACAAAGACTGAAAGTGGCGCTAGTTGTACATCACATCATGAATAAAAATAAAATGGCTAACAGGTTTCTCTGGGCATAATTGCTGAGAAATTCTTGACTTCGTTTAAGGAGAAGCCACAATACATCACATCACATCGAATCTGATTTCTTACCAGTTTACAAACGAACGCTAGCAATAATGATTAAAATATGTATGAAAAATGTAAAATTAAATACTATAGTTAATAAAAAAAAGTAAAAACAGTTTGTCTTGTATTAATTTTTTTCAAATATTTGAAATTTTTTATTAGTCATACTTTATTTTATTTTTTTAATGCGAATTTTAAAGTAATTTTTCCTTGTTGCTTTGCTTTTATGCGAATTCTGAAAATTACAGCACCTATCTCCCATTTTTCAAGGTAAGTTACATTTATTTTTGTGCAATTTCTTTTATGCATGTTTTCCGAAGAACCTATCTACCACATAAAATGAGACCTGGGTGTAAATTAGTTTTGCATAGGGAACTTTTACCAACTGATACTATGCCAGAATGCATCTGAAGTTCCAGCACATTACAGTTTTGGTGCAGCCAAGTAGGGGCAGATTAATCCATGTATTTGTAGTGATAGTTTTATGTACATTATAATTTTAATACAATCAAATAGTGCACAAATAACTCATAGATTTGTACTGATATTATTAAATTAATTTTGCACATCACAAATTTTAGTATCCAACTGCAGCTCGATTTTTAAATCACTGGTGCCTGAAAACAGTAAATCACATAAATATTTTGCCTATAGGACATCACTAGCCATTTCAAGAATATATAATTAATAATCATAAAACAGGATAAAATTAAAACCTTAATTCATATAGCTTGCCAGAAGTAGACGGTTATAAATTTAAGTTATTCATAGTGATATTTTATACGTTGTTCATAACCATGAATAGATAAATTTGCTTATATATGAATAAACTCTGGAATTACAAATTTAGACACCAGGATCCTTAGTCAGTTACAGGAATTAAGAACAGATTTTAATAAGAGTTTCACAGAACAGAAAATAGATATTGATAACAAATTTTGAAGAAGAGAAAACAGAATTAAAGAATGAAATAGTAAACTCCAGAATTAATTTTGATAAAGTTAGAAAAGCAGAAAAGACATTAATAAAAAATTTGAAAGTGTTGATAAAATGCAAGATAGATTTTATAGAAAGTGGAGATTAGGTTCAAAACCTCTGATGTGCAATTTGAAGAATTTAATCATGATTTGGAAACCAAGTTGAAGGAGTCAGATGAAAGATATATTGATAGGTTTGGAGAGTTAAAAGAACAGACCAAAAGGATAGGAAGTAAATTAGACCTAACTCTAGAGAAATGTGAATTTTTGAAATTGAGATACAAGTTAAGGTCGAAGACATTATGATAAAATCGTGTGGCAAGTATCATGCTACTCTAAAGGGAAAAGAATTTTACAGAAAAAATTTAAAGGAGCTTGGGATGTTAACAAGAAAAAAAAATGCACTATGAGTTACAGAGTAATGAAGCAATCATACTTACGAAAATATTTTAGATGGGGGATATAAAATGATAAAGGCGGAGCTCTATGATAGCCAATGAAAAGGGTAGGGTCTGGAATTACAAATCTGCTTATCCAAAAGAAAGAAATCATTATATGTGCAATTGAGACAGAGAAATTTATTAAGATGAATATAATGCAAGGGTTTAGCTTATCACTTCATAATAATAATGATGATATAGGTGATAATATAAGTTCAAAAGGTAAGCAATATAATTTTCCTAATAAGTCCTATTCTAAAAGAATATATTGTGCTAATTTTAATGTTCCAATGACTACTAACCACTGGCATAATCACTGCCATAAATGTCGAATAAAAATACACATTGTAAATAGATATAGCTTAAAGATGAATCAGGAGAAAGATTTCCTTATGAAGCACCAATTCTTTTGGAGAAACTTTTAAAGCATTCCTTTTATAATTATAAAATTAAATGGCACAAACTTCAGCATGGATATGAAAGAGTAGTTCACAATAATGTCTTTAAAAAACATTAAAGCTATTAAAAGGTTAGATAAATTATACAAAATAGGTTTAACCTTCATTACTTTGAATGTGGATCAAAGGGAAAAGTTCTGCCAAATGTAAGTAACTGTCAAAATGAAGAATACAATGAATTAGTTAAAAAATTAATGCTCAAACTTCAGCATGAGACAAATGATATTAAAAAAGTTTATGAACTCTCAAATAACTCATAATACCAAAAAAATTAAATACCATGACAGTTTATATGCAACAGAAAATAGGGATTGTTTAGAGCAGTATATCGAAGATCATCCTAGAGACTGCAAATATTATTGAAGTAAATGTGTTCATAAGGCAAATACACATTTTTGATACTCATGCCGATTAGCTTGCAAAAAATGTAAGCAGAAGACAAGAGTTGTGAAATCTTTAAAGATTCTTAAAGTAAATGCATATGAAAAATATGTTAAAAGAAAGGTAGATTATTTAGGAACTGAAAAACCATTTTATAAATTTGACTACAAAAAAAGAAATGAGAATGTTGGTAAAATTTTACACTCTTTATATAAACCTAAAAATTTGTTTTATAAATATCCTAATAGAACAAAATCAAAGGATATAATGTTGAAGCATAATCTAAATGGAATATTGCAATACGCACCTAGTCAAAATGATAATCCATTTTACGCTTTAGTTTTGGGGTCCTGATTCAGACAAAATTTTGTGTTGTTGGCAAACAACATTTCACCAAATCCCTACAAATGAATGTAAGATCCCTTTGTGTGGTGAGCTCATAATGACTTAAATTTTCAGAGTTGACTGCAATTCTCTAAATAGCCCCACAGTGACAGGAGCTGAAGATTATGGGTTTAAGCATGGGATAATTATGGTATATTATTATATTCAAATACCTCCCATGATTTTCCTATGATGTCAGTGTCTAGGACACCTGATGGTCAGCCATTTGATTTTGGTTACATTATTACTTTGCGACCATATGACAGGCGGTCACATTTCCTTGACAAGCCACATACAGACAATACTTTAAATATTTGCATGGTTTAATAATGGAACTTCAATTGCCAGTACTTGCAACAATGAACATAAGATTTTGCACATGTCATTAAAAGACATTTGGAAATTAAATTGTATAATAAAACTATTGGAAGGAAAGTTGTATAATAAAACTATTTATGGTAATAAAAAAAAAACATTTTTATACAAAATGTAGCAAATGGAAAAACTCTACTTAAGGAACAGAGTAATTAAAGTTTCTTTGGCATCAAATACTGCTTCCCATTGTTATATTTACAATGCCAAGAAATAGAAAACTATAATTATTTTTAGTTTGAAAGAAGGTGATGTTACCTTAAATAAACAAGTATAAAGGCATTTTCTTTTGATGAAGTCATTAATTATGCAAGGGCATTCTTGTGAAGCTCATTCAATTTGTACTCCAATGTTTGTTGAATTATGAGCTAACCTTCTCAATGATCAAATAATTCCTACGAACAATGATACAATCGCTATTCATGGAGAATGCAATGAGAAAGTGATATTTATATCTGATGCACAATCTAGCAAACCTTTAACAGAAAAGAAAACACTTACTCATAAGATTGAAGTTGTAATAATTGAACTATTTTGTTATTGGTTTCTAAATAAATGCAATAATACTTAGCACTTGCAAGACTAGAGGTTTATGTGTAATCTTTATTGGAATTTATAATGGTATGCCTAATATTATAAAGTTTGGTGTGACGATACAATCACTAGTATAATAAGATAATGATGAAAACATTATTTCCATCAGAATTTATCTTGAGTTATTACACTAAATGTTAATCTTTATAAAAGGAATACAGTTAGAACTTACCAATTAAACACTAAGCACACATAGACAAAGTTTACAATGAACCTAGTTTTTAAAAAAAACTTTTTTACTGGGAGAATTTGTGCCATAATGGCACGAGTCACTACCTCACATTCTAGATATATATGCTATGAAAAAATTTTTTATATAGGATTTTATTATTGAAGTACCTAGTCGATGTTTTCTTTAATTTCCATCTTATCACATGATGAAGATATATATTTTCTTTAATAGTTATTACTTAAAAATATAAAAGATAATAATGATTTAGTATGATTTATATCATCTTAAAGGAACACAGACTATTTATTTAATAATTTCATTTCCAAAACATTGCTCAATTTTAAAAGAAATAAGTTTCTCTGCAATAGAAATTAAAATAATGTTTTAATTTCAAGAATAGAATCATAATTCAAATTTATTTCTTAAAAACATTTTTTTTATACATGCATATTTCATAGGACTTAATAAATAGATAATACATTATACTTATATGTGTATGAAAGTGTTTATATATGTCCGTACTTTTAAATGATATTATAATAAACTTAATTATAACAATAATTACTTAGTAAATTTTTAAAAAACAATGCCTCAAGCGAATCATATGTAACAGTGGTGCACTTTTGGCTACTAAGAAACAACAAGGTGTTATTAAAAAAAAAAGATCTTTTCCATATCTTTTTAAAAATGTGTTCTTTTCATACATAGACATTGCCTATTTCAAAAGAAAAAGTTTTGCAACAATAAAGATTTTTGTATTATAAAGAACAACGGAAAGATATATGTATTCATCAGTTGGTCCAGATACAGAATTAAAGGTTGGAGAAGATTGAAGCTTGTCCAATTAAAATTTAAAAAATTGCTATCTTAATAAAAACGGAACACTGATTGTATATATGTGTGGAAGATAGTGATCTGGACCAACTGATAAGTGCTGGTTCAGCACAATATATAGATAATGGAGCTCATTTATCTTTTTCCGATGTATGTGGTCATGTGTATCAGTTGTATAAGATAGAGTGGATAGTTGTAGGGAACTTGAAAGTTTGAGTTTAAATCCTTTGTAATTATATTAAGTTTAGTATAGACAATATACTTACATATTGAGCCTGTATTCTGCCCATACCTCTTCTGTATATTTAAATGGACATATTAAGGTTCTATATGTGAGGGGACAGATTGACTTAAAGTCAACATGAGTTTGACAATAATATTGGCATCAACAAGGGTTTTGAACATTCAATCCTCAGATTTTAAATATGGATGACTGAAGAGTTGGAGAAAATTGAAGCTTGTCCATTAAAGTTTGAAGATTTGCTATCTAAATATAAACTGAGCAATGATTATATATATGTATGGGAGATAGTAATCTAGACCAGTGTTTCCCAGAGTGAGTGGTACTGCCCCCTAGTGGGCAGTGAAGACTTCTAGGGGGGCAATAGTGTGTTCAGAAGTATTTGGGGACCATTCAGGTGTCTAGACTTTTCTCCGGATGCACCAATCATTGGCTTTAACTTGCTCTCAAACCTCTAATTCTTACATTATTTTGCCAATTTTATGGTTATTTTATAAATTGTTTATGTGCAAGAATATATAAAAAAAAGGGGGATAGTCAGAGTAATTGTAAATGCTTTGCACATTTTTGATAGTTTTTTTTTTCTCTATTAACAAGTTAAAAGGAATGCAGGTTATTATTGTATGGCTAATTTTAAATTTTACTAATAGATAGATAGAAGTGGTCATCCTAAGCATTATATTTTTTGTTAAAAAAATAAAGTAATTTAAGGCCAATATCAGCTGAGAGAATCTAAAAATTTGTCATATCTCAGATTTGTTTTGAATCTTATCTTTTCGAAAGATGGAAAAAGCTATTTCCATGGTATTAAAATTAGAAACTATATGTAAAACGCAATTCCTTGAGGAATTGAAAGAATCTGAGTGGAAAATGAAAGAAGTGAAAGATAAAAAGGTATAAAAAGCTATATCAATTGTGTTATGATCAATTATTCAAAAAATTGGAGATAACGGCTGTAATAGTGAAAGAGGGGGTACTCAATTTGTATTGCTTTAGGTGTGCTATAAAAGGTTTTCAGAAGGTGAATATTGTTTTTCTTGCCGGGTGGTTAAGGGTTTGCTGAATTAAGAGAAATATTCTAGTTGTAAAGCAGTGGAGAACTTTATGAAAGAAGGCAGAGCTGAGCCTAGCTTCAAATTATAGTCTGTCCAAAATTGCATGATCAACTCTTGGTTGGTTGCTGTCATTATTATAAAGATTTCTAGAGAAGCTGAGAAATATAAAAATGCCTAAATTTTATCATTAAAATGCTAATGAAGTAAACTCCCAATGTTAGTACACCACCCAGAATCCTACGCTACTATCATGTAGCCACAGATGCTAGCTGATGATGATCAACAACTTAATGCCTACATTTTGCTGTGAAGAAGGGAAATCCTCACCACCTTTGTTGTCATGGTTTATAATGCACTTAAAAGTTACTAAGTCCGAAGATGGGTAATGGAAAGAAACCAGATGGTATAATTTTTTTTATTTATTTATTATCATTATGTTTTGTTGCTATAAATTTTACTATTTTTTTTTTTATTATTTGTATTTTTTTTTTGTTTCTCTAAAATTATTATTTGATTTTTCTATTTAAAACAGTTCTACCAAATTAGTTTTTGGAATGCTTGTGTGTATGCCAAGGTGTGCATATATACATATTTGTTTGTTTGTTGTTTGCTTTTAACACACTGTTATTATTATTATTATTTTTGTAATCTCTGTATGTGATTATTGAAAATTTATTGACATGATGATTTGTTTTTTTTTTTGTTTTGTTGGCAGTAGTATTTCCTTTTTGAAAGTATTTTTTTCTTCTCAAAAGTGGCATATATAGAGGTTTAGGTTCAGCCTTTCAAAGATATACCACCTAAAACTTTGTGGTACCAATTAGCAGGGTATTAAGAGTTTTGGATAGGGAGAAATCAGGAAATATAATCAATTTTGGTTTGATTTCACTCATTTAAACTTAAATTTAATAACTTAAAATTTTTTTCTTCTTGTTATTGAGTTTATGTTGATGCCTTGTGTGACATTGACATCATGTTATAACTTGTGTGCATCATATGAATTACGAGGTAGGCATCATCCGATACAGTATCATTAGTTGCTATCTACGTCAAAAATATCAAACAGATTCAACTCAAAAAACTGTTATACTTGGGGGTGGTGGTATTACAAAATTTATGTCTTACAAAGAGGGCAGTGGCCTGAAAAAGTCTGGGAACCTATGATCTAGATTAACTAATGAATACTGGTTCAGCATAAAATACATGTATTGGAGATCATTTACCTTTTCCACATGTATGTGATCATGTGTATCAGTTGTAAAAGATAGTATTCTTTATCTTTTTTATGAAGAATTATAACTTTATCTTTCTTATTGCATTACCAAATCCATATAGTATTAATATCATCTATGTTCTTTATTACTTTTTACAATGCTTTTTTACAAACCACAATGATAGTTTCGATTGCCCTAGCAATCTTCTTCAGAACTTCTACTTATATTTTCAAAAGATCTGAAGAAGATTGCTGGTGCAATCAAAACTGTCATAGTGGGTTGTAAAAAGCATTATAAAAAGTAATAAAGAACATAGATATTAATATTACATTGTATAAGATAGAATGGATAGTTGTAGGGACATAGAAAGTCTGGGTTCAAGTCCTTTATAATATATATATATGTATGTATAAAATTTTTTAGTATTCTTTATAGTTTATTTAAACATTAAGAATATAAACTATTACCCAATATAAAATAAATAGACTTGATGAGACTGGTCTGTTATTTTATATTGAAAAATAGTTCATGATTATAAAGATTATATAAATAAGAATATGCTCAAATCTGCATAGTTCATTTACATATATAATTAAAATACCCAAATAAATACCTAAAAATAGATATTACATAGTTGCAATACTTACATAATCAAACTAAAAATGAAATGTTAAAACAAAAACAAACAAACAAAAAAAAAACTTACGGTGTTATACATTGAATAAGCTGCTAAAACATGAAACAGAGCCTGCTGCCTAAAATTCAAGTTAGAAACATATATATAAATTGAAAGGAAGTAACTGTAGCTTCCAATGAATTCTGGAACAAATAAACTATTAAAAGACACAGAGAAATCAGCGATACCACTCTGTTCTTTAAAAGTTCATTTACATGTAATCTGAGTTATAATTATTATTTATTATTTAAAGCTATATATAATTTTAAAAAAACAAAACAACTAAATAAATTCAACTTCATTAATAAGCTATCGAAGATAAAATAAATAATATATAAGAAAGTTAAGGAATCATCAATATAATAAACAAATATGTAAATCTATACATATTATATCTATTCATTACAATCTGATTTACAAGTTCAAATTTTCTGCATTCAAACTGATTGCCTCAGATAAATTAATGATTATTATTAGGCCAAATTACATAAATACATGGGATAATTACATTTCATCTCTCCTTTTGTGTGTGCAATATTTTTTAAGACATTTTTAAATCTCACTCCACAATATATTTTCAAAACAAATGAATAGTTATATGAAAATGATTCCCAAATATATTTTTAAAAATATTACACATGAAAAAATTAGAGATGAAATTGAGTTATTTGATGTGTTTATATTACATCCAAACATATTAATTTTTAAGTAAGGATTAAAGTAATATGTATTCTAGAGATAATTTATAGTTTAACAAATGATTAGTAATAATCATTAGTATGTTTATTATCTGAGATACTTAATGTCAAAATACAGGTATATAAAATTTGATACTTGTAAATCAAATTGTAATGATGTGATATTGAAAATATTGAACAAATGATGAAAACTTGTGTAAGAGATAAGATCTGACCCAATGAATGAGTGCTGGTTCAGAATGAAGTGTGCATCTTGATGGTCATTCTCTTTTTCAGATGTCTTTACTCATGTTTTGAGAGTAGAATAAAAGTTTAATGTAGATATTAAAAAGATATATAGCCAAATGAATGCACATGCTGAAAGGTTGCTGCAATTTAGTGAAAAATTTTTTATATAAACTATTTTCCTGCTTTAACAAGTAAATAAGTATATTATATATCAAATAGTAAAGTCCTTTTCAGACTCACTACTATTTACTCTAGATGTATAGATTTATATGAAATAAATAATAGCAACTAAATAATAGCCCTCAAATCACTAATTAAAATTTTTTTTCTAATAATTATAGCTGAAGATGGTAAGAGAAAGTTTAAAAAAAAAAAGATTTAATATATAATACATTTTATAATCATGCAATTAAAATATGGTTTCTATGGTTATAAAAATATAGGATGATTCCCTTTTAATTTCCTCAAAATTTGTACTCACTGAATATTTTCAAAATTTATTTCAAGATTATTATAAAAACTAACAATTATAAATTTTATAGTGTATCAAAAAGGAAGTGTTGAATGCGAAATGAAAACTGTAAATCGATTTCAATAAATGTGTGCTTGTGATTTGCAAACAAAATTCTAATTCTCTCACAATCACTGTAATTGTTGCATCCAAAAAAAAACACAACAGAATTTATCAGCTCCTTGCTGATGTCTCTATTCAAAAATTTAAAAAAAAAAAAATCTGCATTTTCTTGGTTGATATTGCCAATAAATAACAATTTGATGATATTCCTAAAAAATATGAGACTAGAATTTTCAAATGAAGACTTACAATTATAATTTTGAAAGTGGTAGAAAAATTGGAAAAAAATATATGTACAAAATTGAAAAATAATTTTCAAGACAGTAGCACATAATTTTAAATCAATGGTCAATCTCACTAATCAACAAGTGCAAAATAAAAACAATACGTATTTAAGATCAATTTCCTTAAGAGTTTTGAAAATTAATAATAGAAACACAATAAATATAGAAAATGATAAAATATAAGAAGTAATTAACCATTCATTTATTAAACATTTATATCTCCATATGTTATTAAATAATATATACATAAAATAAATTTAATTCTGCATTATGTATTTATGTAATATAGATTGACTTGGTGAACTAACGGTATAGTTAATTATAATTTCAGAAACATAAAGACTTCCATTATTAAAAGAATCAATTTTCCCTTTTAGATTCTTTACTATTCAGTTGAAAGCCCTTTAAATAATTTTCATGTCAATTTCAAAGAAAATTTTGAAAATAACCTGAAAAATTCGAAAAAACTGTCAACTGAATATTAAAAATTTTAAAAGTGAAAAAGCAATTGTTTTAGTAAAAAAAGTCTACATACTCATGCAGTTATTAGTTAATAATATTCATAGCTTATTAATCTTTTCAGTTTATCTTATATATATATTTTACTACAAAGCATACATATTAGAAGCAAAAGTGGAATGGGATTCATTATAAATAACAAATGAAAAAAATAAAAACACTAAAAATATGGATGATATATCAGATAAACTGCCATAATTAATTATTCTATTTAATGGAAGAGATTAAAAACAACTAGTTCAAGTTCATGAACTAAGTTTTTCATTGTTATAAAAAAGTAAAGATTTTTATATGGTTGTGTGAAATCTTTTTGATTTGCCAATTAAAAGACATTAATGCTAGAATTGAGAAATGAAATTGCTAGAAGTAAATTTTATTATGAAGATAAAACAAAGAGGACATGGATTTGTGGAATTTTCTGGAGGAAAAAAATGTGATATTAGTAAAGAATTGACCGACAAAATATTAATTTTCAAGGATAATTTATTTTAACTAAAGCGCTTACTGAAATTTGTAAACTAATTATAAATTTTCTCAATTAAATAAACAATAATTTTATGTATAATACCCCCACACACATTCTTAATAACATACAATAAAATATAACATAAAACATTAAATAAATAAGTACAAAGCATTTAAAACACGCACATCAATAGTTCATTTTATGTGGTTATAGAGTTCATTTATTAACTGACTCTGGGAGGCTTCAAGATTGCAATGGCTACATTAATTAATATCAAAAATTGGAAGAGATTACCTATAGAATTTTGGAACGTGGTGGCTTCTTGCTGTTTGCGACTTCATGTGTATGTTTTACCAATCAGTTGGATTTTAGGCAGTTAGACACTTTTTGGTGGCTTTAAATTATTAAACGAGCACTGCTTCTATCGGGCAGACTGCTGATGTTCTATTGGACTAAGACTGGAGCTCATTGCAAGCTCCGAAAACTGCTCAACACTGCATTGTCTTCATTAAAAAATATGTATAACAGGTGATTGACTTTAGATACGTGAAAGAATGACTGATGAAATTTTCGGCCCTATTTATATGATGACCATGTTGTCATTTCTTTAATTAGTTTTCAAATCCGTCCCCTGCTTTGATTAAATTCTTAAGATGCCTTTTAATTAATCCTGCTGTTTATGGATTTTAATTAGTAGCCATTGCTAATTCCATTCTTTTGTAGCTTATTAGTATATGCAATCCTTAAGGGAAATTTTTAACTTATAAACTTTCATTTATTTTTTATATTTAACTTTCATATTTTATTTCTTTAACATATACACATTTTATTATTTCTTTACGTTTACAATCAACTCGTTATTTACACATGCATATATTTATTTTATTTTAAATAAATGAAAAAAGATTTTTTTTAGTTTTTAATATTTCTTTTTTTCTTCATTAAATTAAATGAAAAGAGAGTATTATTAATTTTATGTAGAAGATTTAATTTTAGACTTTTATAGTTTTAACTTTTCTAAGTTAAATTCTCTCCCCTGACTTACTCTTAAACCTTCTAATTTCTTTTTATTTTCAAACAAGATGTTTTTAATTTCAAACTCTTTTCATTATTTAAATATACAATTATACTTTAATAATTGCAAACAACAATTTTATGGAGCGCCATTCATTAGCGGTACAGTATAGTGAGTTTTGCCTGTCTTAATGTATTGAAATCAATAGCTATTATCTAACTAGGTATAAACTTAATATGGTAATAAATTATTATTAAATTTGATATTATTGGATATTTAATGAATAATTAAAAGTTGTAATTATTTCGTTAATTACAGGTGGCAATCATATTAAAAGAGAAATTTTATCGATATTGATTTGATAATTGAGGAGAATACAAAATATTTATTGAAGATAAATAAAGGAAATTAGTCAAATATTTGTATTGTTATTGATTAGATAAGTATTGTATTAAGTTCATAGTTAACCAATCTTATTCAATTATAAAGCTGATAGTATATACTCTTTTCTGTTATGAATCAGAATAGTTTGCTTTGATTATATTTAAATTTAATCGATGTAGATCATAAATCCAGTTTAAATATTAAATTTTAATATTCATATTTGGTTACAGTCAATACTAGTAATTTTTATTATAGGTCTTGATTATTATAACATAGAATTTTAGTAATCTAGCTATATGAAATTAAAAATAAATTAATATGATTAGTTATTGTACATAAATAAATATCCAAAAGAAATCTGATTCTTTTACATAGTGCTATGATTGGATAATACAGATTTAAGATTATTTAATAAGTTCATTGATATTACATCATTATTGAGTATTTCATTTTATTATAACTAACTTAATTAGTAAGAGTAAAATCAATATAAGAACATAGCATGGATGAGCTAATATAATTTATTATTTCATTTAATTGTGAGTTAAAATTAATTATTGGGTCATATATTTACTTAAATATTATAGGTATTGTAAACTTATAGGACATATTAAAGTTGTCATCTCAATCATTCATGAACTATTTTATTTAGATATAAACAATATTAAATTTTAGTATAAGTTTATATTGTTATAAGCAATGTTTGATTAGTTAGGTATATTAGAGTTTAGTTGTTTAATGATTTATTATCAGTTTCATTCAATTATAAATAAAATTTATCTTAAGCATACATCATGGTTTTAAAAGAATGATATTTAATTGCTTTATTTTAATTTATTTTAAATAAGGTTTATATTTAGAATATTTGAAATGATAATTTTGTTTTTGTTTTCTATTTATTCAAAATGTTATTTGAAACTCATGATGCTGTAATAAAGATTGTCTTCAGTGTTTTGTTTTGGTATAGTTAACAGTCGGTTATCTGATTAGATAAATGATTATTTGCAATAGTGAATGATTACTTAATGAGCATTTGATTAGCTTGGTATATTATATTTATTCTGTTATAAACAATACTTATTTACAGGCATTATAAAATTAGGATCATTTTTCTTTAATTTACATTTTATTCAGTTAGAAACAATGTCCAACTTCAGGGCTCATTTTCATTGTTACAAAGAGCGACGTACAACTGGGCTATATTTTTATTCAGGTTATATTATAATTATTTCCTGTTGCACATTTTCAGTCTGTTACAAATGCCACGTAAATCATCGAAACTAAAACAAAGATTAGCATACATACATAATCTATTCTGTTACAAATGGCATCACAATTTGCAGAATCATACTATCATGGCTCTGTCATATCCGATCTTTTACAATGTATATATATTTACATAAATCAATTATTTTATATCGCTTGGGAAACAACATCTAGCATGAATTTTTAACTCTTTAATAAAATCTAAACTTGTGAAAGTAAAGTTATAATACTTACTTTTATACAAAAAAAATAAAAAAATAATACAATTATTTATTAATTCGATCTACACCAATGCAATTTAAATATTGTTCCACACCGGCCCTTTAAGCAGAGCAGCATAATACCCAAAGGGTACCCATGCCCAAGCCAGAGCTATATATAAAATATATAACTGTGACCATGTTTGAAAGACAAAGATCTTCTCGGCTGCAGAATTCAACACCCATCATTCAAAGCACTTTTCTGTTTTGGAAAAACTCCAGGCGCCAGTTAACTACAGTAGCTAACATGCTTTGAATAATGGTAAACTAATTCAGCGCCTAAGAAATCCCAACTAGCTCAATCAAAAGGAATAATATAATTCATTACTGCTCTAATTAGTGGTAAAAACATTGACCGACAGACATTAAGTTTTAAAGACAATTTATTTTAACTAAATGATTACTATTATAATTTTAAACTACTTTTATAACTTCTTAATTAACCTAACAATGGTATTTTATATAATGACTAAACACACACTCTTAATTCATACAATAGAATATAAGATATCACAAAGCATTAAAAAAATACACGAAATTAATATAAGATATGATAAAGCATTAAATACACGACATTTAAAAACACGCACATCAATAGTTCATTTTATGCATGCTATAGAGTTCATTTGCTTTACTGACTCTGGAGGCTTCAAATTATTGCAATGGCTACATTAACTCATGCGCTATTATTTTGTTTCAATAAAGTGTCTTTCTTAAAATTTTTCATCCCTCTCTACTCTTATGGGAGAAAAATTTTTGAATCTCACGCAATAACTACTCTCATATTTATTTTCCAGTTATGGTTTTTGCGTTTCATGTTTTAGGCTGATATTATGATGTTTTTTATACAATGGCTTGCTAATATAAGGCTTCGACACAACAACCGCAACCTAAAGTTGTAATTGTATAAAAAAATTACAATGGCGGCCTAAAACATAGAACTTATACCTGGAGAATAAATAAAAATTGTACATAAAAAACATACTTTTAACCAGATTATACAACTATAAACCCCCCCCCCCCCCCACGATTGTGGCTAATGTAGATTTTAAGTCACAGGGAGGTGATCGGGTAGGCGAATACTGAAGAAGGAAAAATCATAAGTAAGATAAGATCATCCTTAAATGCCCATCAGTCTTATAAGAGCAGGGTCCCAGAAAAGGAAGACAGACCAAGTTGCCATGAGCCTATAAGTTTCCAATAGATGAGCAATGCTCGAATGAGCCAGACTTCGGCTTCTTATCATTAGACTTATGCGTGTGCTGTAGGGATACAGGTGAATGTGGAAATATTACTCATTCCTGCCACATTAGACCCTAAAAAAGTGGGTTTAAAAGTCACACACCACTTGTGGACAGTCTACAACATTATATCAGTAACGCTAATAAAATTTATACTTAAAACTTATTGAGAATAAAATAAGTGCAAACCCATATTTTATTAACATTCCCTAAACCCTGAGATATGTACCATTTACATATAGATGGCATAATTATATTGGCATTGAGTAAGATTTAAAAGAAGTAAAATTTAAAAATCGTCAACAGACGTAATTTCGTTTTTTTTTTTTGGTAGTTAGTGTAATTTATATATATTTTTTTTATATATATATACAATGAAAGCTATTTGTATTTAAAATTATCTATTTTATTAAAATAATGTTATTATTGGACAGAATATAAGCACATACATATTACTATCAGAGTAAAACGTTTTAATAATAATTAAAGATGACAGAAATGTTATAAAAAATAGAACTTTGTACCTCAAAAGTAAGAAAGAATGTAGAAGATTATAGAGTGATAATAACACAAAGGATGAGGATATGCACAGAAATCTCAAAATGGTTGTCAGTATAAAAGAAGACAAGGTTTAGAATTGGTCTTTCACCTGTGTTTTTCTGGCTGTTTCTTATGTGCAGTATTTTGAAGCCATAATCAAATGCTACTACCCAGAACTACAATGATGAATCTTGTCTCCATGTGTGAGTAGAAACAGATCATTCTCCGGCACCTTCTCTCGCAAAAGTCACCAAAAACTTCGTCGAGCCTTGCCCTAAATACGGATCAACAATGTGAAAAGTGTTACCAGAATGAAGCCATAAGCAATTACTACAGACTCCTCATAAAAAGAACTTACCGGTAAGTCAATGGCCATATCGTAACTTGTCTAAATAAACCAAAAAGATTTGTGAACTAGATTTTAAAAGATAAACTTCTAATTTAGTAAAAAGAAAGAAAAGATATTTGTGATTTTATCCTTAAAAGAAACTATTTAAATTAAGTGATTCATATAATTATCAGATTATGTATGTGTTTTTTCCAATATTATAAATAATTCTTATTGTTTAAATATTTAATGTGTGTTAATAAAACTTTTACTAATAATATAAACCTTTAATTGCATATGCAGAATTTTAATTGTTTAGATTTTATTATTAAGTTTAGAGAATTGTGTAAATTACGTTTGCCAATATGCTTGATTAAAACCTGAGGAAAATCCTTATAAGATATTAATTAAGTGACGGGAAAAGGTAATCCCCGCTCTTACTGTTAATTTTTTGCTTTGTAAGTCTCAACAAAAATGTGATGAGAGTTAGGAGTCTACAAACTCTGTCGACCTCTTAAATAAATTAAACTAACTCTGTTGTCAATTCGAATTATAATAAATATTAATTTAGTCAGGAAATATAACTACTCTTGAAAATATCCGCACTCCTACTGGAACGGACCATTGTCATTAAATAGTTTGACTAACTAGCAATTCATAGGAGTAATAAAAGACCTACATCAAAACATAAAACATTACAATTTTTTACTGGGGATCCTGATAATACCGAAATAAGATTTGTAAATAACATAAATTTAATAATTTATTATACCAAACATAATTTATATCTGAAATAAGAAAAAAAAGATGGTATTATTACTAAAAAAAGAGATGACATCATAAAATGTGTAGAAGACTTTTATCAAGAATTATATAGTAATAAAGAACAAGTGCCTCCCACACATATTATATCTTCCGAATTGGCCAGAATTTTGAATAAGGAAGTGAGACATGCAATAAAATTTATGAAGAAAGAGAAGGCTCCAGGTAATGATGGAATTGTAATTGATATATTAAAAGAAGCAGGTGAAGAAATAGAATTTTTTTTAGCAAAGTTATATACCAAATGTCTAAATGATAAAGATGTACCAGATGATTGGAAGAATGCAGTATTAATATTAATATTTAAAAAAGGTGATAAAGAAGATATTAGAAATTACAGACCTATCAGTCTTTTATCAGTTTTATACAAAATTTTTACCAAGATAATTATAACTCGTCTACAGAAAACACTGGATTTCCACCAATTAAGAGAACAAGCCGGATTTAAAAGTGGTTTTAATACAGTAGATCATATCCAGGTATTGAGAGAAATTATAAAAAGGGCAAATGAATATGAGTTGCCATTATGCTTAGGATTTGTAGACTATGAAAAGGCATTTGATTCTATAAACATTTCTTCAGTGATTAAAGCATTGGATCATCAAGGTGTAGATCCAGGATATTGTCATATTTTGAAGAATATTTATAAAAATGCAACAGCAACAATTAGATTACATAATGATAGTAGGAAAATCAACATTGAAAAGGGTGTAAGACAGGGTGACTCCATATCTCCAAAACTTTTTACAGCAGTGCTGCAAAAAGTATTTTGTGGATTAAAATGGGAAGCTAAAGGAGTGAAAGTAAATGGAGATTATTTAAGTCATTTAGATTTTGCAGATGATGTTGTTGTTTTTGCAAATAATGCTTTAGAGCTACAGGAAATGTTGCAGGAGTTATCAGATGGAAGTAGGAAAGTAGGACTAAAGATAAATGTTAAAAAAGACTAAAGTAATGTTTAATAGATTTTCTCAAAATATGAAAATAAAGATTGATTATGATGAGTTAGAAGAAGTTAACAGTTACAAATACCTTGGTCAGATTATTAATACAGATGGAAATATAATGGATGAAATTAATCATAGAATTAAACTTGGTTGGAGTGCTTTTGGTAGAAATAACTTGATACTAAAAGAAAATATGCCTATGTGTTTAAAAAGGAAGGTTTTTAATAAATGTGTTTTGCCAGTTCTTACTTATGGATCTGAGACTTGGACACTTAATAGAAGAGTAATACAGAGACTTCAGACCACTCAAAGAAGTATGGAGAGATGCATGTTGGGAGTAACAAGAAGGGATCGAAAACGCAATGTATGGGTAAGAGAACAAACAGGTGTTACTGACCTCATTGAAAAAATTAAAAGACTAAAATGGGGTTGGGCTGGACATATTGTTAGAAAGAGATGATAACAGATGGACAATTGAAATTTTAAACTGGATTCCAAGAGATTGTAAAAAACCCAGAAAGAGACCACATGTGAGATGGATGGATGAAATAAGAAAGTATGCAGGGGCGATGTGGAGAAGAGAAGCTAAAGATAGGAAAAGATGGATTAAACTTGGAGAGACCTTCATCCTGCAGTGGATTGGTAATGGTTGATGATGATGATGAATTCACTATTATATTTTATCATGATTAATCCCAATAATTTTATCTGTTTATTTTATTTGGTACTATTTAAATGATTGATATTAAAGTTAAATATTTGATTATTCACCTTGCTTTAGGGTTGTTCTCTAGAGAAAACCAGGGCCCAAATTTAATTTAATAAAATAATAAGTCGTATAGAAACTATGTGAAACCTGATTACAACAGATGTAAGGATCAGTTATATGGTAAAGGTGGACTATTTCAAGAGGGATAGGAGACCAAAAAAATAAATAATAAAGAACTATATTATCTTATAAAAATTAAGAATGTCTTAGATTTATATAATATTAATTAAAGATTAAATTTATATATTTAATTGCAGTTATTTAATTCAAACACTGATACAAAATATTAAAAGATAATTTGCGTTTAAGTGTGTAGCCCAAAGATTTTACTTAAATTGTTTCTTCCAATGTTAAGAAATTTATGTATGATTTATCATCACTTTTAAGTTTAGCTTTGACAAAGACCCAATGATGTAAAAGAAGTGTGTTCTTCACCACATACATCCATCTATAATGCATTTTGATTTTAAAATTAATAGATATTAAGATAACAACAAAAATAATTAATAAAAAATAAAATACTGTCCAGTATTCCACAACTTTTTCTTGCTTGCAATGAAAATTGATTGATATAAAAAAAGCAAAAGATATAATATTTAAATGATATTATTATCTATAATATATCAGAACAAACCTGCTAGCAGCTCAAATTAGTTATATTACAAAGCTGCATTAAAAAAAAAAAAGGTTTAATAAAGAACTTGTATAAATTGAGAAATAAATATATAAACAATCTAAAAAATTAAAAGAAAAGTTAGTTCATGCACTTAATCAAAAATTACTTTGTAATATGTCAAAAAAAAAAAAAAAGAAGAACTGTAATGTAAAGGAAGAAAGAAAAGTAGTTTCGATGTGCATAATAAATTTAAAGAATGTAGTTTATAAAAATCTAAAGCATTTTATACCCTTTCTTATTTGCTTTTTTCTAAGTGGATTTTAATTAACAACTTAACAGTTTTTAAAGTAAATATTATGGGAAGTCTAAATATCATATTAAAATTTTGGAGTTAATAATATTTTAAAAGTTAGCAATCAAACTTTAAAGGTCAGTTACGATTTTTTCTTTCATCCTATTGTTAACTAACCTTAAGACTATGTGCCTAAATGCGACAGTAAGGACCTCTACAATGAGAGAGAAAAAAACTATTTTTTTTCTTCTTTTATATATCAAACATAATATAATATCTGTAAATTTGCTTCCATAACATGTTGTAAAGATAATGAAGAAAATGTTTTTGAAAAAATATATAAAGAAACAGACGTTAAATCTTGTAACAAAATGGTGACAAATCCAGTGTTTGGAAAACATGTTGAATAACATTAAGTAGAGTATAAATAGGTTGGAAACAAATAATTAAGGCTAGTTTTTAATATAGTCTAGTCTAGTGAGACAGTCTAGTTTACTTTAGTTTTATCTGAAGACTCATCTAAAGAAGCAGTGTTGCAGTAATTCCATGCCAAGGAGAAAAACTGCTGGTTAAAACTGTTTTCCATCGTAACATGGGCAGCTGTATCTTGATTATTTCTTAGTATTTTTTACTACTTCATTTATAACAGCAGATATGATTTTAGCTAGCAAAAAACTTTCTACCATGTGTAGCTAGATAATCAAAAACCACACCTGCCAAAACACCTGGAAAATGCAATTGGATCCAGAAACTAAAGCTGTAGTTTGCTAAAACCAGCCATTGTCTGCTTTAATAATGATGTGTAAAAAAGAAGCCAATAATGACAAAAGAACAATCCAAGTCCTACTGATATTATACCCTATTTAATATCACCAAAGCTTCTGTAATCCCTATCTAATATCACCAGTTCACCAGAAGGATAACTGCCATCTTTAGAGGAACTAATGAAAGCATCTGGAAATATATTAAAAGAATGATATTTGCAGAAAAACCAATTGTTAATTATTTCACATAGTAAGATTTTATTCAATATAAATACTATAAAACCTTAAATTAAAAATATCTTTTATTATTATATTTAATATTTTGTATACATATTAATAGTTGTTTGTATATATACAATAGTTTTATATACTCCATGTTAATAAATTATGTTTTTTTATTTTTATTAATCCATTTAGTTTGTGTTTGCTTATCTAACTCAATCCAAATATTGTGCTTAACATCCAATATGATAATAATATTCACAATTCTGAGAAATCATGCAATCTCCTGGCGACATGCAGGGATGTTGGTAATAATTTGTATATGATAATGATCAGGGGTTAATAAGTTTTCCAAAAATAAACTTTCTAGTTAGAAGGTTTGGAATCTGAGAGTTTCATTTTTTATTTTATTGAAAAACAAATAAAATACTTTTGGGAAGGACTTGTGCTTATGTTATAAATCGCCGCCATTGTTTGGTTAATATTACTATATATATTTGAATTGAATCACTTTTTTAAAAAAATTTATTAACCATTCAACTTTTAACTAATTTAAATATTTATTTGGAATCAAAGATTTATTATTAAATATTTATATATTTTGTTTCAAACCTGAAATGCTGTTACAAAAATTATGACAACATATGTTGTCATATGAAGTGGACATTAATTTATTTATTTATACATAATTTATAATTATTCTGATTTTTTAAAAACGATTCTTTCCAATAGCTGAGTCAGTAAACTTTTTAAATAGTGGATGCAATGACCCCATAGTGTAAACAATGAAATTAATTTAAAAAACCAAAGAACAAAACAACATTAGTAATTATGATGAACACTAAATTAAATAAGAGTTTTTATAAAAATTTCTAAAAATTATACTGAAAAGAATTAATAATAAAACTTACTTCACACCATAGCGTTCTCTAAACATGATATGATTACGATATGTCCTGTTCACATCTAAATCAATCTGCTTTATATCAGGAGACCACTTTCTGGCCATCTCTCGCATCGCCTACAGTAAAATTCATATATTTATATCAATAACTTTACAATTTCTTCAATTCAATTATATTCAATAATATATATATATATAAAACTGTATTTTAAGGAATTTTTCTGACTTGTATAAAATCAACATTTTGCACAATTAAAGAAAATGAGGGGAAAAAGTAAAATATGCTGTTGCCACCTAGTGGCTCGAGGAATGCAACGTTAGTTTCAGGTCAGGTCCCCTATAAAAGGTGGAATTAAAAAAGGATAACGAAGTTTCACTGTAATATTTTGAAGTCAAACTGAGGGTAAGCTCATTACCTTTAAGTGTTGTTATCAAAATGAAGAAAACTTTTAGTTTCCTAACAGCAACAAGATTTTAACTGACATCGTTGTGAAAACAAGGATGGCAGAGAACATTTCAAGTCAAGTGCAAAATAGAGGGAAAAATGCAAGTTAAGAAAACAACAGTATAAATAAACAACTGATGGAAGAAGAGAATCCAGTTAACAAAGAAATCACCTCAGGTAATTTTGACTAGATTTCACCCAAATTATGACAAGGGAAAAAGGAAATGAATGTCGTAGAAAGCTTCGAAAAGTTTAAAATTGAAAATAACGTATCTAAAAAGCGAAACCGATCAATAAGAACAAATCTATGAAATCTAAAATTGAAACTAATGAGAGAAGTAAGTCAAACAAATTATTTAATGTTAACAATCAAGAATTCAAGTATAAAGAAGCATTACAATCAAAAATTAAAATCTAAGCAAATGCAGTAAAACTGGTGAGAATAGAAGGATGTGGTAAATAACGTTATGCAAGAGGCTTATGATAACATATTGGATTTAATGGATGAGGAAGATGAACAATCAACTGTTTTATAGAAATCATTCAATGAACAACTTTTAATAAGGATTGAGAAATTTAAGGAATAAAAGCGAACAATTCTTTTATCAAGAACAATCACAGACAAATTCAATTGACATGCTGGATGCCAGACACTCCAGCTAGAAATATCTCTGTAACATTAATGGAGTTTTGCTGTAATATTTGCAGGCACGGGTCTGCACTCTTTATTTCTTTCTCAGGGGTCGATGGTGGCGGTCGTTGGGAGACTGGTTTATGGGTGCAGGCTGTTGACAATTATTGCCACTACCCGGAAAGCCTACTGGGAGGGTACAGGATCAAAGTTTCCAGCACCGTTTCCATTCTCATGTGTTGCTGCGCCCCTTGATGGATTGTTTTCGAGCAGTGCAGATCTGTGCTCATCACTCGTTAAACTCTTTTATGGATATAATTGTTATCGAGCGTATGTACTTGTGTAAACCTGGTCTATAATTGTTTCACCTTGTAATATTGAACAATGTATTTACATCATGTAATGGGTGATCAGTCACCTGCATTTTTTTCCTTAATAAAAAAAAAAAAAAAGTAAAATATGCTAACTTACCATGGATTACATAAAAGTAATGTAATCCTCATATAACTTAATCAAAAAAAAAAAATAAACATCTAAAACACTTTGCAAAATTCTGGTCTTCATGAATGAATGTGTGAGGTTTAACTTAACCCAATATCATTATTGTTTGGGATAAAACAAAATAAGAATCATTTTATATCAACAAGTTATCAAGTCAAAATAATATGTATTACTTTTAATAAATACTAGCATACAAATGTTTTTGTATGTATATATTATGTATATTAAGTTTTCTGTTTGAAAGTAAGTAGAATACTATAATCAAATATTAATACTTGCTCTTCATCAGTGGAAGACTGTCAATGCTTGCCAATCTTTTAACACAATTTATTCTAGCATCTTAGTTACCTCTAAACTTTAATAAACCTTAAAACTGAAGGTAGTTATTAGTTTAAATTGAGTTTTATACTAAAGCAACTCTTAATAACTAAAAACATATCCAAAAATTAAAATATAATACTTATTATTATTTTCCAAATATGAAATATGCAACTCATAATGATTTGCAAAAACTGTTTTATATATGTGGTATAGTTCATCTGCCTGACAAGCCTATTATCTGGGTTCAATCTAACCAAGCAAAGCTTAAAAATTTTGTCAGATTCCAATCAGACAGAATTTTTCTTTCAGATAAGTGATCAATAACCATCACAGCTAGCCAGTAAATTTGTATTTGGTTACTCTTTGTTAGAGCCTATAGGAATGAAAAAATATCAAAAGTCTTGCCACTTAAAAATTGGCAAACATAGTAAGCAGTGTCATTTTCTTTCATTATTATTTTGTTATAAAGTTGTTGAAGAAGTCTTTTTTTGAGTGGGCTATTTAGATTTTTTTTTTTTAATTGTACACATATACAATATTTTGTCAAAAGGATTTTGCACTGCATATCAAAACAAAGTATTGCTTCCTAGTTTTCAATTAATATCTTATATGTAAGTAATGTGACATTAGATGATAGTACTAACACACTCAGATCTAATGGTGAACAAGTTTACTCATACATCCAGCAATTGCCAATATTTATACCAAACTATTTAAGTCAATGATTAATAAGTATTCAAACACCTAAGATTCTGAACTAAAACCAGCCTGCTTATTTGGTTACATAAATGTAATTCAATATCAGGAATTAAATATGTCAAGTGCAAGTACATACCCTTGATCTTTTGGGAAAAGAATGGAATATATCAAAAGAAAGTGGCGTGCAACTCCTCTAAATTACATTTAATATTTGGAGTTGACAGAAGAAATTGCATTTCTCCAAATATCTAAGCAAATATTAGAAAAAATTTAGCAATATTATATAGATTTATTCATTGTGCATACTTAAATATATCTAAACTAATATCAAATGGGTTGCTGCTGTGTATACACAAGCTGAGACCTTACAGCTTTTCTAATTTACTATCCACATATTTCAATCTTTATTATAATCTTCATTTCAAAAGTTCAATAATCTAACTGTTTTTAAATTTAGTTTAAATTAAAATGTATTAGATTTATTTAAAGATTAATGCTTAATATATTGTTTTAACTCATGAATTAAATAAAATAAAGTTTATCAATGTAATCAACTTTAATATCTATTTTTCAAATTTTTTTAAAAAAAAAAAGATATTGCTGAAAGCTCTAAAAGCTACAATATTGAAAGAAATGGATATATGCTTATGTGAATAAAACAGATTTGCAATATGTTTGTATAGAGACTGCAAATGAGCTAGTATAGAAGATCATGCAGATATTATTTAATTTCAAAAACAATAATATATCAAGCAATATACAATGAGACAAAAAAGTTAGTATCTTTTGTGATTAATATATTGCCCAATACAATTAGACATGTATCAGGATATGAAAAGTCTTGTTGACAAGGTTAAAGTAAAAATGATCTTTGATTCTTTATATAATTCATGATTACTTGTTTGATTACTCCTTTCCTGCTTTATATAAATTCACTATTTAAAAATTCAGTATTTCCTTATTAAAATAATCTTAATAAAAAAACATTCATTTATTACTTGTGAATCACTCAATATAAATATATTTTCTAAATATTTTCAACTAACAATGTTTTGATAATATTCTATGCGTGTTGATTTTACATATCCAATGTTTATTTTTTTTTGGTTTTGAAATCAGTATTATAAAAATATATATATTTTTATAAATACATTATTTTTCCACGTACATTTTTGACAAATTACGGATATAATGCAGTATTTTGTCCCATGGATAGTTTTTTTTTTTTAATATCTAATTTGAAACAAGATTTTTATTATTTTATTTAAAAAAAAGCACATTATAATGGAGTATTTTGTCCTATGGATAGTTTTCTTTTTTTAAATATCTAATTTGAAACAAGATTTTTATTATTTTATTTAAAAAAAGCAATCATAATTCTTATAATTTAGATATAATCCTTTGCTTACTTTTTAAAATTAGAAACAACTAATTTCACCTCCAATTTTTTTTCTATTGCGCTATTCAATATTAAAAGGCTTTTGTTTTGTTTGTTATAACAACTTTATCTTTCTTTTAATTAAGTCATATATATATTAAAACTCAAAACATTTTTAGTCATCAAATGAATCATAAAATCTGTCAAAAGTAAATAAATGACACTTTTTTTATTTTTATAAAATCAAAATAATTAAATAAATTCCATTTAAAAAAATAAATCAATAGATAAGATTACTTATTAAAAATGGTAATTCTTATCTAACTGGTATAATTAATAATACCTCTGAATACTGATGACATGTAGAATATTTTATATACATTATTTAGAAATAATAAGATTGGAATGTTTAAAATTATAATACCTGAAATGTATTTAAAACTAATAGTTAAACTGTACTTAACATGTACATTAGTATTATGAATAAAAATCAAATTATTTCATAACTATAATTTTTAATATGACATTTTCTTTAATTCCTTGAAAAATGATAGAGAGTTCAATGTATAACTATATTTTTAGTATAAGCATGTACACAAGATATATTAAAATCAAAACTACCCCAAATCTAAAATTAAACCAGACCAGCATAAAAATAATATTAAAACACAACCTAAGGTTTCACTGCTACAAGCAGACTTCTCAAGTGTAAAGAACTACAAAAAAAAAAAACACACATTATATATACTATTAAAAACTACCCACAAATCCATTCACTTCCCATCCACCCTTAATATTAAAAGAACTCTTAAATAAGTTAATTGCTTCAGAATAATAAATTTTCAATAATAAAGACTCTTTAATTCTTCTTTTGATTTCATTTCTCTCAAAGAAGACAACCTTAGCTTCATCAAAATCAATAGTGTGGCCTGTATCTTTTTCATGGACATACAAAGCAGAACTAAGATATCTATTTTAAACTCTACTTTTATGAACCTTTATTCTTTCATTTAAACTCAAACTACTCTGACCTATGTAAACCTTCTTACAAAATAAACAAGGAATAAAATATACCACACCAGGAATAGTCTTTACAAGATATATTATACAATTTCTTTTTTCAGACACATAACACTATTTAAATATATATCCTTGAAAAAACCATCATAATAAATGCTCAAAATATTGAAGTTGAAATTATTTACAAAATATTCATATTGATTAATTCAGAAACAATAAGTGTTTTTTTTTTTTTAAAGAAAATGAGTTGAATTAAATTTTATAAGAAAATGTCAGTAAAAAAGATTTTTGGGATTAAGTTATTTCTTTATGCTATGTGTCCCTATTGATCCTATTCAAACTTAAATAGTTTGTGGACCTAAAAATATCATTAGTAATGCAAGTTTTATTTCCCACTTTTCTTTTTATGGTCCCTTTTTAATATTAGAAAAATTATTCTGTTAATATGCACAATATATTTATATATACCGAAACGGATATTCTAGCCACTTCAAAAATACCATAGCGAAATTTAAAATGGTTTTGTTTTTAAAAGAAAGATATCAAAGTTTTATATTTCATTATTAAATATAGTAAGAGAATGTGATATAACGTACATACTCGCTTAATTTAAAAAAAAAAAAAAAAGATCTGTGATTTTTATTTGCAATAGATTTTAGTTTTAAAATCTATTTTCTTTTGACGTTTTTTTTTTTTTATCGGATGTAAAAATATTCTAATTTAAAAAAAGTTTTTTTTTAAATCCTTTTGGAAAGTCTTAATTATATTCCTGTTTCTTTTATTTACAATTATAATTTATTGAAAATTTATTTTTAAAAGCGGAGATTTAATTTTGTATTAATTAATTTTTAAATAAGATAAGCCCTGGTCATAATTATTAATTAAGTTTAAGCAGAGATAGAGATTTGCCCTAAGCTAAAATTTCTAATTAAAAACCAAGGAAGATTACACGGGAGATAAGAGAGCATATAAATGGCTTAAAAGTTTCGGATTTATTATTCTTGGCTTGACCTAGATTATTCTGCTGGAGAAGAGTATTAATTCAGCTTCTTGAGATTCTGCTATTTATTATTATTATGTTATATTAGTCTGTGAAGATTCTTTGCCCGTTTGCAGTCGTGCCAGATATTTGAAAAAGATTGCTGTTCTCATCCACAGACCGCTGTGGATATTATATTCTGCTGCCTGTCGTTAAGACCTATTGAATTTCTTATTATTGCCTACGGTTGCTTAATAGCCTTCGTTTTAATAAAATGATAAAATTACCAATAATGAGTGTTCAAATCTATAACATGCACTGCTAAACCTACCTAAAGACGGACTCCTCATCGCAAGCTGTTCCTTCCAGTCATGACATGAAAACCTAAATTAAAACGGATCCCAAAGTATCGCTCTACACTTGCCGCCATGAATAGAAAAAGCCACCTGAATATTGAACTCAGAAAAGACTGTGCGTACTCCTTGAAGAACTCATTGGACTCCGATTTATTGTGAGATAAAATATTTCTCTTTCCAGGGTCTAAATCTCTAATTAAATTCTCTGCTTAATATGAAAGTAAATGTATTATCTAATTTTTCATATTATCTTTATTGTATGCATGTGGTTTTTTTTCTTAGTGCATGTAACAACGTCTCAGTTTTGAGACTACATATTTGTGCTTTTAAATTTTTGTGAGAGTGTATTGAGAGTTATATTTTATATGCTTAATGTATTTTTTTTTTCACTACTAACCTTTGATAAATGCTTTGGCAGAACTTCGTAATTTTCTTATACTCACCTGTCTTCTTTCATTGTGCAATATTTGGTTTTCACGTCCTGCAGACTGCATATCTTTTTGGCTGACAGTTTATCATATATAGTGTTCAGGTTTTCTAAGATTGGAGATTTTGTTTCTTCTTTGGAAAGATTACGTAAAATCGTAATCTTTTTTCATGTTTTCTTGTCTTGTATTTGAAATCAATCGTGAATTGCCTTAAAAGTGGTACATCATGGGCTGCTCTGCAGATAAATGATCCTTGATCCCGATGCTTTATTGGGTCAATGAAAGCTCACCCAGCTGTTTTGTTGATTTCCTATGAGACCCTATTGTTTTTCTATCTCTGAATTAGGAAACTAGAATGCTTTTATAATCGCCAGCAGAAAAATATTATAAATCACTTTCTTTTAAATTATAGGTGAGAAAACGAACCTATCTGCCAAAGTGTTTTATGTTTTACTACTCACGTACACTCTGTGGTAAATACGTTGTGAAACTAGGTCAAACTTTCTTATTGTGTTTGACAATCATTTAGTTCAATATTTTGTTGAATTTAATAAATCTTAAAATTTCTTTTATAAATACTTTGGCTGACGCTTGTCTCTGCCTTCTTTCTCAATTGTCTGAACAATCTTAAAGATCTCTTTCTCTTCCTGGGTTTAGCTGGTGCCAATCATCATCATCATTAACATGTGATCACAGTAAATTAAATTTTCCATGTGATGTGATGTGATGCACTGTGACTTCTCTTTATATGGAGTCAAGAATCTCTCAGCAACTATGTCCAGAGAAATGTGTTAGCCACTTTACCTTCCCTTTTCATTCCACACCGTAAGTTTTCCCATAATCTGCTCCATCCCATTTTCACAACATAATCTTTGTCAACTCCATGGCCTTCATATTTAAATCCCCCTTATCTTTTCCCAAACCCAGCATAAAAACCAATAACCCACTTTCTGAATAATCACTTTGTTCATATTTATTCTTCCATAACTTCATTATTTGTATCTTTTCTGCTTTCAAGCATTTACATTGAATTAACAGATGCCTAATATTTTCTATGATATCCTTACACAACTTGCAAACTAAATCCCCATATTTTTCTATTTATGTGTATATTCCCTCGTTGCTAAGATCCCGATCAAGCATTAAACTACTTTCCTTGCTATTATCATAAATTAACTCGCACCCAATGTTTCATTTACTGCTATATATATTTAAACTCTTTTTACTCTCCATACTAGTTCTCCATCTCTCCAAGTCCCTATTCTTTATTAATGTATCTATTCTTGTATCCCATTCCTTACCACTATAACCCTCAACAATCCTCCTAACACAATCATTCCATCTTTTGTACAAGTATACTGATATAAATTCTTTATCCAAATCTTCTGCATACCACATTACCTTTCTCACCCATCTTGTTGCCCGCCCTTTAGTCATAACCCAATTAAATACTATTTTGGCTATTCTTTTATTATCCATAACCTGCAATCTACCAAACATTTTCATTTTGCTTCTCTCATATAAAAACCTGACCATCCCATTTCTCCTTGAATTGCCTCCTTTGCTGTCCACACATCTGCATCTAATACATGTCTTCCTACTTCCCTTTCTACTTTTTCTAAGTAATCTAATACCTCTTTACTAACACATACACATCATTTCCATATGTTAACCCTGCTGCTGCCATACCCGTCCATACAATTCTAGCTACATCATATTTATTATATGAAAACACTTAATTTCTTTATCAATCCCTTTCTTTTCTTTGCTTCATTTATCAATTTTTTCTCCAATTCATCCAAGCAATTTTTCTGATTACTCAAGATGATTCCCAATAAACTATATCTATTCATCAGATTTAACTTTATATCCCCCAATAAAAATTCTCTGTCTTCTCTTTCCCCAGGATTAACCATCATTACATTTTTTTACGCAGTGACCTGGTGGCTCCCTTTGTGATGAAAAGAAGATAGAACTACTGGTAGAATATTAATAATATTATTTGTTACACTAATTATATAAATTTTAACAAAAAATCAATTTCCAGTAACGTTTATATTAAATGAATTTTTTTTTTTTTTTCATTTCCTTAATTTTTAAATCAAAACTATTACAAGTAAAGCATTATTAATTTTAAAAAAAATTTTTTTTGGCAAATAGGTCAGTTAATTGTTACTGATAGAAGGAAAATTGTATTATCTTTATTTTTTTATATATAAATGGAGCTTTTTCATTGGACAACAACAATCAAATAAATAGCTTACTTTATTTTACTAAATGAATATCAAAATAGTTTTTTATATATAAATGGAGCTTTTTCATTGGATAACAACAATCAAATAAATAGCTTACTTTATTTTACTAAATGAATATCAAAATAGATAAACTATAAGAATCATAATCCTCATAGTATAAACTTTTAATCATTTATATTTCACAATATTTAAAAAATAAAAATTACCGAAAGGTAAAACATGCTACATATGTCATTAAAAGAAACCATCAAATTATTAATCAGAAAATAAAATAGCAAACCTGATACCGTCCTTCTTGTTCCTGTTTTATATAATCTAAGTTTAATAGAGAGGACCAGATAATACCACGCATCTTATCAGGAATACCTTTATAAATTCGCCTAGTTAACTAAAAATAAAATAATTCATTTTAAACCTTAAACATTATTTTTTTTAATATTATCATTATTTTTTACTTACTAACATAAAAAAAAAGTTACAACATTTCTTTTACCTTTTCACCAGGAAAGTACTTTTCCCAACTCTGTTTCATTTTCAGCCACTTCTTTACTCGTTCCACTTCTACCTGCTTATGCTTTTTTTTTTTTAAAAAAAAAAAAAGAATATTATAAAATATAAAGAAACCTATAAACACAATACTATTTGAAAAAAAACAGCATTATTACTTTGGCCTCTTCTGGAAATGATGGCAATTCTTTTTCACTAACCATAGAAAGAAATAAATAAATTTAGTCAAAAAATTAAGTAAAATAAAATGACATTTAAAATAAAGAGTTTGTAATTTATTAGGAACTTACTGCAAAAAGCCATATCTGTCAGTTTTGTGATAAATTTCAAATTTTGGATCCTCCCAAGGATCAATATGAGTTCCATCTTCTCGACCCTAAAACAATTTAAAAACCTTTTTTAATAAATAATAAAACGAAATTCATTTTAAAAAAAGTACAATTCATTTTGATTTTTCTTTTCCAGTTTAGTTGATTAAATAAATAAATTATATCAAGCTGAAATAAAGCTAATTAAAAATCATTTCTAATTATTAGTATATGATATTAACATAGCAAAAATCCAAACAATCAAACTAATTCATTAATTTTTATTAAGTAAAATTACATACATTACAAAATCAGTGCATTAATAATTTCATAAACAGTGACAATTTTTCAACAAATTAAACATGGGTTTTTTTTTTTTTTAATGTACAACTTTTCTTCTCATTCCAATTGAGATGATTTTGAAGTATGTGTGTATATAAACTGTATATACAGAAGTCATAAAAATCCTGCACCAATTTAAAATTTTAATAATAACTTTATGTAAATTTTTTCTCATTTATTTATTATAAAAGATGTGTCCATGTGATCAGTATACAGAGTGATTATAATATCTTGCAACAATTTAAATTTTAATAACTCACATTATGTAAATGATAAAAGCATATACTATTAATTATATAAGTTCTAGCTTTCAAATTACACATTCTTAATATAGATTTTAATTAATCTTCAACAATATATTATTATTGAAAAATATTATATACAGATATTGTTTGAAATTGTTTTCATATTTAAACTTTGAGTTCATATAACTTAGTAAACAAAATTCTTGTTTTTTCATAAATAAGACAATTGTTTTGATATAGCATAGCAACAAAAACAAAATTATGTAATAGGATTAGATTAGGCAAATATGATAGTCAAGTAATTAATTGATCTTTTTCTACTGATTCTTTTATAAGGGAAATGATTTAAAATCAACAATCATTATTATTATTTTAAACCAAGAAAATCTCTTACCACTTTAGACCAGTTACTCTGATCCATAGATTTTTTCTACACATCACTCCATCAAAGCGCAATTCTCATATTAGCATTTTAATTCTTTCAATAATGTCAGTGATATCTTTTTGTTTATTCTAACATGTAATTACTTTGTGTTACTTCCAATATGCATCTCTTCATATTTTAGCGTGTAGTATAAAGTTTTTGTTTTGGTCTTCTATTAAGTGACTAAGTCTTAGATCCACAAATAAGCACTGGCAAAATACATTTATTAAGAAACTTCTTTGTTAAACACAATGGCATATTTCAGATTAATGAATTTTTATCAAAAGCAGTCAATTCATACATCATGTTTTGATCTATATTAATATTATAACCAGGATATTTATAGTTAATAAGTTCTAATACATTATTATCAATCTTTATTTTCTGCACTTGAACATTATTTCAGCTTTACCACATAGCACTTGTAATATTTACTGAAGTTTTTTGAAACATATTATTTAGAAAACAAAAACAGCAATTACTTGAATAATTTCATTTATTTATATTCTTTTAGTTTCCCATTTTAATCCATAAAATACTTCCAGTAAAAAGTTCTTAAAACATGAAATCATTTTGCATATATCTTTGCCCATGTAAATCTTCTTTGTGTTGTCATCTAATCTTTTGGCTGCTATTGCATTTTTGATGAATAGTTTTCACAATTGAATATTATCCTGGGGTCTTGATGATCTGAGAATTTTACTTTGGATTTGGAAATTATAATAATTTCTCTTAATATTTGGGAATTTGATCTACTGCATTATAATTGTTTTTAAATCCAGTTTGTTTTTTGATTGGTTTGAGACCAAAGTTTTCATCAGTTGTAATACTTTTGTATAAACCGACAAAACTAACTAACCTGCAATTTCTAGTATTCTTCTTTTCACCACTTTTTAAATATCAACATTAGAAGATTCTTCCAATCATTCATTATATTAACTTTCCCAGCAATTTCTTTAATTTTTCACCTACTTCTTAATAAGTTTATTTCCTAGAGCTTTTTCATCCTTCAGAGAATTAAGATACTTGGAATTTTAAAACACATTGAACACTATAATTGTAATAACTACTTTGTTTTCATGATAATATTCCTCTTTTTAACAGAAGAACATCTGTTTTTATTTTTCCTCAATCAACTTCCCCAATATTAGGATGTTGAGACTTTTGCTATTTTCTAGTTTTACTTGTTATTCCGATTATATTTTGTCGTCATTAATACTTTTTCATATTGCTTCATAGAATTCCAGACATTAATTCTTTTAAATGGATTAATTTTAACTATTTTTATGTATCATCTTTTCTTCAAACAAATTTTCTCTTGATTGAATATTTACTTGTAGAATGAACTTTTTTTCTATCAACTATGGAGACCATTATAATGATCTGAATCAAAGCTAAAACATCTTTGAAGGCTATTATTTTAAAATAAATTGCAACTTCTACTTCAAGTTTAGTGTTTTCTGAAGATTAAGAATTTCAATTGTTAATACTGCTTTCCTTAATAATTTTCATCTCCCTAACTTCACATTAACAAGATAATTAATATAAGACCATTTCCTGTGTTTACTTTATTAAGCACTTCAGTTTTAAAATATGTTTTTTGCAGTTAAAATATAACTAAACTGTTACATATTTTACTTTGATGTAATATAGATTTTCTTTTTCTGAATTTTTGGCTTCCAATTTTTTCCAATCCTAGCATTTGAATTATCTGCATGTGTATTGTTTATATATGCAATGTAAATAAACTGTATAATTTAATCATGTAAATACATGCAGACAGTAAATGAATAAAATATTTCATTATTATACTACTCTAGAAAATCTACATATGCTAATCATATATTTAAATGTTTATTAGAATTCTATTATGCTAATGAGAAATAATTATGCAAAAATGAACTCTTATTAAACAAAAAAACCCACTTAGACTTATTCATGTGTGTGTAAGGAAGTGTAATAGTTGTGTATATATTTTGCATACTACATTAGCAGCAATTGTCTGAATACTGCTGATATAATTGCTGTAGATTGTTTCATTGTTCATAATGTATATACAGCAGTCATGATAGAATTTGTATGAGAAACTTTTTTCATTTAAGATGCAAGGCAATGCATTATAATTATCTATGGTGTGTGTGTGTGTGTGTAGAAATTGACACACACCAGCAAAGACTTATTTCTAATTGTTACTTATTCTTTACTCCTTTTTTATTTTGTTATCCCAAATTGTGAGTTTATTAAAAATTATTGATGCTCTCTTAACTGGTACAGAGATAATACCCTTGGGCTACAGCAGCATTAAAACCACCTATATGTATATTTTTTACTTAAATAAAGATTCTCTATTTCATCACAATGACAATTTGTTGGGGGCATAGATCTGAATCTGCATTTAGTATGCAAGAGCTTGTTTGAGCTATTGGTATGCTCTCTATATTACATTTTTGTAAGTACAAGCTTATGAAAGTAATGTCACTTATATATATGACTTGCTTTTTTGATTATTATCTTTCATTAAGTTGAATAATGTTATTCTTCCAATATTTATATTTTTATAATAGTGGTCATTTTTCTAATCAATTATCTTTTCTTCTAATTTCACAAAGTCCAAGAAACAATTCTTCCAATTCATGCAATTTTCCTTCATTTGAGAGTGATGTACAGCTATTGATAAATAAAAACATTATCATTACATAGCAATCTAGGAAATTTTTAGCATTCTCTGCCTTTAGATAACAATTGCTATATTGACTGATGAATTTACACCCTACAGAAAATAAGAACCATAATTTATTAAAAGTACAAAAAAAAAAAGGCATTCTCCATCAAAAACTTCCCAATTGATATCTTATTTAAGAAATATTAGCAATCTGAAATGGAAGACTATGGTGTTCAGTCTTAAATTCAGAGAGAAAAGTCAGTAAATTCACCAAGCTAGGTTATGCATGTATAAATCAATAATAACAGCTGCAATAATTAAAACGTCTAGAGTTTTCCTGACCAATTGCAACCTGCTTTTGATTAAGAGTAAACTTCTTTTTTGTAGCCAGCCATATATATATAAAAACTGAATTTAATCCTATAAAAAAATTTGATTTAAATTTTAATTGTAAAATAGAATGTTACTGAGATGGCATAAATGCTATAAGCTAGTTATAACTGATATTTATTTATAAATTTTATATGATTAAAATTCGGTCTTTTATTTTATTTTTGTTACATTTAATTGTAATCTATAAGTATAATTAAAAAACTTTTAATAAATTATGATGCAGATGTATGTAAAGTGAATTCATTATAGATGTTTTGGAATGGGTTGATAATATTACTGCAAGATATGGGGAGTATAAGTATCAAATGAAAAATGTTTAGACAATGGGTTTGGCAGTAAGTGGTGTTATTTGTAGTTTGCATGTTTCAGAAATGGAAAAATATATTGTAGAGTCATTTATAAATGACAATGATAATATTTTGTATAGGAGATATGTGGATGAAGTGTTGTGAATCGACCAAAAAAATTGATTGAAGATATTTTCATTAATTTTAATAATAATTCAAGTTTAGTATGGATTATGGAATTTGAAGATAACATGACTTTGAATTATTTAGATGTAAGTATATTACAAATAACTTCTTTTCAAAAACTTTATTTCCATATATAAATTATATGAACATATATATATATATAATCACATATTATACATTTCCAACATTTCAACTGTTTTTTGGTCCCCATTATAGTCATTTTCAAGGATCTATAACAAAAAAAATACATATCTCTACATAATACTCTAAATACAAATCTCTTTCATATATATATATGTTCATATAGTTTATATATGGAAATAAAATTTTTGAAAAGAAGTTAGAAGTTTGCGAAGTTATTTATAATGTTGGAGAACATATATATTTTTTAAAAAAGAAAGTGATTGTTTAATTTGTTATGTATATATATGTAGAGATCATAAAGAGTTTGTGTAAAAAAACGGTTATTAAACTATTAAATGTAAGGGGTTTTATACATCCAGTGTCATGGATATTGTTAAATTATAAATTCGTTGGATTTAAATGTTTTGGAATCGTAATTTATATTTATGTAAATGTGAGACAGATAGAAAAAGAAATATTGAAGGATATATTAAAGATTTAATAAGCATGGGCTATAATAAAAGGTTGTTGTATAGACAATTATATTCATTTTATAATAAAGTCAGGTTTAAGCAAAATATGGAGGTAATGAAGAAAACCGATAAGGATTGGATTTCTTTGACATATGTGACATCTATAAATCAAGAAATTGAAAGAAATAATTGGTAAAGATTATAATGTTGATCTTAGATCACCCTTACATTTAAATACGTAGATAAATACTTCAAAAGATAGTATGGATGGTGATGATAAATATGGAGTTGTATATTCAAGTATTGGCCACGAATCTAGTTGCATTGCTATTTATTATGGGAAAACAAAAGCTAATATTTCAACAAGGTTGCGGCAACATGTTTATCAATAAAGGAAATCTAAAATGCAATCTCAGGTTAATTCAGTATTTTTTAATCATGAGAAAATTAGTGGGCACGAATGTTTTCCTCAAATGATTAGTGCTATTTGCAATGAGTCTAATGATAGGAAGAGGAAGTTGAAAGATGGTTGGTTTATTGCTAAGTCTAATGACATCATTAATCATTGTAACATGGGTGTCTCATTGAGCATGCATTGGAATATTAACTGTTCAGTTTAAATTAGTCGCCATGAATCTGGTATATAGTATCAAAAGCGCTTGGTGAATTAGTATTTATTTTTTATTTAAATTTTTTTTTACTCTAGTATTTGTATACATGTTGAATATTTAATTGTAATTTATATATATATACACACACAACACATACACAATTATTTATATAAAAAAATAAAATAAGTGAAATAATATAAATAAAATAGCATTTGAAAACATAAATTACTATTGATATGTTTAAGAACATAATAAAACATTCATTTGTATGTTCTTACAATATTCAAAACCATGTGATATTGACATTACAAAGATATATCACAATAATAATTATTATAAATAAAAGCATATAGTCCTTGATTAGCTCATTGTAAAAATAAAATATATCTCACATTTAACAATCAAAGTCTGAATTATAAATTATGACAATTCAATGCTCTTTCTCACACACAGATTATGCATAAGTTATTAAGAGATTTATTAAATATAAGTAATATTTTATGATCCACAAGGAAAGTAAATTTGTTAAAATAGGTTATAATTTTTTAAAAAGCATATAATTTATATGGTTTTCACACTCAATGATAATTTCATTTTAAGGTGTGCATTAGTCATAATTATTAAGTTTATATGTGTCCAACAATTTCAAGAACTATGGTAACTCAACACTATTACTGGCAGTGTTTCTAAACCAGATATGAAGAGAGCATCAGAACTACCACGATAGGTTTAAAGATGAATAATTAAATAATTATAGACATATACAGAATATCTTTAATAATCATGATATAAATAAAAAAATAGTGCCTTTAATGGCAAGACATTATAAAGGGAAAGAATATATTGTAAACTACTTTATTTATGTTAAAAATACACATGAAAAAGAATTCAAAAATTATAATATGGAATCATGAGAAATCAACAGAAACTCTTATGGAATATAAAACTATTGATAATTATTAAAATATAAATAGTCATATTTATAAGTTAAATACAGAACATGTTTATATATATGAGTATATCTTACTACTAAAGAATATATGATCCAAAATTTTATTTTGGTAACATTTTATAATGGAATGTAAAAATAGTATAAAAAAAATTAGATATATTCCTTCACTTAAAAAAATAAATATTAATTTCTCAAAACATGTACAGGATGCACTATAAGATATCCATTAGCTTCATTGACTCTTGTTCTTTTAAAATAGCATACTAATGTGAATATAATCTATATGTTCTGCTTCCCTGTTCCCATAAAAAAAAAAACTTCATACAAAAAGGCATTTGCTAGTTTAACTATTGTTATGTGATTTACCCATAAAATCCCATCATTTGAAACCATATACATAACTTTTATAGGAGCTAAAATTTACACAGATGCAATATATGAGTCTTAAAATAGTGATAATAATTTTTGATGCTTCAGTTTTGGCAGACCATTAATGAAAATTAAGAAATCTTGCTATACTACACAAAAACTATAAATTGCTAAATGAAATTTTTGTTATGGTCTTAAAAATTATAAGCAATCTGTTAGATTTTGTAGCAACTAATTTCAGTTTTAGCAGATATTATTTGCATTTATATTTACATTATTGTCTGTAAAAATTGATGTTAATCTAATCACAATAGAGTTTGGAATAACTAATATATTTAATTAAAATAAAAAAATATTGAATATTAAATTTATTGTTAAAAAACAAAATAATTTATAAAAAAAATTTAAAGCATTTTAAAATTATATTTTTGACATGCCTTACATTTCTATGTTAATATTTAATCAGAATGTTTAAATAAATTATAAACTTCCAATCAAATTTAACAAAATAAATAGTGATAGTACACTATGCTAAAAAGATTAATTTATTTAAAATTACAGCTTAGGACTGCTTTCGACCAGGTTGGTCATATTCATAGATTTAATAAAGGTTTATATAAATAAAATTTATAAGTTAAATAATTTGATATTCAATGCTAGAGTTTTTCTTATTTATTGCGTTGATATTATTTGCAATAAATCACGCCTCTTTATATTTTCTTTTTCGATCATTGCCCTCGGCACAAACAACTTTAATATTAAGTGGATTGAAATTGTGGTCAGATTCAATTTCATGTCCCAAAAATATAGACCTAATATTGGAATGTTTTAGCACCTTTGTGCTGTGCTAATCTTGTCTTTAGCATTATTCAACATTTGATTAATTAAATATTGAACAACACTAAAGACAAATTATCTCCAGACCAAGTTCTCCAAATAATTTATAAAATTAAATGCAATGAACAGTATATAATGCAATTTACTATGGCGAGTAGCATGCCAACTGTGCAACAAGATTAGTGCAGCACAAATATATATATACACACACAACCGTGCTAAGACAGACTCCAATATTAGGTTATATTTTTGGAACACAAAATAGAATCTGGCCACAATTTCAATCCACTTAATATTAAAGTTATTTGCCCTGAGTGCAATGATTGAAAAAAAAATTATAAAGAAGTGTGGTTTATTGAAAATAACATCAACGCAATAAACAAGAAAGAATCCTGAAATGCATTATTATGTAAATGGGGTATACTTAAATTATTTAACTTATAAATTTTATTTCATCATCATCATCATCATCAACCATTATCAATCCACTGCAGGATGAAGGTCTCTCCAAGTTTAATCCATCTTCTCCGATCTTTAGCTTCTCTTTTCCACAACCCGCCTGCACATTTTTTTATTTCATCCATCCATCTCACATGTGGTCTCTTTCTGGGTCTTTTACAATCTCTTGGAATCCAATTTAAAATTTCAATTGTCCATCTATTATCATTTCTTCTAGCAATATGTCCAGCCCAACTCCATTTCAATCTTTTAATTTTTTCAATAAGATCAGTAACACCTGTTTGTTGTCTTACCCATACATTGCGTTTTTGATCTCTTCTTGTTACTCCCAACATACATCTCTCCATACTCCTTTGAGTGGTCTGAAGTCTCTGTATTGCTCTTCTATTAAGTGTCCAAGTCTCAGATCCATAAGTAAGAACTGGTAAAACACATTTGTTAAAAACCATTCTTTTCAAACACATAGGCATATTTCCTTTTAGTATCAAGTTATTTCTACCAAAAGCACTCCAACCAAGTTTAATTCTATGATTAATTTCCTCCATTATGTTTCCATCTGTATTAATAATCTGACCTAGGTATTTGTAACTGTTAACTTCTTCTAATTCTTCATAATCAATCTTTATTTTCATATTTTGAGCAAATCGATTAAACATTACTTTAGTCTTTTTAATATTTATCTTTAGTCCTACTTTTCTACTTTCATCTGCTAACTCCTGCAACATTTCTTATATAAACCTATATTAGTTCTATGGATATGACCGACCTGGTCGAAAGCAGTGCTAAGCTGTAATTTTAAATAAATTAATCTTCACCATCACTATTTATTTTGTTATATTTAAATTAAGGAAAAAAAAATATTGAGTTTCAATCAAATTATTAATTTATAACAATCTGATTTATTTTAAAAAAAAACAACAACAACATATATGATGCATTTTAAATTTTGTAGTTAAACATTTATTAAGGCATTTAAAATTATCTATTATAGTTTTAAAATTATTAATATGCAAATGACTTTTTAAAAATTAAAAAAGTTGATTTGTTTATTTTTTAAGATTGCAGCATTTTAAGTTTTAATAAATTGTTAATTTACAATTTATTAAAATATTTAAAAAAAATTTACAGTATTCTATCAATCTATTTAAATATATATATATAGAACAATATTAAAAAAAATTTTTCCCCCAAGTGCTAATAATTTTTAAAATAAATTTACAATAAATAAGAATTGATTGTATTTATGTAATAGCAATTATTTTTGAGACAGTAAGTAATATAAACAAATCAATAATTTATAATAAATGTTTAAAAAATCAATGAAAATAGACTACATAGTTTTTGTTATAAATGATCAATTTAGAATTTCAATTTACATTATATAACAAAAAATTAAAAGCTTTAAATACTTGTTTATAAAATTAAGCACATGCAAATTATTTAATAAAAAGTACAGGTAGCATATTATTAAAAAAAAAATTTAATGAGTCAATCATTAGTTTAAAAAAAATCTAAAATATTAATATTCTAATTTTAATAATCAAACATTCTAAAAGGCTGTACAATGACATTAATTAAAATTATTTCATTTTAGACATCAATATTTTTTTTTTCTTCTAATGATTAATAATTAGTTAGATACTATCATGAACTTTGACTATGTATAAGTTACAGCAATTCTGTTATATATAAAAAAAAATTTAAGCCAGATATTTCACTATACTTCTTTTAGTAGATGTGTAAATTCATTTTGTTTATATACTGACAAAATAACAGCAACTATAATTAAAATATTTTATAAGATATAAAATGAACTTCATTTCCATAGTTAAAAAGTAGCAATCGTTGTCCTATGCAAAAAAACTCTTTTGCAATCAGTGGATAAACTTGATCATTATTTTTACTTTGAAAGCTGTTCTAAGATAAAGTCCTCCCCCCCCCCCCCCAATCTAATGCAGTTTTCATCAATAAATCTTTTACTTCTGTTGATTCAAATTGTTGATCATTCTTGAGACAATTTTATGTTTGCCCTTTTTAAATTTCAAATCTTATAAAAAAAAATTCTATTTTAATACAGAATTTAATGCAAACTCCTTTGATGATAGAAATCAAATATTTTCAAAAAACACCACACCAAGACATTGAAAAGAGATTCAATCAATAAAAATAAATCAACGATTAAGGAAAATAAGAATTGTTGCATGTCACATATATTAAAATCAATGTAGTCATTAAATGAAAAATAATATATGAAAAGATTTTGACTTAAACTTGGGTGATCAGTATACAATAAAGATTAATACAACAAATAATAAATTTACATAAATTTGATGCACGATAATTCATTTGAAGATTTTAAATTAATAGAAATAACTCTATTCTGTAAATTTAAATGTCAGTCTGTTTAAATAAAAATTGTCTCAAATATCATGACTGATTTAATATTTCTTCAGTGATAATTATAATTCAAACCAACTTATCATATACCTTGGATAGACCAAAAAAAGTAATCATTTTCTTTCCATTTAAAAAAAAAATGTGGGTTTGGGGATTAAATTGCAATTCAATTATTTATACTAATAATATTTGGAGTCTGTCTCTCTAATTATAACAAATGTCAGGATTCACAAAAATAACTGAAACTGTTCTTTGATAATCAAACCTATTGTGGTATATGCAGGGACCCTTCTGCACCAATCTGCCAAATGACATCAATATGTGAAATTATGGTGCCACATAACATATTTTTTTATAAAATGTGTTTCGTGTATTTGTTGATTTTTGTAGTGGTTGAAAAGTTGGAACAATGTGAAATTCTGATTTTTTTTAAAGGGAAAACAGTTGTAATGCTCGAATCTGATTACAAGCAAATTACTTGGGGAAAAATATAAGTTTATGAGTGGTCTAATGAAAGTGTAAAATTTTATGACATCCCCAAAAAAAAGTGGAGAGTGAAAGCCAATGTCAAAAATATATTGATTTTTTTTGGGGGGCTGCAAACAATATTGTTCACTCAGAATTTGTTTGTAATGATTAGGGGTTTAAAATCTACAAGTTCTGAAACTTTTGTGTGATGTAATAAAATGCAAATTTCCCATTTTGTGGCAAAGTGGCAACTCATTAGTCCACAAAATCTTGAATGTGAAACAATTTTTAATTAAATTTAGCATGATCCAACCTATCCATCAGCCATATTCACACAATCTCAATCTGTGAAATTTCTTTTTATTTTTTCAAATGAAAAAAAATGCTTCAATTTTTCTTGCAGACTTAGAAGTAGTGAAGAAAAAAATGATAGAGGCATCTCTTTGCAAGAGTTTCCAGACTACTTTGAAAAATAGAAAAGACGCTTAGATCTATGCATTGCATTAAATGGACAATACTATGAAAGGGATTCAATATACAATTTTTTTATTACAAAATCCTAGTTATTTTGCCCCACCTCCATATATATGTGTATATTAATGGAAAACATTTTTCAACTTACTTTCTCCAGATATATGCCTTTAGATATGTAAACAACAAATTGATGTATCAAAAAGAAATTTAACTTTACTGACGATTATTATCAGACTTCATTTAGAATGCAAAAATATATCACAATTTTATGATAAAAGTACAATGAAGATTTTTCTACATTTCATCTCTGATTCATATATGAGTAAATATAGTACAGTAGTTTTTAAAACAGGCAAAACTCTCTATATGTATTGCCACTCAGTTATAAGCAAGCATAAAAAATGGTGATCATGTGATATTTACAGTAGTTTTATTTATTATTAATACTCAATTACAATACAAACAACACCATTTGCAGATGAACTAGTAAGAGGGTTGGCATGTAACCAGACATATTCCATTCACAGACCAATTCTAATCTCAGCAACAATCAATACTTTCTTGAATGCCCCTTTTTTAATTAATTACACACATATATAGAAATAAATCAGAAGAATTAAATTATAATATTAATAAAATTAATCACATAATCCAAAAAACTATAAATAATAAATCAATAATGTAACAAAACAAGACAAAAAAAAATATTTAGTCACATTTACCATAATTACATATCTATCTATAAATATATTCTACTGTTAATTATTTATTTATATTAGTTTATTTTTTATTTTTTGTATCTAGCATATAAAAATTAGATAAGCATTCTTTTAATCACAAACAAGAAAATAATAATAATAATATCTGCGAATTAATCAATATATATTTACAAAAAAGATTTAAAAAAAAAAAAAATCTTTTCTATGAATATATTCATTAATTACTAGATGTTGGTTCAGAAAAGAGAGAAATTAGTAACAATTGAATAATAATAATTAGTTTCCCAGATATCTTTCCATGCTTATTATAGGAATGGATAACATTTCTTCCAAATTATTGTAAAAAAAAAAAAATTACTATCACATTTTTTTGCCGTTTTTAAAAATCTTTTTAAAAAGTTAGAATTGAATTTACTACTTTTTTCATTTTTTTTTAAAGAAAAAAAAGTGGAATTATATATATTTTTAAACACAATTTTTTTTTTAACACAACTTAATAGGTTACGGTCAGATATGATTAAATTAAAAAAAAAATAGGTTTCATCTTTTTGCCTTCTTGTATAGTTGTTCAATTGATGATTTAAAAAGTTTTATAGATGACAGTAGAAACCTGGACTCCAGATTTCTGCTCCAAAGTTTTCTAATAATTATTCAAATTTAGATTTCCTTCTGTTGAGTCAGTTATACTTCTAAATAAAACAGATAATTAAAGATGGGTTCAAAATGGATCAGGAAATTCTCAGCTCCAGTTAAACTTAGTACATGCTGTTGAAAATTTTCATACTGTTATACACATATGAAAGTCTCAGTTTGCAAAATATTTTAATATCGCTTATTAAAACTTTAAATAATTTGTATAATATTCCTTGGCAATAATTAGTAACTTCAGCCATTATCACTTCAAATTATAGAACACATGGCTAAAATTTTAAGTTTTGAATAATACTAACTTCTCAACCAACAGGAGTCATGGTAATTAAAATTTAATCAATTTGCCTTAAGTCTCATTTCTCCAGTCATACAGTTGTCTCAAAATTTTAAAAACAAAAAAAAAACAAAATCTTCATTTTTTACAATCAACAATTTATATATTTAACTATACAAATTTTAACATTTTCTTTTTTTATCCAACATGCAATTTCCTTGCCATATTATCAATTAATTTTTAAATAAGATAACACTATTAAACTTTTAAATAATTCTCAATGTATATATTAAATAATTCTAAATATATAAATAATATTTCAGACTCAGGTTTTAAAATCACTGTAATAAAATTTATGTTGGACGATACACTTCACATAAAAAAGTAGTAAAACAAACAAAACTACTATGACATAAAAAAATGATTTTTGAATTGTCACATTATATATGAATCTGCCAAACTTAGTGAATAAATATTTAGTGGCTAATTTATAATAAATATAGATGAAGGATATGTTTATAAATTTGATACATTTAAAATCTTCAACAGAAAGGCTTTTGAAATATTTTTTCCCTTTAATTTCATGAGGAATATTTTTTCCTATTGATTCACTCCAAAATAGTAAAAATATTTACAATATCACTAAACTAATTTTTGAATTTTTATTAGGATTTATAATATAACTGTCTACAAAAAAAAAAAAATTCTATTGTATATAAAACAAATATCACTGTAATAAAAAAAAATCCATGATAAGAAATAAGCACTTTTTTTTTTTTTTAAAAAAAAAAAAAACAATTTGTAAATAAGAGCAAAATAACACTTTTTATAATAAATTTGGATTAACATGTTAGTAATATCACAACATTTAAAATATTATAAAGAAAATGTTAAGGGGGAAGGGATCAATCATTTGTCAATTAACAGCCCAGGAGGATGAATATTTCATTTTCAATTTTGATAATTAGTATATAACCATACCATTAAAAGCAAGCCAATACACAACTTGCAAAGAGATAGATTTCATCTTACACGATTCTCTCTTGCATACTTGACCTTAGGACCTAAAGTTCGTAGCAGTTTAGCAACCTAAGGGAAAGAAGATAGCTATCTATATCAAGAAATCTGTTCCATATATATACATATTAATATCTTTTGGTCTGATAATACTGGAAATAAAACCTTGGTTCTAAAAACAAATTTATTTTAATTCAAATTGATTACCGGAAATAAAAATATATATATGGTAATTGTTAGTAACACATACTTCTTGATATATAAATGAAAAAATTTTAAATAAATATTCAAAACACTTGTCAATTTAGCATTTTTCATTTGTTTTCTTTTCAAATAATTTATATTTGAACAATTATTTTAATATTTTTTTAAAAAACATTTGTCCAGTTTTTTGTTTTAATTTCACTCTTAATCCAAATTAATTAATTATCTTAAAAATATTTATTTTATCATTCTTTTCCTTTCCTATCTATTTCCTAAACATTTCAATATTAATTCTGTTATTGTGTTAACTTTTATTTCTCCTCTATACTTCCTCAATTTCCATCATTCTCTTTTTTTTTGTACAAAGTAAAATTTATACTGTATTTGACTAATAAAGAGAAAAATTCATTATATTTCACATATAAATATATTTGCCAATGTTTAAATATATTATAATCACATCTTAATTTATTAAGTTTCAAATTAATAATAAAAAAATAATAACTTTTTTTAAAAAAGATTTAAAAAAAACCACCGAGTTGGGAAAGGCAGAGAAAGAATTATCTAACTACTTCACAAAACATCTTCAGAAATGGCAAGATTTGAATATACGAACCCTAATCTCAAATAATTTTTAAAAGTGAAAAAAAAAAAAGGAGATTTTATGCAACTAAATTGCAACACTTTCATAAATATAAAAAATTTACAAATTTTTTTAAAGTTATAGATAATTATATAATCGTAACTAGGTAGCTCTGCCCCCTATATCTTCAGTACTGAAAAAAAAACCCCGCTGATAATGATTTTATCTCCTTTTTTATTTAACATATATTTAATATGCACACACTACATTCTATTAACTGAGCAGAGCAAATTTACTGTTAAATAAATAATTATTAATACTTTTTTACTACAGATGCTGTCTTTCTGCTTAAGTTTTATTTTATCCACATTTAATTCTGAAATCATATATAAAAATCTTATAGAAGAATTGCCAAAAATATTCATAATAAAGTATTGTTTATCTATTTTCCCCAGTTAACTATGTCCTTAACTATTTCATAAAATGCAACTTTTTTTCTTTAACATATATTTAATTGTTCTTTTCTGCTAGATTTTTAATAACAGTTGTTCTCTTTTTTTATAAGGGTAGCCATTTTACTTTCTTATTAGCAATTTACATCTGGGATCTTTAGCAAACTGCATCATTTGGTATTACTTCTGTTTCACTTACTATTTTATAGATATAGTATCTGTTTTCAAATAATCTATTCATCCCTTCTTTATTATATTCCTTACTATATTCAAATATATTTCATATGATGTTTCATATAATTTTTATTACATTTCACATAATATAAGCATTGCAAAATTGTTTTAGAAACAGAAACATCCATTATAAATATGATCAATCAAATAAAATGTCAAAATATACTAAAAAACTTTATACTTTTTTTGATTTATGCTAGCACAAATTAATCAGTCTCATTAGAGAATGTATTAAGTATATGAATTTCAGACTGCCAGCATTTTAATTTATGATTTGACAATTATTCTAACACTGTTTAGTTTTCAAAAACTATATATAAGGAAAAATATTGTTGAATATTATAATGCCATTTTTAACACACTACTACATTTTTTGTTTTTAATTATATATATTACATACATTTAAAATTTCCATTCCATCACACATTCTTAAAATATATGAATAAAGACATCTGAAAAAAAAAAAAATCTTTATTCATATTTCAAGAATATGTGGTAAATGGTAAATTTTAAGTATATCTAAAAAGATAATACATTTGGATAAATAAAGGATGAAGTTGAATTAACAGTTTAATATGATTATATTTAATTAAAAAAAACTATTAATCTGCATCTAAATTTAAAGTTTATATTTGATTAGGAATGATATAATCTCTAGCCTAATAACAATTAGTAGCAGTTATTAATGCATTTATCTGGAATGGATAATGTCAAAGGTATGACCAAGAAATTTTGATACTTGTAAATCAAAATAAAGTAAAAAAAAGTTATAAAATTTAATTACTTCATTTTTATTAATCAAGCAGCTTTTAAAAAAAAACAACAAGTGGAATATTTCTGTTGGCCACTTAGAATGTGTGGAATAAAAAATTGATTACAGTATATTTCTAATATTTATTTAATTTAAGTTTAAATCGGCAATTAAATGGCATATATATTTTATATACTGAAAAGATAGTTTTTAAAAAAACCTGAAATGATGATGATAGTAATAATAATAATATACAAAATACAACCTTATCATATTTCATTACAATATCAGCTCTTTCCCGGTTAGCTCGCTCCAATATTTCCCCTTCATAGTGATCGACATCACCTAAAAGCAAAAATTTATTAATTAATAAAGCATCTACCAAAATGTCTGAAATGGATATTTTATTTGATTCAATAATTTTTTTAAAATGAAGCATTTACTTATAAAAAAATATGTATCAGTATTACTACATAAACTGATATCTGTTTTTAAAACTGCATTATTAATTTTATATATACATCTCTCTCCGAAAACCAAATTAATCTCAATTTTAATGAACCTTGATTAAATATAGTGATTTCAATAACTTTTAGAAAATACATTTTATCAATGATTTAATTAAAAGAATATAATAACTAAAAATTGAGTAATAACTTTTTGTATAATTTTTGAACACTGATAACTGAAATTCCTGCAAGTTTTATTAAACCAAGCACAATATCAGATTTTATTATTTTAGCATAATATTGTAACTAATTTAACCATTTTTAAAAAACTTGAATATACATATGTAAAATAACTATATATTACAATGATATGAATGTATAAAGATCTCTTTTTAACAGATACGCCCCACAACTGGAAATGACAATTTGGAACAGTACATGGTGAAGTTAAAAAATATATATAAAAGGAAGCACTTCGCTAATCTTTATAATTTATATAATATATTAAGCAATTAAAGAAAAATGTTATGGATTTCAAAATATATTTAAATAATCAAATAATCCAATGATCTCAGAGCAAATATAATATATATTTTAAACATGACTGGAATTTGTTGTAATAAGCAAGCAAAAGATAAATAAGACAAAATATGAAAGTAAATTAATAAAAAATCATTTACATTTTATTTACAATAAAATTGAAATACAGAGAAACAAGAATAAATTTATTAACTTTAATAACTTCAATTCTTATCATAAATGGTAATTTATGATAGAATTTACAAGGGGAAAATAAACAAATATCAAGTAATAAAAAAAGTGGAGTCATGTGATATATGACTTTTTTTTTATTGACTATTTAAACATCAAGTAAATCTTAGAAATCTTGTTGGAGTGCTGGGAAGAGGAAAACCAAACAAAAGGATGCCCTTAATTACCCCTTTAAGTATGCTGTTGTTTCAATAGTTAATAATCCTTTGGTTTGTTTTCTGTAAAATATATATATATATAAGCATAAATACCAACTATCTCATTCAAATACACACTATTGGTTGTGTTTTAAGTTCATATATAAAATAATGGATTCAAAAATAATTTATTTGATATGACAATATCTCTTTTGGGAGTTTTAAATATTAATAAAAAAAGATAAGAGAAAATATAGCATAGTAATTATACTAAAAAATATCATTTGGCTTTTATTGAAATTCAACTAAAGTCTTATTTTATTAAAGTCTTTGTACACAGTTTTTTATCTTGATCTTCTCAAAGTTAATGAAATTTTAAATATTTGAAAAGCGGTTAAAATTCTATTAAGACAAATTTTGAACCTTATTAAAAAGAAAGTCTATTGTCCTTGGTCCTGTATTGCAAGATGATGAAATAGTTCTTGGAACATCATATTTGATTGATCCATACAATGAAATAAACTGTTCCCTGGGATTCCTTCAGTAATGGTAGGTTTATTCTTATTTGTGAATAAAATGATCTTTTTTTAAATTTCTCGAAATTTTTTTATTATATAATTGCTGTTAAAATGCCCATTATTTCTGCCGAGTATAGATGGACTCTCAGTATATAACATTAGCAGGACTTCAGATAAGAATCCAGCAATCAAGACCCTTCCTATTTTATTAGTTTCTAACCAAATATATATTAAGTTTGGCTTTTTAGAAAACTTGGTTTTATGCATAAATTAAATGTTTGAAGCTACAAAAGTTGATTTAAAAATTATTTCTTTTAATATATTGTGACCATGCCATTTGTCGCAGTCCTTTTTAAAAGAGTTTTAATATACTTAGTTTTGTAAAAAAAAAAAATTTATCAGTAAATATTATTCTGCAATATTATTCTGTATTAATTTTATATACAAAACAAGCTTAAATATGCTACTACAAAAGTGATTAACAAGTATATCTAAAATATTTTAATATTATATTAGTATAATTTATAAATAAGAGTAGCATATAATTTATTATTTAGAGTATTGAATTAATTAATGTTTGCTATAGTTAAAGAATATAATGTTAAAGCAATAGTTTAACTGTAAAATTTAATATTCAATAAGTTTTTCTAATGTGTTTTAAATAATTTTATTTTTAGTTAATTATTTTAAATAAGTATTATTTAATTGAGAATGTTCAGAATCATGTCATCATATCCTTAATGTGTATGTGCATTTGTTCTTGTGCTTACATATTTTAGACAGACATTATTAATTTTAGTTCCTTGTTAATAAAAATTGGTACAATAAATTCCATATTTTAGTTTCAGTAATGTTGCAAAATCATTTTATATATTTTGTATTTAAAAATGTAGCAATTATTTTTTGTGTTAGTATTGTTTAAATAATATTTTATATATTAAAATTAATGTTCAAGTTGTTAGTAATATTTTAGTGTAAAATAATATTTTAATGTAATGTTTTTAAATAAAATATTAAATAAAAGTTACTTAATATAAAATATAATTAAGTAAAATTATTTAGAAAAAAAAATCTTACACAAGAATTTAATTTATATGTAAATTAGTTAGTTATTTGAAGAAAAAAATCATAGTAGCCAATCAAATAACAAAGGGAAAAGATTATAAATATAGGTGCTTAGCTTACTTACTTAGAATTAGTCATTCGAATTAATTTAGTTTAAATCATTCAAGAATATTATAATTTTTTTTTTTTTAAAAATAATTTTTATTAGTAAAGTAGTAACATATTTTAAATGATTTATAATATAAAAAATTCAGTGTAATGTAGCCTATAATGAGGTAAAAGAGTCTATTCCCTATCAGTGAATTCATATTGAAACTCAATGAAACCATGACTAATGCAAAGATGTCAAAACTGGAGCCATACGGCCAAGAAAAGCTTACATAGTCATAAGAAATTTCTATTTAATTTTATGTGTATGGATGTAATGAAAGGACAATTTTATTTATTATTGATGATAAATCCTAATAAATATAAACATTTATGGGACTTATGTACCTATGTTATTTGGAGAATCATTAAAGCTGTTGAAAGTTATTTTTTGCTTAAAAGGAAAAGTAGTAAGAAAAAAAATTTTTTTGCAAGTAAATTAATACTGGAGAATGAACTCTATAATTGTGCATATTATTATTTTTTATTGTCTGCAAATATGTCACTGAGAATGTTTCTGTTAATAATCTTTTTTTTTTTTAAAGTCTGAATGAATATTATACATTATTTAAATGGTGCTGAAAAATGAAAAGAAAGTGTTTCTAAATTTTGCACATTAAAAAATTTATTATCTATCTAAAGAGAAAATGAACTTTTAGTATCATTTCAAAATGCTTATTAAGTCTTTAAAAAAAATATTATCTGAATGTGAAAAACTATAAAAATATTGCAAGAAACTATCTAGTAAATATGTGCACATCTGAAAAGGACAAAAAAAAAATTGAAATTTAAAAACTGTTATATTATGCTATTACCAGCCAAACGCACACATATATATATATATGTGGAAAAGAAGTTTGAATGAGAAATTGTTTGCTGAAAATTAATTTATATGTGTGGACATTAGTGAAGAGGATGGGTTCACCGTATTCAATCCTAATGTTTTGGGATTAAGGTAAATAGTTATTCATTTTTAATGTTTTATGTATGTTTATTTGTCTATTATGTTGCTTGGTTATTGAAACCAGATGGTATAATATTTATATTATTGAAAATATATTAATTGTTTTGAAACATCATATAAAGGTAGAAAACATATCATGTGAGTTATCTAAAGTTATTTAGATAATTTATGAATGTTTAAGTATGCATAACACAAATATTATGTTGAATTAGAAATGTATTCTTCTAGACTATATCTGTTTAGATAAAAAAAATGAATATGCTGATCTCTGAATTATTTAATATCATAAAATAATGAAATGAAAGTGTGGTAAAGATGAATTTTATAAAATCATTTGTGTATATAATATTTTGAACCTTCTTGATATCATATTAGGTATTTTCTTTGAAATGCAGTTTAGAAATTATTTTGTGTCAAGTGGAGAGAATTTGTTTACAATGATAAAAGTATTCTGAGTGTGGAAGATAAAGTATAGTGGTTCGAGAAATTAATTGGTGGAATGAAATCCTGAGTGATAGGGATACTGAGTATAAATATTATCTATGAAATATAGTCGTGAATTAAGGAATAAAATAGTTAATAGAGTCCTGTATATCTCGTACATAGTCAGTTGCATTTCTTTCCATAGTTCAGTAAGCACTCAAATAGAAGCCATGACAGGACTTTAAGGTAAGCACAAGAATATGTAGCCTTAAGCACTGCAACAATGCTATTTTATTATTAGTCTGCATTATTGTAGTATTTGTATCCCTCACTTAATCACTGTTTAGCGACACTGAATATTACATCATGATGGTTATAGTTTTAAATGTTGGTAAGAATAAAAGCTGGACTATAGAAGATATTTGCCGAATGCAAGACAAGGGAGAAAGATTTAACATTCCTAGTTATATTAATAACGGAGATCACCAATATGTTAAATGCATATTTTGTTTGTGAAAGAATGATTGACCACAACATCTGAAAGCTATTATTATAATGTTTATTGAAATAAATACAACGCATACAAGTAATATGTGATTATTTAAGATAATCTGATTATTTTATAAATAAGGTAAATTTAATAAAATTTAAAATTGTAAATGAAGTTATACCAGTGAATATATATTATTATATTAACGTATAGCTGGAAAGTAAAGGTAAAAAGTTTCATTGATATATAAACAGAATACGTATATTTTAGGATTAATTTTATGTGTCAAATTTTTTTAAATAATTATTAGTATTAGTTTGGAAATATAGTGGTAGTGAATATCACTATAAGCATAATTTTTCTTTTGAAAGTAAAAAAATATATGCTATCATTTACAGATAATATGATGTATTAAATCTTATTAATTACTGATATTTTTAAAATTATGGTAGTGATGATGAGTATTACTATCACAAGTGTAAAAGATAGTACTGTCACAATGTATAATATCTTATATAATTTTTTATAGTGAATAATCAGAGTGAAGACTAATATTTTTATTTTGTAATATTTGTTTAAATATTTTAAAATAATTTTTTTTTGTTTTATCTTTTAAAATTGTAAATAATTAAATTTTATAAATTTATATCTCGTAAATTTAGAATGTTTTTGTTAAAGAATAAATTTGTTAATGTTTTTGAATTTATATTGTTTTAAGAGTTTCTTGTTGTATCCATGTGGTTTTGGACCTTCGCATCCACACACATGCATTATAAAAATTAATTATATGATTGCATAATGCATATGATCAACAAAGAGTATATTGATTAATATTATTATTATTGCAGAAGATATTGTTATTGCTAAACATGAAAATTATAAAATGCCAATTTAGAAATTATATATCACAATTATATTGAGTGCGATATTTCTGTAAATGCCACATGAGAGTATAATAAAAATTTTATAGCATAATATGACATGAAAATATTTAGAACTTATTAAAGATATTAAATATTATGTTTATAAGAGTTTATCATTTTAATTGTGTTTACTGATGAACAGAAATTAAGTAAATGTGTTATATTAAGAGTCTTGAAATATTTTATTTTGTTTATTGTTGTTTTAAAATATAGTTAAGTATATGTAAAATCTCTCATTATATTTAGCTATATTAATTTATAAGTAATTATTAGAACAAGATGAACATAAGACAGTGATAGATTTTAAGAGCTAGATTAAGTGATAATGTGTAGAAATTTTATTTGGTGTTAGATTTAGTATTACATGTTTTATAAATAGTAATTATTTTAGTGCTTTATGGTAAATTTTATAATTGTTTAATTAGAATTTATGTGTGATATAAGTCAAAGAAATATTACAGGTAATTTTATAAATTAGGTAGGGGTGATATTCTTATACCAGTGAGAGTGTACCTTTTGGGGTATACTCTTAATGTTAAACCAACTATGGACCTTGCTAAATGTTTTGTATAGAGTCTCATAATTTTTGTTAGTATTTTAATTGAAACATTTCTATTAGTTACGAAACGGTCAGTTTCATCCATCTGCCCGTTTCACTTATTTTACCCACACATCTATCCATATGCCAGGTTTAAACCCTCTCCGAGTACCCATTTAAACAACCTCAAATTAATATATGTGCAGAATCACGTATATATACGTGAGCGGTATGTCTGTAATTTAATAGTATAGATTACAGATAGGTATCCAACTTATAAATATTTCTAGTTTAAGAAATTCATTTCATAAATATTTCTAATTTAAAAAATATTTTAGTTTAAATTATTGTTGTTATTGGTATATATTACCGATATGTATATTCATTTTATAAATATTTCTAGTTTAAGAAATATTTTAGTTAAATTATTTAGCCAATTTTATTGCTGTATTATTGAAATCGCATACATATATTTCCTGTTATTCTGCACGTATGGTTATAAAATTAGTCTTTTACTAATTATGAAAGTAACTTTGTCAAAATAACGTTTTGATTTTTGTAAACAATTTTCGAAGTAGGTCACCCATTGGTACTAAAATAGCGTGGACTTGATTTGTAAATATAAAATGTTAATAACAAAATACGCAGAGAAAACAAAATCTAAATTACTTATTATAATTAAAAATGTGTTTCTAAAATAAATAAATAAATGGGTTTTTCTACTAGTTGTAACTATTAAATATGTTTTGCTAAAATAAATAAATGGACTTTTCAGCTACGTACAAGCTCATAAAAATTAACAGGTGGCCAGAGTTTGAAAAGTATAAATAGCTTAAAAGTTTTGTTGCCAAGTATTTGATCATATATATAATAAGTGAGTTGTAAGCAAAACCTACGCCCGTTTTATCTTCAAAATGGTCGAGTAGAACGGTGATAACTCACCATCTCCTACCTTAGTCAGGGAATGAAAGAACTTTCGTCCAATAAAATATAATGCGGCACACCAGCAAAGCAGCCCGTAAAAAATTTCTATTAACTTTAAATCATCGTCAAAAGTGTCAACTTAATATCCTCCCAAGTGCTCCAGAATTAACTGCCATGAAAACAACTGAATGGTAAATTTTCTCTCAGAGCTCTGTTTATAAACTGTGACTCTTGATTCTTTCTTTTAAAAGCTAGCTATTTATTAAATCTGCCTTTCCCAAACACCTTTACTAAAATCTACAAAGAAGACCATTAAATGCTAAATCTTGCCTGGTTGTAAAACTTGAACTCTCTTTTAAAAGGTAAAATTTGAATTCTCTTTTAAAATGTAAAACTCTAATAATCTATTTTAAATTAAATGTATAATTTCCTGCGGTCTTTTAAGCCTATTTCTAAACCTATTCGATTTATTCTATGATTTTATCATTTTAATATTATATGTATTTAATATGACAAATGACTCGAAACCGCAAGTATTTATAAATATAATTTTAGCTTATCGATCTGCAAACATAATTTCAAATCTTCGCTATAATAAATATTAAATAATTGAATTAGTATTTTTCTTTCTCACTAGCTGTTTCGAGATCATATTATTATTTTACTGATTAAGTTTTGGGTATTAAAATTACAATAATCAGTTATCTAGTTAAGGTTGTAGTTTGCTTAATTCTAGTTATGAATTATAACTATTTATATATGTAACTCATACATCATAGGAGCTAGCCACAGAGATATCTTCAAAGCATATTTTAATGTTTTATTCGTAATTACTCCGCAAATATGCTTTGTCCTCCTTAGATTTATATATGTTGAGATGCAGGTGATAATATTAAACTAGGTTACTAATTAATTTAGTCCCTAAATAGTATATTTAAAATACTAAATTTGAGAACTGGATTGTATAGATATGCAAATAGACGCTATCTAATTTTAAGGCATGATAATATAAGTTTACGTAATTGCGTTATATATGTATAAGTTGCGGATGGGTTACAAAGTACGCAATGTACAATTATCTGCTTGCTGCATGATTCTTGATGAAGTGCTGGTGGAGGCCACACTCATCATCCACTTTAGTTCGGGTTAAAGCACACACTTTTAGAACTAGGGCACAAGGACCTAGATTATTCATAATGCTTATCCAACTCCCTGAACTACTAATGTTCCTATTCGTAGCAAGTTGAGCAGTTTTAGGGCAAACCAAGTCTTTTGAGACTGAAGCCCGTGAATAATAACCCATTCGCACCTTTTTGCTTTATTAATATTTTAATATGTGCCATAGAGTATATAGGTAAACCTATTATAAACCAGTTTTCTCTCCTTTTATATTAAATACTTATCTAGCATTAGTGTATACCCTAATCTAGGTTAACCCACTAACCTGCGTATCTCTGAGACTAATTATGTGCTCAATTTAACTTTGTATAGATAGACACCATAGGAACGCTATTATAGTTATATAACTTTGGCTATAAAGTTCCGTATGATCCAGCAGACTACATGAGAGCTAGAAATTTGGCATATTAATATAGGCATAAACTCCAATACCGCACTACACTTTATTAAACACTTATTATGAGATAGGTAACATTAATCTCATTAGTTATTTAACGCCTGCGAGCGTAATATCTCACATTCCCATTACATAATTTTGTATGTTTTGATTTATTATTTGTTATTGTTTTATTAAATTAATAATATTTAAAATCATAACTAGTTTTCATATTTTTATTGTCCAGGAGTTCATTTTATCCAACTCTAGATTTAATTGCACATACATCATTTTATCTACATGTAGGTCAATCATTGATTTATTAATTAATCACTTAGTCATATGTGTGTATATGTGACCAAATCAGTATTAAAATTAGTTAATTTAAGGAATCTTTTGTTTTACCCTGAGTGACTGCCGGACCGAGGTTAAATTGAATGTCTGTGTACATTGAGAAATGTCATCCATAGGGTATTAGATCGTTGAGCAGAGATGAAAGGATTGGATGATGGCCGGATTCTGGATCCCAAATATCCAAATTTGATCAGCTTTAGTGTATTTTGCCTATGTTCTAGATTTTGTTGCGTGGAGGGACAATTCTTACCGTTATAGTAAATAATGAGCTAGTTATATTTTAAATTAATATAACGATAAATGAGCTAAGTATTTGATTTGAATCTTAGTTACTTATTATTTAATTTGTGTTTTGACTTAATTTATTAAATTAATTATTTTAAATGTTAATTTTCTTACATATAGTATTTTAGAGATGTATTATGAGCTAGTTAAAGTATAATAATTAATTAATTAAATGTTTAAACAACTCGACTGGGAATTAAGTAGTAGTACCTACCTTGGAGTTTAGCCTGAAAGTCTCCAGTGTTAGCCATTTGGTAGGGTTACAGTATATTAAGACCTTTTAAAATTATTGTCTTGACCATAAGCATTATTATAATTTTTAGAACAACTTCTGTGCTAGAGCTTTTATATAATTTTTATAGTTATTCACTCACCTTCCTAATGCTATTCAGAACACCCAGGATTGAATAAATATATTTCAAAATATTTTAAATAATTTTATATAAAATTTGTGAAAGTTGAATATATATAAAAAAAATTCCCAATAAAAAATAAAATATATTTGATAATCTAACTAAATGCATATACAAATAAATAATTTAATTAAGATCTGGTTTAGGATTGTGATTCCTTTTGATATTTATTTATAATTTATTTGAATAATTTAATAGAAACAATCTAAAATAATAAAACAATCTAAAAGTATTTATTAACTACTTAAATAAACATTAAAAAAAAAAAACTTGTGCACAAAATAAAATAAAATAGACACAAGAAAAACAAAATGTATTTTTTTTAATGTAAAATCTTATTTAGGGCTATTATTGCAATATATTATTGCTTTATTGATTACTATAAAAACATTGTAAAATAAAATAGGAATACTGAAATATATTATTGCTGTGTGTAAGCTATGCCAATTTTTTTTTTAAAAAAAAATGCTATAAAAAAAAATATTAAGAATTAACTGAAAGAATGAAAAAGTTACTAACATAGACTTGTGTTAAAAAAAAAAAAGTCAACCAAAGATAAATTTTATTGAAAAAACTTGAGAAAAAGTTACAACAGTTTAGTTATAATGGCTAATAATGATTAGAATTTTAAAAATAAAGGGGAATGCCCTATAGAATAAGGACAGAGGACTTATTAAACTGCTAACTACTGCTATTATTATTTAATAATTATATTTAATAATGTGAAAAAAACTGATGGCTAAAATTTTTTTTTTCTTTTTACTATTTGCTATATTATATTCCAAGATGACTAGTTGTTGATTTGAATTATCTGATAATAATTCCTGGTTGATTTACACTATGTAAATTACCATAAATAAGCACACACATAACTACATGTGTATATTCATTTATAATATATTTTAAATTAAAAATTAGACTAGTATACAAATAAAAATAGACAAACAATATTTACAATATACTATTTCTATTTTTTTTTTTTTTTTATTAAGAAAAAATTTACAGTGTCAGGTAACTACATTTGATAATTATAATAGTTTCATATAGAAGTTCAAAGTTTTGCAAACAATTTGTGTGGTATTGTCATAACATTTACTGCAGTAGTCTGAGATGTACTCATCGTCACAAATGATAATCTATGCCCATGTGTCTACAAAGAGACGCTCTGGCACAAGGAGTCAATCTCTGTTCTTCATGCTTATTATTATTGTTTTAAAAGTTATCCAAGGATCACTATGTCCTTGTCTGAAGATATGCTGGCACCTGGTGATCCATAAGGCATGTAGTAGGCATGTCGCTAGCCTGATAGTTGCATAGTTTCCTTCTTTAATTGCCCGATCAATTGACAGGACATTTGAAACAGTTTTCAGTAATTTTGATTATTAAAACTATTTTCATTTTGAATAAATTTGACACTTTTAGGTTAAAGGTAAATTTTTTTTTTTTAATTTATCTATTAAAAATGAGAGAAAAAAGCCATCTCTTTCAATCATATTTTATCAATAAAAACTTGAAACAAAAAGCCAGAATGGAATCTTTTATGATGCATGACTAAGATATATTAAAATTGCTTTTAAGAAAAATCTATAAACTTAAAATTAATAAAAATATTTTAATACAGTAATTTAGAAAAAATGCTGCACTTCAAACACTAATGTAAGTATAGGACATTGAAATTATATATATGTACACACTTTTTGCAAATAATAGGCTGAAAATATAAATTAACATGCACTCACCCCTAAGCAAAGATATTAAAGAAAAGAACAAGTGAATCACTTGTCCTTTAAGCTTATCTATATATAAGCGAACCTTTGCTTACCCTGCATTATCCAGGGCTTAGGTCCATTATATGCCTGATTTGTTTAAACAATGTAAAATCAGGCATATATTAGATTCAAACCCTGAATAATGCATGATAAGCAAATATAGATTTATATATAGATAAACAATTCACTTGTTCTTCAAAAATTTTTGCTTACAGGCGAATGCTTGTCAATTTATATTAAACAACACATGTGTGAAGATTAGTTTACTTCCAATATATTACAAAAAATACTATACTCTATAAAAAAATGAATATCAAATAATAGGCTGATAAAAATATAATAAAATTCAAAATTACAATATTTAAGTAACTATAATGACAACTAGAAAATTATAATCTTGTTTGTTTAAAATTTTTTTTGCTATTTATTTATTTTAGATAGTAGACAGTGACTTACTAGATGTCTTTGCTTTATGTATTACCTTTATTAAAAAAGCATTATAGAGACTTCAGCCATATAACAAAATATGGAGAGATGTTGGGAGTGGCAAGAAGGGATCGAAAGTAAAAAACTCAAATGAGAGAACAAATATGTAGCATTGAAAGAATTAAAAATTTAAATAAAACTATAGCTGGACATATTAAAAAAAGAATAGATGAAAACTGAGCTGGTCATATTATTAAAAAAAGAATAGATGGATAGTTGAAGTGTTAAAGTGGATCCAAGAGACATTGGAAGAAATCACATATGAGATGGATGAAATAAAAAAATTTGTGATGTAATATGGACAAAAAAGACTAGATTGAAGAAACTGGATAAAATTTGAAAAAAATTTCATCCTGAAATGGATCAATAATAGTTGAAAATGATGACAATATAAAATATTGTAAATTTATTTTTACATAAGTGTAGTATCTTTGTAGTAACTAAAAAAAAAAATACCATTTATTAATAAATTTTTTTTTTTTCATGTTTCCTTGATTTAAATTTTGAAATATTAAAATTTATATTATTATTGAATATTTACATTTAATATTTAAGTTTCCAAAACAAACTGTATATGCATAAAAATATTGTTGAATTATTATATGTTCTTTTAATTTGATAAAATCATTAATATGATAAATGTAGAAAAAAAAAAAGTGCTGAATTTACAGAAACTGCTAATGTACTTACATTATTTTTTTATAATAGAAAAATAAAACTTGTTAGTTTTATGGTTGCACAGAAAAAAATCAAGAAGTTTATCAATCATATAGTCAATAAGAAACAACTTTAAAAATTACTAATTTAAAATTCTTTCATGGGTATTTATGGGACAACTTAAATTTACCAATATTTCTCTGAAATATTAATTTAATAGAAAAAAGGTATGAAGACTTCTATAAACATCTAATATTATAAACTTCAATAAAAAATGCAGTATTTATGTTGTAGAAGTAGAAATAAAACTTTAAACAAATAAGCTAAAGTTCCAACACCTTTTCCCTCTTAAAATTGTGAGAAATTAAAATATTTCATTGTTAACTAACAAAATCCTTAATGTCTTTAACTTTCCAGGGCAAACAAGGGAATTCTTATAACTCACATTATAAACATATGCTAAACATAAATATTAAATAATTACTATTAACTTCAGCATCTATTGGATATACTGTGAAATGGTAAATCTGATTCAGATTTTCATTTCACAGTTCAATCCACCTAGCCACCTACTAATAGGGTTCAATTGCAACCTACACATGCGCAAATGTAAATAATGCCTGTATATAGAAATGTATTTTTTTTCAAACGTTTTTTTATTTTTGTTATTTATAATATTTCAACCAGAATTACCTTGGATAAATTGCTATAATCTATTTCGGGTAATATCTCTATATAACATTGTTTTAGTTACATAACCAAAATAATAATAATTGAAAGGTTGCTAGTCCTTCACATGCGCCTACAATTGTTTCTCAGACAGCCAATCAGATTTTTAAACAGCTGTCTTAAGAACGATCAGGCAACTGTTTAAAAATCTGATTGCTGTCTGAGAAATAATTGTAGGCGCATGTGAAAGACTAGTAACCTTTCAGTTATTACTAATTTAATAACAACATGCAATTTAGACAAATGTTATAACCAAATAATTTATTTATTGAAAACAATTCCAAATTAAGTTTTGAATTTTATATGTATTTTATATATATGTTTAATGTATTTTTTTTATTAAAGAATCTAAGATGGCCTTCCAAGAGACTTTCACCTCTATAAAGAGTTTAAAAGAAATGTTAAAGTGGAAATGCATTGTAAATGTAAAATTAAATTACATAGAGGAAAAAATCAAATGCTTTAGAATTTCAATTATTCTACATCATTTAAATAGATATAAAAAAAATATAAGATTATACAAGAATCATTATTGATCCTTATCAAGATTCAAATTTTCTTAAAATAGCAATGCATATATGTTTTCTTTTGTCTCAGGCAGGATATGAAAGAAAATCACCTCGGGTAGCAAATAGTTCAAATACTAGAGCCAGCATATAAATAGTGATTTTTTTTTAAAATAAAGAGAAAAGTTTAGAGTTGCCAACCGTCACTATGCCCATAGTAATTTTGAAAATGTGCAGCGGGTAGAAAGGGAAAACCACCACCATTCCTTCCTGAGACACCATCTCCTATATGCTGTTGCTATAGTCCTGTCTTGGAAGAATGCCACTAGCTATCGAAGTTCGCCCATATTATCATTCCGGGGAATGTCCAGGTAAAAGCTTAAGAACAAGCAAGAATTTCAATCCTGTCGTCTATGTCCAAATCTTTCTCATTTAAACTAACTGTAATGTAATTATACCTACTTAAATCTTAAATGTATAAAGTTAACTGTTATCGTAAATACCTGTAATAGACTCTTTAACCCACTTAAATCCTTTGTAATTTTCTTAAATAACTCAAGCTCACAATATTTTAAATATTTTCATTTTTAATATGAAAATATATTTAGTTGTTTTATACTGATTTCAGTAGTATAAATTTTTTTTTAAACAGACTTCACTTGCGCGAGAGTTGTGAGATGATAATTTGCGAGAGAGCGAATTGTTTAAAAAAAGAGGGAAGGAAAGATCAGCAAAGAAAGTAGCTTAAAATAAAATAAGTTGTTTTCTCTTTCTTGCAAGTGAAGTTATGTCAAATATATATATTAAAATGTAATTACATTAATAACTAGAATAATCAAAAAAGCAAGTCATATATAATGTGACATTACTTTTATAAGCTAATTTTACTAATGATTTCCCAGGATGGGATTTTATAACTTTAGATTGTTTTAAAATGATATAAAATTTAAAATATACTATATTTTGACCTGGAAATGCTGCTGGACAGCGTCGGTTAATTATCTTGCAATTTTTTAAAAGTTAAAAATAGAAAAGTGGGAAGGGGAATCTATTTCCTTATTTATTATATTTTTTTTTGCTAAATAAACATTTTACCTGAAGTAATTGATTGAGCAGGTTGATCTTTATGCAGTATTAGATTCTTTAAGGCTACCTATTTATAATTATCCACATTTGGTGATTAATAAATCTCAGGTTGATAATGAATGCCAAGCGTAGTGGATCAGACCTAAAACGGTCACTTATTTGCGTATCATCTGACTCCCGGTTGCACATACTTCTGTGGGCCGGAGAGTGAGTGAGGTAGAGTTGGAGTAGTCTACATGATATCCGTACGTGGACATGGGGTTCCTGTAATTCTTATCTCTTCCTTTGGTATCATTTCACAACATCTTGGACATACCGAACCCTTTTCTTCGTTGTTGTAGGCATGTGAGTGTCTGTAAAAAAGCTTGTATGAACCTACCTTTGTTTTTCTTCCTTTTGCATTCATATTTTATTAACCCTTGTTTCGTTTTTCTTTTATTGCCTATTTAATACATAAGCCATAGAGAAATGATTCTACTGTTCGAGAATCTTCAGCCTGAGTAACCAATTCTTTTCTTTTAATCCATGGTTGGTTAAACCTTATTAATAAATAAAAATGACTAAGTTGCTTGATAATTAACCATTTCTTAATAGCTTACAGTTCTAAATATTGTAATGTTATTTTCAATAACTTAACGCTGGACAACGAGGTACACTCTTAAAATAAATAAAAGATGTTATTTTAATGAGAATTAGTTGTTATTTGTGAAGAAAAGTAAAATAAATGATTTTCTTTTCTTTTTGTCATTTTAGAAAGATGTCAAATTATTTTGATATAATTGTTTTTTTTTTCTTTGACATCATTTTATTATATAATGTCTTAGAAGATTTAAATAAGAAAAAAAATGTTATTTTTTTATACAATCAGTTTATCAATTTTTAAATACACTGACTGACCAAAACAATCCCATTTTCTTGTAATAAATGCAAACGGAAAATTTATATGTACAAAATCCGTGGTCATTTAATTTAATATTTTGTTAACTAATGTAAACCAATAATTTTGTGCAGATTATAATAAATTAAGAAAGGGATCGCTATATGTAAATCTATACTGCAATATGTGACCTCGCATAAATATTAAATCAATGTAGAGAATTGTTCCATGAGCTTGAGTAAAAATGTAAATTAAACAATTAATAAGTTAAAATATATGTATAAAACTAAATTTCCAGTGTGTTCAAATTATTTTATTCACTTTCTATTTTAGTTAGTATTTCGTACTAAGTTATATATATAAGTGCAATCACCCAAGGTCTCATTAAATTAGAATTATTTTGAATCTTATGCTCTAAGGCTCGGGGATAGTGAAAGTGAAGGAGTGCGATGTAATCTTTGAGAAATGTTATTGATTAGGTCTTTGACCTAGGGATATAGGTGACCTGACTTGTATATCTTGAACATGGTCAGACTCGAGGTACTTTATCTGTATTCCGGATCTTGTTGGATCGATGTACGTTTTTCGACCGGTACAACTACTAAACTGTATTAAGAGCAGAGCATTATTATTTAACAATACTATAATCCTTAACATGTTTTTGACTGACAATTGTCATAAATGTAGCAATGTTGGTACCAGAGGTGGGGAAATAGTACCCTCTTTAAAGGCTAAGAGCAAGGCACTTTTTGGAAAGGGGACCATAGGATTCTTTCCTATCAATGGTATAATTATCAAACAGAAATGTGCCAAGTCTCCTTGACCTTTCGCTTGATTATAGATATATTTAAGCTGAGCCAAAGGGTAGCCTGAGATTTACCATAGTAAACAGATGGGCATGAAGAATCCTGGCATTTAATTTTATATACAATTTGAGAATGAAAGATCTGTGGTAGTCTATTTTTCAAATTATTGATTAACCGGTATAAAACAGAGAGGAGTGCAGAGTTTTAGGAATCAAATGAGTACCTTTGGGTACGTAGAGAAGAGAAGCCAAGGTTTGTCATTGTCATTGAAGGAAAGTTCTTAAAAGTTAAATGAGAGGTGAATATGTGTCAATATTGTTTTTACGATTGGACTTGCATTTACAAAGATAAAAGTTTCTGAATAAGAATGCCTTAAGCCCTGCAAGTTGATGTGCTTTTGGTGTAACAGATTTCAGGTGTATGAAACCGCTTATGTGGAGAGATTTGACAAGCATTTTGTAGTTGAGTGAGCCCATATCTCGTTGAATATACAAATTAAAAATTTTGATGCTGTTATAGTGGTCTTTATTTTCTTGAGTCCATTTCAATCATGAAGCAAGTGTGAGATCCTGTTGGATTTGAATGACGAAAATCTGAAGTGCAAATGAGAATGTCAACAACATATCATAGGTATAGAAAAAGTCCATTTCAATAATGAAGCAAGCGTGAGATCCTGCTGGATTTGAGTGATGAGAGAATCTGAAGACAAATGAGGATGTCAACAATGTATCATAGCTACGGAATAGCAGGGTTCAAGTAAGGTACTTAGGTAAGATCATTTCTTCAAGCTTGTTAAGAAAAATGCTGGAAATGATCCCATTTATGGGAAGGCCCACCTCTATTCCATCTTATCATCTGTTGTTAAAAGAAGTAATGATGCCATTGTGTGTACTCAATTTGTTCCAAAGCCTGCTTGATAATCTGGATGGACACTGTATGCGAAACACATTCATACAGTTCTATTATATCCAAAGAAGCTAGGCAGACTTGTTCATGGAGGTGAACGTTTTTAATTGGATTAAAACATTCAAATGAAGATTTGACCATATATTTGCCAAAGACAAATAAATTGATTAGCCATTGCCTTATTATTTTTGCATATGTGTAATAATAGTCTTCTCAGAAATTGATAATAAGGTGCAGGGGATTTACCCTCTTTATGAAATTTGATGTTGGCAAATAATCTGGCTGGAGTAGCCATAGACAGATAAATGTAATATTCCCCTTTAGTAAAGGCTTTATCCCAATATTTGTGGAGGACAGTAGACATGAATTTTTCTTTATTTCTTTTGACGTTTATAAGATTCGAGTGGCATAAATTTTAAATTGTTTATTTGCAAATTGATTTTAGTAGCCAACTCTTAAAGCACCTAATTTTAGTTCTCCAGAAAAAAATTGCTCATTGGCGAGATACTTTTAGACCAATCCATTTTGAAATTTGATTTGTTTGAAAACTGCGATTGGCATAATTTGGTCAATGATAATCTTGAATTGTGGGTCACTAAATGTTGTTTTAATATTGAAAGCAAGTTCTCTGATTGGGTGTTGCCATGTTCCACCCATAAAATGTGGTCTAAGATTAAAAATGTTTACACCATTATTGGGTGGAGTGAAAGATGAATTGACAAAACTATAGATAACAACAGGAGCTAGTGTTACACCCTGCTTACTGGCAAGAAAACTAGCCTTCTCAGAGTATTTATTTTGTAGGTTGAGGGCCAACCAATAGCATTTATCACAAATATCTGGCAGAGTATCTAATACATCCCACATCTCACAAAGCTTCTCTTCTTTTTTTAAAAGCTCTTTTGCAACCTTTAATGGTATTTTTAAGCAATAAAGATTTGAGCTGAATGGTAATTTTATCATAGATATAAATAGACTTCATAATGTATAATTAGTAAAAGTTTGGCAATATCTTATGTGCACGTTTCAAGAAATGCGAGTTCAACTGTAAAAATAATATTGATACATACGTATCTGACCTATGCAATATTGAATTTAAGTTTTCATCTCTCATTCAAACTGCTAAGAACTTTCATTATAAAATGCGACACCTGCCCCCAATAACCAATGAAACCATGGCTGTTTCTTCTCTACATACACAGTCACTCATTTGATTGACAAAATTATTGCTCCCATCCGTCGAGCTGGACTCTGCACTTCCCCCACTTTGTACTGGTTAATCAATAATTTGAAAAAAAGACTACTACCAGATTTTCATTTTCAAATTGCATATAAAAATAAATGCCAGAATTCTTCATGCCCATCTGTCACTATGGTGAATCTCGGACTACCCTGTTCACCCAATTGGCTCAGCATAAATACATATATAACCAGAAAAAAATATATTTGGATTAAATTCTTCTTCTTCTTTTTTTTTGAGCATTTTACTAATTCCGTCCGTCGATTCAAGTTCACAAGATTCAGTATTGTTTACACAGAACACAATGATCCCAAGCGAAAGGTCGAGGCTTGGCACATTTTCAAGGATAATTATGCCATCAATAGGAAAGAATCCTGCATTCCTCTTATCAAAAAGTGGCTTGCTCTAACTAATTAATGCACTATACAAACAATATAATAATTTTTTTAGCCTTTAAACAGGGTCTTATTTCCCCACCTCCGTTACAAGCATTGCTACATTTATGATGATTATCAGTTGAAAACATGCTACTTAGACTACAGTATTGTTAATGTTAATAAAGCTTTGCTCTTAATACAGTTTTTGTATTTGCATAAATATTGCATTTGGGGATATAAAGCATTTATAAATTTTACTCAGAAAAAAGTATGCTATTAACTGAGACACTATGAAGCTTTAAAACAACCAAGCAGGGTAAATTTCTAGTGTTTTTGTTATCACAACTATTATTACTATACAATTATTTATACAGTAATATGAATACATGTGAATGCTTACCAGTATGATGAGTTAAAAGGCCTTTATCTCTGAGTTTTCAAGAAGGTTTTTCTTCTCAAATTATTGATAATTCTTTACTGATGCATTACCTGAGTTTTCTTGAATACAGGAAGAAATGTGTCTGTAGATGTTGATTCTTTTTTTATATTTACCATCATATCAAACAAAACTAAATTATAGTTCTCATCCCCAGAAAACAAAAAAGTCATTAGCAAGCCACTAATTGGCAAATGAAAGCAGTGGGTGCAAAGAAATCTATGATTGTGACCCAAGCTGCCATTCAATAATGATTTTATTTTAATTACCAATGAGTGTAGATTACTTTTATGTAAAGAAAAATTACATAAATTGGAAGAACTGTTTAATATTAACCAGGGCATTATTGGATTTAATGAAATTAGAAATGGTGAAAAGATAAAAAATAATCGATTGATAATTACTATAAAAGTATAAATATGGAAGCACAAATGAAGTGGAATTTATTTAAAATAAAAAATTAAAGATCATCATTGTGGAGATTAACAATATATTAAATAAATAATGATATTTAAGCAAATAATATTCAGAAATGAACCATTTGGAAAAAATAAATATTTTGGAATTCTGTAAACTGATATGGAAAAGAATTAATAATATATAAAATTTAATTGTGAATTAGTGAGGTAAGTTATAGAAGGGAAGTTGTTTCAGCAATAATAATTTTCTTAAAATGTGTAAAGAATTCTACAAAAAAAAAAAAGCCTAAAAAAATAAGAAAAAAAAAAGTTCCTACAATTATCTGACATGCAAAAAAAAATAAATTAATTAATAATACAAATAAATCTATGAAAAAAAAAGCTCCAGAAAACTGGATAAGAAAAACAAAAAAATTGCTAGCAAAGCAATAAATCGGTTATCTAAACAATAAAAATTTATCAGATGATTTTTAAAATGTTCTAGTGATACAGATATTTAAGAAAAACACAATTATAGATCTATTAATTACTTATTAGTTCTATGTAATTTTTTTATTAAGATCATTACAACACACATATAAAGAACTTTGAGCTCAAATTTCTCTTCTCAAATAAATCTGCCTGTTTTTAAAGTGCTTTTAACATAATAGAAAAAACTAATGAATATGGGCTGCCAATATGCTTTGGATTTGTTGATTACGACAGGCATTTGGCTCTACAAGCATTTTCGGTATTTACATATTAGACCTGCTACATCTTTTTACATTCATATCAATTTGCTGATAACTTTCAAACTTGTGATCTGACCAAATAACATGTACACTTGGATCTTGCACAAACTTAAACTGATAAATTTGTCAAATCATACCACATGTACATGACATTTTTGCAAGATTTACAAAGTTATCAACAGTCTGAATACATATGTGAAAAAATGTAGCAATTCTAATACGTGACAGTAATTGCACCAGATTAAAGCTGAAAAAGTACATTTTTAACAATACTAAAATATTAATTTCACACAAAAATAATTCTGCAATGTTAAAAATATTAATTTCACACAAAAAATATTAAATATGACAAGTTATGATGTGCAATTCCCAAATATTACTTTAATTATGGACAAAACTATCACTTAATTACAAAATGCTTAAAATAAAAACATACGCTACTTACCGTGTAATATATAACAGGAATTGTCAAGATGATGAAACAATCAATTTGTCTGTTCTACTTTATTTTAAGTGATAAAATTTTGTTCCAAAATGAAGATTTAAGGTAATCCCTCCCCTCCCCAAATGGAGCTTACTTAACATGTGATTGTGCAATATAATGCCTGCACGGGATCTTCACCAGAAATATTAATAAGTAATAAATGTATTTTTTACAAAACCAAAAAAAAAAAAAAAATCAAAATTACTACACTTATATTATTTGTTTAATATGGTGGATTAATTTTTTTCATGTAATCCAGTATAATGTACATAAAAATAGTCGATAACCAGTAGCTCATAATTCAGCAGTTTTATAGGCTTTTCAACAGTCCAAATAAATTGTCGATTCCTCTTGCACATTTTGTTTGATGACTTTTTGTACAAAAGATTCTCATCAACTTCAACAATTTTGTTAAGACCTCCAATTTTACGTTTTTCTCTGCTAAACCAAACTTTGTTTCCCCGCATTCTATGGATATTAAGTTGCGAGCCCAGCTGTGAATAAATTGGATCGCTATCAAAAATGGAATTCTGGAATCCTCCAATCACATTCCCTTACAAAGACCTATTTTTATTATTACATCCCCGAACATTATAACACCACTGATTGTCCGAAGTATGGGTGTACTCGACCACATTGATCTCAGCAATAGGTAAACAAATGTTCATCATTTTGTACTGTTCAAAAAAAAAAAACTTAGTATTAATCAGAAAATATAAATCAGCGCTGAAGAACTTGTCTGAACAAAATCTGGACAATAAATGAAAGTGTAAATTTATCACATTATTGGGTGAAACTGGATGAGGTTACAGGGTTTATTTGACAGGATCGCAAGTTTAGATATTTACCACAAATGTGAAAATGTGTACCATCTCTCCTACATTGCAGGTCTAATATGTAAGTACCACATTTTCATAGTGATTAGATGAAAACCTAATATCAAATTTAGAATAACATTTATCAAAATATAACAGCAGTGAATAAATTATGTGGATATGAAGAAAATTAACTTTAATAGGATGTATAAAAAGATGATTTCAATTCTCTAAAAACCATTTGCAGAACTTTTATGGGAAGTATTATATGGATTAAAATGGAAAGTTAAGGAAATGAAAATAAATATATATTTAAATCATCTCATTTTTGTAGATTATATGCTTTAAGAAATAGATAAATGTTAAAAAGATTAAAGTAATGTTTAATGATTTTTCATCAAAGAAGTAACTAAAGATTGAATGTAAATGAATTATAAGTTAAAAACTACAAATGTCTTAATCAGATTATTAACATGAATGAAAACAAATGATGAAATTAATCATAGAATTAAACTCGGATAGAATACTTTTATTAAAAAAGAACGATATTAAAAGAAAATATTTTACCAATTTTTGAATATGGAATTGAGATTTGAAGACTTATTAAAAAAGCAATAGAAATTTTATACCACTCAATAAAACAGGATGAACTGTATGTTGGGAATAATGAGGATGTAAACTGAAATACGTTACTCAGAACTGAAATGTTTTAAAAGTTGGTTGGGCATGTCACTACACAAATGATAATGGCTGGATAATTGAAGGGTTAAATTAGATTCCAAAAGACCTACAAGAACATATGTAAAATAGATCATTAAAATAACAAGATTTGGTTAAGTGATGTTAACTGAATTTAACTTTGAGAGAACTTCATATTGCAATGGCTTGAAAATAATTATGACAATCTTTTATAAATAAAAAATAAAAATTTGCAATTTTTTTATCCATTTTCTTTCAATAATGTTTTTTGACTGTGGCATTTAGTATTCAAGTTTATCTTTTTCTCTTGTTAAAATAAAACTTCTAGAATTTTTATATAAACAATATCAAATCACTTAAGTGAAGAAATTGGACAAATTACAAAAGCCAAAATATAAACATGGCAATCATGTTAATTGGGCACATTAATTTACATTTATATTAAATGTACATATATTTAGATTCAAGATTAAAAAAAAAAAAAAAATTACTCAAACTAATTGTAACTCAATAAATTAATAATCCAATAGTTATATAATTTGAAGGGCCCCTTATAATTTTATATAGATTAAAAGAAATGCTGAAGTAACAGCATCATGGTTAAATTAATTTAATCAAATTTTATTATTTTTTTAAACTGCCATTCATATATTTTTCAATTTTAATTGAGCTAAAGTACTCTGCTTATATAAGTGATCCACTCATGCAAAATTACTTTTTCAGGTGCATGTTCATCATTAGTCATAGAGCAAAATATGAAAATATTTTTAGCAAATAAAATAAGCACTATAAATATCTTAAAATATGTTCACTCAGCATGAGACATACAAAATGAGAGTGGTATTGATTTAGATATCACATTTTTCAAATGTTTTTTAATTTGTATATTCCAAAAATTGTTAAGATAGATTTACATACATAGAGAACTGCATATGCCAGAGTTCTTTAATGAAAGCCCATATTTAAACATTTGGAAAAGATTAATAGCTATAATTTCTTTAAAACAGAGGTGGGCATGCCCATCAGAGGACAGCCAAAACTTCTGAAGTGACTGAATTTTTTTTAAAAAAAGGTAATTGTAATTGATGCCACTTTATGCTAAAATACATAGGTATACACACACAAAAATAATTTTTTGCACACATATAGCTGCTAGAGGTGAGAATCCGCTCTTCACAATCGAGGTAGCTGTGTGTAGTCAAACACTTGCCAATGAATGGGTTGTATGTCACACATACCTTTGCTCAAAATGCATGATGCATTTAGAGATAATAAATTCATCGGCTTGAATATATTCATTATACTATGTAAATGAGCAATTGGAAACATTGGATAAAAAATTAATATTTTATCATATTTTAAAAGATGGTGTAATGTTTGAAGAAATTGCAAAGAAAAACATAGAATCTTAATACATAATGGGAAGGGGAAAATGTGCAATAATACGTAAGTCAATTACAAACCCATTGGTTCAAATATGTTCAGTTGCAAAGCTGATACTTGTTTTTCATTGTTATAGGCATCCAGATTTAAATAATTTATTGTGAAAAATTAGTATTTTATAATTTAAAAGAGTGTAATGTTTGACAGAATTGCAAAGAAAAAAACAACAACCCACAATTGTAATAATGAGAAGACGAGTCTTCACAATAATTAATGCAAAATGTATGTGTTATATATCATGCAAGTGTTTCACTTCCCAAAAAAAAAAAAAAAAAACACTGAAAGATATTTTAAAACCATGTATATAATATGTAAATAGTGAACCACAGCCTTTGGAAAAAAATATAAGTAACTCTTGCCCTAAAAAAATGTGCCCCCCCCCCCCCCAATCACTTTAAAATAAGAATTCATTAAGTTTCTAATGTCCTGAAGTAGTAATTCCCAAATAATAATATTCCTGCTAATTGTTATCCACACATTATTAATTAGTACAGTGCTGGTTGGTGGTACACGAAAAATAATCAATAATGGATGACATAAAAAAAAAAAAATTAAATCATAAAAATATAAAAACGTTTTTTCCTATAATTCTTAAAATTATTTTAATTAATAATAATATACAGTAAAGTTGTTAATATGTACAGTCGATAACGATCTTTAATGTTAATGATAAAATTGAAAGTATGATTAAGAAATTAGATTTTTGGAAATAATAATATATATATAAGTATTGAAAACAATCAAACTACATATTTTTTTGTTTGAAAATAAGGTTAGTCTGTCTCAAGATATACGAGAAAATATAATAGCACATTTAACAGGATTAAAATTGTCTTACATGGAATATTTTTCAAAACCCGAAACACAAATGATAATTGGATTTCAAACCCCTTCTATGCAGAAAATTTAGAAAAAGCTACATCATTATCAATAAAGGATAAAAAAAATTTAATAGAATTATCATGTGACAGAACTTTACAAATAGAATTCAAACGACACAATCTAATTAATTTTTGGTTAAACATTAAAGAATATGAACAACTTTCTGAGAAAGCTCTTAAATTATTATTACCGTTTACTAATACGAAATTAGTAGGAAGAGTTTTTTCTTCATATATTTTTTTAAAAAATAAGTATCGAAACAGATTGAACGCAGCTGTAGACTTAAGGGTATACTTCGCATCTTTTGAACCAAATTTCAAAAAATTATGTTGTTTGAAACAAGCACAAAGATCTCATTAAATTTATTTTATAAAAATATTTGATTATGATAAGAAAATATACTAATTGTTTTTTTATAATTTTGTGTTTTTATTAAAACCATTTATTAGCACACGAAATATGACAAAATAGTAGATAAATAATGAGTCGGATCAAGGCAAATCAATCTAAATTATTTAATTTGAAAGAATGTATCAGAAAAGGATCATACCCAGAAATGAGACTCATTAATTCTTGATCATCTATTGTGGATTACTAGATGTAAGCTAGTATTTAATCATCAAAATTTTAATCCTATTAACTTCGTGCTGAACAATATAAAGAAAACAAGAACAAGAGATAACCTGATAACCCCTGAGGTTATTTTTACCATGACTTGGGACATGCTGGATTTATCCTCTCCATGGCCCAACTAATAGCAAGATGCTCCAAAAAAGAGAAAACAGACTCAAATTCGGGAAAACCAAATGAAGGAATGAGAAAACACTTTGAACAAAATATGTACCAAATAACCTTTAATATAATAATGTAATCTTTAATAAATTATTTTAGAAAAAATATGAAACTTCGAACAAACACATACATATAAATATGTTACAGTGAGTTTATAATTTGTGTGTTTCAATGTAATTTGTCTCATTATGAGATGTGAATACATACATGGTCACCCTATAATATTTATAATGCAAATAAAATAACACACTCGCAATAACAAATTTCATGAAATACAATCATTTTTACGAAGTGGTACAATTTAGCGTGATGTACTACCAAGTGGTACGCGAGCCAAAAAAGGTTGGGAAACGCTGAATTAGTACATGAATAAAATACATTTTAAAAAGAAATTCTAAAACTATAAAAAAAAAAACTAATCATTATAGCAATGCTACAATGTACAATATATTAATATAATTATAAAATACACCAAATCTTTTAAAAACTTGTTTGTTTTTATTTATATACTATCAAAAAAAAAATCAAACAAAAAGTAAAAACATTAAAATTTGTAAATTCAATATTACAATGTGGCAGCCATTTTTCCAATTTGGGAGCATCACATGTAATTATATTTATTAATAATATTTCTTCAATTTTAAGAACATTAAAACAACTAGAAAAATTGTAGTCTGTTGATGACATTGCATGATTATATTGGAAGAAAAAAATTATTGAAGAAAACAAGATATCATTCAAGCATATTTAATTGTCACTAAAGTCTACATTCGTCATTCATTTTATGTAGAAAAATTAAAAACATGGTTCAATAAATTTTTTGTTATTTTTATTTGTTGAATAAATGTGAGAGTGAACCCACAGAATACAATAAATATATGAATGTGGTGTCTCAATTTATTATTAATAATTAATTTTTTTTAGTTTATTCTATAATCTTAATTTATATATGTACATTATAAACATAGAAAAGTATCTATTTAAATATATATGCATGATGAAAATACCATCGATGTGCAGTTTTATAATCAAGAGTTTATCTATAAAATGAGCTATTATATGCAATGTATGATGTGCGCGAGGGAAGGGGGTTGAAACAAAATATATTAAATATCAAATTATATTTTTAACTGTTTGCTACCTCACTCCACCATCCATAAATTAATGAACAGAAAAACATTAAGATCTACTTTTCTTGATTATTTTTATAGATACATTATTCGGAATCCTATATGAATTAGTACAATGACAAAGTTTGGATCTCAAAGTGAACACAGTTCCAACCCTATTGTTTCCAATGCTCAAATTTCTTAAAAATTCGCAAGCAATAAATTATTTGATTACTTTTTATTGCTTAGTCATATTACCTTAGCTACTTTACTTTACTTGCCTGGAGACAAAAAGATTATATAAATCAATAAATATGTACAATCAGTGCTTAAATTTTAAGAAATGTGTTTCTGACAGAATTTCAATCAATTTAATTATGAATTTTCTAGATACAAAATAATTAGAAACAACAATTCATAATAAAAAATAATTTCAAAAAATATTCAGCTTTATCAGACATTGATATACCTAAAATGAATTATTGTAAATTGTGATATGCTTGATAAATTGACTTGAAAATTCCCATCAACTAGAGCCACTAAGTTTATAACCGGTACACATTAAATGTATAATATGAATGTAACTTGAAATGGCATATGGAATTAAAATAACAGCAGCATTAAAACAAACTATTGTGACAAAAAAAATGTTTTGGTACAGATAATAAACAAAGATAAAATATTCTACTTTCAACTCAAATTATTTTGTGTTTTTTTAGAAGTAAATTAAGTTCAATTTTAAATATCAATGAACGTAAATATTAATACATAATATTGTTCCAAGAATATAGTAAAGTATAAAAATACTATCAACATTTTTAAATTGACATAATAATACATGTTTAAAAATGAAACTATAAATTAAAAGATTTTAAAAATATTAGCATTAATGAATGGTAGGAAATATTTATATAAAATGCAAAACTCCTCACCAATCTAAAATCATCTTAATGAATGAGTCAAGTTTATTCCAGATTAATTGTATTATGAAAGTAAAAATTACATATTTATAACAATGGTTAAAATTCCAGATCATTGAATTATTAATAAATTCAAACAGAGAAATTTTAAAAAATTTATTAGAGACAACCCCCAATATAACTTATTTAATAATATTCTAACATCCCACAATATTTTATATGGACTTATATGCAATTATTTCTTTCAAATTTTGTGTTATTTCAGAATTTTCATTCAACCTAAAAAAGAAAAGTAAAAATAATAACCACTAAGTATCACATGATCACCATTTCTTATGCTTACACAAGCTGTATTATACTGTACCAGTCAGAATTGTATGTTCATCTAACAAGAGCTAGCATCTAGGCAAAAGTACCTAGAGTCCAATCATGTGCAACATACATAAGTCAGGAACAATCACAAACTCTGCCCTATTGCCTATTTTCCAGATCTATAACATTACGAACAACAGTTCTGATGATAACAAATGAAATTTTATTCATTCCTGTCCTGGAACAACAGCGGAGAAACAAGAGATCTACAGGGAATAATACTACTACTAGGTTTCAAATCCCCCCCCCCCCCACCAGAATGAAATAGCTTAAGATTATAATTAGACTTTTCATCAAAATTCATTAATAAATCTAAGTTGGCCTGTCAGTGGAAATGAGCTATATATAACGCAATCTAATTAACAATATGTATGCATAAATCCTGAGGCAAAGCAGAATTAAATACTAATTATATAGTTAATAATTTACTAATATTATGAGAAAATGAATAAACAAATAATATACAATTTAATAAACAGTCGCGAATCTATTTACCTATAACCCTAATAGAATTTTGGGTTTGAACGCTGATTTGCGTATTTGAAAAATTACATAATAATAGAACATAAGTTAATGATTAAATAATATGCAAATCCCCAATTGAATACGATGATTCAAAAAAAAAATGTACAGATAGTTAAAAGATGCAACTTAATATGCTAACAGTAGATACCAATTTTACCAATTTATAATTTGAATGCTATGATTATTTTATGAAAAATAAATGGCCTTAAAGAACAGAGAAATGGGATATAAGTTACCTCAATTTCACTTACTGTGGTTCATTTGAACCACATATGAAAATATTTTATAATTTACAAGATTTACTTAAACAGTCATTAGACCTCAAAATGTTTAGACAGAAAAGTTTATTTGTATTTTATTCTATTCCTTTTTGACTGGAGAGGATTTATTTAGCATTGTTTGTCTCAATGAGAGGGCGGGTAGCTTAAATAAGCTTTAAAACGACATTCCCTAACTTATAATATAAATGAAAATATGAGACAGATTTAGAAATCATGGCATTACGTCTTACAGATTTAAAATGGGCAAATATGAAAATATTAAACAAGAATTGCGGTGCTGACTAAATGATACCGATAGAAAAGGTCGAGTCCATTTTAGGATGAACACTTCATCAATTACCTAAGTATATGAAATGTGCCTGTACACGTGACAGGTCAGCATTTGAAAAAGCTGATTGCGTAGGAATTCCATGGTCCGGTTTTTCCAGTGTTAACCCACGCAGAGTCTAAACGACAACCTGACAATATCCTGGAGTCAGTGCTTCCAAACCCCATTCAAGGATATGCCATAAGTAAAATAATCCTGGTCCTCTGGGTTTTAAGTTTTACAAAGCAAGATGAGAAAATTTCATAATGTTATCTAAGCCAAGCAACACTAATAATAAAAAAATAAATCAGGTTCTTAATGACGCTGATATGTGAATTAAGGCGCTCGTAATTTAATAGAATCTAGTGTAATGATATGACATAATTTGATCCCTCTCGAAAGGTATGCAAATGACCTTTAATATTGGTTAGGATGTCAAAACAAGAGGGAATATTGTTCCCTTCATTAAACAAATATTAATACGCTAACTAATAATTAATTCCATAAAATAATTACCATGCTAGATTGTGTGATGGGCAAATGATTGACCATATAATAAAAAAAAACAGCAAAGGTAAGGTTATTAAAGGTTTACTTTAAAAGATAATATAAAAATAAAATCAATAGTGTGAACATGGTAATAAATTGATATATTAAATGTAGCAGCAGATAATCTGCCATTAAGCAAATAGAATAACAATCTTATTCAATCGAGCGAATTTTTAGTCAGGTAAGAAGACTTACATTTTACTATTAACATCCCATAATAGCAAGGATATATAAAACCAAAAAAAAAAAATATTTATGATCGGTTTGCTAGATTGAACTATTAGCATATTAAATTAAATCATACAAAAATTTATAATATTGAAATTAAAAGTTTGCCGCATTTAAAATATTAAAAACAGAAATTGTGAAATCCATTAAAGAAATGCACAAAAATAATAAAGTGATAGATTCGTGCATTAGGTTTTTACAAACAAAAGAGAAAGTCATTACTTTATAGAATTGTTACAACTAGCATTACAATGCCACCTTTAAATAAGGAGAGAATTACATTACAAATAATTTAGATTTTAAAATGAAAGTTTTAAAAAAGTTCATATTAGCGGCATGATTAGGATTTACCTTCCATTACTTGATGTCCGTACGGATTGATATGCATACGATTAAAAAATGAGGAAAACACGGTTGGCAATGCAAAGTTTGGAAAAATAATGGCTGGCATCTTGAGATAGTTATTTTAGCATTTAATTTAGGCAGTCCATAAGTGGAGATGCATGTTAGAATAGCAGTACGGGGAAGCAAATTTAGTCCCTCTACTCTGAATTCATATTTCAAAATTTTGATTGATGAGAATCCGTTCTGCAACACTGATTAAAATGGGGCACCAAGAGACCTAGCCTAAAATTTTGGCTCTATTTATGTTAGCAAGACCTACTCGAATATTCTCTTTCCGCTTGATGAGGCCAGAATGTCCATTAAGTGGCCTGAATGCACTTATTCTTTATTTTCAATGATAAAGCAACAAGTTCTGAAGAGTACTGTTTTAATCTATTTCGAGAATGGAAATAGATTCAAAAGATATAATTTCCATTAACATTATGTTTGCTAAGGGATTTTAATTTATTAATTACCCTTTTTAAATTAAATCTAGAAAATTCTTTTATTTATAAGTTTCATAGTTATATTAATTACTCTCTAGAACTTTCTTTGGTATTGCATCATCTAAAATAAAATACACGAACTATAAAATATAAAATAAATATACATAATATTTAATTACAAAAAATATTTTTTTTATCAATAATATTTTTTTAGCAATCTTGAACACACATACATGATTATTTAAAGGGAATGAAAATTTCAATATTTCCAAATTAAAATTAATAAATATTCTTAAAATACAACTTTTCATTTACGAAAGTACAAAAAAGGGGGTTTTAAAAACACTTGTATGTATGTCCTTTCACTCTCTAATGATTTACACATATATAGCTGGGTTTAAACCTCTGATTCAAGGTGTTGAATCACCAGATAGTAAAGGAAAAATGTGTGTACAGATTTTACGCTTCAACAGAGGCTAAACTCTCCATACAATAGCACTATCAGTGCAAGCCAGAGTAATCAATGGATGCAAGAAGGTTTGTGCATAAAATTCCTAGCTAGTGCATCCCTCCAGCAGCCACCTTTTATCTTATTAGCTAACTATTATGGTGACTGGTTATTAAAGAACCAAAGAAACCAAAAAGTATAGATGCTGAACTGAGTTCAGATCTATACAATTATACAAGCTAATGAGCTTGAATTGAAAATATTATTGTTTTCATTTTGTATTCAAAGCTTTAGCTAATAAGGTAAAAGGTGGCTGCTAGAGGTTTGCATTAGATCCTAAGATCTAGGTGCAATGCTCTCAGATCCAAGACTCCTCACTGATCAAAGCCACAAGCTAGAAACTAGTCTAGGGCGTATTGGATGAATAGGTACTAGATAGGGATTTTATGCACAAATCTTGTATCCATTGATTACTCTGACTTGCAATGGCGGCGCTACTATATGGAGAGTTTAGCCTCTGTGTAATAATAACTGAAAGAAATCAAATCAACCAAGCAAACATATAAAATACAATTTTTATTTTTCTGTGATGTTTTATCTTTAATTTAAAATGACACATATTCATAATAATTTGTGTATTTGATGAGGCTTTAAAAAAAAAAAAAATTATTTAAATAAATAATGATTTAATCTGATTACATTAAAACATTGACAAAATATTTTTAAATATTTTACTTATAATTTATATTATAACTATAATTGTTCATATATATATATATATTAATTTTATAATCTGTGAGTGTTACAAATGACCAATCAATATTTATTTCTCATTAATCAAAATATGGTGCCTTTTCGTTAAAACTCAAATTTCATAATTAAAATATCAAATACATTCTTTTCCCTCTAGATGGCAGACCGTTTCCAACATATTCATTAAGTATTAAGAATACAGTATTTTAATTAAATGAACAGAAACAGTCATTTTAAATTGATAAAAAAAAAAATCAATTATTTCTAGCCATTTAGTGTTTAAATATTTCCTAACTTCAAATTATAACATGATATATCTTTAAATAATTATTACTATTATTTTCATACAAAATATTAATATATATATATAAATTTTAATTAATAAAAATAAATAATAAATCATTAAGCATAATTTAATTTTAAAATCATTTATATTAATTTTTCAATTGTTGAATAAATTAAATGAGGAAATGTTTTCCTTAAACAATATATATATTTAAAAAAAGACATATTTTTCAAAAATTATTATGACCACTTCACAAAAAAAAATTGATATATTTCAGATGTTTCATATATAAAAGCATATTACTGATTTAATGTATATACTGTATTAAAATTATTCGAATTCCAAAAATTTATTTTCTAATAATAATAATAATCTGAATCAAGATAAAATGCAATCACTCTCTTTAGTATTTGATTATATTAGTGTTAAGATTTATTGAAATTCCCAAATTAGCATTTGTGAAAAATTAAATGCATGCATATACACTACAAACATACATATAATATATATCCATGCTCAATCATTGCTCATTAAAAATATAAACAAAAATAATATATTTATGCTAGGAACAAAAAACATTTATAGTGAGATACAATCATTTTTAAAAATTTATTATTTTATTTTTCCTATGGTATATGTATAAATAAATTACAAAAATATACAGAAAAATGTGCATTTTTTTTTTTTTTTTAAAATTCATTTAAAAATAATTTATGCAAAAAAATCATCCAAATGACTAGATAGTTTTTTTTTAAAAAAGGTTTCAAAATAAAGGCAAATAGTGAACAGGAGGGAATCTCAATTATGTATAAATCCCAAAAAATTTAATGTTGCCTAAGTTACTATTACTAGTAAGAAAATATTCTAAAAACCTGGGAGAACAACAGTAAAACATACATGCACGGACAAAAAAACATGAGATAGGGTGGGTTTCAAAATATATAAAACACCATGCATTGTTAGTGATAAAAATATTAAAAAAATGGTAAATTTAATTTCTGCCTACAAGAAAGACTCAATAATAAGACGCTTTAACAGTATTAACGTTCAGTATCACATAATTACAAACTTTGCTGTTTCTATTTTTTTTAGCATTTCAAAGAAAATAGTTTTTTAAAGTGTATTCTTTAATGACTGAATAATATAAAGATAATCAAAATCAGTGCTTGTGTGATTTTTTATGTACACATCAACATATTATTACCTAGACTGACAATTTATTGTAAACAGTTTCCAAACTGCTTATTATAATCATATATTAAAAACTGCTTGATTTGTTTATACTATATTTTAACAATTCTGTTCCATACAGCATTTCATTAGCATGAAGTCATTAATTTCGTACTTAGTTATCTTTGCAGAAATACATAAAAAAGTGTCTACTATTCTTGCATAGGTTACATCAGGGGTCCCCAACCTTTTTGCACTTAAGAGCACATACAATACTGGCCAGGTGGCAGGCACTATTTATTTTTTCAACCAGGTGACAGGCACCATTTATTGTTTCAATGTACATTTATAGTTGGATATTGTTAATAATACACGTAATATACAAAAAAAATATTTATTTCAAAAATAAAATTTTAACATATAATTAATGTTTATATTTTTATGCTGTAAAAGTATAATATGCCCTACAACAGGGGTGGGCAATTGTTTTGGCTCGAGGGCTGCAGAGGTTGGCGAAGGCCGCATCGGGGGCCACTTTGTGAAAGCGAAGGTTAACAGAGGGCCGTACCTTTTTTTCATGACACAATAAACACACTGCTTTACTTCCTGTATTACCAAAGAAATATTTGTTTGTCCATTCTACATTAAACACATGACATTCATCACCAATTTTACATTTTTTCGGAGGATTCATGGTTTCACTAAAGTTGGGAATGTATATATTTGCTAATGCAAAGACAAAATTGAAATTAACCAGATCAACTGGAAAAGCTCTGCACATTGTATCTACAGTGTGCATGTGTATTGATGTGGCCATCCTAGTGGAAAATACGAGACAAATCTTCGGTAGCGCATGGGAAGGAAATCTCAGTTCAAGGCAGATTTTTCTGATTGTCTTGGCGGGCTGCATTAAAACTCTTAGTGGGCCGCATGTGGCCCTCGGGTCACTATTAGCCCACCCCTGACCTACAATTTGATTACAATATAACACAATGGCAAATTTGAAAAATTTTCCTACCCATATTTGCATATTTAATCTGTCCTATTTTGCATATTTGCACTTCATGAAAGTAAAGAAATATTGTACTTCTTGAAAATGAAGGTTATACCTTTGAAAGCACTAGAAAAAATCAATAAAGGTTTATTTATTTATTTGATTTGGGTTATCTATATATAGCCGGATTATATATGCATGCAAATTTTTAATATTAACACAAATATTAAGTTATTACAAATATATTCTAATACACAGTTTAACGTTATATATTACAATAATTTATAAGAAATTTTAAAAATTAAATTTATCTGTATCAGATAAAATTTATCTGTATCAGATAAATAATTTTTTATTGTGTTTGGATAATGGTGGGCACACGTAAAATGGTCTGCGGACACCATGGTGCCCGCGGGCATAGGATTGGGGACCCCTGAGTTACATCATCTTGTAGATGTCACATAATTTTCAATATTATATCAAACATCATTGTTACTTTTTCCACATCTATTTTTGTAAAACTTATATTCTAAAAAAATATTTTATACATTAAAAAAAAATAAAAATACAAGGATATTTAATGTACATGATTTTTTTAAAATAAAATGAAGAATGGTTTCAAGTGGTTAATATATTTTCACATTATATCAAAATGCATTATATCAATGCAAAACTATTTATAAAAATAAAATTGTCCATTTAAAATATTAATTAGACTTTTTTAAAATTTATAATAAAATGGCCAAATAATTATATATACATGTTTTTTCACTAGAAGGAGTCATATAGTTATATAAACAGGGTACATATGAGTAAAAAACAAAATTACTGACAAAAAATAAAATGCATATAGTTATTACTGAATTGACAGCAAGAAGCATATTAAATGAATGCATGAAATAAGATGTATTTTTCACTAAATGTATTAAATTTTTATTGCTTCTGAAGTGTTATTTTTATTCTCCAAAGTAATTCTGCTGTTTTCTCTAAAAGCAATTTTTGAGTGACTTCCTTCCTCAGTGGCAAACCTTCAGAAAAACACTTAAGTATTTGGTATGGACCTGATACTATATCAAACTTTAGACATTATGAAAAATTATGACTAAACCTGGCCAAAGTAAAAAAACACTTAACTTTCTTATATAAATCTGAAGGAATAGTTTCTAAGAGTTTGCAACTAAAACCTCCAATTCACTCTCAGAGAGCTAAGAAAATTGCTCAGAGAGCAAGTGAAGCTCTATTAAGAAAAAGACTAAATACTCAAAGGTTTTCCAAGTATCAAACCTTGTATTCCATTAATAATGTAGAATATTTTGCAAAAAATAAACTTACTAATGAAGACTTCACAAGAGTTTCTCAAGCAGTAAGAAAATCATACTCTACATTATGTATCTGTTATTCTACATTACATGGAAAAATAAAAGACTGCCAAAAAAAAAAAAAACTTGCAAACCTATATGGGCATATCAAAGATCATAATATAACAAAGAGTGTACCAGTTTCATCTATTAAAAATCTCAATTCTAAACATCTAACAGATGTTGAAATTTCTAATCTCGAAAAAGAATTAAACTTTGCCATTACACCATCTAACATCCCTTTATTAGATATAATGCAGGGGTCCCCAACCTTTTTGCATTTAAGAGCACATTCTATAATATCGGCTAGGTGGCGGGCATCATTTATTTTTTTCAACCAGATTGCGGGCACCATTTATTTTTTCAATGTAAATTTATAGTTGGATATTGTTAATAATACACATAATGTACAAAAAAAATATTTATTTCAAAAATAAAATTTTAACATATAATTAACATTTATATTTTTACGCTGTAAAAGTATAGTATGCCCTACAATTTGATTACAATATAATACAATAATTTATAAGAAATTTTAAAAATTAAATTTATTTGTATCAGATAAATAATTTTTTATTCTGTTTGGATAGCGGCGGGCACACGTAAAATGGTCTGCGGGCACCATGGTGCCCGGGAGCATAGGGTTGGGGAAATCACTCAAAAATTGCCTTTAGAAGCAGCAGCAAAATTATATTGGAGAATAAAAAGAATACTTCAGAAGTAACAGAAATTAAAGTCAAACATACCTTACAATGAAAGGAAAGCAATTAAATCTCTCAAAGTAGATAAATCTATAATCATTCTCCTGGCTGACAAAGACAATGCAAAATATGGAACTCAAATTTTGTAATTCAAAACATTTCATATCTATTACTATCAAAATGTGGGGATATGAACAAATATATGATTTTAATATCTCAATACTGTAATAAAGTGCTAGTGTTAACGATATATTTTTTTGATAACAAATTTATTTTTATTCCATTTAAAATTTTGTTTTTATTTACAGTGTGAAGTTTAATCTATATGTAGTTAATTCAATCTGGATAGATTTAAATCAGTTTAAAGCATTAACTGGAGATTGAAAAAGGAAAAGTTGAGTGATGGTAAATAAGCAATTTTGGAAAGAAATTAATTTTATTAGAAATAAAAATCTTAAAAATGCTTTAGTATATATTTTAATTTATTATTTATAACTAGAATATAAGAAATTTTAATTATCAGATAATTATTCAAGAATGAATAAACTAATTATAATGTGTGTATGTATGCATAATAATAGTATTTGTTTCAAATTAAAAAAAAAAAAAAATTCACAAGAAAGATCATTACTATAATTTGTCATGATAGATATGAAAAAAATGACAGTTCAAAAAATTCATTAATAAAAAATAACATATTTCCATGGCAATGATTTGAAGCCCAAACAGAGCAGGTGATGGAAACGGAAAAAAAAAGTCCATACCTGATGGATCAAGAATTCATTTTACTAAAAATATTTAAACTTAAAAAAAAAAATTCTAAACCACAATATTTAACAAAATAATTAATATAAGCACACATAAAAATACTAATCCTAAAAAAAGAATATAATGAATTAACAGTTAGGATGTTAACACAAGGCAGTTTGGACAAGATCATGTCAGAAATATCTTCCCACTCCTCCTCTTTGGGTATCTTTGCAATTTTGTCTCCTAACATTAAAATATGAAGAAATTATAAATATGTATCCCCCCCCCCCTCCAAAAAAAGCATACAGTCTAAAGCCAGTATTCATGTATTGTCAAATATCTATTTTGTATAAAATAATTGTGTATGTAAAACAATATATAATCAGCCAAATGAAGATATAATAGAATTGGATAATATTGTGACTAATAGAAATAAAGTTCTTAATAGATTCAACACAGTAAGTGACCCTCAATTAGCAAGATGCAAGACATTGCAAATACCATACAAAGATAGAGACAAAAATTATTAAAAAAACAATATTTATAAATCATTTTAAAATATTAAGACTTTCAAAGATGGTTCAGACTTGAATGACATCAATAAGAAGATAATGGATATTTTAATGAAAACTGTTTAACAGATAACTAGTACAAAAAAAAAAAATCTTAAATTTTTAACTGAGACAAAGCAATGTTTGAAGAAAATAAGGAATATGAAAATATTTAAAAATGATCCATCCATTAAGAAAAATTGAATATCTGGAATTTTGTAAAATTGTAATATCTATATTTATTTTATATTTCAATTTAATATTGTATGTTTTATTTTATATTATCTGGATTATTTTATTTTAATTCTATTTTATCACATTTAATTTAGTTTTATTATGTTTTGTTACATTTTGTTTTATTATTTTCTTATTGTATTATGTATATAGTTATTTATATCTCATAGCGGCGAGGAAGATTGCAGCACAGTCGAAACATTAGATTGTATGTGTATACAGTAAAAAAAATTTTAGCTAAAAAGTGAAGTACGGTTAACAAATTGTATTTATTAAAAAAGTTAATGATTACGTAACAAATATAACTGGTTTGACAATGAAAGATATAGAAGAGAATAGAAGTTTCAAAGATATAAGCAACCCCTTCAATATTAAAAGAAAAGTTTTTTCAGCAATAAAAAACAATATAGAGCTAATTACTAAGTAAAAAAAGGACAATATAATGAAATATATGGAAGAGTTCTACAAATAATTATGTAGAAATAAAGAACAAGAAGAAAAAAATTATATAATTACAGCATCTTCATAAGTGCTAAGAATTTTAAATAATAAGGTAAACATGCAACTAAATCTAAAAGTTCCAAGAAATGATAGAATTATTATTGATATCTTAAAAGAAGCAGGTGAAGAAATAGGAAAATTGTTGGTAAAAACTATATATCTAATGTCTAAATAATGTAAACTTATCAGATGTTTAAAAGAATAGAATAGTGATATTGTTATTTAAGAAAAAAAAAGGATATTAGAAATTAAAGACCTACTACACTTCTATCAGTTCTATACAAGATCTTTACTACAATCATTATTTGCCTACAATAAAACCAATCAAAAAAAAAAATTGGAATTAAAAGTAATTTTAGAATATTAGCTCACATTCAAGTTTTAGAACCAATGAGCAAAAGAGCATTGCCACAACTCATTATTAACAGTTTCGATTAACCCAGCAATCTTCTTCAGAATTTCTACTGGTATTTCCAATTTGACTTTCTATGAATAGATTATATAGCAATACTAAGAAGATTAGCATTGGTAAAGGCTTAAGACAGTATGTTTCCATTACCCCAAAACTTTTTTAGCTATTTTATGAAAAGCCTTTTGTGGATTAAAATGGAAAACTAAAAAAATAAAAATAAATAGGAATTATTTAAATCATCTAAATTTTATAAATGCTATGATTATTTTTAGTAATAATGTTTCAGAGTTTCAGGAAAATATAACTGAAAAACTTAAGATAAACACTAAAAAAAACTTTTGAGTAATGTTCAATGCCTTTTTACATAAAAAGAAAAATTAGGACAAATTAACTAAAAATAATGGATAAAATTAATCACAGAATTAAATGAGGATAGCATAAATAATCTAATATTAAAAAAAAATATGCCTGTATGTTTGAAAAGGAAGTTTTTTAATAAATGAGCTTTACCAGTTATTTATGAATTGAGATTTGGATGCTTAAAAGAGGAGTAATACTGAATTTAAATCATACAACATAACTATGCAGAAATGAATGATGGGTATAATAAAAAGAAATAGAAAGCAAAATATATGGGAAAGAGCAAAGATATTATTAAAAGAATTAAGAGATGGAAATGGAAATGAACTGGCTATATTATTAAAATAGAATGAAGAATTTGAAATCTTAAACTGGATCCCAAGAGAATGTAAAAATCTAGAAAGAGACTACAAGCGAAATGAATGGTTGAGATAAAAATAAAAAAAACTTTTTGGAATGATGTGGAGACAAAAAACTACAGAATGAAAAATAAACTTGGAGACATCATTCTACAGTAAACCAATAAACATTATTGTGTTTTTAAAATAATTAAGAAAAGATATAAGTCATCTTTGCATATAAGTCAATGAACAGTAAAGCAATGGAAATTACATTGTTTCCTACTGATTTAAATTTATGACTGTGGTCTAAAAAGTTAAATATTCTATCCACTTTTATATCATTTAGGATTAAAAAGTGAAGAATGAATGGGTGATAAGTTTTTGTAAAATAATTTGTATTAATGAATACATTATTTAAAAATCATAAGAGAATTTATACATAGAACATTCCAGATGATAATAACAAATTTCAATTAAATTATATATTACTTTGTAACCAACATTAAAAGTGCATCTGAATTTTCTGAAGCTGTCATATATTCATATTGCAATTTAGTAATGACAGAGATTAAAAAAAAAAAAAAAAGGGAATAAATTAATAAGAAAAATAAAAGAAATTTTTCCAACAATAACAGCAGAATAATTAATAATATAAAATCTAATGAAAGAAAATGTTTATTAAAAAAGAAAAACTAACATTAAGATATATGAAGAGTAAATTGAGCAAAAAACCCAAACAACACTGGAAAAATGAGATGATTAATAAAATGCATGAAAAATACAAAACTATAAATTCTGAATGTTATTAAAAAGTATGTATAGAAAATTCAATTTACACAAATCTAGATTTCCACTTTTGATCAATATGATTTACAAATTATTACTGAAATAAAGTTTTAAAAATGAGAAACACAGAATTTTATTTTTGTTTTCAGAACAATAAAAACTGGTGGATGATATCTTCATTTTCATATCTTATAACTTCCAAAAAAAAAATAACAAGACAATTGTATCCCACATGAGACAAATTTCCACAGGAACAAAATCTATAACAATCAATTGGTAGATAGTACTATAAAACTTTGTAACAGTAACCGGGTTCAAACCCTGTAACAAGGGAGTTACACAATAGTTCCTAACTGCCTAGATCAGCGTGAGTCTAATAAATTGGATTCACGTGTGCAAATAGATATATAAAGAATTAAATATATATAGGTCGAAGAGAGAAAGTTTGAAAGTTTTTTTTTTTATTTAAAAAAAAAACAAGAGAGAAAGATGTTTATAGTTATTTGTTTTAAAATAAATTCATAAAAATATGTTAATAAATTGTGGGAATGCAGTTATACGCAAATATATAAATTTTCTTCTTGTATTATTAATTTATTTCAAATGTATACTTTTCTATTGTTTTATTGTATATCGCATTTTAATGAAAGTAACGAAAAGAACTTTTATATGTATACCTGGAGGCAATCTTCATGTCTTTTGTTACCTTACTTAGCCACTCAAAATTCCAAAGAATCTAAAGTAAATGTACGGCAGAAAAAGAAAAATGTTAAAAGCATGCCTAAGAAATAGAGATCTAGATACTGATAAACTATTTTGGGAACAAAAGAAAAATCAGAAGAAGCAAGAGTTGTTAAATTGACTGATACAGCTATGCCCGTAATATAAAATGAAACATTAAAACAAATCCTTCAATCAACCATTAGGAGAAGAAAAATGAATTTAGATATAGTAACTCAGACCATCGCTACCATCGGAATGCAGGAGTATAACAATATACGTGTAAGGCCGCCATCCTTAGCTCTGAATATGTAGCTGTTACTGTTAATTGCTTGCCCTCGAGGAACCATAGGGATCTCATCGATACGCCGCTAAAACAATCCAGGAAGGAAGAAAATATTGAATTGTGTACAATAAGAATATCTCCAGTAAGCCGTCATTATTTCTTAGATCCATGTAATACCACAAAATGGACGTTCGTGCAAAGTTTTTGCTATTAGCAGAAAAAATTTGTTTTATTCTTCAACAGTAAAAGAATATATAAATTTCAGTTGGATCGTCAAAATCAAGCTTAAGTGGAAATAAACTTATACATATTAGAAAATCCCGGGTGCTTCAAGGTAACTATAACTAGTTCTTAAAAGAACTGAAATTTTCCTATTGTTACTCCCCCAAGGTTCAGTCATTGTGTAAAATTATATATTTTAATTTAAAACATATGGTTCTCACGGATAATTCAACGGATGACGTATTACCCTGAAGGCATATCAGTCTGATGTTGCGATTTTTAAGATAACGTCTCCAAGGTATCTGCGGACACATGTAATCACTAAAATGTGTCTGCAGATCACGTGAACATGGTACGTTAAAAATCGCAAGATTAGACTGATATGCCTTCAGGGTAATACGGCATCGGTTGAATTATCCAGGTCACGTGATAAAAACTATTCAAAATTTTAAAAAATCTGACGCAGGTCAGGCAAATACTAAAAAAAAAAAAAAAAATGTACATGCATACGTCAAAATAATTTAGAAAAAACTATATTATAATTTATAAAACCACCCTATATTATGCTCAATTATAAAATACAGCGCGTAGCGCTGGAGTTGGCGCGGGAGGGCCTCTGCTGTTTTTGACGAGCCGAAGGCTCAGCGCACACCTATACCTATATCAGACATTGTATTACTCTCATAGCTGTAATTTTTATAATTGCCGATGAATTTACGAAAAAAATTTTCTGTACGATATAATTCAGAAATTAAAAATAAAATTAAAACGTAATTCAATGTAAGTTTGAGAATTGTAGAAATATTAACAAAAAATTTTTGTAAATTTTAAATAAACAGGTAAATAAAAAAGACGTGATTTAATGCAAATCTAGTATTAATGGTGTGGAGAAAACGCCACACTTTTACAAGCATTTGGTAATTTTAAAAACGTACTGGATACTGCAAATTTATTTTAAAAAATTATTGAAAATTATTTACACATTAAACGTAATTCAATGTAAATTTGAGAATTGCAGAAATATTAACCAAAAGTTTTTGTAAATTTAAAATAAACAAATAAAACACTTTACCCGAATTAATGCGAATCTGGCATTAATGCCGTCCTTGGAGAAAACGTGTTATCACATGCATTTGGTAATTTTAAAAACGTACTGTATATTCCAAATTTATTTTAAAAAATTATTAAAAATTATTTACACATTAAACGTAATTCAATGTAAGTTTCAGAATTGTAGAAATATTAACAAAAAATTTTTGTAAATTTAAAATAAACAGATAAATAAAACACTTTACCCGAATTAACAGCTCAAAAAAGTAACAGTGATGCCATGGATAGCAAAATCACAATAGACAGAAAAATCAAAAAATTTCCCAAACCTCTCTACGAATTTTAAATCTCGCGGGTGAAAAAAAAAAAATTGACTCTCTGATGGATTAATCATGCCAGTCACTTGGTTGCCATGACAACGTTGTCATGCAAAAAAACAACAATGTCTACCGGAAGGGAAATCGGTAAGTCTAATACGTCATCGGTTGAATTATCGTAACTACCAAACATATAAATGCATTCCTACACTCGTGTTTAATTATATGTTCTCTTATAATTCATTAATTCTTTTTTTGTGTGTTTTATGTTATCATTGATATATAAATTATATATATGTTTTTCTTTCTCCATATTTAATTAGCCATAGTAATAAAATTGTCTATTTACTTTAAAACAAATTGTCTCTCATTAATGAACATATTTATCGCTTATATTAGCCTAAGTTTCCTTCCTGGCAGAATATCAGAATAAGCAAGTATATTACACGTAATTTTAAATTCTAAACTATAGATTTGATAAGGAAATAGATCGCGTATAGAGGGAATAAATGTGTAGAAAGAAGGAGTTTAAAAGTAGCTAATTTTAAATGCCACACGATCTAATTTAAGGGGTATAGAAAAGAAACCATTACTAATACGTAAGTTTAAATATACGCGTCTTAAGTTGAGAAGTATATAAAGCAGGGAAAACTTGTTTCAACTGCGCAAATTTAGCTATTGCCTCCGTTCATCCTGATGGGTATTATTACCTCCCAGCCCTGCGTTTGAGCTAGCTAAAAGGGCCGGGCACCTAATTAGCGACAATTTTAAGATCTCTTAAAAAGAAAAAGTATAGTTCTTATGGTACTAGTGAGATTGGCGCTTGGGGTCAGTTTATTAATTGACACTCATAAATATACTTTTTCCGAAGAAATTGTTGTTTGTCTTTTTAAATGAAATAATGGCCACTAGGTAGTTTTTTTTTTTAATATATTTTTTTAACATATATCCTGATATAGGATACATAGGTTTTATTTCTTAAGATATATTTAAGAAAGGGATTCAGATTCGAACCCAATACGGTGCAGGTGTTATGGCGTCTATACAGCCATAGTTTTGTGTTTATTACCTTATGTGGTCAACAGAATCAATTTTTTGAGAGACCATTATATAAAGAACAAAAAATACCGGGGTGCTGTTAAAATTTATATACATGCATGACAATCATACAAATTTTATAAATGTATGAATGGTTATTAATATTTTACTATACTGTAAATATAATTATTTAAAACCAAGTTAAAATTTAAAAAATACCCAATCACCCCCACTTTAGCAAATGACCTTCAAATTTAAAAGCACTTTACTATTTCCTTAGAAAAATGAATGGTAGTGTCTTTTTTTTTTAAAAAAAATTACATTCTAAATAATGAGTCATGAAAGCTTGGTAACATCTTTCAGGATGTTCATATTTATAAATTTATTTTATTTTTATCACTGTGCATATGGTACACAATCTTTCTTGTTTTCAAAAAGTATCCTTCCTTTTTTATTCTCAATAACATTACTAAATGTTCTTTTTACATTTTGACTTTTTCATATACCTGTTTAACCTTTCCACCATCTATGTTGTTTTCAATTTCTTCACTTATCACATATCCATTTTGCTTTCTCAACTCTGCAATATGTTATAAAATTTCTAATTATTTTATATTGATCATAATCTTTATATCTAACTTCATTCCTTTTTTAAATTGAAGTCAATATTTCTTGAGTCATTCAGATATTAATGTCATTTTCCCTAATAATTTGATCATCTACCTTTTACTTGTTTTAATGTCTTTCCTATCATTATCTATCCTATCATAGCAGTTTTGTCATTAAATTTAAATGCTGTCATGACTTTGTAATTTACTTAAATACTAGGTATAATTTTCTTCTTAAATCTAATATTACATTTTGCCAAAATAAGCACATGATCACTATCCACATTAGCACCAGGGCAACTATGACGAGACCACTTAATTTCTATATCTTTGTTTAATTATAGCATAATCAAAACTCTTTTAAGATCTCCAAGAGCTTTTCATAAATAACATCTTTTAAGAATTATCATAAAATGTATTGGATATTATCATCTCAAACTACATATAAAATACAATCAATTTTTCACCTAATGTGAATTTATATCACCTAAACATAATCTGTCTAGATATCTTGAATTCTTATGTACCCCCACAAATGCATTAAAATTACCCATCAAAATAATATTATCATATCATTGGCAAACTCTAATAATTATTCTAAAGTTTCATAAATACTTTTAACTTCTTCATCATCACTATTAGTAGTAGGAAAATATACTTGTATTAATACCATATTCATTGGATCTGCTTTCAGCTTAATCATTAAAATTTTATCACTAACATGATAAGTGATCAATACATTATTCGCCCATTTATCTCTTAATATACTGGTAACATCATTTTTTTTAAACTTATCATGTTGATTATAAATTTGTCGGATTTTTTTCTGACTTAAATTCACCATTATTCTTATCCATCCATCTAGTTTCACCAACACATAAAATATCCACCATATATTCTATCATTGACTTCTTAAATTCTTCAAATCTACTAGGTCTCCATAGTATCCTCACATTCCAAAAATATTATAACAGATTTTCACAATTTATAATAAATAATAATCAATAACTTAAATTCTTAATACAGTAGCTAAAGCAACATTTTGCACTATTTTAAAAATTAAGGATGAATTTTAAAATGTACAGATAGCAAAATAGATTTCTAGACCAAGTAGATTACAATGGAACAGCAAAAAAAGTAAATGGAAACACTTTTACTAATGTGGATTAATCTTTAAAAGTAAACATGGCAGATGATAGTATGCAATAAAATGATCATTTGTGAAAAAGTCAAACAATTATTTAAATAATTTTTTTATTAAGACTTCTAATAGAAATAATTGTGCCTGCAAAGAAATTTATTGCCAACAAATTATAGTTTACCAGCTTCAGGAGAAGAACTAGATTATATAAGGCATTGTGAAAATGTTAGTGCAAATACAACTGCTACAAAACATTATCTTGAGAAATTTATAAAACATGATTTTCATGCAAGAAATCTGAAGATTCTGAAATCAATGATATGTAAACTTTTATTAAAATATCTCAGTAAGACATATATATTTTTTATATTATGTATTTAAAAGTTGAATTTTAGTTTTCATTAAAATTGAACTGTATAGTAAATACAATAATGAATTCTATATGTATTTTTATATATATATATATTTTTTGCTTAAAAGATTTATTGTAATAGTGACTTTAATCAGCACATAATTATGGCTAAACAGATATGTAACATTAGAAATATAAATCTATTTCATAGAACAAACATGTCCTAATACCTTATTAGAACACATTACAAACTAGATTCTAAAGAACCATTTTTTAAATAAACATGTAAATATGCCTAATGCCAATCTAATTTGAAAAATAAAATGACATTCTGTATCTAACCTTCAGTTTGTTATATTGTGAATAAATAGATTGGCAAAAACAAGGAACAAAAAAGGATATGTATTTACAGGTTTATTTTTAAAATGATTCTTTAGAATCTAGTTTTTAATGCCTCTTAATTATATATTTGGATGTGTTTATTCCATGAAATAGTTTATATTTCTAATGTTATATATTTGATCAACTGTTAAATCATTTATATGCTGATTAAAATCACTAGTATTTCATCTAAATTAATATTTAAAATAAGCTGATTTGATTGATATAAAAACAAACATTGTTTTCTAATATGAAGTTTCATCCTTATCAAATATCAATGTTTAATTTACTCACAATATAACAAACAGAAAATAAGATAGAGGATCCTTTATCTGACAAAACAGATTGGCACATTGAATACAGCAAATTCATTCAATTGTCTAAATTGATATATTTTTTAAATGGTCTAAATTGATATTTTTTTTTAAATTTTATTTACATTGCTCAGACCCAGAATTGATCTTGGAACTTTTAAAACAGTCAGTTAATCATATAGTTAGTTGATTGGAGATCATGATATTCAAGCAATAAAATGGTAGCTCGAACTTCTCTGTGAACATTTTTTAAGTCTTGAGACTGTTAACTTTCCAATTAGCAAATGTAGAATACAAAAATAATCAAATAGGTATTTTTCAGTATGCTATGTGACACTTGAGCACCAAAGTGACAGGTGGATTTTTAATTGAGAAACCTTCAGTGTTTATGACTCTTTCAATATTCAACCGCACAGAAAATAATTTACAATGATTTCATGAAAAATTATATAATAATTAAGCATATAAGTTTGAAAAAATCCATGAAACAAATACAGTAAAGAAAAAATTAAAACGATTTATCCTAAATAAAAAACAAACTGAAAATTATCATTACAGTTTATTTTAATTTCATTTTTTTTTTTGAAATTCTTGGCTCACATGCAAATTTACAAATATAGAATAAAAATATCTAAAACATGATATATTAACATTGTTTATCTGTCAAAAAACCACACATCCCTCTTTTAGATTATCATCAATTTTTTTCAACTATTTCTCTTCCTTGTTCCCTCTATAAAATCTTTCAAGATATCCTTCATAATTAAATTCCTCTAAGTAAATATATAATCTAACTTATCTTCTGTTTCAATATTTCCTTAATAAATACATCTATTTTCATTTATTTCCATTATAATTCTTTGTTAAAGCTATTCTTTTGACAACAGCAATCTATTTCACATAGCTCTACATGTAAATCATTCATGTAAAATATGTTATCTAGTATTTGAACATTAGATGATCTCCCATGCAACTAAACATGTATTATTATTAATAAAAAAAGTACCTAAAACTGAATTTTATCTATAAAAAAATTAAATCATCTTGATTTCAAATATTTTTTCTAAAAATAGAAAACAAACTATGTTTCTATGATACAATTATTTTAGTTTTTTTTCCATTTAAATAACTGTTTAAATAATATTGCATATTTGTAAAAATTCTGGTTTTAATAAAATTATTTTTAAGAATTGTTTAGAACAAATATATGAAGATAAAGTTTATGAAATAAATCAATTCACAGCAGCGTTTAAACCAATTCGTTTTAGATGTAACCTATGTAATTTTCCACACACACAAATATGCAAGATTCATCAATATTGGTGCAGTATTTGTTGAGTTATTATATAACAAACACACTTTCACTTTTATATAGTAATAAAGATAATAGAATAGATAGATAATCTTAAATTTTCAAAAAAGAGATGTTTTTTTTTTTCTTTAACTTATTTTGAAAATAATTTTATTACATAAGTAAAGAGTCAACCCTATGAAATACATTGTCTGATTATTATTTTATAATGAAACTTTAAATCCTGAAATTAATTAAAATTTATAATGTAGTGTAATGGATGGGAAAAAGTCCAGAGACTAGGATATAATGCAGATGTAACAGTCTGGAAACTATGGTTCAATGTGTCACGATTGGCTGCCCCAGATGACACAGTCCATAGAGTTCTACCAGGCTGGGAAAGGGAAAAAGTTACCTCTAACTACGGTAGGACTTTGGGTATTCGGTAGGATGCTAATGACAACTTGATGAAATGCCTAACCAATGACTTCGCATGACTAGCTTTATATGTATTTATTAATATCATGTACAATTTAAGATAGTTCATCCACCTCTCACCCCTTTCCGATTCCGTTATGCCCTAATATTCGAGTCCAGGGAGAATATTGCCTTTGACTCCATATAGGTTACAACTAGCATTGAAAACACTTAATTTACCATAATTGGTGGACTGTTGTGTGCCATGACAACTCAATAAACTAGAAACCAGAATAATGTAAACTATTTAACATTTATTAACAATAATAAATGAACTTAGAAATAAAGTATTTTAAATGATAATAATAATAACAATAATATATATATATATGTGTCAAATATGAATTTCTACCATTCTATCAGTTAATAATTCTATAGATCCATACCCTTTATTCATTTATGATGCTCATTATTTACAAAATCATGGAATATACAAGAAAAATAAATATTAATGATTTAAAATTACAATTTATTCCTGCAAAAGCGACCTATTTAAGTTCCCCCAATGATAGATAAAAGAATTTATACTAGTTGATTAGTCATTTACACTGAAATAACATATAACAGTGGTTAATCAATAATATACTGTACCGGTTGGTTTTGTCTGATCATTTAACAAGATCTAGCATCTAGGCTAAAGTACCTCAAGTCCATCATGCGCAAGATACATAAGTCAGGAACACTCATGAAGTCTGCCCTATTTGCCTATTTTATGAGCAACAATTCTGATGATACTGATCTAATTTTATCTCTCTCCGCCAGCATCACAAAGTGGAGACACACAGAGATGCTAATTGGAAAGGATATAATGAAACCCTTTTTGTATAAAAATATCACAGATCAATATATCTAACGATCGTGACCTTTCACATTATTTACATCAGATTAATGGGGTATCATCTAGTCATATTACACAATTTATATAATCAAGATATAATATTCACTAAAGAAATTAAACAATGATTCTGAAAGTTTAGCTATATATGATTTATTAATGTAAATGAAATAAATATGCATGAATAATTTGATTATAATGAATCTCATTAATTATCATTGGCCTCTTACATTTTATATAGCATAAATCACAAATACATTTATTCATTTGTTATTTTAATATGGCTGATTTATATGCCAATAATCGGTGACTTACAATATATATATATAAAATGAGATTTGGATAGCACTAGACTACAAGTAATTTAGGAATCTTTAATCCAGCCCTAGAGAGAGAAAAGTAGCACTTGACCTATTATTTAAAATTATTGAGTTTATTACAAAAATATGATTCACATTAATAAATGATAATCTCAGCTTATGCTGAGTAAGAAAACGTGTGGGAAAGCTAATTTGTAGTATATAATTGTGTCGCAAAATGGTGCACATATTAAAATATTAATAAATGATGAAATGTTTAGTAGGAGCAGAACATTATGCCATAGGGATATTCATGTTTTATTTGGAACTAGAGTTAAGAGGGTGTGTGTGCATCGTGGCGTATTTATGTGATCCAGTCTCGGATCTTAGAAGGTGCGTCCGAATTTTCATGAAGGAAATAGACCGATCTATGTCTGCAACTGTGACAAACTCAGCTCATTAAACAAAGAACAGTCCGCAGTGAGTTGCCATTCAGCCGGTTTTTTCTGGAGCGATCCCATAAAGAGCTAGCTCAAGAGACAAAAAAAGTCCCAAGGAGCTTTGGCCTTGTTCTTGGACTTGAATATACAAGGTGGGCTTAGGCTTTCCGATACGTCCGGGGAACGAAGCATTATATATATATATATAAAAACATGAATGAGGGAGCCTGTATGCACGCAACGCTTGGAATAACACACATATAAAACTTTTAAAATACGATTTAATTAGTTAATACTTATATATTTGGGATATCCAGCGTAATGGTATGATTAGGCTACTAAACAGTATGGACAAATTAAATTAAATGAAAAGATATTATTCTATCGAGGATCGAGAATTCCCTTCCCCTTATTCTATTAATTTACATATATAACTTCCGACAAACGTTCCAAACAAAATATGAATATTCGGTTCTAAGTGCTTTTCTAGATATATAGGAATTAGGCGGTGGTTATTAAGTGAGAAAAATATTTAAATTTAAAGAAACACATTTTATGATTTTAAACCCAGCGCTATTATTTTAATGTGGAAAAACATTTCTTAGAAAAATAGATTTTTAATCTGTTTTCCGACTATAACATTATAATCTACTTAAATTGTTTTCTCCCAAAATTGGCAAGTGTCCACTGTAATGAAAATAACAAAACTTGTTTTTAACTAAAAACTTAATTGATTTCTCCATGAAAAGAAGGGAAGGATTTAGAAGAGAGAGAGTAAACATACTTGCGAAGTTAGAAGACTATTGGCATATTATTCAAAATACACCTGGGTCTCATTTTACGAGATAGATAGGTTCCTCAGAAAACACGCGCAAACGAAATCGTGCAAAAATAGATGTAACTTACATTGAAAAGGGGTGTGTGTGTGTGCGATCTATAATTTTTCAAAATTCGCGTAAAAAAAAAGCACCGTAAAATTACTTTAAAATTTGCGCAAAAAAAAAAATAAGGAAATAAAATATGACTAATAAAAAATTTCAAATTTGAAAAAAATTGATACAAGACAAACTTTTTTTAACTATAATATTTAATTTTATTCAAAATAATATATTTTATGCATAATTTACAGTACAGTAATTTACATTTTTTATACACCTTTTAATTATTATCGCTATTTGCCGAAAAACACGTTCGTTTGCAAACTGGTAAAAAATCAGATTACCACAAGAGGAAATACAACTAGCGCCAAGTTCACTCTCATGTTGTGTTAATGGTTTTCTGTTGACAACATAATTAGTAATTAATCTTTGAGACGATGAATTTATTAATTGTTTATGAACTTAGACTTATGATAATAAAAAGACATTTATTCACCACTGCTGGGAAAAATATAATTAAAACAACTAAAAATTAAATTCTTTTTTTTTTAAGTGTCATAGCATCGTCCGGGACGCGAACCCGCAACCCGGGCAACTGCCTGCAAGTGCAAGGCAGTCGCGCTGACCTCTCGCGCACCAATGCAATTTTCAATTCCTTTTAAAAATCAAATTTTGTTTTATATCACATTAATTTCAAGTCGCCATAAGTAATTTTTAAATTGTTAATTACAATTAAAAATCAGATTTTAATTTTTAATTGTCAAATTTAATTGTGCCCACTGCTATTACTCACCTTTTAATAATAAACTTGCGGACACTAAATGATTAATAATTGATTACGTTCTTTTTTAAAAAGCAAAAACAGAATGTGATTTAAAATGCAAAATTAACACGCACAATGTTTGAACAAATTTACATTATAATCTCGTAAATTTTAATGTGTGTATACATAAAATATGGAAATCATGATTTTAATTTCATTATTGCATAAAATCTTACTATTATAAAGCACTGAAAATATTGAAATTACTAAAATGAAAGTCAAATTCCAATAATGTGCTATTACTTTCAATATAACGTAAGTGCGCGAAATTTATTATTTAAAGTAATAGTGCATTATCGGAGTTCGACTTCTGGTGAAACATGAATCGCGTAACTTCAAAATCGTGTTAAATAAGTCCACTTAAAAAGAGACCCAGGTGTACAAAATATAAAAAAAATTACAAAATATTGTTGCCGCACAAATTATTATTTAATAAAGGCTCAATGATAGGAGAGATTTTAATAGAGTTTATAGAGAGTTAAAGACATATTTAATATCAGGTAAGCATTTACAAATAATTTTAAATTGATAATTAATTTCTGATCTCTTGATCAGCTAAAAGAGTTACAATATGTTTAATAAATAGTTAAGCAAGAAATTCAGATTAAGGTTGAAGTGATTTAACGAGAGTTTATGATCTATAAGCGGTAGCATGAATTTATTACCTCAATCCATTAGTAGTAGCGGTCCTTAGTTATTTATAATGTCCAACATAGACTAGATCTAGTTTTTATTCTGGTTTGTCAGGCAGGTAGTATTCCATTATCTAACATTTAAGTACATAACTATAATTCATGGGTCCATAGGTCCTGGGTGATGATTTTGGAAGAGATTGCTTTTTTTGAACAGCGAGGAAGGTGAGGTTTCCTCTACTCACGACACATTGATTTAAAGGTAAACGAGCGTGGATTTGGTTTGCCATTGCTTTTAAAAAAATAGCTGTTCTCCTCGGGTATTCAAATCCAGCACTATTTATATATTTTTGCAAGTTATTTGGGAATGCTTTTAGTAATCATCCTGAGGCACTTTACAAACTTTATCGATCCCCAATTTGCAGACTGGATGAATGCTTTTGTTCTTGTAAATTATACAATAATATAATCCTGCCAAAATTTCTCGAATGATTGTTTTAAAAAATATAATTTTAGATTTTAAAACTTTCTAAATCACCATTACCGTGGAACCGGTGAGCGGTTAGAAAATTTTACTACTAACAGAGATATAAAAGTGGGCAGTGGGTATAAAAAGTTTGACTATCCCTGATTTAAATGATAAAAATTCTGCAGTTTATGGACATATGAGTACATTTAAACATAAAGATTTTAAAATAGAATGTATTAAATCCTATTACTTACAAAAGAAAGAATTTACATTAATGAAAATGAAACCTGTAATGAATAGGATGTTAAACGAAAAAAAAAAAAGGCATAGTAGGTTGATTTAGTTAAATTATAGGGAATTTTTATTTAAAGAAAAATATTTAAGAAACGAATGTAATGAAAAGTTAAGATTATTTTGGTAGAAGAGGTTTAAGATAAGAAGTTTTTTTGTATTTTGTTATATGTATTATGGAATATTTGTATTAAATAATATAATCGAAATGTTGGAGTATATTACTATACAATTATAATAGTTCATATTATAATTATAATAAATCAAGATTTATAAAAAAGTTTGTGTGTGGATTGTATATATTTTGAAATTAATGGGCTATTTTTAAAATAGACGACTGTGTTGTTATTTTTTAAATTTATTATAAATAATATATTTGTGTTTAAATATTATATATTATAACACAGCAAATGTACAATCACTTTTTCTTTTAAAATATATATGTTCTACAAAAATATCAACAAATTAAAAATCCTTTTTCTTTTCAAAAACTTTATTTTCTAATATCAGTAATGAATATATATATATATAATACAAAATTCCAACATTTCAACTGTTTTTATTTTCATACAGTCATTTTCAAGGATCTGCAACAACAATATGAAATACATATTTATAAATAAACCTCAATTACATAAATACCTTCATCTTACATTAACATAAACAGTAACAAACATATTAAACAGACATAATTATATTTTACTTACATCTCTCTCCCACTGCTATTTTTTATATTACTCTTTCTTTTACATTATTTAATTAAAAATCTGTCTTAAAATCATCCAAGAAACTTTTTATACAAATTTAAAAACCAACCCTAATTTCAAATAACCTCCTCCTTTTTTAAATAGGTTTAGGTAAATTTTTAAAAGTTTTTTTGTATAAAAAAAGATGTCTATATTTGTTTTATATTCATTTAAAGCTATAGTTTAGGAATGTAGTTTTGAGATGGGTTTTAGATAAGATTTAAAAAAGGGGAATGTTATTTGAAATTAGAGTTGGTTTTTAAATTTGTATAAAAAGTTTCTTGGATGATTTTAAGACAGATTTGTAATTAAATAATGTAAAAGAAAAAGTAATATAAAAAATAACAGTGGGAGAGAGATGTAAGTAAATTATAATTATGTCTGTTTAATATGTTTGTTACTGTTTATGTTAATGTAAGATTAAGGTATTTATGTAATTGAGATTTATTTATAAATATGTATTGTTGTTGCAGATACTTAAAAATGACTGTATGAAAATAAAAACAGTTGAAACGGAGTTTTGTATTATATATATGTTCAGTATTGATATTAGAAAATAAAGTTTTTGAAAAGAAAAGGGAGGATTTTTAATTTGTTGATATGTAAATATTATACGTATATTAACCTAATACAAATATGTACTACCAATATATATTCTAAATCTATATTACACTTACCTATTATTATCTAAATAATACCAATAATTTGTCAAAGGTTTGCAATTACAAAGATATAAACAAACATGAATATATATTGTGCAATAACATGTAAAGTTATTTATGCATTCACTATCACTTCAAATTTTAGATAAACCCTACAAAATTATAATAGCCATTAATAATGCACAAAAAATGTAATTTGTATTGTATTGCACACTATGATAAAAATGTGCCATTTGCATTACCATATTTAAATTGTTGTTAGAAGCATACTAAAGCCAAGTTTTGAGCTTATTATGTATTTAATTCCAATTATGGATTATAGTGGTGGTATTAAACATAATATAATCCCTAGATTTATCAATACAAAAAAAAATTTTAAATTGTTAGATGATTTGATAAAATGATTTTAAAATGTTACTTCATGATAAAATAATTATTAAGGCATTTTTATAACATTTTTCATGTGTTTATAAATATTTTCAAATAAACATTTTAACTTAATTATTCTTTAATAAGAAACATTTTTATAAATGTATTTTATTTATTAAACATCTTGTAATCTGTATATATATATATTTCATTAAACATTTGTATACATTTCTCTTCTATGTATATGTACTGTAAATATATTTAGTTCAATCTATATTTAAAAAAAGGAATAAATCACATTCCCTCAGGCTATAAATTAAAAGCACTCTAAATATTAAACGAAGAATTAAGAATAGAATGAATCCACCTATTCTTAAAGTTCTGATGGTTATAAATATTTCTAATACTTGATGCAAAAAAATAATATAAATATCAATCTACATTGATCCAAAAGAAAATGAAATTATTAAAAAATTTGTTTAAAAAAAAAAAAAAAGGTTCCTTTCATGATTAAGCAAAATTAATAAATTTTTATTTAGTGCAAAAAAAAATAATTATATCAGTATTTTTCAAACAGACAATAAACAAAAATTGGTGCAAATTTAATACGCGATCTCTGCCATTTTGAATTTCAAAAATAGCCAAAAACATCGTCTGACACATCTAAGTGATAAAAAACTACGCGAAAACAGAAAAAAATTAGAACTTGTGTCACGTGACTTGGGAAAACCTCGCCAAAATGCACAGTTTAAAAAAAAAAGCCAAAACACGAAAAATTAACATTTTCTCATTTTAAATTATAAATCAAATAATTTATATATAGAGAGAGCAAGATTACTATATTTAAATCTTAATCAATAAATGCTAGTTATCATTGACTAAAAAAGTACTTAGTAGCATTTTGATGTTGCTGATATGTGATATCTAAGGGCACTCCCTCCCCCCTTATACAAATTAAAGTAATATATATGCGATATATATATTTCACACAAATAAAATTATGAGCACGTAAAATAAACAAATAAATGAAATACGATAGATAAATAAATAAATGGCTAATATTTTTGAAGGAATACCTTCATTATCAAAGCTGTGGCTAAATGAATTGCGAAGTAAAAAGGCACTCCCTCCCCCCTTATACAAATTAAAGTAATATATATACGATATATATATTTCACACAAATAAAATTATGAGCGCGTAAAATAAACAAATAAATGAAATACGATAAATAAATAAATTGCTAGTATTTTTTGAAGGAAAACCTTCATTATCAAAGCTGTGGCTAAATGAATTGCGAAGTAAAACTGTTGCTATAAGAAATGCAAAGTGTATGCAAATTTAGCACAGAGCTTTGATAATGAAGGTAAATAAACCCAATAGCCATTTATTTATTTATCATATTTCATTTATTTGTTTCTTTACGCACTCATAATTTTATTTGTGTGAAATATATATATCTAATATATATTACTCAATACATATATAATATATATTACTCATTACAAACACGGACACAAAGCGATTATTAATTAAAATAAATATTTTTTTAAAAAAATAAAATAAAATATTTACATTTATTTAAAATATGTTTTTGTTTTCTTTTGTTGGTAGTAAAACTTATTTCAGTGTTAATAGATATACAGATTATAGTGACATAATCAAGAGTAGATCTGATATAGATGAAATGCAAATGAAGACTTTAATGAGTTTTATCTTCTTATATTTTAACGCGTATATATGTATGTTTGTGCAAAATCATACCTCAACAAATAATTTAAAAAATGTTTAGAAAAATACGCAAACCATTCTATAATTATTCTGTATACAAATTCTGAGAATTATAAAGTAACTTTCTTGATACGCAAACCATTCTATAATTATTCTGTATACAAATTCTGAGAATTATAAAGTAACTTTCTTGATATGATGGAGAGAACCGAATAAGGCGTGTTAAGCCTCTTATTATGTGCAGATGTACATATAAATATTACCCCAGTCACTATTAAAGTTAGTTATATATAGCTTACTTGTACACAAACATATATACGCATTAAAATATAAGAAGATAAAACTCATTAAAGTCTTCATTTGCATTTCATCTATATCAGATCTATTCTTGATTATGTTACTATAATCTGTATATCTATTAACATTGAAATGAGTTTTACTACCAACAAAGGAAAACAATAACATATTTTAAATAAATGTAAATATTTTATTTTATTTTTTAAAAAAAATATTTATTTTAATTAATAATCGCTTTGTGTCTGTGTTTGTAGTGAGTAATATATATAAGATATATATTTCACACAAATAAAATTATGAGTGCGTAAAGAAAACAAATAAATGAAATATGATAAATAAATAAATGGCTATTGGGTTTATTTACCTTCATTATCAAAGCTGTGTGCTAAATTTGCGTACACTTTGCATTTCTTATAGCAACAGTTTTACTTCGCAATTCATTTAGCCACAGCTTTGATAATGAAGGTATTCCTTCAAAAATACTAGCCATTTATTTATTTATCTATCTATCGTATTTCATTTATTTGTTTATTTTACGCGCTCATAATTTTATTTGTGTGAAATATATATATCGCATATATATTACTTTAATTTGTATAAGGGGGGAGGGAGTGCCTTAGATATCACATATCAGCCACATCAAAATGCTACCAAGTACTTTTTTTAGTCAATGATAACTAGCATTTATTGATTAAGATTTAAATATAGTAATCTTGCTCTCACTATATATAAATTATTTGATTTATAATTTAAAATGGGAAAATGTTAATTTTTCATGTTTTGGCTTTTTTTTTTTAAACTGTGCGTTTTGGCGGGTTTTTCCAAGTCACGTGACCCAAGTTCTAAATTTTTCCGCATTTTCGCATAGTTTTTTATCACTTAGATGTGTCAGACGATGTTTTTGGCTATTTTTGAAATTCAAAATGGCAGAGATCGCGTACTAAATTTGCACCCAAAAATTTGAATTAATCTAACAATCTTTTTATAATAGATTACCATTTATTTATTGTTTGTTTAATTAATGCTGCATTGTACAGTAATATTTTTTAAGCTTTTATAGTTCACTTTTGTCATTCACATTAAGTAAGAAACATTAATCTAGAAAAAAAAAAATCTTATTTAAAAGAGGAATGAAGAACAAAATTTCCAGATTAATGGTAGTTAATCTGTATTTATATCTCGTATAATGTACATATATCATCACAATGTAATAGATATTGTTTGTTCTATCTTATATGGAAAATGACTGCCCAAAATAGGAAAATAGATTTACACTATAATAGGAAGAAAGAAAAAAACAATAAAAGATTAGTTGCCCAGGCTATCATGTATGTTTGAGCACCAAAAATGACCAAATAAACTCTGAACTGTAATCATGAGTATACACAAGGTATTAATAAATTATGCATAAGAGATTTGGAAATGATGTTTAAACATGTTAATAAATGTATGTTTAAAAGAATAAGAAAAAACTCTCAACATATTTTAAAAAATCAACTTACATAAAATAATTATAAAGTTGTTTATCAAATAAATTTTTAATATTTTGCTATCCTATCTAAAACACCCACACACATCTGCATAAATTTTAAATAATAATTTAACTACTTAATGAAAGAGAATTATGCAAAACTAATAACTAGAAAACACAAAGTTGCCCCCCCCCCTCAATATAATTAAAACAAATACAAATTAACTACTTTACTAACATGCAATTTAAAAACAAAAATAATTAAAAAGCATTTTAATTAAGAAACATAAATTTCTTAAAAAAAAAAAAAACTTAATAGAAATAAGTGGAAGAAACAGTAGGATAAAATTAGCAATTATACAGAAACTTGTTTGATATCAATATAAATATAGGATGCTAATAGACAGGATGCAATATTCAAGACTCCCACACATAGGAATATAATATATAATAATAAGTAATACTAATTATATAAAAGTTAAAATAAGTAACAAAATACTGAACTAAATGCAAATATTACAGCCACAAAATGTGCATAAACAAGAGATAACAATGATATAAAATTGATTGTGGAACAAAACAAAACAAAAAAAAAAAATCATTAAATGAAAAAAAACTTTATAAAAATAATATTTTAAATTTAAAAGTTTTTCTTTAATTAAGTAGTAAAGAAAACTCTTAAAGCAATTAAAATGTGTTTAAGTTTCATCATAATTATAATATCAGGAAATGCTCAGCCTACATCTCAGTATTTCAATCAGCTTCCATCAAATAATAGTTAAGGAATTATTCAAGACATCAAAATAAATAGTAATAATAAAAAGCAGGATGAAATAACTAATTAGAAAAATTTTTTTTTAAATGTTTTTCTTTCCTTTTCTAATGGAAGGAATTGCAATTATATAAAACTTTGACTTAGATTTTAAAAAAAGTTTTACAATTTAGATTAAATTTAGAGTTAAATTAGCATTCACAAATTAAAACATTTCAGCATCAATATATTTGACAAGTTTGTGAACAATTATTAAGTAAAGATCTTTTCTTAATTATATATATATTTCACTTTCAGAAAAATATAAATTAAATTAATTTTCTTAAACTTATATATAAGAGACAAAGAAATTTGCAAGAACATAGAAAAATGTCTTCATAAGAAGATTATAAATATGTACAGGGTCTCATCCCTTAAGTGGTAGCAGAAAAAAGCCATGAATGCCAAATTATAATGGTGACTAATAAATCATAAAAGTAGTAATAAGTCTTTAAGTAGGACCAATCACAATAAAACTATTATCTATTTCTAGACATTAACATATATGCACTTATACAATGACTCTATATACTACAATTCATAATTATAGTAGGGTTGCAAACTATGCTATAGTTTATCCCAAGCTCCCCTCTCTCACATATATTACCAACATCAAAATAGATTAATCATCAAATGATTCATCACTAATTTAATTGATGCATCATCAATTTACTATCATAACATGAAAAGTAAGAGTTTAATATGTGTGTTTTGATATGACATAAGTAGTTCTACCTTATAGATGTTTCCATAATATTATTTAGAATAAATATCACAAAAACTGGTTTTCATTATACAGAAAATCAACTTTCAACATAGTTTATTCACAAAATATTCAAGCATTAAAAGTAATCATATATTGAACTATTTCCGTCATCTAATATTTGATAAAAAAGCTTAGTTGATTAAAACATCACTTTAAATTCAGTTTTCACAAATATAAAGGTCTCTGGTTCAATTACTATGCAAATATAGTCGTGGTTCTTTGAAACATTGTGTTATATGCTAACTTGTGTGCTATTACTAATAGTTGAATATATTTGAAAAATTTCAAAAAAGTTTGGAATTTTTCTAGGTGTTTAGCAATTGATGTTAAATAATGGAAATAGTCTAAAATATAATTATAAATAAAATGCCATAACACAAACTTTCAGACAAATACAGCATTAATAATGAATAATATGATCAATAAAAATTAATATCATACCATTTACAACTTTCTTAAACATTAAAAATTAAAATACCAACATTAATAGTATTGCAATTATATTTGAAGATAAAAACAATTTTTTGGTAGATATATATCAGATGCAGCTTTTAACAGATTGCAGTTATGTTGCTTTATCTTTAGATTATTAGTTGTAAAAAAAAAAATTGCTTTCTTCTCGTGGCTAACTATTTATAGCTCCAATACAGTCAGCGTAAAATTGAATGTTTTGAATTTTACTATTTGTTGATATCATCTCAAATGCCAAAATTGAAAGTATTTTAACTGCATAGAATTAAAGTAAAAATATCAAATCCATGAAGCAGTCTGTTATTAGTGAATACAATTTAATATATTAATCATTTTTATTATACAAACTTTATCAAATTGTTAAAATATGCTTTAAGAAATTTCAAACGTGTTAGAAACTTTTATATAAATAATTGAAAGTAAGGATTCATAGAAGACTAATCACATGTCAACCATTTTATAATGCATAGACTTTGATGATTCTTTCCAAAATAAAGTCATTACAAAATTCCCATTCCACTCTATCACTAAACCAAGATTTTTTCTAAATTTATTGAGGACACAGAAGTTATACTGTAAGCAAGATTTAAGCATTCAAATTTTCTATGAGTTTTATTAAGTTCCATTGACATGACAAACTATAATGATGAAATGAATAAAAGATGTTCATTCCTGTCCTGATAATGTATAGTAAGCTTTTTATGGCTGCAAACTTACAGCTTCTATTATTCAATTTATTTATCTTGTATATAGCAAAAGTTCTTTGTTTCAATTTTACTTCTAGTTACAGAAATAAGATCAAATAGCCTTTAAATAGCAGGGTAATGTAAAGATCTCTCTAACAGTTGTGAAAAAAAAAAAAAACTATATAGAAGAAAGCAATAATCACAATGCTAATTAATTGCTGGACAGTGAACGTTTTTTTCTTCCTCGTTTTACTTTTATCTAAGAATAGGTAGATCTATTTTCAGTTAATGGTGGATAGCTAGTAAACTTGGTTATAGCTTACTTGTAATGTGGAAAAAATGTCCAAATTTTACCCAAGTTACATTTGAATCTTAGGTTATGGACACAGTAAATAAATTTACATATAGCAAGATCATAAATTATACCATTAACTTTTATTCAAGATAAATATTAAATTGCGAGTTTTAGAAATATTAAACAGGCTTCATCTTAAAAAAAGACAAAATTTTAACTGAATTCTTGCAGATAATACTAGTGGCAAAATAAGTCACCATAAGTACTTGACTTTGGTCTTATTCTCTATCAAGTGAATTTGCAGAAGTATTATATATTAAGTAGTTTATTGAAACAAAATCTGATACACCGATTTAGCAAAACTTTAGAACTTATTACAGCAGAACACTTACTTCTTAGCCATAATAAATGAACACTAGATAATAGTGCCAACTAGATTTAAATATATATATATTTACGTAGGCGATTCTGGAATAAGAGTAATATAAAGCAAATTGATGCCATTAATGATAACATTAAATATAAAAGCTATATGATGTTTTAAAATTAAAAAGAAGATCTTGGATATTTAATAAAAATATAAACACATATAGTTTTTTCTTCACAATCAACAGAAACTGCAGCATGTGAAATGAGGTTACATCATATACATTTGAAATTATAAGATGTCTTTTTTTAAAAAAAAAAATTCACAATAAGAAATTTGCACTCACTCTGTTGGACAAAATTTCATATTTCAGAAAGATTCACATATAGCAGAATCCATTCAAATGAAATCTAAAGCAAATTGTGATAGGATTTGATCCAAGATTGTGCAATTGAATTATTTTTTCCTTATTTGATCAATGTTCAAGCTTCAATTTTATTTGCAAAAAATTTGTCTATTTATAGCTGGAAAAATATAAGCTAATGTTTCTTTTAGTATATTGGGAGTTATATATAAAAGAATGCCTTTTAAAAAAAAAACTAATAAGTAAGTAGATTATTTGCAGAGAGTCTATCACTGCTACTTTATTTAATATCAAATCCTCGATCTATTTTTTTTTTTTTTTTTAAGAACTGCGAAGTATAATGTATACAACCACAGATGAGCAACCTGCATTGAAGCAATAAATTCTATAATTAAAAAACCTGACTATAGGCATGCTGCACTATGCATGAGTTGGAAAATGTTTTGAATATTATGTGTGAATAATACTACTAAAACTGAATGAAAAAAAAAAAAAAACTGAATGCCTAGAATATTCTATTAACTGATAAAATGTTGAAATCTACTCTATATTAACTTGTTCAAAAGCAAATCTAAATCTTCAAATAAATTTGGTACTATAATTGAAATTGTAAATATAATCAGCATACAATTAATATATATACAAGCACAATTATATAAATACATACCAAAAAAAAAGGCTATTTATTGTGAAATAGAATATTTGTAAAGCAAGAATAAGATAGCAATTATTTATAAAAACAAAACCTAAGACTATATACATAATGTAATATAAGGGATTATAATATGAGATGGCACGGAGAGTTGAGGGTTGTGTGAAAGTCTGAGTGTGAATCCCTTATATTACATTATATATGTGCAGGTGTGTGTAAGCCTGTACAATGTATTAACTTAAATATATACACCATGTATTGTAGATATTTGTTTAATTTTTTTTTTTAAAAGAAAAAACAAATTATCTAAGTTAAATCACAACCAATTTTAACAAAAATGAAATATAAGATTGTTGCTAAATCCTATCTAATTAATTAATTAATTATAATAATTAGCAGTAAAAATCTTTATACATTTGCTGTTATTAAAATTATTTGTTTTATATAGAAAATATAATATTAAATTCTCTCACTTATTAATAAACCAAGTTATATTGCCTTCTGATTTCCAGATATAAATGCTTAAATGTATTCTTGTAATAAAAATTTTAAGAACAGATAAATTAACTTACTCATATTTTTCTTTTCAATCAATGATTCCTGTCAGGAAAACGTGGCTGCATGGTTCTTCTCTGTTACACTCCTAAAAAAAAAAAAACCCAGATAATGTAAATTAAATATGAATTCTGATCAAAATTTAATTATTTCTAATAAAAATTTAGACCAGGCTTTTATGGTCAAAGTTAATGTTGTTACTAAACAAAATCTAATCCAATATCAGTTTATAATATAACAACATGAATTTATGTTATCAATTTAAGATTGTTGAAATTCAGAAATAAATATCAGATATAAATTTTTCATATCCTTAAACATTATGAATTACAATGGTATCATGGACAGTCATATGTGAATAATCATTAAAAAAAAAAAAAAATTACACTAGTAACAAGCTATTTTATGTTATCCAAATTGCAATTGTATTAACTTAACAGTATTTACTAGTAATTTTAATTACAACAATTGCTAGTGATTTTGAAAATTATTAACAAATGTCAAAAATATTAATATTTTAATTTAACATGCTGCAAAATAAATGTTTCTGCAAGGGTAACTGTGCCAATAAAATACTGATATAATTTTTATCAAAAACAAAGTGAAAAGTAATTGGCACAGTTTTTAATACAAACAAGATTTTTTTTTTTTTCATGCTTTTAATAAATAACATTCAACAGTCTTAAAAACTTTCTCACCATATATATGGATTGTACCATTGCATTAAAGTTCAATTAGGAAAAAGGGGGAGATTGCTCAGATAAAGAATAATTTCATAAGTTATATTTTAGCTAGTAATAATATATATATACGAGACCACACAGAAACTAAGAAAATGTACTTATCTAATTAAGACATTCATCTAATTATTTTTAATTATAGAAAGAATGTAGATGTCATATCTTTGAGAAAAAAAAAAAATGTTTTGATTTTTAGAAGAAAAATAAAGTCAATAGGCTTATATATATATTAGTTATAAATTTAATAATGCTAAATGATTAGTTATAAAATATACGTACAAAAAATGATAATATGCCAGTAAGCCTTGGAATGTTCAAGGCATAGATGAAAGAATTCAAGCTGAGATAATAATAAAACTAAAAGAAATGGTAAAAACAAAAGATGGAAATAATAAAAAGTATAGAGAATCAAAAGAGCTTCGAATAGATTATATTAAAAAGGACTGACGAAGTCATCATAAAAAATAGAAGAGATGGACAGTATCACTCATGGCATAAAAAAAAAAGCAGAGAAAACCAACAGGCAGTGCAAAATGAAAAAGAGACATACCAGCCAACATCAACATCAGATAGAAGGCAAACTGGGGTGAATCTAGGGCCTGAGGTGAAGTAGAGAAATAAGAAGCTCAGCCACAACAAAAAAAGGTAGATAACTTAATTTGCGAACAAGATGGGAAGACAAAAAAATTTATCATTGCAACAATGTCTTAAGATCCCAATATAACTGAACCACATGAAAGTATATGTGCTATTTAACTTGGAAAGTCAGATATCAGTGATGTCGAAGATTATATATGAATGTATGGTCAACCAAGACCCTAATATTCAAACTCTATTCATGAAATCAGTACTTACGACTCTAGCAAACAGTAAAAAAGGCCAAGTTAGGTACTATGCAAGTCTGGGTATAAATAAGAATGGCAAAAAGATATATAGTTCATGTGTTACTGATCCTAAATGGATTAGTTCATGACATAATACTAGGTTTCTATTTTATGCACAAGACGGAATGCATAGTGGATTACAAAAATTTTAAAGTTCTTGTGAAGAAGAGGTTGTAACTTTATGGCATAGTCTGTTGAGGTATGTTGCATACAAGCAAAGTGACAGGTGGTGGCTGCCAAACTTAGAGAATCTGCCCGTAAAAGAGGGAAATGGCAAATTAATCTAGAAGACCTTTTTAACAGTACAGGTCTATTTTTTTCAACATATCTGGGATTATAAAAGAGTATGAGCTTACGATTAGGATTGTAGACAGCCTACCATACCAGGCATGATCATATTCACTACTGCATCAGTATAGGGATGATCTGGAGAAGCAGCTATTTCAAATGATTAAGTGGGACTAATATCTAAGTGTTCCTCACCATATAACAATCCTCTGGTGATCATAAAAAAAAAGAATGGTAAACATTAGGTTTTGTTTAAATACTAGACAATTGAATCGAATTATCTTGCCAGACCAAAATATTCCTCTGCCAATTATTTGCTGACCAAATTTAAAAGGAAAACCATTTTACCACATTGGTTTTGACTGCAGTTATTGGCAGATAAAATTATATCATGCCGACTGTCAATATATAGCTTTCTGATACAATAGAATTTCATACTAATTTAATAGAATGCCTTTTGGGTTAAAAAATAATGGAGCAAGGCTCTTGAAGTGTTTGGACCATATCAGTTGATATTAAGAACTTAGTCACCATGTATATGGATGCTGTAATTATTGCATTTAGCAATATGACAGAACATCACCAATTACAAATATTTTTCTAAGAGTGTGAAATTAAAGATAGCTATTGAAGTAGTGTTTCCTGGAACACCTGGTAAGTAGCAGGAGTATTAAACCTCACCCAGAGAAAATTTCAAGCAATAAAGGATTTTTCCATACCCTGCATGAAAAAACAGATTAGATCATTTTTAGGGTTGTATAATTTCTATAATAAATTCTATAGAAATTTTGCAATGGACATGATACTGCTGTTATAATTATTTGCATAAGAATATAACCTGGAAATGAACACTGGAGCAGTATGAAGGTTTTGAATGAATTAAAGTACAATTTCTCCAATAATGATGTTGGCATATCCTTATTTAATTATTGTACAAACAGATAGCAGTGGATATGGACTGGGACCTACTTGATTACAAATTTCAGGAAGATGGCAATTCCTGAGTACTATATTTCATTAGCAAGTCATTGAAAGGCCCAGAAATTAATTACTCAGTCACTAAGAAAGAGGCTCTGCATGTGGTGTGGGCATTTCAGAAATTTTGGCAGTTCCATAAAAGCTTGGAGTTCATCAACCACAATTAATTAACCAATAGCCAGCTGATCCATTGGACCCTGTTCCTGCAAGAGTTTAACTATATCATTAAATATTGTAGGGTTCAGAAAATGTAGTGTCTGACATATTGAATTGTAATCCAGGATCCAGCTATTCCAAATCACCTACAGATAGAAGATGTATGCTTGGCTAGAAGATTGATAAATCCATGGAGAAAGATTTACAACATCTATTGGACAAACAAAAGCAAGATCCTTAATGTCAAAAAATTATTGGTTACCTCGAGATTAGAATAACAAAATAGTAAAGGAAAAAAAAATCAAGTTAGAAATCTTCAAGGATGATATCAATTGAAAGGAGTATTACAATATCTAACTGACATAGTTGGAAAATAGTTTTGCCCAAGAATTTGCAGAATTGGTGAGTTATGTATACCCAATGTCTATATGAAAATCTCTTGAAAACCTGATACCACTGGACAAGAATGAAGTCTAAAATAGTGTCTGAATTAATGGGTGCGAGACTTCTCAAAGAACAAAATCTATAAACAAGTCTGATGAAAGGTCCTTAAGCGCCATTATTCATCAGGAACTCAATAAATTGCTATCCATTGACTTTTATGGACTTGTGCTTTCTTTCCAAGGATAAAATATTTATTGGTCTTGCACAAGCCATTTACCACGATTGTGGTGGTATATCCCATAAATCAGGTCAATGCTAGAAATACTGTACAAGTACTCATCACAGCACTTTTTCATGATAGGAAAACCCACCGCCATTATGTCTGATCATGGTACTCCATTTATATCCATCGAGTAGCACATTAGTGGAGAGAATGGGAATCAACCATATCTTGGCATCAATACATAACTCTCAATCCAACTCACGTGAACGGATTATGAGGGAGCTAGGTTGGTTATTTCGGGGGTATGTGTCCACTAACCAGAGGACGGATAAAACAGCGTCCTCGGGTCATTAAATATATCAACTGGACTACCAATGAGTCCACTGGATTTGCACCTATCAGATTACATTTTCGTTGTCCAGTACCGAGATTATATAAAATTAAACTGCCTAGTATATCCTAGGTCATTGATAGTACAGCAGATCAATGGGAAGTCACATACAAGTTGAACCAGAAAGTAGAACAAAGAAACTATAGAAAGGATCCAGTAACTCATAACTTTCAAAAAGATATGGTATGGGTCCAAGTTTCGCTTACTAGCTAACCGGAGAAATATATCTTTTGAAAAAAAAATTTTCAAGACTTGTATGATGGCCCTTATCAAATCATTAAACAAAATAATCCAAGTGCCTTCACAGTAGCAAATGAAAGAATGTAAAAAACATTTTTAATGCACAGTTGATCAAACCATTTTAAAAAAAGGAGTTAGCTTTCATATTTTCAATAAATAACTCAAATAAATAAGTATAAGTTGCTACCACTAGCAAGTCTGTTATATATGTATATATAACCAGAAGGACATTTATTTTGAGAGTTGTATTTTATATATATATATGAATGTATTGAGAATAAAATCAGATAGAATTACCGATTTTGATTATTTCCCACTATTAGGAAGGTATTGTACCATTTATGGTATATCTTTTAATGTTCAATGAGGAAAAAAGATGACATTGCTTAGATAAAGAATAATTTCAAAATAGTCGTATTTTAGCAAATAATAATAAAATATATATATGCAACCACACAGAAACTAAGTATGAAATTGTAGTACTTATCTAATTAAAAAAGACATTCTAATTATTTTTAGTTGTAGAAAGAATATAAATGTCATATCTTTGGAAAAAAAGGGAGAGATTCGATCTATTTAAAGATGGCAATTGAATGTCTATACACAATACAAATACTTCTTAGAAATGCAATATTAATAAGAGAAAAAAAGGATATAAGAAAATATGTATAAATTTTTCTCACAACCTACTTTTGCATTTTTCTAAAAGTGTGCAGATCTTCAATATCTAGTTGGAAAAGCATACTAAATTTGGAATGGAAAATTAATAGGTAGACTTTGTAAACAATTTTAAGCGCTATTTGAATGAAAATAGCCAGGTGCGAGAATTAAATTTCTAGAAAAGAAAAAAAAAGAGAACATGTGCAGATATAAAAAGTGGTCATATGAACTTTAGAGGAGTTTTTATTTATTGTTGCTGTGAGATATAACGAACTGTAAAAAATGCAATAGTGATAAATAACTGAACAATTTGACAGGATGTGTAACCAAATGGAAATTTTCATCTTTGCCATAGCAAATACTCAAATGTGTGGCTAAATTCCCAAAGTATTTACCAGTGTTCTGCTGCTTTGATGTTCGTCATCGTGTCTACATCCCATAATAGATCTACACACCCACCTTAATGAAACACCATACCTCGAATCACATGGAACAGATATAGAAATGCGTAAATCCATGACCATGGTCTCTCAATTGTATTTTAATTCAAGGAAGAACAGTCATGGTAGGAGGAATATGAATTATTATTTCCTTTAATTATTAATCAATGACTAGAAACTCATTTTAATTATTTCAAATCAGATAATAACTTTTATCTCAAATTTTTTTATACTAATTTAAAGTATATGCATATTACTAATTTGTAGGATTTATGTATAATCCAGATAAACTTTGTGTGTTCTTTTGTTAATTATATGTAAAATTTATTAACCTCAACCAGTGGGTTATATATGTAACTGGAAGTAATGATTAGTTTTTGTTTTATCATTTTGATCTTTATTGATTAAAATATATATTTTTTTACAAATTTAAAATAAACAATCTCCTTAATTTTTATTATCTCATTGAATGAATAATAATAGATGTAATTTAGTTTCAATCAGATTAAAAATAAGAAAGTTACCTTTATAAGCTGAATAATAAACTCAAGACAGTGTGCTCAGTGAATCATCACTGACATTGCTGGCTATAAAAAGAAATAAAGGCTGCCAGGAGTTTATCAAATAAATATTGCTAATACCAATAAACTTCTTTTATTAGCATCAGGGGAATTTGGATGGCCAGAAAATGTAATTACCTTGTTAGTAATGGATTATAGAATTGCTGGAGAATATGATTTAGCCTTGCCACAGTATTGAATGTTCAATATATGTGTGGAACCCCCTTTAATTACTGGATTCATTATAATTAGATAATTTTATACATATAATTAAAGTAATACTGTTTTTTATATACATATTGAAAATATACATAAAAATAAATCAGATACAATAGCTTCCCTATGGATGACTTATGCAAGCAACTAGTAGCCCAGTATAATATGTTTGCTTACACATTCATTGAATTTTTCAATCATTTCCCAAAACTACTTACATCTTTTTTCCCTTCTATTTATTAAATAAGATAATTCTAAAATTCAAATATGATATTGCAGATCTTATCATATGTGTATAGTACATACACTCTATAAATAAGTTGTCAACCTCTAGAAATTCATTTATAAATATTTTGAACATAATCATGAAAAACCTAGGCTGAATATTTGGTTATAAAAATATGACTTTTACCACAATCTTATTAGACAGGGTATGAGCACAGACTTTCACATGACCCACCACTCTCCACACTATCTCATAACACTGATACACCCGAACACACATATGTCGAAAAGATAAATAATCACCAATATACGTATGTGTGTTCGGGTGTATCAGTGTTATGAGATAGTGTGGAGAGTGGTGGGTCATGTGAAAGTCTGTGCTCATACCCTGTCTATTACATATATAGACACAGGTATATATAAGCCTGTGTATTTCAGCTATCACAATCTTATTAATTATTACAATTTAGTAAAAATTCCATAAATCCTCACCATTGAAAATTCACAGATGAAGCTTTGATTCAATTTACTGAGAGAAAAATGTGAATCAGGGTAAAGTTCTGCAACTGATTACATTTCAAATCTGAAAATTATTTTAAGTTTTTATTGAAACTGTAAGTATTATAACTGCAACACAATATTCACTGCATTGTATTATTTTTCACATTTACAATCAGAGAATACTGCAAGTCTGCAGTGTTTAAAAAATAATGTTAAAAAAAATGAAAATATATTTTCTAATAGAAATAATACTTAATAGATTTTAGAACAATATAATTATTTATGCAGAGAAAAATATTTATTTCTTCCTAATTTTGAAAAAAATTCATATGACTGCCATAGTTCATTGATTACTGTGAAAATTTGTAATTCTAGAATTAACTTTTGTTATTTTAGGATACTTTTAAAATAGTAACTACAAATCATAACAAATAAAAGCAAGAAAAAGTGAAAAATAAATTGATTAGTTTTTCAAGAGTTTAAAAAACTGAGTAATGCAATAAAATTCTAACAATAGTTTCTAAAATAACAATGAAAAGCATAATCCCCCCCCCCCCCAACCAACCACAATGCTTTATTAGGTTTAAGCCAATGATGCACACATACCGTCATGATTTCTTCAGGTATTATGAAATTCTCAAGCATAACAGTAAAAAAAAAAACACTTTTTTCCCCTATTGAAATAAAACATAAATATAATAATGCAACTAATTTTTATATTAAATCTGCAATAGTTTCTTCACAAAACAAAATTAATAGCATTTGGAATAGTTTTTAATAATGCAGTTGTAGTCACACTGGATCCATTGTTTCCCCTCATCATTTAACTTCTAAGACTCCTGACTTAATTTAATTATTCCAAGTACATAAGATTAAGACATGCAGTATGATTCAATAAAACTTAGGGAAATACAATGCATTCTGCTTATGTTGTAAAATTTTTATTATTGATTCTGCTGACTTTTTTTTTCTATCATACTAGTTGTTAACTAAATATTTTGATTATTATCTCTGCAGGTTTAATAAATAAAATGGCATTTTTAATTCAATGAAACATTTGCGCAATCAATTAAATTACTGACTTGTCAGAAATTTTTGAAAATGATTATTGTAACCTGAAGAAAACAGCAATAGAAGTTTTAATTCAATTTGCATTAATCAACATACTTATTGAATCTGACTTCTGTGAATATAAATATCAATCAGAATTATATCCAAAAAATTATTTATAATTGCCAGTCTCTAATATAAGTTTAAGATAGAAGCAATTGTGAGTGCAAGTTTTGTATTATTATTAATTTTTTATTAAATTTGTTAAAAATCTTTTTCCATTAAAATTTTTTTACATGTGAAATTATAGTATGTATATAAATGTATAAAAATGATTATTTCTTAAATTATGTTCTTTATACTTTTTGAGTTTTGTCTTTAAAAAAGTGGTCACAACAGAAATAGGTTGCACATCACTGCTTTAAACTATGCACACATGTAGCTATGCAGTGATTTCAATGAAGTTGAACAGATGCTTTTATTTACAAACATTCATTGTATCAAAATAATTTATTTTGCTTTGTACTAGCAGTGCAGAATATAAATAAAAATTTTAAACATGTTATATTAAATAAATAAATAAAAAAAACTATAGAGAACAATTAAATCTTACAAAAAAAATAAATAAATAATGTTATCAATCAATTCATTTTGTTTAGAAATAATAAATGGAAAATGAAAATACTAGCACAATTTTATATAGTTATAAACAATATATTACAAACCAATTTTTTGTTTGAAAGCCCAACAAATACAAGTTTATTAAGTTTATATCGTCTATGACTTTAAATCAGTTTCTTTGTTTTGTTTTTGTGAAAAAATTAAAAATTCATTGTTCTATATTTGTAAAAAATGTTATTGGTAAATATATAGATTAATAATTATATTGTCTTTAAATATCATTTGCAAATGAAATAAAATTTCAATTTAATTATACTTTAATATATGTGAACAAATTTATGAAGTTATAAATAAAATGAATTCATAAATAAGTTTATACTACACTAAATATTTTTTTAAAAATAAGTTATAAAAAAACAATATATCCATGGATTTGGATGAGAATAGTGAGAGTTGAATCGGCTATCAATATAAATGCATACCTTACTAATTTTCTACTTGATAGAAATTATAAAAATTCTACCAAATGACACTTAGAATTGTCCTATTTATTTAGTAATTTTAATTAAAATAGGTTTCAATTTAATTATAATTTAATCTTTGTGAATGAATTTATAAAGTTATAAAATAAATAAATAAAATGAATTCATAAATAAGCTATATTACATTAAATATTTTTTTTAAAAAACAAGTTATAAAAAAATAATATGTCCATGGATTTGGATGAGAATAGTGAGAGTTGAATCGGCTATCAATATAAATGCATACCTTACTAATTTTCTACTTGATAGAAATTATAAAAATTCTACCAAATGACACTTAGAATTGTCTTATTTATTTAGTAATTTTAATTAAAGAAGTAGGTCTAAGTCATCATCATCCCCCCTCCACTGAATTTAAGAATGTATTAGGATTTATTTTAAGAACAATAAAATAATTATATTTTGTTAAATCAGTACTAAAACTATTTGGTCTGCTACTAAACAAGCAGTTTTCCAAATGAAATTTTTTTATTTAACATATAGTTTTTTTTGCTTTTTATGACAGTTAACTATTACTAAACATTATTAAGGAATCTCTATACAGATTCCAATCAGAAGAGATTTACCATTATGTCACTTCATACATAGATTTTATAATTATTAAATAAAATTACTACAATTATATTTAGTGTTAAATCTATTTCTAAGGCAGACCTGAATGTGTTGAATAAGATTACATGAATATCTATAAAGATCAAATCTATCTAGTTTACCATTGGATCTAAAAAAAAAAAAAGTTTGAGACCTCACTTGCAATTCATTTATTATATCATAATTCTTTGGTTGTTTAAAAAGATTTTTGGTTGAGAATTAAAAAAGCTCTTAGGTGGACAAACTATATCTTGAATAACTTTTTTATATATTTGTCAAATGTTGCTTCCTATCTAATGGAGTAATGTGAGAAAATGGGAAGTCCATGCAAAGGAAGGATTTGACTCATGCTAGTGCTATTTCTCATGGTTATATTTAATTGCACAATCAGAAATTTAGCAACAGTACTTTATCTTCAAAAAACATTACAGTATTCACTAGAAAAATATTCTAGTATTATGAAATTTAGTAGCAGTACTTTATCTTCAAACAAAATTATAGTATTCACTAAAAAAATATATTAGTATTATGAAGTTGTCCTTAAGAATATTTGCATTATAACTCCAAGTACTACTAGCCAATTTTTTCAGAGATTATTAGATAGAAAACGTTTTAAAATTAATGAAGAGATGAGGAAAATAAGTTAGGTTATAGTCCAAAGTTACTCAAAATAAGATTAAATAGATTAGTTTTGTTGTTTTTATTGTAGAAAGTTATATTTAGATTACAAGATGTTTTCTTGTTCAGATAAAAAAAATTGAGAAGTTATATGTTCTATATCAATCAAAAAAATAATTGTTGGTCATATCAGTTTGGCCTGCTAACAATATAGTTATATTTTATTTATTCATTTATAAATAAATATTCTCAAGTGTACTTTTTAGCTATTCTTGTTAGCAAAGGATTTAAATTACTTTTTTCAAAAACATCTGTGGCCATTTTAAAATTGTGAATGTTATAATAAATAAATTATTTAAGACACATATCATGACTACTTCAAAGTTTGTTTTTTATGTTATTAGCCATGATTTTCAGATAATTTTTTTTAACTGCTAAATAAAACAAAAATGATACTTTGAAGATGTTTGTATCATGTTTGAATAATGAATAAATTATTATAAAATAGATTTTCGGTGTTTGCCTGAAGTTATGTAATGATATTATTTTAGTTTATTTATATGTTGGATTATTTCCATCATCTAATACTAATATTGAATCTCTTTAGAAAATTTTTACTTTATTTAGAATTTCAATTCTCACTTGACCAGTGACTGTATTAGCATGGAAATTAAACCTGGATCTTTAGATTCTTGAATATTGAATTTTAAGAGGAATTTAACTAATGAATATGCTTTGGCTGTAAATATATTAACTTATAATTTAAATAATTTCTTTTTAATTATTATTATTTGTACAACAAAATGGAACTATGCAGGCAGTTCTAAACTTAACATAAATGGATTGTTTTACAGATAGTTAAGTCATAATATTTTTGTTGTATCAAAAAATACTTAAGAATAAACATTAAATAGAGGAATACAAGTAAAAAATAAACCCTGTACTTCTGTAATATCTAATATTTTAACTACTATACAAAATACAGTATAATACTGTTTAAATATATTTTATCACACTAAGTAGAACAATTATCAACTATTACAGCAACAAATTTGATATAAAACAAACAATAATCAATAAAGCAAGTCATATATAGCATGACATTGTTTTTATAAGCTTGTATTTACAAATATGTAACATAGGGAGCGTACCAATAGCTCAAACAAGCTCTTAATTGATAAGTGTGGAAAGAGAAAATATTTAAGATCTCTATCTGGAACATTGCCATCATCAGACCAATTGGTTTTGAGCTTTTGACTCACCTCAGTGAGGAGCTAGAATATTCAGATAATAGATCTAAAATGTCAACTCAAAGCCCAGCACTTAATTAATATGTATGATTGCTTTATTGATTATAATTTTACCTTTAAGGCCTTGGCAATGCTAAGGTTATTAATATATGGTAGATCTGAATTTGGTTCAGTCCCATATAGCTATTTAAGTTAGATAGCTGGAGTTAAAGACATTTTCATGTCTGAAAATTTCAGAGTTTCTACTTAAATGTTACATATTAAATAAGTGCTGGGCTTTGAGTAGATATTTTAGATCTAGGGTCTGAATATTCTAGCTCCTCAGTGAGGTGAGCCAAAATCTCGAAAACAATTGGTCTGGGAATGTTCCAGATAGATTTTAAATATTTTCTCTTACTGCACTTACACTCCCTATATTACATATTTGGTACATACAAGCTCATAAAAGCAATGTCACGCTATATGTGACTTGCTTTATTGATTACTATAATTTTACCTCTAAGGCCTCGGCCATGCCAAGGCTATTAATATACGATAGATCTGAATTTGGTTCCGTCCCATAGCTATTTAACTTAGATAGCTGGAGTTAAAGACATTTTCATGTCCGAAAATTTCGAAGTTTCTAGTTAAATGTTATGTATTAAATGAGTGCTGGGCTTTGAGTTGATATTTTAGATCTAGTGTCTGAATATTCTAGCTCCTCACCAAGATGAGCCAAAAGCTCAAACACCAATTGGTCTGGGAATAAAAATATTCCAGATTGAGATTTTAAATATTTTCTCTTACTGCACTTATCAATTATAAAACAATCAATATAGCATATCTTTGTCAAAGTATAACTACAATGAACATTAGAAATTACATTAGCATATCCACATTTGTATAAATATACACTAAACAAGTTAAAGATTACCCCAGATATTAGCATATTTGCATGTGTAAATTGATCTAGCGGTTGACAGTCATTAGATTAAATGACCAGTGTTTGTTGAGAGGAATTCTATTGGCTTATATTTATAGAGTTTTTCAAATTAATTATAAGCAAGCTTCTTTTATTTTGTATTTTTTATTACTTTCTAAACAAATAATTTTAGCAACGGCAAATTTAAAGGAATGACCAGATTTTTTCTCATGGTTTACAAACATCAAGCTATAAGCAATTGCATTTAGTTAATAGAGATATAACAGGCCGAGTGATTTTAGATTTTACGTTTGAATGCGTCTCTCCAAAATATCTGATATTGCAAAATTGACAATCCAGAGCATATAACAAGGGACCTTAACCAACATCTAACTTTTTCCACTTTGTTGGCGCTGTGTGCACTTTTGTGCTCTCATTTGATTATGTGTTATTTTCTTTCTTTACTGACGTAAAAAGTATAAGCATGATGTCAATCAAAATACGGCCATTTTATAGCTCAATATCTAAGCTTTCAAATGATCTTTACCTAAAAAAAATCGGCTGAAATTTGGATTTTTGGCAACAGTTTTAATCGACCACAGTATTAATTTTTTTTTGTTTTTGTGATAAGTTTTGTACTTATCACGAAGCGATAAAGGGCAAAAAATGTTTTACGGGCTGCAAGTGAAAATTTCTCCGGTGTTATTCACAAACTCGTAAGTTAAATTTTTAAATTTTTTGAAAAAATTATCTTTTTTATTAATTTTAGTTTGTAATTAGTCTGTGTTAGTTTGTAGTATATGTTATATATTTATTTATGCTCATATAGAATTCATATCCATCCCAATTTTCTAAAGTTTGTGTTAGTTTGTAGTTATATATTTATTTATGCTCATATAGAATTCATATCTATCGAAAAATTTGTGTGTGTTAGTTTGTAATTATATATTTATTTATGCTCATATAGAATTCATATCTGTCATAATTTTCTAAAGTTAGTTTGTAATATATTTATTTATGCTCATATATAATTCATATCTATCGAAAAATTAATGTGTGTTAGTTTGTAATTTTATATTTATTTATGCTCGTATAGAATTCATATCTATCATAATTTTCTAAAGTTCTATCTACACTAATCCTCTTATTTTTATAAAAATGATGATTTTCAAAAAGTATAATAAATTATTATACTTTTTGAAAATCATTAATTATGTTTATATAATATGGTTTACAAGCAATAAGTTATAAAACTAATAATCAAATATATACAAACATTGCATACACAAACATATAATCAAATTCTGATTCTTGTTTATGTTTTTGTTTATTCTTGTTCGTGCTTTGTTTTTGCTATATGTTTCATAACATTATTTTCAAGTCTATAGCTAACAAATGGGACTATATGCAAATAAATTATATCTATGTGGTACAACAAATATAACAAGATAGCATCACTTCTGTGCATAAAGAATATAAACATCATTTGTGTGCATAAAGAATATAAATATCACTGGTGACCATAAAAAATATAAACATCACTGTCGTACACAAAAAAATATAAAATGAAGAGATGAAACTCATTTTATCAGTGATAAAGACAGAAGCCTACAATTTCTAGTTTTAGATAGACAAGAAGCCAATTGCTATGATGATTTCTTTTGTATCTTTTATTAGGATGAATCTTTTTCTTTATAGACATTTTTGACATTTAGAACATTTGGGGTACAAGATAAAAATGAAGAAGTCATATCCAACTTCTTTTGAAAATTGTGAAGCTGTGGATTATCTCAGGTAAGACATGTTATACATGTTTAGAAAGATAATTTTGTGAGGAATAGAAAGAAATTATCACTGAAGATGTATTTTGAATTTTAGTTAATGTTAATTGCCAAATTATGAACAAACAATAAAATAATTATTTCGGCTGTGAAAATTTCTTTTTTCCTTATTTTTTATATAGTTATCACTATTTATTTTATGCTTATTGTTTTCCTTAATTTTTCTAGTTTCTAGCAATGTAATTGTTTTTGCTTTATCATAATTAAAACTGAAGTTATTGTGAAAATTGTGTCTCATGCCAGTATTTTAAAAAATTCAATATGGCACTTGAAGCTGAAGTAGTTAATCCTATCTTTAGAATTGTTAATAAGTCTATTTAGCAATAAGGAACATCCAAATCCAATATTAAAGTCCTTATGCATAATCAATACTATTTTTGTATGTATATTAGGAATGTAAGGCATCTATCAATCCATCATTTAGAATTAGATGTTCTATCAAATACTTTTTTAAATGAGTCTATTTTTCATTTAAACAAAAGACAGATAATTGAAATTGCTTTTTATTGTATTTTCATGCTACTTTATCACAATTTTCATTATTCCATAGATATTTTTTTTTACTAAGTCAAGAATTTCACTGCATAAATATGTATGAAGAATTAATATAAGGGGATTATCTGCATTTTCTTTTAGCATTAAAATAAAGACAGATTTGTTTTAATATTTGGTATTGCTAGTTTTTTCATTCAGTCTGTATTTCCATCTCCTATCACTCCTTAGACTATTACAATTACATATATATGACTATATTTGCAGAAAAGAGGCTTTTCATTCCGCTTGGAGGCCTTAAAAAAACTGAGCAGGGCAAATTCCAGATGTCCACTCCACACATTCATGTGATTGCAGCTGTTATTACTATGTGATTATTCATATTGTATACAAACATGGATGAGATGCTCACCAACACACATTAGCCAGCTTGGTGAGTTTATTGGATTTTTACCGAGTTTAAGATCAAGAAACATTATGGTCTTTCTTCTCAGTAGCCTGATAAGACAGAATGAATGAATGTGTGTGTGATCGAAAAATCTTTTTTCTAATAGATGTATACAATTATGACGGACAAAATTAAATCATAGTCCTTATTCCCAGGAGGTTGTAAAGTCACCAGCCAAAGCAGTGATTGGTGGCCCAGGCAGGGGGGGGGGGGTACTAAGAATCGCCTGATTGTGGACCCAGGCTGTCACTTGATCACTTTTTATTTAGGTATTTATAACTGCATATCATTTTGAAGTAAAGAAAGATAGAAGATTGCAAGAATTTTCTCTTATTAAATGGGACATTATTGGACTTTGTGAAGTTAGAAAAAAAGGTGAAGAAAGTACTAAGGCACAAATATTGCAAGTACAAATAGTAGGATTCATTATAAATACAATGTGAAAGAACAACTTTGTGGAAATTGGTGGTGTATCGGATAGAGTGACAAGATTAGTTATTCACCTTAATAACAGATACCAAATACAAAATTCAAGTTTATGCCCCAACAAGTTATCATAGTGATGAAGTAGTAGAAGATTTTCATATCGATGTACAAAAGGCTTTTGATCAGACTAAACAATATTTTAAAATTGTTATGGGAGACTTTAATGCTAGAATTGGTAAATAAAAGATGAAAGTGCTGAAGGTAAATTTGGTTATGGTAATAGAAATAAGAGAGGATATAGACTTGTGAAGTTTGCAGAAAAAGAAAAACTTTATAGATGATTTTTTTTTTTTTTTGAGAAAAATGCTGAAAAAATGGACATGGAAGCATCCAAATGAAAGTCCATCAGACCTCGATTATATTTTGACTAACAGAAAATACACATTTCAAAATTGTTATGTCCTTAATAAATTCAACACAAGGAAGTGATCATCGATTAGTAAGATGTAAGATACGTGTTAATGCAAAACCAGGGACCAAAACTTTTAAGAAAAAGAATATTCATAGTTGGTATTCCTTATCTTCAAAAACATTCTAATGAATTTAAATTAGAACTTGCAAATTGTTTTCAAGTATTAGCAGATTTTTAACATGATTCATATGTGAATGAAATTAATAAGAAAATAGCATATACTTTTAAAAACTGCAACAAAGATAGCTGGTAGAAAAAAGCAGCAATTGGCCAATAAAATTTCTACGGAGACTAAAAAATTTATGAAGAAAAGAAATATGAAGATATATAAAAATGATGCATTAAGAAGAATTGAATATCTCGCATTTTGTAAAATGATGTGAAAAAGAATTGATAATGATATAACAAAGTATAATTATGAACTGCAAAGCTGTAGAAGAAAATAAAAGTCTCAAGAGTGTAAAACAATATTTTAGTATTGGTAAGAAACATATCTGCAATAAGAAAAAAAGATGGAACTATTACTAAAAAGAGAGATGACATCATGAAATGGATAGAAGAGCTCTATCAAGAATTATATAGCAATAAAGAACAAGTACCTCCTACACTATTATATCTTCTGAATTGCCTAGGATTATGAAGAACACTCCAGATAATGATAGAATTATAATCGATATATTAAAAGAAGCAGGTGAAGAAATAGAAAAAAATCTGGCTAAATTATATATCAAATGTCTAAATGATAAAGATGTACCAAATGATTGGAAGAATGCAGTAGTAATATTAATATTTTAAAAAGGTGATAAATAAGATATTAGAAATTACAAAACTATCAGTCTTTTTATCAGTTTTATACAAAATTTTTACCAAGATAATTAAAACTCATCTATAGAAAACACTGGATTTCAACTAACCAAAAAAAAAAAATGAACAGGACTTAAAAAGTGGTTTTAATATAGTAAATCACATCCAAGTATTGAGATAAGTTATAGAAAGGACCAACGAATATGAGTTGCCATTATGCTTTGGATTTATAGATTATGAAAAGGCATTTGATTCTAAAGCATTTCTTCACTGATTAAAGCATTGGGTCATCAAATCATAGACTCAGTATATTGTATATTCTGAAGAATATTTATAAAAATGCAACACTAGTAAGGTTAACATTGAGAAGAATGTAAGACAGAATGACTCCAATATCTCAAAAACTTTTTACAGCAGTGCTGCAAGAAGTATTTTGTGGATTAAAATGGGAAGCTAAAGGAATAAAAATAAATGGAGTTTAGTTGTTTTTGAAAATAATGCTTTACTTTAGAGCTTCAGGAAATGTTGCAAGAATTATCAGATAAAAGAAAGTAGGCTAAAGGTAAATGTTAAAAAGACTAAAGTAATGTTCAATGAATTTTCTCAAAAGATGAAATTGATTATAATGAGATAGAAGTTAAGAACTATAATACTTTGGTCAGATTATTACTATAGATGAAAACATAATAGATAAAATTAATCACAGAATTAAACCTGATTGAAGTGCTTTTCATAGAAATAATTTAATATCAAAAGGAAATATACATATGTGTTTGAAAAGAAATGTTTTTAATAAATGTGTTTACCAGTTCTTACTTATAGATTTGAGACTTGGACACCTAATAGAAGAGCAATACAGAGACTTCATACCACTCAAAGAAGTACGGAGAGATGTATGTTAGGAGTAACAAGAAGAGATCGAAAATGCAATTCATGGGTTAGAGAACAAACAGATGTTACTGACATTATTGAAAGAATTAGGATGGAAATTGGGCTGGACATATTGCTAAAAGACATGATGATAGATAAACAATTGAAATCTTAAACTGGATTCCAAGAGATTGTAAAAAAACCCAGAAAGAGATCACATGTGAGATGGATGGATGAAATAAGAACATGTGCAGGGCTGATGTGGAGAAGAGAGAGGAGATGGATTGAACTTGGAGAGACCTTCATTCTGCAGTTAACAGATAACGATTGATGATGATTTGATTATTTATACATAGATATCAGGCACAAATGATATTACAAAAAAAAATAATGATAAATTTAAGACAACTAGATGAAAGTTAAATAATTTTTCTTTTTTTATTTAAAATCATTTTAAAATAAAATGTAATCAAGCATAAATAAAAACAAGAGCAAAAACAATAAATAATTGTATGAATGTTGTATCATCATTGATGTTATAATCATATTTTTAAAACGTTTACATACATTACAATTATTTTTTGCTATTTGCCACATAATGCCAATGTTTTGATAATATGGGGGGGGGGGTTAATTGCATCTGATTGATATCTATAAATAGGTATTTATACAATATTTAGCATTAATTTTTAAATATAAATTTTGTATGTAGTGAAATGAGAAAACAGCAGTTATGTTTATATTCAGGTAAGTCTTTTTTAAAATAGTTATAAAGCCCCTAATAAATTTTCCCAGAACTCCACTCCAGCATTTTCCCAGGAAAAAATAAAACCGATCATTTGGATTCTATCACACATTACATTTAATAAATTAATAACGTAATATATTGTATTGAAAAAAAAAAAAATCATTTTACAACTTCATAAATATAAAGTTCTCTAAGGTAAAATCCCTTACAAGTCAATATTGTAGACAAAATCCAAATGAACAATTGCTTCAAATGCAGTTAAGTTTAGATTTTGATTTATAGACAGAGCTTTAGCTGCTAATAGATTTTTTAACATAATAAGACTGCTGGATACCACAGCAACTGATTACTCCTCCTCCTACTGCTGCTCTTCAATCAAATGAATGATGCTTTTCGGAATAAAATTGCTGCAGAAAAATAACAAACAAGCACATTATATAAACAATAAATCAATATTAAAAAAATAATTACCTTTTCAATTTTAAATTTAAGCAAAAAAAAAATACAAACTTCATTGTTCCTTCTCAATTTTAACAGAATTAACAACATATTTTATATGAATACAAAACACACATATTTATTTATCTGCCACTGATAGATAACATAATAAGCAAGAGTTCTATCTCCTTTTTTTTTTAAAAAAAAACACACTTGATTTGCCAATTCTCAATATTTCAAACATGCGTTTCCAGATAAATTGATATTGAGTTCCATGTGTTTAGAAAGGGACCTTAGATTATAAAATATATTTTAGAAACGGACCCTAGATTATAAAATATATTTATCAAATATGAGTATTGAAAATGTAACTGGCATAATTATATTACATTCAATATCTCAAGTTCACTAGGATATAACTTTTCATTAAACAAAACATACATTAAATCATAATACTAATAAATAAAATACTATACAATACTTCAAACTTCTCCAAATGAAAATCAATTCTAAATATCAATTAAAAAATTTATACCATGTTGTAATACACAATTTCTGCATCTTAATAATGATATAGCTTGAAAATTAAGATAAATTATTTTAAGAGAATGCCAAGCAATGGCAAACTATTGCTGACAATGATCAAGTATTATTATTTGCTCTTCACATTAGATTAGCCCAAATTGTCTTCAGACAAAAAATATACAATACATAATTATATTAAATGTTCTAAATATCATATGCTTATATTCACATGGTTAAAGACAAATCTAATTTTATATAGTCCATTTTTGTCTTCATGTCATATTGATAACTTTTATATTCATAAGAAAAAATTCAGCATTAACTTAATTCTGAAGCAATAGTTGTTGATCAAAAAACCATAGAAACTTTCACTATTAGCAAAATTAAAGCAACATCAACACATCATCATTTTTATACAAGTCCACAATCCAATCTTTTGTTTAACATCTTATATTTAGGAAGTCTATTATCTTCCTTATATCTACTGGAAGTAAGAATTGTTTGGAAAAACCTTTTCAATCAGCAGTCAATTATTAAATACTATTTTACATTTATACAAAAAATGAAAAGATGAATTTATTAATTTAAAAAAATATCCAAATGACTTATAAATATTTCTTAAATTCTATAACTTAATATTATGGTATACCTATTGTTCATTTTTAGTAATTATTAAATATGTATTACAATTTATAAAAAAAAATACACTGCATATAGCTATCATGAAATAAAATTTAAAATTTAGTAGGCAATTTGCAATTAATTGCTAAAGCATATGTATGCATATCCATATATATATATATTTCACAGTTACTGTGTTTGCTCTTTGAATATTTATACATAAATTTATTATTTTAAAATATATTATATATGATTATCAAAAATAATAATGCATTTTAAGTATATATACATTTATATTTGTGTGTTTATATGCATATAAATTGCAAACAATGCTTGCACTTCAAAAATTTATGCTATACATAAAGTAATTATTTTAAAGTTATATTTTAGTAGATTAATAAGACTATAATAAAGTACTAATTTGCCAATAGTTCTATGCAAACAATTAACCACACATATATGTATACGAATAAATCAATGAATGTATAAAGCTAAATGAAATTCAAATATAGTAAATGATTATAAATCAAAGATAAGTTGTCGAGATTCAAACTTTGTATGTCTAAATACAGATAGCATTACTGAAACTTTCCAGCAATAATTTGCCTTCATTTTACATATATATAAATTATAATCTTGTGGAAGGCATCTTCATACATGCACTATTAGATTAAATTTATGTCCACTCACCCACCAATAAATGTTTTAAAAGCATAAGTGTAACACTTATGCATAAAGATTATTCTATAAATCAACCCTCATTGATTGTGCTTAAATCAGGACTTGAACTTATTATGAGCCTGATATTTCAACTTGAACTTATTATGAGCCTGATATTTCAATTGATAAATTATTTATATAATTTAAAGTTTCTCATTTTTATGTACCTGCGATTTTGAATTATATTAGAATCGTAAATAAATAATTTAACAATGTATATAATTGTAATCTTGTCAAAGAAAATTAATCACGCATGTCCTATTAGATTAAATTTACATGCATGTTACAATAAAATATGTTATTTTTAATACATGTAATAAATTGTCTTCAAATATTTTTGTTTTGTTTTCTTAGAGCAAAATATATCTAATTTTTTAAAACAAGAAGGTAGAGGATATAATTTTTTTTTGGTTGCTAATGGCAAAAATTTTTATACAGCATTTTAATTGTAATTTTATGATGATATAATAAATCTATTACAAAAAATTCAATTTTAAAATGTATCTATCAATATTTGAAAATTATTAACAAATAAAAAATGACTAATTTTAAAATGTTTAAAATTTTAAATTTAAAATAAATTTAAGTTTTATATATATTTGTTTAAGTTTATTGTATTACATACTATAATTTATCACAAATATAATATTTTATTTTTGTAATAAAATAAATTTAAGTTACTATGAAAATTATATCTCCAATCAAATGTAAAAAAAATCAATATGAAATTCTGGGATTTCGCTTAAATCATTACCATACTCTCTTACATATAGTAAATATTAAATATGTGTAAATGTTAATTAGATCTATAATTGATATTAAAATTAATAAATTATTAATAAAACAAAGATAGTAGCTTTTTTTTTTTAATTTGTAAAACTCCATATTTTTTTTGTTTTCAAATAATTATTAACTCCACCCTCCATAATTTCTGGCATTATTTCTCAATCACACAAGCATAATTTTTGAAATAATATATAGTTGTTGATTACCATTATTCTGAAACCTATAAATTCAAAAACTAATATTTAAACTCTTTTAGGATGGCTGCTAGTGTAAAAAAAAAAAATTACACACCACAATTTTCACACGACCTCATTTACAAAAAATTTAATAGTTAAAAAATCAAGCCAAAGCATGTTCGCATATATACTGCGTGAAATGTAATATCAATTGATTCTCAACAATATTTAAAATATAAAGCAAAAGGTTTGCAATTCTGTACTAAACATTTGTCCTTAAAACAAAAAAAAATAAAATAAAGACTAATCCAACAACACAAGGGGATACCCAAAAGTATTTGGAGACTTGTAATAAAAAATTATAAATTTCATCTCCTTCAAAGTATTGTCCATTTAATACAATATCAGTCTAAACATGTTTTTCACTTTTCAAAATAATCCAGAAATACAAAATAAAGCCTTTTAACGCCTGTATTATTTTCTTCTTCACCACTTCTGAATCTAAAAAAAAGGGCATTTTTTCATTCGATAGAATAAAGAGGGCACATGGTTAGAGATCTAAGTGAATATGGCTAACATAAGTTGGGTCATGCTGAATTTAATTTAAATTATTTCACTTTGTGCACAGACATGCACTCCTCACTTTGCCACAAAACAGGTCATTTACATTTTACCGCATCACTCAAACATTTTACAACTTGTAACTAAAACATTTGAAGGCCATTACAAATTAATTGTGGAGAAAAATGCTGTTGCATCAAAAAATATCAGCACTGTCTTGACATTGGTCTTCATTCACTATGCATTTTTGGGATATGAATTTGACAGTTTCATTAAACAATTTGTAAACTTGTGTTTTTCCCAAAACAATTTTCTTATAATCTAGTCCAAGCATTACAACTGTTTTCCCTGCCATTTATCCTAAAAGAAACAAAATTTCACATTACTTCAACTTTTCAGAAATTACAAAAATCAACAAATGCGCAAAATGCACTTTACAACAAAATATGCTATGTGGTACCATGAATTCATACGGCAACATCATTTGGCAGATTGATGTAAAAAAATCCTTGCAAGAGTTATGTAGCAGCAGAAGCATGTACAATAACAGGTGCACTTACTAGAGAACAATTCCAATTATTTTTGTGCCCCCCCCCCCATGTATACATAGATAATTTATACAGAAAAACTCACTTATGAAAAAGTTGAATCAGTTTATTCGTAAATGATTCTCAATTATGTATATATAAAAATAATCAGCCATTTTATATTAAACATTACGTTAAGCACAATTTTATTATCGGTATTTTGTATCACAAATGCGATGTGAAATATCTTTGTAATCAAATAAATAAAAATGTTTTAATTTTTTCTTTAATTAATACTTTTAAGCATTTTATTAAATTATCTTTTTATTCAATTAATACTGTTTTGATTTTGTTTTTTCAATTAGTAATTTTTTAAAAAGTAGTAAGCATAGAGTTACTTTTTAAGTAATTTCATTTATTGCTGTTATAATTACTTGAGTGGTTTATTAAAATTTGCTATATGTGAAAAGAGTACAGTTTGAATTATAATTCACTATTAGTCTTCTTCCAGAATAGGTTATTTTAGCCTGTTTAATGAGGCTTATTTAAATTTCTTTGAAGTAATAATCTCTCTTTAATTAATCTATTCATTATTACCACTGCATCATGTCGGGCAAGCATTTTCAAAATGTAAACATCCATTTTCTATGTTATATTAACAGAAATCTATGCAGTCTACACATACGCTTTTTACACCATCATTTCAATCTTTTTTTTTTCAGCTTTCCATAAAGGTAAGTTTTATTTTTCTATGATAAAAAATAAAATTTTTGTGATCAAGTAAGTTGAATTTTTCTTGTCTTTCTCTCATTTTTTTGATAGTTACTGGAAAAGATTTCACCCTGAAAAATACGTTATAGGGGGCCTAGTGGTAGGTATTTTTATTTTTCTATATATTTTTAATTATTATTTTATTATATGTTTTTTAATTATTATTTTATTATATATTTTTTAATTATTTTTTTTATACATATTTGATAAAAAACATACAAAAAAATTATTATTGAAATACTAATATTAAAAAAAATCGTGATTATCTGCATTTTTTCTATGATGTGGGCTTGGGTTCAGTATTTGAATTAATTGATATGAGACAAACATATTTTGGAAATATAATGACCCGATTTAGATTTTTCTATAATCTATTGTCTGCATTTTAATAATAGTAAAAATACGCAAATGCTAAAAGTAACGATTTTGACAGTATATAATAAACTACAAATTTATGTACCTCAAGCTTAACTCTATAATGAATTTAGTATTTCATTCACTTTTTATTTTATTATTTTATTTTGTATATAGTGACTATTTTAGTAGTAATTTTTAATAAATTATAAACTACTGAAGTTCTTTATTATAATATTCAAATTATACTAATTATTGATCAATATTAACTATTTGTTTATAAGGGATGACTTATACATTGCAAACCCCTGTATGGAAATACATTTTGAAGGGCTATTGAGAAAAATTAAAGGTACTAATGTCTTTATTATATGAAGTTTTCAAGTGATGGATTACCTTAGGTAAGTGTTATTATATACTATTTTTTTAGAAATTTTATGATGAATCCAACTAACCACAAAAATATAATTTTAAGTTGTATGCATGATAATTTAAAATTTATGAAATAATAAAGTAATTATTAGAAATATTAACTTTTATTCTTTTTTTTATTACTTTGAATATCAATGACTATTTTTTCAGCTTAATTACATTCTTTGGTATTTGATCTTTAAAATAATATATATTATGTCATTTTTTAGTAATACAAACATATATTATGATAAAATTTGTAATTTTTTTAAATATTCAATATGGCTGCTTCATCAGTGTATTAATTTAGTTGTAATTTTTAGTCTCATTTTACATATTAGAACCTAAATCAAGGGTGGAAAACCTCTGACCCATAACCAAGTCTGAACCTTGAAAGCTCTCAATCTGGTTCCCAGATATTTTCAATGTATATAAAATGGATCTGTATAAAACTATTTAAACATAATGTAGTACAGTGCAAATATACATGCAAATATTGAAATAAGAATTAGGTAAAATAAAATATTTATTTTCTCAAGTTTATCTCGTTCTCTCTCCAATCTTTATAATAGTTATAGTTCATTCTATCAAAAGTACAATATTCTAACTATTTATATTATGTGGTCTACCTGACTGTAGATTTAATCTATGACACAGATCATTTTATTTGTTTTTATATTGAATTTCACAAATGAATGTATTTTACTTCCATTTTATTATTGTTACTTTGCATTTAATTTTTTTTTTTATTAGAATGGCTGCACGGAGTAAGAATGACACAGAAAATCATGCACTTGAAAATAAATGGACCAAAATATTCTGTGAGAGCAAGTTATTTTTTTTTTAAAAAGCAGAAAATTTGAAACCATTTTCTGAAGGAAATTTCATAAAAAAATTATATCCTAGCTACTGTGGAATTAACTTGCCCAGAATATAAAAAGAAATTTGAGAATATATATCTTAAAGATAGGTTCAAAGAGAATCAGAAAATTATCATTAAATATGAAACAATCAGTAATAACAATATTTGATTTTTAATTTATAAAAAAATTATGGCCTCCATTTAAAAGGGGAAAGCTAAAAAGTTTGCCCATCCTCAATGATTAGAGGTTAATTAATTAAATTTTTATCAAAAATAGTAGGCTAATTTTTAAACTGACCATTTTGTATGGCCCATGAATCAGATTATAAATATCCAAATGGTCAGAAAAAGTTCCCCACCATTGCCATAGATAAAGCTGGATCTCCACCTTTATTATAAAAAGGTTACCTTGACAACAGCTTGAGATTGTTATTGTTTAGATGTGGGCTGCTTTAATGTAATTATTTTTACCAGTATATGTGTATGTCATATCTATTTATATGGATATAATCTATTTCTATTCATCCATCTAAAAATCAATAAAAATATTTATTTCAACATATACAACTCTCTGAAAAAGATTAATTATTATTTGCGGATTGCCAAGGAAGATGGTAGTTTTCTCCATTTTGAGATCTATGAAAGCTGTTGGGTTTAAATCCTTATAAGAACTTGGGTTTGAATTAAAAGAGAATTCCTTTTACTTCACTAAAAACTCCAAACATATTATTGTATAAAATAATAGAGGAAAAACTTGTTTAGCCTCAATAATGTTAAATAGTATTTTATTTCTATTCTTTATCAATTTAAAAATCCATGAAAATATTTAATTCAATGTATCAACTATCTTGAAAAGATTCTTATTTGCAGGATGACAAAGACATTCTATTTTATTTCATTAAAAACTTAAAACAAAGAAACTATTGGAGAAGATAGTAGAAGAAAACTTCTTTAGCCTCAGAAATGTTAGTTAGTATTTGATGTTTTTTCTGGCAATATCAAAACGCAAGGTTATCTCTAAAGAGATATAACCTATTTCTATTTTTTATCATCAACCTAAAAAATCCATGAAAATATTTAATTCATCATATCAATGAGTGTTTTAAAAAGCATAATCCCTTATGTCTTTAAAACACTTATTGCCAGGTTAGTATGTATTGATTTAAGATCAACTGAACAGTGCACGTGTGAAGAATAATTTCCTTCCACAAGATTCTAATTATTTATTACATATATATTATAACACTAGTAGCAAAAGTATAAATGCTACTTTAAGAGGATTTTAGGAATGACACCTGTACACTTGTGCAAACACCCACATATATACAATAGAGATGGAGAAAACAGTTAATAAATAAAATACTTGAAGATTTTTAGTTTAACTTGGTATAAATAGTTTTGAAAATAAAATTTTAGTAATTTTAATAAAAAGAGGTTGACGATTTTAAATAAATAAATAAAAAAAAATGAATTAACACACCAGACATTAATTACAATGAAAACAAAGAAGTTTACGTAATGATATGCTAGATAGATAGGGGGGGGGGGTAGTCATACAGTAAACAGACAGCTTTGCTCTAGCGAGGATTAACAGGATTTTATATCCAAGAATATACGAAAAGCAATGAAAATGTGCCATATAACAAAGAATTACCTTGTTATTAATTATAGTCCATATTAAAATATTTAAACAATAACATGTTAAAAATTATTAATTATAATATAACTAATTATATAATTATTACTGAATTATATTTTATTGTATTATGGAAGAGAGCATTTAAAGATCCTGTATTAGCTCATTGTTTAATCAATAAAACAAATAAAATCTGCTTAATATAAATAAGATTCAAGCCTATCCAGATTAATGATTACTGATATTAGAATTTGACATAGCTAATGAAGGGGTTTCTACTGAAACTAGTCTTGGGAATCTAGCATTATTATGTCTTAGTGAAAGTAATGAGTTAATAGATAGTTTAAACTGTGTAAGTCATCTCATTAAAAGATGAGCCTTTAAACTAAAATATATAAATCGCTGATACCTCTTCATAAAATTGAGAAAATTACTAGTAAAAATAAATGACTATAACTTTCTATCTCCAAAATATTCTGCAATATATGCACGGGTATATATATTTACATATAAATACACAAACAATTAGATATGGAAACAGCATTGTAATTTTCAATCCAAAATTTTACTGCATCAGCTTTACAAATTGGAGCACGAGTTTGCAGATTGACAGGATCATCTGGAAAGAATGTTTGCAACATAAAGTGAAACTAATTCCTTAAAATGTTTAGAAAATACAGCTATGAAACACTTATGCAAAACAAACTGTATAAGAAAATATTGTTTAGCAACCATAAATCATTACAGTTGTTTCAAACATGCATCATATTTGGATAGGCTTTTTTAAAAAATCAAACATTAACAAATAAATCCAGTAATTGTTCAGTTTTTATATCTATGACATCCCATAATAACATTTATAACAAAAACCAATGCTTTGATGTTGGCAACTCAATCAAAATATTTTGCTTGTAAAGCTCATGATGAACTGTTTTGGTAGACAGTGAACTGTTTCAATTGTATTGACATTTATAGCTTAAGCTACAATTTTGTATTTTTTACTATAATTCATCATAATGTTTGATGATCTCTTTCAAAAGGCATTATTTTCAATTAGTTATTTCTAATAGGTTTCAGTCTTATCTCCAACCACCTATCTAAAAATATTAAACAGTTCAGCAGGCATAGTGGCAATGCTCCACTAATACATGGACAATAATCTGAGTTGTTTTGAACTTGGTCCAATGTAATTTTTTTTTCACAATCTTATCTGTGAAAAAAAAAAAAAGTGTTATAATTATTTCTATTCTACAAAGACACACAAAACTGAATGCTAATATATTTGGTGTTCCTGTTATTTTAACTTGTTTGATATAATTTAATAAACATCACGATGCCTTCTGGCATCCATTCATTAATCTGGCTTGCACTGAGTGGCAATATGTATAGAGAGTTTTGCCTGTTTTGTTTTGATATGTTGTACTTTTTTCTTTACTCCAAAATATTACATTTATATCACCTATTGTGATACTTCTATTATTATTCTTACTTTACCAACAATACATTCTCAAATAAATATTTTTTTTCATTAATTTAATTATAATCACAGTTGAAATGTGGTTAAGACCTGTAGAGGTCCCTACTATCGCATTTTTACGTGCACATTCTTGAGGTTACAGCCTTAGTAAATTTACTTACAGTAATATATTAAAAATAAATTTTCTTTAATTTTTACAAATCTTTACAATTGATTTACAGAATCATTTTTGAACATGGCAATCACTTCTATATCTATAAACATCAAAACAATTGACCACTAAGATTTGAAGTATCTGAAATGTAATTCCTGGATCAAATATTTTATAGACAATACAAATATAAATATCTTTAAAAGCTATCATTATAATTGGTAGTGACTAAAAATTTTACAACTATAATAATCTCCCTTGTTTTCTATTAAACCCATTGTTCCTCAATCTTCCTAATTCAATATGCAGTTGAGTCAGTTGAATGTTTATATGTACATTCAGTGCTCATCAAAGACAAATAACTACTAGCCAAAAACAAACCTGGAATCTGGCTGGCATTAAGATGAAACATCTATTCGTTATCAATAATCATAAAGAAGGCTCTTAAGTAAAATGATATAAAATGGATAAACTATTGCTACATAAGTATTAAATATGAATTTTGAATCATAAGAAGCTTTGTTTTGATATGAAAATATCTGATTTAGTAAAACTTTTCTGTATTAGCACTATTCATATTTATCGAGTACAAACCATATATTTGTCATATTAAAAATAAATATAAATTCTGTCAAGCAGAATTCATGCACAATGCGTAACATACGTGACGTAGTAATCTGCTAAATTTGTTGTACACCAGCAACAGTAATAATTTAAATATGCAAAGTGCTTATTGCAAACTAGGTTTACCTATCTTGTGAATAGCAACTGATTTTGAAGTTTTGCCACAACTATTGTTAATGTAGACAGGCCAGAGTTCTTTTTTTTTTGCTTGCATACATAAAATAAATAATACACAATCAAAAAAAAAAAACCCACACACAATCAAAAGCATATACTATTAAGGTAAGATCATGTGAGAAACCTGTTAATACTCAGAACAAATAATGAAGCTAATTGGATAATGCTCCTTGCATTTTATACTTGTATGCTATCATTTTATTACTGAATTGGCATACAATAAAATGAATCATTAAACAGAGGACACGCCAACTTCACTGCAATAGATACCATGAAAAATTATATGAATAACTTAAATGACCTTGAATAATAATAAATGATATTTAGCAAAAGTTTTTTATTAATATATAATAAAATTATAATTACATTTCATTCATATAAAGAATCATTCCCTACCCTTGATTTTAAATAATATGAGAAATTTTTATAAATATTTTCATTCTGATAATGGAGTATACTGCTACATGTAATAGATGATACACTTAAAGGCTTAAAATGATCCAGTTTCCTTGGATTTAAAAACAAAAAAAAACTTTATAATTTTAATTCTGTTGAAGAAATATTAAAAAAATAATTAAGTAATAAATCAATAATTATGATAATTTTCACATTTAAACAAAATCGGTAGTGTAGATTGTTTTAATATATTTTCAATATTTTTTTTTAAAATTACAATTCATGTAAGATTAACTAAAGTTAATACTTCTGACAGGTTTTCAACATTGGCAAGAATTCCTGTGGTTTTGCTTAAATTTTTTAATGTAACATCATATTTTTTTTTAACCACAAACTGGTAGAACTGTATTCTAAATGTATACATATAAAAGTTAAAAACATTCTTCTTCCATTACTATTATATAATGTCAGTGAAAAAAAAAAAGTTTTGTAATTTGCAATAAATATATTTACTTTTTTTCTAATTATAAACAATTTTAAAGTTTTAATTATGCTAACAATTGTAAAAAACAAGCTGTCAAAATTTATCTAATTATAATAATAATTTTTAATTTTTTAAAAATATATCACTAATTATGGGTATGAAGGTGTGAATTTGTATTAGGATATTCAGTATTGCCATAATATATACAATTATAGTTGAAATAGTAGGGGCTTTAAAAGTTAACATTCTATAAAATATTTGATAATTAAATTTAAAAACAGAACTGTAAAGTATGCGTACAAATTTTTGATTATTGATCTCATTCTGCATCAAACTTTTGCAGAGTGGCACAAAAAAAGTCACACATTTAAAAATATAAGTTTTTGTTTTTTAGTGTGTTATAATTATCTTTAGTGTTACTATAAGTATAAATGATGAAAAATAATAAGTTTTCAACAAGATAATGGAATCATTTATATGAGACTTGGGAAATTTATGATTCCTTTGAAGCAGCTCTTTCCTGAATAGGGTGGTATAAAATTGTTTCTTTTACAAGTTGCAGAGTAAAAAGAAAAAACTGAAATACACCTGGGTCTCTTTTTACGCGGACTTATTTAACATGATTTTGAAGTTACGCGATTCATGTTTCACCGGAAGTCGACCTCCGATAATGCGCTATTACTTTAAATAATAAATTTCACGCACTTACGTTATATTGAAAGTAATAGCACATTATTGGAATTCGACTTTCATCTTAGTAATTTCAATATTTTCAGTGCTTTATAATACTAAGATTTTATGCAATAATGAAATTAAAATCATAATTTCCACATTTTATGTATACACATATTAAATTTTACAAGATTATAATGTAAATTTGTTCAAACATTGTGCGTGTTAATTTTGCATTTTAAATCACATTCTGTTTTTGCTTTTTAAAAAAGAACGTAATCAATTATTATTTTTTTTATTAATGACACTAATCATTAACGTGCTTTTAAATTCCAACAAGAGCTAAATGGTTGTATGTCTGAATATCGCGAGCTTCGTAAACAATTAATAAAATCATCGTCTCAAAAATTAATTACTAATTACATTGTCACCAGAAAACCATTGATACAACATGAGTGTGAAGTTGGCGTTAGTTGTATTTCCTCTTGTGAAAAATTTGATTTTTTACCAGTTTACAAACGAATGTGTTTTTCGGCAAATAGCAATAATAATTAAAATGTGTATTAAAAAATGTAAATTACTGTACTGTAAATTATGCATAAAAATATATTATTTTGAATAAAATTAAATATTACAGTTAAAAAAAGTTTGTCTTGTATCAATTTTTTTCAAATTTGAAATTTTTTATTGGTCATATTTTATTTCCTTATTTTTTTTTGCGCGCGAATTTTAAAGTAATTTTACGTTGCTGCTTTGCTTTTACGCGAATTTTGAAAAAAAATCACAGACTGCATTCCCCCTTTTTCAATGTAAGTTACATCTATTTTTGCGCGATTTCGTTTGCGCGTGTTTTCTGAGGAACCTATCTATCGCGTAAAACGAGACCCAGATATATACAAGTTTTATTCTTGGAGAATTTTTCCATTTACTGTAAAAAATATTTAAATAGTAAGTGCAAATCCATGTCAGAATTATTACTTAGCATTTTGACAAAGTGATATTTATGATGTATTTCAAATATGCTTATTAAACACATTTAAAATAATCTGAACAATTCATTTGAGGTTTACTTTATTTTCTAGCTAAAATTATGAATCATTAGCTAGCTGTTCCACTGATATTAAAAACAAAATCTGCCAATTTCTTTCCTTTCCTGATATCTTTAAGACTTTTGTATAAACAAAGAATACACAAGATACCTTATTCTGAATATGATTCCAACTTTGTATATTTAATTTCATAAAAAAAAAAATCTAAGTTAAGCCCAATTTAGTTTTCAATTTATTTTCCATTTAACGTTTATCCAAACTTTGATAAGTTTTTAAAAATATATATGCAATTTAAGTTCTCAATCTGAGGCAGAGTAACAAAGAATGGAGTACTACCATCAAGCAATAACAATTATCATCTTTAACTACTGTTTACCATCTTCTTATTGCAATTTATTCTAGTACTTCACTTTTAGAATTAGATTGTAAAACTTTAGAAAGTCTTGCATAGTGGAAAAAACTGTAAATATTAAGATGAAGTGGGAGCAAGTTTATGTTTGATTTTTAAAAAATGAACAAGTTATAAATTTTTTAATAAGAAATGGGACAACTGGCAAAAAGGAAAAAAAAAAAGATAATAAATTAGAAAAAAATTTACAACTATAAATACATATAAAAATATAATGGGTGAAATTAATAAAACAATTAAATACAAATAAGATGTTTTTGGTAGAAATAAATATTAAAAGAAAATATATGTGTTTGTGCTTGAAAAGAGTTTTTAATAAATGTACCAGTACTTATGGATCTGAGACTTGAATAAACAATAGAAGAGCAATAAAGAAACCAAATACTACATGGAATTAATAAGAAACGATTGAAAATAAAATTCAAGGGTTAAAAAACAGAACTGGTATTCCGGACAACATTAAAAAATAAAAACCGAAAAGGTTGGATATATCAATGAAATATATCAGGAGTGGCCAACTTTTGTGTTCATACGATCTTTTTATTTTAAAAATGTGTTGCGATCGACTTGTTGTCATAGGCATAGTCTAAGTGGAGGGAGGTGTAAAATACTATTTTTATATATCTACCTAGCAAAAAAATAACAATTATTTAACGGGTCAAAAAACTCATATCTAGGGAATTAAAGCAACATGAGTAATTATTAACAATATTTATTAATTCAAATTTCTACATTAAGTCAAGATTAAAAATATTATTTTCAATAATGATTTGGCTTAGTGGACTTCACTTATCTAGAATTGAAAAAAAAATTTAGAACAAAACAAAAAGAACTTGAAAATCTTGACTTAATTTGTTTCACTCATTACCCGACAGCTCTTGCCAGATTGGCCTCACGATCGACCAAAAATGGCTTTGCGAATGGCAGGTGGATCACGATCAACTTGTTGGACACCCCTGAAATAGATGATAAAAATTGGCAACTGGAATGTTAAACTAGATTTTAAGATAAATAAAGAGTATAGGTGCAAAAAAAAAGCTTAATAGAACAAAGTGAAGAGAAACTGTAAATCAAAGAAATAGTATTAAACTTGAAGAGATCTTCATACTGTCTTGCTAATGATTAATTAAGTTAAAAATAATATTAGAATATGATCTACAAGAATTAGAGTTTTTAATTCCAAATAGCTTTCTTGTGAAAGGCAGTCAAAAAAAATAGTAAGAATTAATTATATATTTGAATATCTAACAGTATGATCTGCTAAAAATCAGGTTTGCTAAATAGAAAAAAGTATTATATTAAGCCAGAGGTCCCCAACCTTTTTGCACTTAAGAGCACATTCTATAATACCGGCCAGGTGGCGGGCACCATTTATTTTTTCAATGTAAATTTATAGTTGGATATTGTTAATAATACATATAATATACAAAAATATATTTATTTCAAAAATAAAATTTTAACATATAATTAACGTTTATATTTTTACGCTATAAAAGTATAGTATGCCCTACAATTTGATTACAATATAATACAATAATTTATAAGAAATTTTAAAAATTAAATTTATTTGTATCAGATAAATAATTTTTTATCGTGTTCGGATAGTGACGGGCACACATAAAATGATCTGCGGGCACCATGGTGCCCGCGGGTATAGGATTGGAGACCCCTGTATTAAGCTATCAAAATAACTTATTTGGAATTGATGATTACTTTCTATCTAACCTATAATAAAAAAAACATCACACATATCAGTCTATGCTTTTAAATAAAAATGAGAAATGAGCAAAAAAAAGTAATACAGAAAGAAACAAAAAAAAACAAAAAAGATCAAAAAGCATAAATGAATAAAAGTGAAAGATTAAAAACAGAGGATTGGATGATTGATAAAATCAGAACAAAATTAGAAATAAAAAGAAGTTTGTTATGAATATCGTATAATATATTCTAAAAATGTCGGATTTCAATATTTATTTTCATGTTATTGCTAAACATATTATATTATGATTACACAAGCCATTAATTACATATAAAAGCAACAAAAAGTTATTACCTATTTTTATTTTATTATAATACAGATAGGCTAAATTTCATACGATTAATAAATTCTGAAAAAAAAAAAAAATAATGGTAATTCAAATTCACATTATCCAACTAAAATTATAATTGTACATAGCAATTTTTTAAAATAAGTTTTGTCTTGTTTACTAATGTAATATAACAACAAAAGGTGATAAAAACAAATTATTCTTGGAATGTTTATTTCAAATAAATAGAGTATTATAAATAATAACATTAAAAAATAATTTTATAGAAAAAACAATGAAAACATTAAAAAAAAATTGATGATAGTATGAAATAACTTTTTCTTCAAATAGACATCATCATCATCAACCATTATCAATCCACTGCAGGATGAAGGTCTCTCCAAGTTTAATCCATCTTCTCCGATCTTTAGCTTCTCTTCTCCACAACACCCCTGCACATTTTCTTATTTCATCCATCCATCTCACATGTGGTCTCTTTCTGGGTCTTTTACAATCTCTTGGAATCCAGTTTAAAATTTCAATTGTCTATTATCATCTCTTCTAGCAATATGTCCAGCCTAACTCCATTTCAATCTTTTAATTTTTTCAATAAGGTCAGTAACACCCATTTGTTGTCTTACCCATACATTGCGTTTTCGATCTCTTCTTGTTACTCCCAACATACATCTCTCCATACTCCTTTGAGTGGTCTGAAGTCTCTGTATTGCTCTTCTATTAAGTGTCCAAGTCTCAGATCCATAAGTAAGAACTGGTAAAACACATTTGTTAAAAACCATCCTTTTCAAACACATAGGCATATTTCCTTTTAGTATCAAGTTATTTCTACCAAAAGCACTCCAACCAAGTTTAATTCTATGATTAATTTCCTCCATTATGTTTCCATCTGTATTAATAATCTGACCAAGGTATTTGCAACTGTTAACTTCTTCTAATTCTTCATAATCAATCTTTATTTCCATATTTTGAGCAAATCGATTAAACATTACTTTAGTCTTTTTAACATTTATCTTTAGTCCTACTTTTCTACTTTCATCTGCTAACTCCTGCAACATTTCCTGCAGCTCTGAAGCATTATTTGCAAAAACAACTACATCATCTGCGAAATCTAAATGACTTAAATACTCTCCATTTACTTTCACTCCTTTAGTTTCCCATTTTAATCCACAAAATACTTCTTGCAGCACTGCTGTAAAGAGTTTTGGAGATATGGAGTCACCTTGTCTTACACCTTTCTCAATGTTGATAGACATATATGCAATCAAAAAATGGAAATTAATATTAAAGTAAACAAATATATAAAAAATGTATTATTAATAAATTAAATATATTAATATCCATTAAAAATGATGTCAACAATGGATTTAAATGATAATTACGAACTTGTTTTTAATCGACTCCAAAGAGATAAAATTTATTATCTGCTAAATAACCTACAAAATTTTAGATAGAGGATTCAAATTTACAATTCAAAGAGAAACATCAGCCAATTTTGAGTGAAAATACTGTTAAAAACCAATATCTGAATATCCGAAAAAGCGAGAACGTATAAAATTAAAGTTAGCCAATGAAGAAATTCGAAATTGAAATCTTCGCAAATAAATTCAGATCATTTGAATTTCCAAAGTGTCAGTAATTCTAAGTTATAGATCACAATATCTAGATTAGAGGATATACAATAATACAAAAAATATTGATATTACTTCAATCAAAATAAGTCATTAAAGAAAAATATATAAATAATGATAAAGACAGATATGCATTGCTAAGTGCAAAAGCGACATCGGAAAAAGAAACGCATCATCCATGGTGCTATAGTTTGTCAGAATCGGGATGGAAGTGACCTAACACTTTACACTTGTGCTGTGAAACATCAAGTCGATTCCTATAACTCACCACTTCAAAGCAGAAATTCCAAGGCTGTAAAGGATAATTGAACTACTGTATGTTCTAGAAAACTCACAACTTACCATCTATAGCCAAAATGGATTAACAAGGATTACTAGCATGATTCACTGGAACATTTTTCATTATAAACTTCAAGATCATTCACTTTATTTATTTGTATATTTGATATGATTTTTTTTTCTTTTCTTTACTTTAATATAGAGACAAAATGGGTAATATAAGTGTTAGCACATAATATAATAAAGAAGTATTGTTGCCTTTAGTACAAGTAAAATAAAATATATTTTATGATAAGCACTTGATTGCGTACTAATCCGATCATTATCAAAGGGGAAAGGTAAGATTTTACCTAATACACATTGAGTCCAAACATTTATATACTTGCAACACATACATTTTTCTTTGTTTATATTAATAGTTGAGTTAAATATTTTCGGTATATTTGACTAACTATTTCTGTCATAAATGGACTTCCTTGTCTATAGCATGGCTATCATACATAACAGAGGAATACTAGATCACCACAATCACCGATAGAAATTTAATACAAAAAGTTAATTCACATAAAATGGATTGAGTTTCAATTAAAAATATAAAAAGTAAAGATGATTATGGTAATCCTAAATATAATATAAATTTCATTTATATTAATAGAGACATCAAGTGGCTATTCTTTGTAGGGATCAGAGTTAGGAATAATATTTAGAATCAATTATAAGCAAAGAATGACCATAAATGTTTAATTAAATGTTTTATAATTTTGTTTCAAATTTTCATTGTTAAAAATAGTAATTGTAGTAAATATAGTTATTAAATATATTCAAATGTTAAATTAAAACTCTTGGTAAGTCTTTCTATAGTCAACTCTCAATAAGTCGTATCTTCTCACATATTTATAAATATTTTTGCCCATTTACACACAAGTTTATATTTCCACCTACCATTAAACATCTACACAAGTTTACACCTATCTGTATTTTAGTGATACTAATATAACCTGAATGAGTTAAAAACTCTGGATAATGGAAATGAAATGTGGCATGGATAAAGTGAGCTAGGTATATATTTAATATTTAGTTGGTTCTTAACCTCCCCTCTCCTAAGAATGAAATCAATGTGTATGTGGTATAAATAGGTACAATGATATATTTTATTCATTGTGATGACCTCACTAACCTATTTTCATACTAGAAAAAATCTGTTCTGCTACATATGGCACTACCAGTTGTGGAGCACGAAAATCGTATATTAGTATCATATTTCATTATATATATAAAATATATCCAATTGCTGGTTAATTTCATTTTATATTACTATAAAATTATATATTTTCAATAGTAAAACAATAAAACAAACATATTTACAAAATTTTTCTTAATATGACAAATTTACCTTATGGAAATTTACTAAGAATTAAAACACAAACAAAATATGTGATAGCAATAATTTAAATTGTTTTGAAATAGAAAGATTATATAGTAAAAAAAAAAAGGTCAAATTCCTGTGAACATAAAATTATATTTTGACAAGAGTAATAAAAGTGATAGCGACGATGAATATTTCCACGATGCACAGTATATAATAAAAAATCTTTATTACAGTTCAAAAATTAAAATAAGTAGTAGTAAAACAAAAAAAAAATTAAAATAAAGTACTAGAAAATTCATGATTACTGAAAGCCAAATTAAAATGTGATTAGAAACAAATATTGAAAAAGAAAACAAGGTTGAAATACAAAGTGAAGCAAATAGAGAAGAAATAAAGGATATTTTAGAGGGTATAGAAAAAGAACAGGACCTAGATGTATCTGGGAAGACCCGAGTGACAAATGCTCAATTCCCAGAAAGCAATAAAAATCCAGATGAACAAAGGGAAGAGAAAGGAAATGCTAATGATAGATCAACTAAACAAATAATGTTGATTATGCAACAAATGTTCATCAATATGAGAACAAATATGAAAGCAGATCAATAACAAATGAGAACAGATCAACAATAAATGTCTGCATAAATGGATAATATGAAGGTAGATATATCCGAAAAGATGGATAAAGATCAACAACAAATGAGGGCAGATATGAAAGCAGATCCACAACAGATGGTAGATAACATAAGTGATTTATCAAAAAAATTAGGTAATTTAAAAATTGAACTGAAATACAGATCGACATTAATAACAGGATACAACAAATTGAAAAGGTTATTGAAGAAAAAGACCTTAATTGTCATAAGAGATTTATTGAATTTGAAGGAAAATTAGAAAATAGAATGGAAATGAGATAATACAAAAATATATTACAATTTCATGATAAAATCCATGGAGATCAAAAAGAATCAAAAAAAATATATATATCATTGAAAAGATGAAGAACATCCATATAGAAATCAATAGTTTAATCATGGAAAAAATTTTCAATCAATAGAAAATGATTACCAATGCCTTAGCATTAAACAAAACTGAATGAATACAGAAATAAAACAAAATCAAAACAGGACTGAAATCTTATTAGAAAATCATACAAGTATATTGAATCAATTAGAAAACAAGAACCCTTCAGTAGATCAAACAATAAAAAGCTTAAAAGACGAATATGATAAAAAATTAGAAAAAGCTAAAGAAAAACAGGTGCTTGTCTTATAGATAAAGATGGCGTTTGATGGCGCCGTTTTCACGCTAAAACTATAAAATATGATCATTCCCGGGCCGTTGCTTATAATAATTTTGTTGTGCTTTTTTGTAATGCAAAAATAAAAACAAAACAAAATCGTCTTTTATAAATATTATTTTTTATTAACGTATACAATTTAAATGATAATAATAAATGTAAAATAAAATCAACAAATTACAATTTGATTCGTGTTTTTTCTATTGTATATTTTTTTAATTGTGTTACAGCTTTTTTTAATCAATTTTCTATTGTATATTTTTTTAATTGTGTTACGGCTTTTTTTAATCAATTTTCTATCAGATATTTTTTTATTTGTGTTACGGCTTTTTTTTTATCAATTTTCTATGGGATATTTTTTTACTTGTGTTACGACTTTTTTTTGTTGTTGTTTAACTAAAAAATAATAATCATAATAAAAAGTAAAATTTCTTAGTCTATTTTTTATTTTTTTAGTCTTCATTTTACTTTTTTTTTTACAGACCAAGAGATATTACGGCCATTTTTTACTTCAAATAGAATGACAATAAAAAGTAAAAGTTGTTACGGTTAGTTTTAGGGTTAGTGTTCTGTTGTTTGTAATGCTAAAATAAAAAAATTCAAAATCGTAACCGTACTCGGACAAAAGAAAGAAACTCAAACTTTTTTAAACAACAACAAGCACATATAAATGTCTTCTTTACTTATTAAACATGTTTATAATATTTGCTTTTTATGAAATTTACAAAAAATCATGCATATTTGTACTTTTCTTACTGGATATTTTTTTGGTACCGCTCTTTTTGGCTTCAAAAATATACACACGGTAGAATCTTCTTTGTCTCGTGGAATGTTATGAACAGTACGTTACTTGACGCGTTACCTAATTGCAACTCACTAAATACATAGATATTTAACATTTTCCCAATTAAAACTTCAACAGAGTATGATGTAAAAAGTCTTAGAATAATTACTTTAAAAAATCTGAACATTTCAATACTTTAAAATAATAAAAAAATCCAATGAAAACAACATTTCCATACAATTCAAATACAAACTCCCTCATCAAGCCGTAACTATTTTATAAACTGTGCAAATTCAGAAAATGTAATTTCTGCGATGCAACATACATGCTGTACTGCAACGTGACATAGCGGCAGCATTCTGTAGCACAACAAAAAAGTTGTATTATAGAAAACGTGGGTTCAAACGTGTCGGCCGCGGAAACAGCATTTTTATGTGTTTTAGCGTGAAAACCGCACCATAGAACGGCGTCTTTAGCTATAGTACCGAAAAACACACAAATTTCTCAAAATGTTAAACTTTCTGAGGATGAAGTAAAAACAACAGAGAAATTAAATCCCATACTGGAATCTATTAATAGAATTGAGAAAATAAAATAAAATTGGAGATCAATATGAAATGGAAAAGAGAGTATACACATACATATAACACAAAATAATAATGAAAATATCCATTACTCCATGTTGGGAATATTTAAATATAATACCCAATCACCAGTTAATGTCCAAAAAGAATATAGTAACACTCCCAACAATACTCTCTAAACCAGTGGTCCCCAACCCTATGCCTGCGGGCACTATGGCACCCGCAGACCATTTTACGTGTGCTTGCCGCTATCCGAACACGATAAAAAATTATTTATCTGATACAAATAAATTTAATTTTTAAAGTTTCTTATAAATTATTGTATTATATTGTAATCAAATTGTAGGGCATACTATACTTTTACAGTGTAAAAATATAAACGCTAATTATATGTTAAAATTTTATTTTTGAAATAAATATTTTTTTGTACATTATGTGTATTATTAACAATATCCAACTATAAATTTACATTGAAAAAAGAAATGGTGCCCGCCACCTGGCCGGTAATATAGAATGTGCTCTTAATTGCAAAAAGGTTGGGGACCCCTGTTCTAAACCAACACAATAAATCAATTTGTGAAATTAAAAATGGTTAAAGGTCTGACCAATGAAGCTCCAATTGAACATTTAAAAAGTTTAAATTTGTATTTTTCTGTCAACAACAATTTGTCAGAGGGTGAGAAGTTAATAGTGGCATATAGCCATCTGCAAAGAGACACTCTATCTTGGTGTGAATCATTTTTCCAAGTATAATTTTTGGAATAACAATTGCTAAGAAGCTTTGTTATACCAAATCTTGCAGGAAAAATATAGGAGCAGTGGGGTTTTTAGAAGGCAAATAGCTAAATTAAATACTTTAAGATACATACCATCTTAGTCAAATTCAAATAATCTGAATAGTAAAGCATAACTTGCCTTTGAAGATAGAGCAATCCTTATTATGTGCCAATACACAAAATATAGAACAGATTGCTGATTTATTAAGCAACACTGATACCAATAATCAAAATATAATGTATAATATTCAGAAAAAAGAAATACCCATAAATGCGATTAATTACAAAAGAAGAAAGAATAATAATAACCCTAACTATCGGCCAGGTAACACAATAAAAAAAAATATCATAGAGAATAAAATAGCTGATGATCTACATCAGGTATCAAGTCCCAGTAATATAGCATTCACTAAGAAACAAAATCAAATAAAAGATGGGTATAATAAAGATATAACCAAAGTATCAAATAAAGAAAATAAGGAACTTGGGAAATGATCCCTCTCCTCAAGGACCCATATTAAAAATGAGAAACAAAATCAAACCAGTCATAAAAGAAATGACCAATTTAATCTGTTCATGAGAAGATGAAGCACCTAATCATGCTTTACAAAGTTGAAGATTTAAGAGTCAAAGCAAATCTCTGTTATTTCTGACAAATTCTATAGAAAGGTTATGGATAACAACAAAAAGGCAAAATTAATTCAAAAACAAATCTGGGTCAAACTGACCATTGACCACACATGTATCTATCATGCCTTTTTAATACTAAATAGCCTTATTCATGAAATCATCTTAGGGGCAGACTTCCTACATCTCAACAAGTATATGGTCGATTTTGAAAATAAATTAAGATAAATGATGAGGTTGTAGAAATGACATTACTACCAAATTGGAACTGATTGTATATTATCTACCATACCTGAAGCACTGCTGAAAGAAAAATTTGCAATCAAATTTAATTACAGATAATGATATAGAAAGATTGCAATCTGTGATTAATAAATATAATATCATATTCTCAAAAATACCAGGAGTGATAGAAGGATTCCAGCAAAGAATTAAATTGTTTGAAAACTAACGATTTCAATCCAAATCATATCCAATCCCACATCAATATCGAAATGAAATTAAGAAGCCGATCCAGAAAGTGATCGATTGGGGAATAATTTCCAAATGCTCCTCACCATATTGCAATCTTATTACAACAATGAAGAAAAAAAGATGGGGCAATGAGATTTTGTTTAGACGCTAGATAACTAAACAAAATTACCATTACAGATAGGAATATGCCACTACCCATATATGAATTATTTGTGAAATTTGGTAATAAAAAAGTGTTTTCCACTTTCAATTTAACCTCCAGTTATTGGCAAATTCAAGCCAGTTTGTATACATAATTATTTGATAACAATTTAGTATCTATATATTTTGGCATCCATGACTTTTTAATAACTATAGGCACCTTATTCTTCGACTGGTAGCTTGCCAGTACTAAGAAAACTAAAAGGTTGCTACTGGAAGGTGCACTAGAACCAATAATTTCAGGTGCACTAGTTCCAGATCTAAAACTCCTCAGTAATGAATGCCATACACTAGAAACTAGTCTGGGAATATGATTATGACAGCACTGGATATGGATTTAAGAAACCTTAACTAAGCTTACAATAACAGATGATAAAACTAAAATAGCGTAAAGATTTGTTTTAGAAGGTAATTAATTGCTTTCACAAATCAAAAATATATTCCACATAAATATATATTTTTTTTAATCTTTATAAAATTTGTAACAGACTATAAGTCCTACTGGTAGTCTCAGATATTGTACTGTATTTTCAATTAGCAGAAGATTTCAATATTTTAAAACTTTTGATAACTTTTAATTTTACATTTAAGCCATAAATGAATCATTTTCTTTTAGTTTACAAAATATTGATGCCAAGCTGTAACTATAAAATATATACTATAAAAACAAATATACAAATGCAAATATAATAGTACTGAATATGGTCAATGTATTTTTAAATCCTTGTAGCATTTTTTTTTTATTATGCCCATTCATTTTCATTCATGAAGTAGTAAAAACTTTTATCATGATGTTTTACAATTATTTATTCATGATTTTGTAAACTGGTGAAAGAAGACACTTTACAAATTTAATTTCATTCTATTAGTTAAAATAAAAAGTTCAAATAATGTATATTTTAATAAAACTTTACCAATAGAATGCAATTCTATTGCTAACACGACCAACCTAAGAAAATGTGCTTAAATGTTATAATTTTTTTTTTTTTTTTAAAGTTAAACCTATTAATAAATCAAATGCAATCTCAAATTTGTTAAAATATATTCACTTTTGATTTTAAACAATTATTACTAATAAATTTTCTTATATATCTATTAGTAAATGAAATTTTGAGCATGCATGTGCTCCAAATAAGTTTGCTTTAAGTATGGCCTACATGTGTACATTTATTGTTGTTGTTTTTTAAAAAATTTACTATATGTCATTTTTAGTGGATGATAGATATTGAAAAATAATGCAGTTTTTATTGCTGGATAGCCTTAATTTCACAGAGTGTAAACTTAAGAGAACCAAGAAGCCCAGGATTTTAAATTACCAATCAATGAATTTTTATTGGGCCAGCTATAACTACAGTCACTTGCAATAAAGAAACATTGTATGAATTGTAATAAAAATTCTCATATATTAAATAGACTTTGTTAAACTTTATGACTGAAAATGAAATAATAGGAAGAAGTGAAATACAAATTATAATTTAAAAAATATAAGCATAGCTTTGAAGACTGATAATATATAAAACAGATAAAAATAAGATTATCCAAGTTACAATTCAGGTTAGTGGCAAAATAAATTTACATTTGACAAAAAAACTGAAGAACTTTTTTATATTACACAAAGTGCTTTTGAAGAAATAAAATATTTTAAAATTGTCATGAAAGATTTTAATATTAAATTGGAAAATATAAAGTATGATAATGCAGTAGGGAAATACACAGAGGAAACTGAGAGTGGACAATGTATCATATTGATCTTTTAGTTTATATATCTTAGAATGTCTTCTTTAATCTCTCCAACAGCAAATTTTTCTGAAATTTTTTTAACACCTTACTCAATTATATATATATATATCCACTATATCCTATCTTGAGCCACACACATCCCCTCCCCGCAAAGCAATCAATATTGCTCCTCTTTAGAGGATCTTTGAAATAATCTTAATTTAAATATCTACCTCTTCCAAAAAAAAAAATACTTCCTTCGGAAGTCTATTATCATTTGTTTTACATGTTCAATCCCACAAAAAAAAAAAAGAACTTTTGCAGTAACAGATTTAATAATAAATATGGTGATCAGAAACTCTATTATTCTTATGATCTTGCCATCGGTATACAAAATACTATGAAGCCTTCTTAAATAAAAATTTCCAATTTTTTATGTTATATCTATTAGGAGATTCATATGCCACTTTTGTGCAATAAATTTGGAAGAATACCAACCACTGTAAATAACTAATTTAATATAAGTAGTTATATCGTTATGATATCCTTTAACTTATTAAATATAGTACACCACAAATAGTGTATGTACTACACCTCAATAATCACTTTGCCTTTCTATCAAAAGCTATTAAACTGATCCAAATGCTCAAAATGATAACTCTGGTTTAATCAAGCTATTAATTTTGACATAATTCATCATAAATCATTTGGAATACAGATTAGGGTCCAATTGATTTTTTTGCTGTTGTTGTTTTCTTTTTTAGATTAGCTAACTAATGGTGTAAAACACATGAAGTTTAAAACTGCAAGTGGTGGCCCAATACCACACCAATAACAATATTATAGCTGTTTTCATTATGCTGTCCAATTATTACATAGTTAGAATGTATAATTCAAATAAACACATTTCCACTGAGTATGATTGTTTTCACTATTTCAATAAAATGTTAACAGTAATTACATTGTTTTTTTAAACTTCAAAATATCTATAATTGTTTACTACAAATATTTATTTAGTGAGATTTGTTAAATATATTTTAATTTTTCTGCAACATTTCATTTTAAAGTTTAATACTGTAAAATAAATATTGATGCAAACTTACATTTGTCATAATAAAATAATCCATAATCAAAACCATATTAAAAAAGCTGACTTCTGCTTAAACTTTGAAATAAAAATGTCTATTTGAGTTTCTAGCATAAATCAACACTTATTCAGGAATTGATTGTTCCTTCAGTTGCTTTTTATCTTTTAGTTCCTTCTCAGTCTTTAATAATTATTAAATGTACAAATTTAATTCCCAAGAAGTAAATTAATTCCTTAATGAAAAAGTCAAGTTTTTTTAATTTAAACAATTTTAGATTAGAAAGCGATTAAGTAGCTAGACTTCTCAAGCTGGAAATATGAAAAGTACAGTATTTTCTTGCAATACAAATTCTGAAATAAAATTTGAAAATGTAATTATATTTGCAAATATGTATGTACATTAAGAGATAAGATGAATAATTAAATTTGCTACTCTCTTTTAATAAAATTTATTTTAGAATCTCAGCACTTAAAATTAAATGGTAAACTTTAAAGAATCCTTACATTATTAAGATGAATATGAAATCAGAATGAATTTTTTTAATATCAATCAAGCATTTTTATTTTAATTAAGTACAAATATTTTTTAAAAAAGGTTTATATATGAAATAATTACATTCCATTAAAAAAATAATGACAGAAAACAATATAAAAAACTATTCCTCCAACATTTTTTAACTATATAATTTGACAATGGTTCTACTATTTTAAAATCTATTAAAAATATACTGCAATTTGAAAAAACATTAATTTTTTTTTTGTTTCAAAAAAATTACAAATTCATGAGTTTTATATGTATATAAGGTATGCTGTTTCTATTGATCTGAAAATTAAAATTTCATTTAAAATACCTTCAAAGTATATAGAAAGTTAATTAATAATGGTAACAATTCCTTCATGACCAAAATAAATCAAGACGTGTTCCCATTATATGATAAAATGAAAATAAGATTTAATTTTCAAACAAACTGCCAATTCACGAATAAATAAAAAAATGCATGAAGGATTAATTGTACTCCTGAAATTGTAATAGTTACTGCAATAATACATAATATTTAGTGAAGACTGAAAAAATATTGAATCTGTAGAAATAGGAATAAAAAGCACGTTTTAGTAAATAGCAATATATTGTGTCAGAAACAATTGACTTTACCAAAAAAATGTAGCAAAAAATCAACTAAAAAGAGTATCACAACTATTTATTGTGAAGACTGGTTATACAAATTCAGAATTATTTAATGCTACCATCATTCATTTTACACTTTGGACTATTTTATATAACATTTTAATTTTTTGAAATTACAATGTTGTTTCTGCAATTATAAACATCAACACACGCACATAAAAGATCTTATCTTTATAATCAAATATACAAGAAATTGTACAAATTTGGTGTCATATAGCCATTGTATTATGTGCATTTCATTATCATCAATTTTCATCACAAATAAAGATAGGTTTTATTATTATTATTTTGTGAATGATGAAATGAACACATTCACATATATAAAAGTCTATATATATATTTTGTAAATTATTTTTGTTTTCTAATTCTTTTTTTACAAATCCATCCATAATACATGTCGTGTTACAATTGCCTTCAAAAGATTTTTACAGTTGCCTATGTAAAGTAATTGTTTGGTGTTATTCCTAATTTCCATATATTTCCAAATACTTGTAATCTTAAAGTGGGACATATATTTAGTTTGGGATATTATTCATAGATGGCAGTTGTTAACAGAAGAAAAAAAATTCCAAAAATGCAAATATCAGTAAAGACATTTTGGCAATTACTTTACATTAAATCAATAAATGTAACAAAGAAAGATGTTTTTTTTTTTTAATTTTAAGGCTATTTTTTTATATATATAATTATAAAATATTAACATTTTATAAGTATATACTCTTTATTTTTTTTTTTTTTTTAAATATAATTTATTTTTATAAATATGTTTCTTGAAGTATTGAAGGGAAATATGTCTCTTTTTTTAATTTCTAAAGATATTTTAATTTCTAAATTGTTTTTAATAAAAAATGTTAAAATATCTATTTTTTGCATATAAAATCTTTAAATTAAAGAACACACATATAAAAAAGCAATTATTCAGTGTTAAATCTCGATGAAATCTGACTGTGAAAAAGTTAATGTGTATAATTTTCAAATTAAATTGTATCACAATTATGTGAAAAACTTAAAGGAACAATTCTCTTCACCCAAATCATTTTATATTGATTATGTATTGTATATATTTGTTAAAAGCAAATATAGCATCTGCTATTATCTATGATAGTTATCAAGCAAAGATTTGGAACTAAAAAAATGTCAAGCATTGATAGCCGAGAGGTCATCGCAGCTGCCTTGCAAGCAAGTAGTTGGTTGCAGATGGTTGTGGGTTCACCTCCCGACCAATGCTATAACATATGGGGGGGGGGGGACAATATGAAAATTATGATAAAATTATACATACAAATAAAGTATGGTTTTAAATAAGAATTTTGCAAATGGATGTGTGATTAGTTATAAAGGATAGGTTGTTTTTTTTAAGTTAATAGTTTTGTTGTTTTTTTTAGATTTTTTTTGGGAAAAAACATTTTTATGTTGCATTTATAAGCAAAAATTATAATAGTTAATGGACTAATAAGATACTTCTAATGAAAAAAGTACTGAATGCTAATCTTTTGGATAAAATTATATCTTTTCAAATAGATTAAATTGCTTCATAATAAACTAAGATTTTTCTCCAATGCTTAAGGAAATGGATTATGAATGGTAAATATTTAAATGACACTAATGGATTGTGGATTATCAATGCAAATATTAAGGATTATAACTGTCAAATTTAGAAACAAACCCTAAAATGGATTAACATGTTAAATGTATCTTACCATGAATTAACAAGTGTGCTAAGTAGAATTGATTAATCTTTATATTGTGTTCCAGAAAAGATTACATTACAAATAAAATTAGCTATGCTTCATATCATCTTGAATGCTGTTATTTTAAAAATGTTTATGAATTCTCAAGAACACTGAAATATTCTTACATATCAATATTTCATTAGGATAAATTTTTAAATTATTATAATCACTGGAATATAAACCAGTGGATTATTTAATGAACTTTATTATAATTGCTTCTTATTTAGACAATTATTGTTTTCCTGAAGGTTTGTGATGATGGTGTTTTACTTGTATTTTTATATTGGACTATTTCTATCATCTAATATGAGTATTGAATGTCTTTAGAAAAATTTAACTTTATTTAAATATTCCAAATACATTCAACTATCAGTAATAGCACGTCAAACAAGTTAGCATATACACGATGTTTTGAGAGGTATTATTCTTCTCTTTTCTTCAGGTGTTGCTGGCCTACCAGTAATAGTACTAGTATGAGATTTGAATCTGAACCCTAATATTCTTGAGTATTGAATTTTAAGGTAACACTCTAACCAACTGAGTCATCCTGCCAAAGGCAACAGTTAGTAGAAATCTCATATACTTATCTATGAAGTTCTCCACTTTTTCCTGACAACAAAGATGATTAGTGTTTTCCATACATTATGTATAGTCACACTAGATTGGCTTATGAGATTTTTTGCCATTATCATCATTATGAGCAGCTTTTTTAAATTTTCTTCTTTGTACCTTTTCTTCTCTATCCAATATTTTTGTGTTTTCACAATTGAACATATGTTCACATGGTCTGCTACCTTAGACATGTCTGTTTTCTCTCTTCTAATCATCAGTTTGTGTTCTTGCAAGTGCTTTTCAATGGTATGAATGGTCTCGCCAATATATGTTCTTCCATATTCACATGGTATTTCATAGATGCAGTTTTTTCTTTTCAGCATTTCAAGTTTACGTTTCGTAGATGTTAGAATTCCTCATAATGTGGCATTGGAAAGCTGTTCTGATATTATACTGATTGCAGATTTTCCTTAATTTGTCTGCTATTTTTGGAATATAAGGATACAGTACCAATAATTGTTTTTTTTTCTCTAGATGGGTCTTTTTGCTGTCTATTTAACATTTTCTTAATAACAGCTGATGGATAACCATTTTTCATAAGAGTTTGTTCTATATAGATCTTTTCTTTTTCCAGATTGCTGGTTTCCAAACAAACTTCTTTTGTTAACTGTTCCATAGTGATAGTATAACTTCATGTCTTGTGTTTCTGGTGTGATTGGATGTATAGGCTAGGTATTTTCCCATGTGTGTAGGTTTTTGGTAAACTGTAGTTTTGATTTTGCCATGAGGGAGTCTTGTCACAAGAACATATAAAAATGCCAATTTTTGTTTTTGTTCCGATTCTATTGTGAATTTAATTGAAGGGGATGTTTCCAGAAAGTTTGTAGCAGGGCTTCACCATGTGGTCATACAACAAATATATCATCTACATAGCGAAGACAAACGTTAGGTGGATATGTAGTAGTTTTATGACTAAGATTTCAAGTTCTTCCATGTAAATATTACTAATCAGGGGAAATAATGGTGAGCCCATAGCCATTCCTTGATTTTGTTGGAAGAATTATGTTATATTCAAAGTAGGTTGTTTTTATGCAGAATGTTAAGAGTTCCATTATACTATCAGTAGGAGAGCTGTTATCACCATTTAATTTTTTTCTTACAATAGACAATGCTTCTTCACATGGTACATTTGTGAATAAACTTTCCATATCAAAGCATACCAGTAATACCTAGCCTATATATCCAATCACACCAGAAACACAAAATATGGAGTTATACTATCACTATGGAACAGAGCAAAAGAAATTTGTTCAGAAACGAGCGATTTGGAAAAAGCAAAGAACTATATAGAACAAACTCTTCTTATGAAAAATTGTTATCCATCAGCTCTTATTAAGAAAATGTTAAATAGACAACAAAAAGAACCATCAAGAGAAAAAAACAATTGTTGGTACTATAGTGTACCCATACATTACAAAAATAGCAGACAAATTAAGGAAAATCTGCAATCAATATAACATCAGAACAGCTTTACTGAACCATACCACACTATGAGAAATTCTAACATCTACAAAGCCTAAATTTGAAATGCTGAAAAAAAAACTGCATCTATGAAATACTATGTGAATGTGGAAGAACATACATTGGTGAGACCAGTCATCCTATTGAAAAGCGCTTGCAAGAAGACAAACTGATGATTAGAAGAGAGAAAACAGACGTGTCTAAGGTAGCAGACCGTGTATGTGCCAATGATTGGGAAAACAAAAATATTGGATAGAGAAAAAAAGGTACAAAGAAGAAAATTTAAAGAAGCTGCTTAAATAACAATTGCAAAAAATCCCATAAGCCAAACTAGTGTGACTACACATAATGTATGGAAACCACTAATCAACTTTGCTCTTAGGAAAAAGTGAAGAAATCAAGAGGAACCTCATCCCACAAGCAAAACTAGTGTGACTACACATAATGTATGGAAACCACTAATCAACTTTGTTCTTAGGAAAAAGTGGAGAAATCAAGAAGAACCTCATCCCATAAGCCAAACTAGTGTGACTACACATAATGTATGGAAACCACTAATCAACTTTGCTCTTAGAAAAAAGTGGAGAAATCAGGAGGATCCTCATAGATAAGTATATGGGATTTCTAACTGTTGCCTTTGGCGGGATGGTTCAGTTGGTTAAAGCGTTACCTTAAAATTCAGTACTTAAGAATTGGTTCAAATATCATGCTAGTACTATCATGGTCAATCCAACAACTGAAGAAGAGGAGAGAATAATATCTCTCGAAACATTGTGCATATTGAAGCTGTGCATATATATATATATATACACAATGATATATATGCTGGCTTCACAATTCACTGTGGACTGGCTAAGACCCTAAGTCCAACCCCAGTAAATGTATGGTTTTTCTCAAATAAAATAAAGAATAAAATATAAAAAAATGAGAATTTTTTTAAATTTTTCTTTATTTTTTAAAATATGATGGCAGAAAGAGATAAGATAAATTTTTGTAATTAAACAGAATCCATTGAAAAAAGTAATTAATTTATGAAACATTTTAATTAAAAGAAAAATAGATAACAGGGAAAATTTTGAAACAATAGGCTACTAATACATAGATTAATTAAAAATATAATTGGGGAAAAGGAGTATAAATAAAAAACTTTCTTTTGTTCTTCAAACTGGAAATTTGCTGAAGCTCTTGCGAAGGACTCTTATATTAAGAATTTCTAGAATCGGCTAAACCCAAATCGATTACATTTAATAAGGAAAAAAAATGAAAAAAATTAATAAATCCTGCGATATCATTACAATTATTAACGATATTTGAATAATTATTTGGCCCTGAAAGCAAGAAAAATGCAATACTAAGTAATAATTTAGTACGAGAAAATGAAAAAAATTATGGTAAGCGATATTTAAGTAATCGACAAACCAAATAAATAATTGCTACGGTAAAAATAATTATGAAAATGTAAATATCAAAAATCAGTACAACTTTTAAAGATATTTTACTAATCCAACAAAATAAATAATAATAGCTAAACCCAAATCGATTACATTTACTAAGAAATAAAAATGAAAAAAATTGTTCTCAAATATTTATTTCTGCGATACTCAAAAAGGTAAAATGGCCAATTTTACAACCAATTTTGTTCCCGTACTGTTTCCAGAATATAATTATAAACCATATTCATATTTAAGTAATCGAAAAACAAAAGAAATAATAGGTAAAAAAATCTTTTTTTTTTTTTTTTGAGGATGGTATTTAACAAATCGCTTACATTTAATAAAAAAAAAAAATGAAAAAAATTGTTCTGAAATATTTACAAATAATTGCCTTTAGTAAATGCTGCGATACTGAAAAAGGTAAAATGGCCGTTTTTACAACCAATTTTGTTCCCGTACTGTTTCCAGAATATAATTATAAACCATATTCATATTTAAGTAATCGACAAACAAGAGAAATAATAGGTAAAAATTCTTTTTTTTTTTTTTTTGGTTTGGGATGGTATTTAACAAAGCGAAATTGATTACATTTAATAAAAAAAAATGGGAAAAAAATCAGAATATAATTATAAACCATATTCATATTTAAGTAATCGATAAACAAGAGAAATAATAAGTAAAAAATCTATGAAATAAATTGTACATACAAATAAGTCACTGTGGTGGACTGAATTCGCGGATATGTTTTTGCAAAATCAACAATAAATAGTAATTAGTTAGCAATAATTCCACAAAATCAAAATGTAAAATTAGCAAACAACAGATAAAAATTTTCATAAAATGGTGGATGATACACAATAAAAAAAAAACACCTCTTGCTTGAAAGCCGACAGCAGGTAAAATGACAGATATTTACCACAATTCACCACAGTATTCCAAAATCTTGAAGGTGACCACGAACTTACCTTCACCACTCCTATCGATTAGTCATGCCAATGTTTCAGTTGCCATGCCATTGCTTTGGTTCATCGTCGATCATATCTACCGGTGGGTTGTGTAGTACATCATAGCTTAGTTAATACTCAAATACCAAATAGAACACAATAGGCCCATTGTCCTGTAGTTGTTCATTGTGAAATAAACTAACTAGGTTAGAACACGATATCACAGGCCCTGAACCCACCAGTGGTGCTGCTCTTCTAGCCTACTGGTGAAATTCCGCAACATGTTAACAAAGCATAAGAGTTCTGACCATTACAATATTTGATCATCATTAACAGTAGTTTTCCAGTATTTATTAACCTCTCAATTAAATTTAATGGCACATATTTTATGCTAAATTTTTAAAAAAAATTATGAACTCAAATAAAATAATGAAGGCAAGATTGCATTATTGATTAAATAATAAAAAAGTTTATTGTGAATTAAATACAAATAAAGATAATATATATATTGTAACCAACTGGGTTACATGGCATACAGTAACAGTTGTGTGTACATATATATAAAGTAAAGGAAAAGTAGAAATAAACACAGACATAAATTTTTGTAGATATTTTCTACATTTCACTTGGAATAAAAATAAAGGATTAAATAACTGAATTAAAACAGAATTTTATTATGAAATAATTTTTTTAAAAAAAGTCTAAATAAGTAATATTCTGAAATTTAAAAACAAGCAGGGTTTATATTTGAAATCTTTTAATTAAAATTTATATAAAATATCTATTTTTTAATTAATGCTTGTATGCTTTTCTATTATCTATTATTAAAAATCTTTGATAAGATTTCCAAATGTAGCTTTTTAATTAAAAGTGCTTTTGGAGGGATTAAAATTGTTTCCAATCAAGAGAAATAAAAAAAAAAACATTTTTTAAATTAATGTTGTTGTCACCCCAGATGGTTCTATAAAAGGACTGATAAAAAATATCAGTTCAGTTATGGCTTATAATTTTTGTAAGAGCTGACCAGAAGAATCTGGTTTTAATACTTTGAGAAGCAGTGTCCAAATTGACCAGCTGCAAAGTTTGGATAGTAATTTTTGTGAAGCAGTTGTGGCTAGCAGAATTGGTATTATGAAAATAAAATAGCTTCCACAAAGATGTAGCTAAAATCAGGCCAGTAAATCCAGCAGTGTGAGCAGTCTACTTCTACATACAGTAGTTTTGATTCACTTGAAGACTGGGTCAACTTAAAATGGATCAATTAGCCAGTACAAAGGTGTTTGCTGGCCTGAAGTTCATCAAACCCTAGATGGAAAGATCATGGCATGCCAACAAATTACCTGAATTATACCTACCTCACCAAGACCAATTCACAAAGAGGCACAGATAAATGTATATACAATGGTGAGTAGCATTATATATAAAGAAAATGAAATTTTAAATAATTTTTTTGATAAAAATGACATTTAAAAATTATATATTTTAAAAGATAAATAAATAATTTTGCTTGAACTGAATTAAAATCTAAAAATAATGATTGATTATTTATCGACAATTTATTTTGAAAAAAAAAAAAAGACTTTAAAAATCTTTTTTAGATTAATTTAAAGATGTAATTAATTAATCGAGAGTAACCAGTCATAAAAACTTTTGAGTTACTGTCAAAAAAATTTGACTTTATTTTTTAAAAAAAGAAAAAAATACTTTTATTGACTGAAAAAAAAAAGGACTAATTAATAATATTAATTCATATCATCTATATGTTCATAGATACACATGTATGTGTGGATTTTATGTATAGTTTTCAAATGGAATTAATTACGAAATATATTTTTTATAATTTTATTTTGATAAATTCAAATACATTCATTTTATATTAAGCCACATCTGTGTGCCGATTGGGTTTTAAATAAATCTACATAGGACACATATGAGTAAATAAGCAAATATTTTATCTAGCTTATTTACTCATAATTAAGTTTCAGTAAGAATGACGTCTAGTAAATTCTAAGTAATTACACTGACGTCATTCAGCCAAATAACATTGTAAATAGTAATTTAAAGTGAGAATCTACTCACGCTCTCTTCAGAAGTTCTTCAGATTTGCTCATATAAAAGAATTTGAGTCGTAGGAATAAGAGGGATTCTTTTTTATTCCTGCATAAATGCTATATCTCGGATTGAAGAAGAGAGTATTCATTTATTTAACACTCTCAAAAGGCGTGTGCTCAATTAGCTTGAAAGGCTGATATTGGAATGAAATAGGACACATGTAAAATTTAATCATTTTTTGTCATTATTAAATATCAATTGAAATATATTAATTGTATATTATAAATCGCACATCTGTGCACATATGTATGTAAACCACCAAGTAATAACTTGAATTTTGTATTAATTACACATATAATATCAATAATTATGCAAAAATTTATTATTGTATGTTAATCAAAATCAGAAGACTTAATTGATATATGCATAGACTTATTCTAGACCTTAATATCATTATTTTTATTGTTAATAAACTTTTGTTTAATTATGAAAATTATTCCAGTTGTTCTAAATATTTTTAGAGTATCTGTTTCCATTATCTCTTCATCACATATAGTAATAGAGCTTGTGTTTGTGTATAACAGCTAATATATAAATGGGGGTATATATTAGTGCTTTCGGACATCCAGAGATTATCGATCATCATCGAGAATACTCTCTAAAGCCCATGCACTATATTTTATTTTAGTTTAGTCTTATCAGAAGTTTATAACTGGCCAGCACAAGTGGCCAGAGCATTGATGATGATCAGCATGTTTTAATGTCCCAGCATTATTCTTTTTATGATTATGTATTCTAATGGATTAACAATTAAATTGGTGTCTCCCAATTAATGGTTAAATAATTGCTCCAAGCTGGCAAAGGCTCAATAGTTAGCCTGGTCTATAGAAGACTCACTTCCAATCCAGTCACCAGATTGACTGTTCATTTATTTTATTATTAATCACTCATAATGATGAATGGTATTTTGAGTATTACTTAGTACTTATAATTACTTTCTTTCTTTGTATTACTTATTATAATGCTGGTTGATGTATAATTATGCTTTTAGTTGCTCTTGATGATCTCTCAATGAGCTCTCATGATCTCTTTAATATATAAAATTGTTTATTTATATATTTTTAATATTAAACATCACTTTAATATCTGGAATCTCTTACTTCAATATCTCTTATTACTTAATTAAAAGTTACTTTAATATTTAATTTTTAAATTTTCATTATTTGAAATAAAAATTCAAACCACTTCTCACACAGGTTTGTTTATCCATATTTATTTGAATGATTTTAATTCAGTTTCATCCCCACCCTCCACCCTGTACCACAGAATCAGCTATTAGTCTACAATGAAGTTGATTTTCAATTTTTTTTAAGTAGTAGGCAAACTAAAACACCAGACATCAACTCTGAAGGTTTACACAAATGAAAAATCTTTTTTTTTAAACTAGTCTTTTCAGCAAATTATGAATTCACTTTTATTAATTTGGATAAAAGGCATATGCTTACATAATCTAATTTTACATTTGAATAATTACATTTACTTTTATTAAAATGTAATATTTTTATTTTCCATAATTCAAAATTGAAATTAAGATGTTTTTATTCATTTACTTAAAATATATATGTATATTATTTTCTAATAATTAATTTGTATAATGTTATAAATTAATTTTAAAATATTTTTCAACACATATTTAATTCAAATATAAGATTTGTAATATTTTTAATCAAGACATATTACTGAACATTTTATTATTGTTTATACAATTTATCACTTGAATAATAAATATTACATTAAATTTAGTCTATTAAATTTACTTTCCATATATATATAAACTAAAAAGAAAAATCATATATTTGGTTAATATTTCAAATAGAGATCAGACTTTCATTAGAAGGTACAGTTTTTGATGAAACCAATTCTTTGATTAAAATATTAAACATTGTACACAGAGAAAAATTTTCTGCATTTTTTTTATTGACTCTATATATGTAATGTACTATGTGTTAGGTAATTAGATAAACAATGTTTAAATAGCATAAGATTAAACAATAAGATTTCTTTAGAATAATATTAAATAAAACCAACTATCTCTTCATAATTAAAAAAAAAAAAAAACCCTTTTCCATATATTAAAAAAATAACTATGGACTAAAAGCATTCCAGAAATATATACAATCTAATCTTATTAAACCATAATAAGCGATTGCATCATTTTAAAGATTTTTTTAACTGAAAAAAAAAAAAAAACATTACAGTATCACATAGACAGGCACAAAAAAAAAAATCCTAAAAAAAAACAGAAAAGAATATTTATCCAGTGATTTAAAAGATACTCATGCAAATCTGTTCATAAACCCTATTTGATAATTTAATATTTCCTTCTTTTGTTTATTTTTCAAAATTTTATGATATATTTTCTATGCAATATAATTCAAACCTATTCAAAATATTAGAAAAGGAACATATATAAATGAAACGGAATATTTATCCTGTCATATCCATTTCACCTAGTTACATCCTATTCCTCCCACTGTGCCAGGTTTAAACCCTACAATCACCTTAAAATGCCTATATGGATGTATGGGTATAATCATGTATATGTATGTGTACGTTTATGTCAGTAATATAACCATCATGTATAGATTACAGTGAATTTTATCAAAATTTCTGTACAATTTATAATTTAATTTATAACTCAATTTATTAAAAGCACGCATATATAGGTGCATATATAGATGAATTGTGCGTATGACCATAATACATATATATTAGACGTATTTTGTTTTGTTATATTTTAAAATTGGTCATTTCTAAAAACTTATTTCTAAAATAAATCACACAATGCAAATCTGTTTTAGGATGGCATGATAAATAATATTAAAAGTTATTGAGACAATGGATGCTTGTCAAAATATAATATGTAGCTTAAATAAAATGTAACCAACCATGTCAATTGCTAAAATCTTGTGGGAAAGTAAAGGACTAAATCTTAGAAAACATCCTACTCAAGGAATAATACAAAGGGCAAGAATTATTTTGGTCTTATAAATTTATAAAATTTAAAGGTGCTAATTGCTTGTTTTGCTGAGAGAAAATTTTGTTATTAAAAATGTAACTTAATAGAAGGAAAATATAAATAGGTCAATCTTTTCCTATGTAAAAATGTTCTGTAAAATCTTTTAAGTGTTTGCTAATCGACTTCATGCTGGTTTAAATTTTAATATGGCAGAGTAGGACAGGTGGGAGTTGCTATTTTCCAAGCCCAGAGAATGGTCATCTGTCTCCATCCTGTGCTGAGGGTACCCAGCCACTATACGGATGGAAGATGTTCCTGTTTACAGACCTGCTGCGCTGATGTTTCAACTGGAGAGATGCTGCCTATCCTAAGAAAGATTGCTGCTGCCATGCCCACCAGCAAGAATGAAGTTACCAACAAATAAGCTTCTACCAAAAATTGAAGGTAAAATTCCTCAAACCACAGCAGAGCTCTAAAGAACTATATTTCCTAAATCTAAAACAATTGCTGTTGTATAAATTTAAATGAACGTTCAAAGTAAAGTTTAATTTCTTAAATCTTTTGTCTAAGTAAATGTAGAATCACCACGTAATATTTGCTTTATTCTCTGTAATTTTGAATCTGTAAAATCTCTAGTTATATAAACTAAAGTGCAAAATTAATGATTACTTATTGTAATCTATTTTTTACTTTCATGCTTGAGGTTATGCCTATGCTGTTTTATAAATTTTAATTCTTAGGGTTTTATTTTCTGATATGTGTGATAATATGCCAAATGTATCTCAAAACAGTGAGCATATTAATTTTAATAATTTTGTACCGAATAAATCTAGAATAATGTTTAGTTATCTTAACCTGACTTGCTGTTTCGGAATTTAATTAAGAAGAATATTTGATCGCCTTGCACTCATTATAATAATTCAAATTGATTTTAAATTTGATTTTTCATATTTAGTTATTTTGGTTTGCAAATATTATAATTGAAAATTATAATTTTAAAAGTCATTTTACCTGATTGTGAAATTCTGGCCATAGATATATTTTGTTGTTCATAATTAATTCTAACCTCTTAAAATATGCCTCCTACCATTAAGACCTGATTAATGATGCAAGTTAATTGTTTATTAAATGGGATTATTAATTTAGCCCTTTTTATAGAATTAACTTTAAATGCTTAATTTATGAATTGGCTTGTGTTAGCAGCACAGCGACTCACTAATTGTTTTAAGGCACAATTAATTTTTAACATATTTGTTATTTTGCCCTTGTGTATTGTGGATGTGAGTTTACAATATATATATATTATTTTGCTAATTCTCATGGGCTAATAGCAGAGACCATCCCATTATCGGCAGACCGCTTAACGGTGTGAATAGGTACTTGCACGATGGGATCAGACAAGTATTAAAAAAAGGTGACGCCGAGAACTTTGATTCTTTCCTTCCTTGCCTCATTAATATTACTATCGAGTTCTTCAAATTAGATTGCTGCATTGAGTGATAGAAAACAGAGAAAGATCCAGAAAGTTGTATAAAAATGTTTTGGCGCATGTTTGCTTTTACCTGAGAGTATAATTCAAACCAGATACTAAACAGATATGGTCACCGGTGCCTTCTTCCTAGCCTAAAATCAAGAGGATTCCTAGATTCAAAATGACATGCCAACATAGGATCTCTAGTAAATAAGAAACCCAGGCTATGGTATATACCTATTATATCAGTAATTAAACCCATTCAAAGAAATAATAGGCAAGATTAATGAGAGTTCTACACCTAACTTTAGTGTTTATTTGAACTAATAATATAAACTTTTAACAAACTAATAAGACAAATGAATAAAATTTAATTATTACTAACAAAATATCTAATTAAATTTGTAATTAAAAATGTTATATCTATCTATATATCTATTCTACATAATGTTGTATCTATATGTTAATGTTTAATAATATTTAATAAGAGTAATATTAATAAATAATTTTGTATTTATAGTATGTACTTACTTGTTAATTAAGATAATTTAAATTCAGCAATTTTCATTATTTAGATTCCCCCATGTAATTAATTTATTAAACCTCCATAAATAGAAACCAGATAACAAAAACTTGTAATTATAAAGGAGAGAAATTTCTTTATAAATTAATCTTGTGATGATGTGTTCAGCTAATACGGTCTCCTGGATTATGTGTTCAGCTAATATGGTCTCCTGAACATTGGTGCCTGAAACAAGTTATAATTCTTTTTTATATCTTATATAATATAATTCAGGATTACATTGACCAGAAAATATAATTCTGTTTTTTGTAATATTTATTTATTAAATTAAAAAAGAGGGAGCGATTTGGTCACATCACAAATTTTATCCTGTTAATACTTATACGTATAGTGTAACTAGTTTAAAATTTCTTTAGTAACTGGCATTTATATATATATAAAAATGAATAAGTTACTACCTGGTGCAATATATAAATATATTTAGAATTAGTGCATATTACTAGCTGAAAATTCAAATATAAAATATTTATCATTCCTACAACACTACATTCTTTGGAGCAGTTCTACATTGTAAATAGATAGTTTGAATTTAGCTTCATGGACAAAAGATAGTCTCTTGTCCATATGCTGCAAAGTTGTTTTATAAATTAAAATCTAGACTTATTTAAACAAGGAACTTGTAGCAACAATCTTAAATTGCTCATAGGAATGTTTAATTTATGTATACATAGAAAGATTAATACAATAATAATTATAAACGACAAAATCTCCTAAACACACATCAACATAAGAATCAAGTTGTATTCTCATTCTTGGTGTTCGCCTTAAGATGGCGTTGATGCTAACCAAAAACATATACATATAATGATTCCGGGCCGGACCTAAATGATCGATTTGATCTAAAAAGATCTGATTTCTTAGATTTGTAATAAAATATTCTACTAACTAATACTATTATATGATGTTATTTTTTTTCATTTTTGTAAATGTTTATTAATCTTATCTTGTTTTTGACTTTGTGTGTGTGTGTCTTTAAAGTTACGGTGTTTTTCGGGTTTTTTTTTTTTTTTGGACTTTAGGTGTGTCTTTTTAAAGTTACGGTATTTTTTTTGCAAGAGTAAATCAATAATTTGATTCAAAAGCAAGACGTAATAAGTCAATGTTTATTAATCTTAGATTGTTTTTGAGTTTGTGTGTGTGTGTCTTTAAAGTTACGGGGCTTTTTCTCACTTTTTTTTTTTGGACTTTGTGTGTCTTTTTTTAAAGTTACAGTATTTTTGGTCAAGAGTAAATCAATCATTTTATTAAAAAAGCAAGACGTAATTCTAAATCTATCAAAAGTAACGTAATTTATATACTACAATTTAGAATTGATACCCGACTACTATTAGTAAGGACCGTCATTAAAAGACTCGATTGAAAAATGATACCAGACTAATTTCCGTTTTCTTTTTTTTTTGGGGGGGGGGGGACAGTAATGAATCAGAAAGTGGGTTGTTTTTGTTAAGTCTGTCTATATAAAAAGGATACCGTTATTGAAATACTAAATTTAAAAATGAGAGCCGACTAATTTGTTTTTCTTTTGACAGTAATTAATCAGAAAGTGGGTTTCTTTTTTGGTAAATCTTGTGTATATATAAAAACAAACAAACCGTAATTCAAAGACTCCATTGAAAAAAATCAAACCCCATTGAATTTGCTTTTTTTTTTTTAAAGACAGTAATTAATCAGGAACTGGGTTGTTTTTGTTAGTGTGTAGATATAAAAACTAATCTTATTTTGAAATAATAAATGCAACAAAACAAAAAAAAAATAATACCCGACTAATTTTATTTTTCGGACAAGTAATTCCTAATAATTAGACAGTGGGTTGTTTTTGTTTGTGCGTATATATATATATATAGCAAAAGTAACTGGTCACGGACGAATTCTCGCGAAAACGGTACTTTTCGCGTGATCCTTTATTTTTTTCTCTTTCGCACCCTTAAAAGCAATTTTTCAGGGTTACCCCTTCGTAATGGAATCTTCAGGACATCATTACTAAACTTACAACAGTAAAGTAAGTTACAACACATTAAAAAAAATAGACGTCTTATCAAATTTAAAAAACTACGACTGCTTCAAATACACACACTCTCACCCGAAACTACAGAGAGAATAGATATTCTACTATTACGAGAAAATGATGAACAAAATCGACTACTACGGCAGCCAATCACGGCATTTCTTTCTCTTTGCTTTTAGCATAGAAAAAAAGCCATAACCGGCAGTCGTCGGGAACTCTTTCTGTGTTTTATCATAGAAAGAAGTCTCTTTGTGTTGGCTTCTGTCGCCACCTCTCCATCCAACATAACGTGAGGACTTTTCTGCGTTTATAACGTAGAAAAATTCCACTTTGGTTGGGTGAAGGCCAGTGAAACGGTATATTTTTAGGAATTTACCTAGAAGTAGCGACATCTTAAGGTGAACACCAAGGATGAGAAAACAACCAAGAATCATAATAGTATGAGCTTCTTTCTATTTATCTATTAAAAATTATTTCTTAACTCCTCTCTTCCTTCTTTTTATTTTTTAAATGCAAAATAATATATGGGGGGGGGTATACAAATTGCTCCTTGCTATCAAGAGACCAATCTGGACACCAATAGTTTACATATACCTTTTTTATTTCATATTTTTACATGCTATCATCAAAAAATAATCTTTAAATAATAATTATTTAAGACTACTATTGAAAAAAAGAATAAAGAGGATCAATACATGATCATATGACATTTCCATCTCCAATAGTGAAGGCAGCATTATATTACATCACTATTTTTCTTAACTATCAGTGCAAACACTAATCTAAATTAATTATGAACTTTTAACTTCTACTAATAATATCTATATACACATTTAATAACCAATACTGTGTGACAGTTGAATTAGTTATACTCAGACTTCTAAAAAATAATCTCATATTTTATTGAAAACAGGAGAAAAATTTTGGAAGTTCACATCAAACCTAAATCATAAGATGTCAGGTAAAAAGAAAATTTTATTTTCAAGATGCTTTATTGTTGTTATATACATATATTTATATATGTCAAATATTTTTCCAAGTTTGTTCATGTATAAGGACACGCAGGAAAGAATGCATATAAGATTAGACATCATAGCTACAATAACTGATAGGATTCTGTTTGATATCACATACCTGTTGGTTTTTCTACAAATAGATTTATATATATAATAACTGAAAAAAATCATGATATTTTTAACTTATAAAAAATATTTGTCATTATATATATGATAAATATTAAGAAAAATACTGGATATAAAAAGTTGGTAAGAAATAAGTTAATCCTAAGCCATTAGTTATCAACTCGTTTTTAGCAATCAGAATATACTTTATATCTTAATAATCCATTTAAAATATGACAGTCCAGACTTAAACTCACTTCCCACAACTCACACATATACACATATATACACAGATGCTCTTCACAATTCATGTTTATATATAATAGATTATTTAATTTTTAATAAGTGTACATGTTAATAGCATATACACATGAACACACAAAATTGGGTAATTTAAAAAAACATTGAACTGCTAAATTTATTTTATATTTTCTATCATAAACATTTATAAGATTTTTTATTTAAATGACTAAAATTTTCATTGAAAAGTATGTTTGTTAGTAAAAATTTGTTTTAAATTAAAAGATTAAAGACAGTCCTCTACTCACATAAACCTACCCTATGTAAATGGAAAGTATATTTATTAGTAAAAAATATTTTAAAAAATTTAAAATAATGCTTTTATGTAAATAGCTGACTAAAAGTAAAAAAAATAAAACAATCTGATTAAAATAATGTATCCTTTCATAAAAGCATTTAAGATCTTTTTGATTTTTATGGTTGCAAATACTTTTATGAAATAACATTTTTTGATGTGGATTACTTTGTTATTTTGCTACTTTTTAGTTTTGACTGTTTACATAAAAGCATTATTTAAAAAAAAAAATTTTTTAATGTTATTTTTTTACTTTTTATTTATAAATAAAACATATAATTTCAATTTAAATAAAATAATTTTCTTCATCAATCACTTTTAATCTTTTTTGTTTATCAATACCATATTGTTGCAATCATTTTTTTTATAAACATTAGACAAATATAAATATCTTTTAGTCTAATTAATTAAATTAAATCGATGTTAACAAAATTTTATTCTACAAATGAAATGTAATGTTTCTATCAGATATTTTATTTTAATTAATTTAATTAAGTACGAGTTAAATCATTATTATCAAAATTTTATTCTATAAATGTAATATTTCAGTTGGCTCAGTTGTTAAGAAGGTTCTAAACAGGAACAGATATTTTTTCATTGTTAAAAATCAAAAAATCTGGTCATAGACAGAAACATAAGCCAATATAAAAGCATTTAAAAATTTGTTTTAAATTAAAAAATTAAAGACAGTATTCTCTATTCACATAAACTTAATTTAGATAAACTATTTCTAGAAAATAAAAAATGCAAAAAATTACAGCCGTCAATTCTTGTGATATACTAGAGTTTATTTTCATTTGTTAAAAAATATTTTCATATTCTTCTAAATACAAAAAGTCATGGAAAAGATATTCATTAACAACGTAAACAAGACAATATATATATATCACAATTTTAAAAAAAAATTTTTTTTTTAAAGAAAACTTTTTCCACCAACTGCTCTTTTCTTATGTATTTCATTTTTTGCTATACTTATTTGCAGAACATCATAGTTCAATATATTTCATATCTTCCATTATTTTATCAAATCATTCTCATGTATGTATCATGTTTCATATTCAATGCAATATTTAATTAACTTTCTTTAAGTTTCACTACTTTCAATAAATTTGCATTTTTTTTATTCCTTTATTTTTTCCTGCACCTGCTATTTAGAAATACTTATGCATGGAACAAATTAATCTCATTAAATATTTTTATGCATCAATGATTTTTTAGGAAGTGATATGCTGTTACCTCACTGAAAACCATTGCCTTTTTTCTCTTCAGTAAACTATATACAAATCCATGTTTCTGCCTTTGTTTTTAACTCTATCAAATATAAGGCATAATCAGAAGTTTTGAATTTTTTTTCATCAGAAAATCTTGACCATATCAACAGAAAAGTTACAACTAATTTTTTAATTAAAAATAATATAACTTTTAACTAAAAATTAATACATATAATTGACCATTTAACTTAGTAGAATAACACAAATGTATTTTCAAATGCCCTTGAACTATGATGTTATCTTTCTATAAAGAAATCTAAAGGTAATAATCTATTTCCGACAGTCTTATTTAGCATATAAAAATTAAACTTATGTAACGTTTAAAAATTAAAATATTAAACTAGTTATAAATTGTTGTAATTTTATCTAGTGTGCTGCACAATTATTAATAAAGTTTTCTTAAAATTTTTTTTACATAAAAGCTATTATTGCTATTAAGTCTTATGAAAGTGATGAATGGCAAAAATATATTGTAGAATAAAACATTTCAAGTGTTAACCAAAAGAATTAAAATAATGAACATCATCACAAATAAAAATAATTATAAGACTATACTGACAGAATGATTCAGAAAGTAAAATTTAAGAAATAACTTTCTTTCTTGACTGCATCTGACATTATAATTAAATAAAGTGAGATAGAACAAAATCAATATTATATTTTGCATAAAAAAAAGTAAAAAACTCAACAAAGCAAAGTAACATAAGTAATCTGATATTAAAAGTAATGCTAAAAAAAAAAAAGGAATATACCAATAATTTAATGAATATGAAAAACTCCCTAATGAATAATAAAAACAACTTGAATATTAGCAAAAATTATAATTAAAAATGAAAAACACACTAAGCTGTATAAATATTTGAAATTTGAATCTTAACGTGTCAAATATAATGGTCTTCAATATTTATCATAATAGTAATCGATATAAAATGAAAACTTAAAGTAAACAAAAAATTAAGACACTAACTATGCATGCAACTAGTTGATGAATCAAAATTTGACAATCTATCAGATTTAATATCCATGAAAACAGAGTTTCAGTTTGCAAGTCCTTTGCAAAATAAATACCAGAGATAATTTCTAATTCTCCAATAATCTTGGACATATCAATAATCAATTTATTCAAGTTCTAAATAAGAATATCAATTTATGATTATCTGACCTTTGCAAAATACTCTAAAACAGGCATGACCAAAATGGCGCCTGCAGTCTACTGGAAACCCGCGAAGACTCTGAAAGTAGATTGCGAAGCTGTCATGAACATGACAAATTATAGTGATAAATTCAGAGCTGATTTGAATATAAAAAATAAAAAAGTAAACGGGCTTGTATTTTCTAATTAGCGATTCTCGGCTTCAACTTACGATAATGTGAAAACCATACACACTACACATGCGTACTTTACATCATTCAATTCAGCGTCCATGTTGCTTCAGATGTTTCATTTCTCTACGATAAAAATTAAGATTTTATGATGATTTTTCTAAATACAACTTTTTTTTTCTCATTTTAATTATTTTTACAGTTTAATGTTTACAGAGAAATTTATAGCAGAGAATAATAGTTAACAGATTCAAGCAAGCATTATTTGCGATTTCTCATTGTGGAGCTGACAAACTAAGCTTCCTTCTCTCATAATTTTTGCTAATGATTTCTTAAAAGTAAAAGTAATTATAATATCTAAAAAAAAAAAATTAACAAGCCATCTTTGTTCATAAATATAGAGATTATCTTTATTGTACAATCTTTTTTCTGATGAATTAGACTTTTGACGATCTAATATTGTTACTAGATTTTCAGTTAGTCTTAAGCATTCTTTTTTTTAGTTATTATTTTATAGAAAAATAATTGAAAAAAAAATCATTTATGATATTCCTTTTATATGTTTTCTTTTAAATTTTAACAATAAAAAAAAAAAAAAATATTAAAAGTAAAAAAAAAAAAAAATTTAGCCAATTAGATATATGTGCGATCACAGTTATATATGTAAACATGACTATTGTGATGTAAACTTTAGAACTGTGTACCAGATACATAGAGAAGTATAGTTGACAAAACTATTAAGAAATTTAACATTTAATAATGTCATTCAAAACCAGTAAAGATATTTCAAATGATGGTTCTGTGGCAGATAGCTATTAGGAACTGGGTTCAAATTATGTATCTGTGCAAATAGCCATAATATCTATATGTACCATATAATTTTTCATAGATAAAAATACAACTTCTGATATCTGGTTACTCAAGTTGTGCTCTTACTAGTTTCATAATATTTCAAAAAGATAAGTACTGTACTACCTGCCTAGAAAAAGGCATGACAGTTTTATTTATTGATTAGAATGCTGATTAGACACAAAGCAGTGTTCAGAGAAACTGCTTTATTATTTATTAATTGAAATAGGTAATGTACTCTACAAACTTCACCTCACTTATCTTTATTTAAGAATGTTATCTGTTATCTGATATGCCAGTTTCTGCAACATCTTTTATCATTATTGCTTTGACTTTGTGATCAGATGAGGAGGAAACAATAATGATATACCTAGTTTTATGGATTATCATTGTATATTAGCATGCCTTGTGCTCAAAAGTATTGAAATTTAATCATGTTATGAGTGTTTGCCTTCAAAATTGTTAATAAAATAAGATCAAAAAGCTTGTTATATCGTCAATTCCGGGTATTTGCTAAAGAAATGTGAGAGTGAACATAGTAAATTGTTATTAAGTACTGACATAAGGTGATTAAAGTCGAACAAAATTTTTAATCAGATTCAGAGAACTTCTACTACAAATAAGATCATTTTTGGAAACTAAAGGTGACTCATATTCAGAACTGAATAATAAAGAATGGCTTCTTGACCTCACCTTTTTCTGTGATATTAAAGAAAAACTAAATAACTTAAATATAGAACTACAAGGAAATGAAAAAACAATAACTTATGATAAGCACTTTGAAGTCATTCATGGAAAAATTAAGTATGAATGTAAAGCAACTGAAGCATTGTGAATTAAAATATTTTTTAAAATATAGCTGATGAGTCTAAAGATAGAATCTAATCTACAACAAATATGTTGAAAATATAATACTCCTCATAAAAGAATTTGAAGGAAGATTCGTGGAATTTGACAAACTTGAAGATATCGCTAGTTTTTTGTCTTATCCATTTAATGTTAACATCAACATCAAAAATATCACTATGAAATTAAGTGAATTTATAAATACAGATTCAGCGGGCCTGAAGAAAGAAATAGTAAATATTAAATGTGATATACATTTAAAATTAATGGCTTCAAATGAGAACTTCTGGACATTAATAAGCAAGAATAAATATACAAATATTTGGAGAGTTGCTGCATATTTCAATGCATTTTTTGGTTCAACATATTTGTACGAATCAGCATTTTCCTGCATGAATGCAATAAAAACTAAGCATAGGTCACAGTTATCAGATCTACATTTGGAATAGTGTTTAAGAATTAGTTTAAGTTCATATGAGCCAAATTTTGTCAAACTTGCTGAAACTATGCAATGCCAAGTATCATCAAAATAATAATAATAATAATAAAAAATTGTTTTTACTTTGTAATTTTTTTTTATTTGTAAAATTTGCATCTAAGTTGTTTTAATAAAATGGTAGTTTACTCTTAGCGTCTTGAAACTGCAAGAGGGCGTACTTTTTATGTGAACAAACACAAATATAATGTTATCGGGCCTTCTTTTTTTTATTTTCAACTTTAACATTATTTTCTAAAATGGAATAATTACATTTTAAAATTATATTAGACATTTTAGCGATTTGCAACATTTAACAAACTATTTTTAAACAATTTATGAAACGACATTATTTTGTAAAATACATTACTTTCGGAAATACAAGACTTACAATATTTTAAATTATATTCTACAAGATAGCACACGGGTGGGGGGGGTGATGGTTTTGCCGGTCTGAAGGATTGGCCAAAAGATGCAGTACTCTGAATCAAACCAAGATTATGATTTGCAAAAAAAACGCACAACTTCAAACATTTTATTTGTTTCGTATCTGTTCTTAATCTGACCAAAAGATGCAGTACTCTGATCAAACCAAACTTAAGATTTCCAAAACAACATGCAACCTCAGCCATTTCATTTGACTCATAGCTGTTTTCACGCAAACATTTTCACATGACCTGTGTAAAATCATGCTTGGCCCGATCCTTTTGCAATTGTTTCACATTCCATGATGTGTAGGGAAGCACGAAGACGAGCTTACAATTATTAGTATATAATACTACGTCAGTTAGGGTATAAGATCACTATTACGAAGGCATATTACAACAGTTATGGCCAGTAGAATTCCAAACACCCTCATGATATATAGTGCGATCTGTTAAGTGTGCGCATTTGCATAGTGTTGCGAAACACATCAGCAAGCCGTAATATTGGTGTGCAATGCCATCTAAGCCTGCAATAGCTAATATGAACAGAACTGTTCTATAGGCCATAACTTTCTATGCAAAAGCACAGAAATATTGGGTCGCATAAACAGCATATTTTTGTGCATTTGCATAGAAAGGATGCCCTCTTGCAGTTTCAATATGCTAAGAGAAGACTACCAATAAAATTCTAAAACAATAACTTTCTTTTTTTTTTCTTCTATATTTTCTTGAATTTTTTTTAAAATTTAGAACCAGCTCTAGAAAATAATTATTTATAGATAATACAATAATTGTAATTTAATAAATATTTTATAAAGTGACATGGACAAATTATAATACTAACGGGAGCTGAGATAATTTAACAGTTGTCATAATAAAATATCTTCGATAGTTTGTATCTTATAGAAAAAAAATTCATCAGTTCGTAAGTCTTCTAAAAATGTCATTTGCGAGTACCTAAAAAGCCCTTACAAAAAAAGAAACACCAATTCACAAATACATTCTAAAAAACCCAGGACTTTGAACCGTTATTTTTTTTTGTTCAGCAAAAATGCTTTTCTCGGTTTCCAGTTCTAAGTCCTGAAAAAAAAAAACATAGTAACCTCAGATACACTATCACCAAAAAAGTAGCCCCCAATGTCTAAAAGTTTGGCTACCCATAGATAAATTATACACAATTTCAATTTTCAGTATATAGAAAAAAAATTTTGTGAAGATTTTTGATAATAATAGGCAATCTCTTTAATATGAGTTTAATGGGTTAATCAGTTACAAAGCTATTAAATAATAAATGTACATAAGATATATAGAAAGATATAAACTTATTACTTTATGATTGTATTACAAAGAAACATATTCTTAAAAAAAAAAAAAAAAACTTTAATAAGTGATCAGCTGAATGTACTGACTGGTATTCTTCAATCAAATGTAATGAAGCTTGAAATTTAGCATAATAAAAAATAAAATTTATGATATAAAGTTATATATATAAACACACATTATCTAAATGATTCCAGATATTCCTTTATGTAGTAGAATTCATATAAAAATAGACAAAATGTATAATTTTAGTACAAAAATAGTGTCATTTGAGAAATCATATGATATTCAAATACTGGAACGTGCTGCGAACCATTTTTTTTTTTTTTGTAGTTTATAAGTTTAGCATTTTCCCTTGCATTAAGCCAGGGGTCCCCAACCTTTTTGCACTTAAGAGCACCTTCTATAATACCGGCCAATTGGCGGGCACCATTTATTTTTTTCAACCAGATGGCGAGCATCATTTATTTTTTCAGTGTAAATTTATAGTTGGATATTGTTAATAATACACATAATGTACAAAAAAATATTTCAAAAATAAAATTTTAACATATAATTAACGTTTGTATTTTTACGCTGTAAGAGTATAGTATGCCCTACAATTTCATTACAATATAATACAATAATTTATAAAAAAAAATTAAACATTAAATTTATTTGTATCAGATAATTTTTTATCGTGTTCGGATAGCGGCGGGCACACATAAAATGATCTGCAGGCGCCATGGTGCCCGCAGGCATAGGGTTGGGGACCCCTGCATTAAACCATGCAGGAAATTTTAGCACAATCAAAATATATATATTAAACTATACTAAATTAAATTCTAATGGTCTTTAAAATTAATAATTAGTAAGCATTTGTGTTTCTTATATTAAATATAAATATATTTAAGCTTTTAGCAAATAAAAGTCCCAGAATTGTATTTTTGATTAGTATGAAACATGAAGAAAAAAAAGAGAACTTTTTAAAAAAAAAAATTATAAGATGCTAAAAAGCACCTGATAAGATATTATCATTTTCTTAAGCCTACATATATATATTGTGCCAACTCAAATAAATTTCAATATGTGATGAAATATCAATTGTAAATTCTTTTTTTTCCCTAGTTGATTTTAATAGTGAATATATTAACCTGGGGAACATTAGAATATATTACTATGACAACAATAATATTGAAGCAAGACATGTTTATTATTAATTCTAATATAAAAATTGTGAATTAACTTTTTTTTTTAAAAAAAAAGGAATGTGTAAAAAATAAAATGTACAGTTTTGATAAGTTATTATTCTTTCATTATTTTATGAATTTTGGTTATTGCATTCACAATAGATTACAAATAATACACATGAATATTTTGTCTTCAGTATATTTGTTATTTTATTTGTATAATATTGGAAAGATATGTGTAAAAATATATTTCCAGTGTAATATGGTAAGAATATAGTCTAAATTGTTTACTTTATGTTGGAGTGAAAGAATCTTATTTGTATTTTTTAAAATGTAAATGTTTATTATATGTAATAATTGTGAAATACTTTTTTTTTATTTGTTATTCTTGTGTAATAAATTTCTACTTTTGGAGTTCTGGATAAATTTGACCACAGAGTTATAAGAGTGTTGCCATAGTTTTTCTGATGTCACTTCAAAAGATTATAAACAAAACAGAATGGTTTAAACTCACCCACTTATGTGTTGCTTTCAATAGAAGTGAACCTAAATTTGTTATATAATTTTTCTTATCTTAAAAATATTTGATCTTTAATTACATAAGATGATGGAGTAAAAAAAGTAATATTCGTTCAGAAGGCTGGACAGACTTACCGAGAATTTCTAAGAAATGATAATTAAAAGGGTAAAATGTAATTCACTGAGTTGAAAATCATCTCAATATCGCTTATGTTTTAATAATGGGATATAAATGCTAACAACATAAAAATGTATATAAGGATTATTTTCATCTGCCAATATAGCTTTGTGAGATTGATGAATTATTTCAATATGGATATAAATTGGTTTATTTTGAATTGCACCATCATGGATAGAAACTATCGTTTATTTATGTCTTTATAAATTAAATACTTCTAGACAAAAGGATAATTTGGATATTTCTAAAATACCAGTATTAACAAAAATGTGTTTCATGTTGAATAACTTTTCATGATATATCTACCTTCTCTAGAATAATAAAATATTGTCAAATTATAATTCAACAAATAGACATTAGAACTGTGGCATTACTTTGAAGTGTTATATTGGAGGACAATTATTCAGGTCATTTAATAACATGTCTTATTATTATTATTTTTCTAGATAAATAATTGTATATATAGTATTCATTGATATAAATGGTATTCTATTTTAAGTTTTATTTCATATACATGAAATATAAAAGAGTTAAAGTTTTCTAAACTCAAATTTAAATTTCATAGCTTAACAATTATAATTTTCATTTCAAAATATTATCTTCTTGTGATGATTATAAATTAATTTTGCATATATAACTTACAAATATTAAGAGCCTAAAAGAACTACATCATAGCAAGTACTTTTTTTCTCTAAATAATGTGAACGAATAGGTAGATTCACATTTATTGTATTTTTATTTCAATCAACTATTTTATTTTTATTTTTATAGAGATTATGAATGTCATTGACTCATATTTTGAAAAAGTATATATGTATGGCAACATTTTGTGTTAAATAGATACATATTTCAGATTAAACATTTTTATAGATGAAGTTCAAAGTATAATCACATATTTAATTAGAATTAAATTTCAATATCGTATACATTGTACAATACATAATTGGATTATATGTATATTTTAAATGTTTATGATTTAGTTGCCATATATATATTATTTATATTCATTGTTAATAAATTTTGAATTATTTTAAAACAAGTAAACTTGCTTAGTTCTCAATCAATTTTACAATTTAAATTTATTGGTTAATAGTATTTTGACAAGATGCCATTTATGTATTGACTTATACCCCATAATTCATTATAAGTAGGTGTAAAACATCTCGGAAGTCAAATTATAGGAGTGGTAAGTTTGTACACTCACATATTTTCTTTTATAGTGAATTTAATATTTTATTATCTGGACCAGATATAGATTTTTATATAGTAATAAATCAATTTAAAAAATTTATTATAATTATTCTGTTAGTTATATGGATTAGTTATATTAAGATAGAAATTATATTTGAATTGATTCAATAATTTATAATGATACAAATATAATAATTATTGAAGATAAATAAAGGTAATTGCAATTAGATATTTGCAAATTCTTAAACTATTTTTTGTTAGGTGAATATCATATTAAGTTAATATTGGTAGTTGTGGAGTATGTGCTCGATCGCCACAAGGCAACGCTGCGGTACCATCAACAACCGACCCGAAGCTTTGCAAGTGATAAATTTCTACCCAGAAGTGGTGGAAAATTGACAAATAAAAATGCCTGAGGCAATGTATATCCAACAAATATATCAAAAGTACAAATTATAAAAAAAAACCCAAGAAAATGCTATAAAATTCAAATTAAAAAACAACAGAAATCGGTGAAAATACAACAAACACAGACACCCCCCCCCCCTAAAATCAAAAAATGAACTTGGCTGAGGCAATATATATCCAACAAATATATCGAAAGTCCAAATTATTCTTATTATTGTCTTATTTCATTATAAATGGTGTCCAGATATATGGTTTGATAAAAGGTTGAATTAAGTATGATTATTATTCATTGATTGATGTTCACCTTGGCTTAGTTTTTTATTATGTTACAAATGATGCTATAATTCATGGGGATTATCAAATTAGGATTGTTCTTTCTTGGTTCATGTTTTATTCTATTATAAATGTCGATCAATAATTAGTTTATAACAAAGATTATACTATCCTCATATTTCATTCTCTCACAAATGGCATTCAACTTTAGGATATATAATCTATCTGTGGGACTTTTCAATAAGAGCTTAGTATTATATTTTATTCTGTTACAAATGGTGCCGCAATCTAAGAGGCATTATTAAACCAATACCTGCTATAATTAATTCTCAGATATATATTATGAAGAAATGTTAATAAAAAAAAAAAACAATTCAAAAATGAAACAAATTGCAGAAAGCAATTGGTATCAAAATATTTCACTGTTCACTAAAACAATCTATTATGAGATTCATAAGCAGAACATTTATAGTTGAACTGTCATTCAATGCCCATTGGCTTTTGTTATCAAACAATGGTGTCATAAAAGCATAAAAAATAGATAATATATATCTGGACTCAGGTCACATGATTGGACAAATCTTGTTGACATCTTTCCCAACTGTAGAAGTTTGTGAAGATTCCTAATAGTTTTTTCGGCTCAATAAAATAATACTCTCTTGGCTTATCAATATTCCGCTTGATATATCATAGTATTGAACTACAATGACTTCAGACAAGCTTAATGTCTTCGAAAATAATAATCTTCTAATCAAATATCAGCTCGAGAGAGAGACATGATCATATTACACACTGTGTTTAAACATTATTGAGCTCTGTAGCTCACTCTTAAACAGTGAAAGGCCAATATTTTCTAATGACAAATTTTGAAGTTCAAACTTTTTTCCATAAGAAAAGACTTACGTTAGACATTGTTTGAATATATTATTCAATGAAGAATACAAGAAGTTTATGTAATAAATAGTAAGCCTCCCATTACATTAATAGCTTCCTATTACAATAATAAAAATATAATCACAGAATTTCCTACTATTTTGTCTATCCTGTATACATATGCAAACATAAGTTATTTTTCACAATGTTTATTTATGTATATGTTTAAGGTAAAAAACATATAGTATCATACATAGAGAATGTTTATTTTTAATATGCTTTGTCAGTAAAATTAGATTATTATTCTTATCAGATATCACCAAGTCAGCATAGATTCCTATCAACAGTCATGAGTAATATTTCTCCAAAAAGATCCATTTATTATTGTAAAAATGAAATTCATCTCTTTAATTGTTGGTATCCTCTTCTTTTACCATTTTTAACTTTTACAAGCAATACATAGTTTTCCAATGAATTAAGAGTTTTGTTCATGATATGATCAAAATAGGACAACTTCTACCTGGTCATTTGTGTTTAACACAGAAAATCAAAAAAAAAAAAAATTTAATTAGTTAAGAACAAAATTATAAAATTTATTGCCAGTATTACTGATACTCAATTATCCACATGCTGAGTTTCTTGATAAACTGTATTTATAACATAAGTTGTGTTGAAGTTAGTCTAAGAAATATTTATTTCCTGTTTAGTTATAAAATATTTGGATTCTTTAGAGAGCTAATCCTATGATACTAGGAGGTATAACAACCAAATAAAACAGCTGGTTAAGTTGGAGGACTGCTAGTTACTTATTCTTTTTCAGGATATTTTGTACAGTTAAAGTAGAGTTAAGGTCACTGGATAATTCATTTCTAATATTTTATCATTTAAAACTTTAGTGATTTAAACAGTTCTACATAGAGATTGGTACCATAGCAATACACAGTTATTGTCTTTAACAAAAAATGCTTTAGTATAAATAAGGGTTCTTCAAAATTATAACTATAATAATGTCAGAAATAATAAGCTTTTTCTCTGAGAAAATGATAAGCAATTTCAATAAAAATTTAATTTTAAATTAATTTAACAAATTATTATTGACAAGAGAACTGCATAAGAGACTTGACATTTATCTACAATTTTTCTTTATATAATTATTTAAAAAGAACATTTTTAATAAGTTTCTATGACATAAAAAAAAAAAAAAAATTGTAAGCTAAAAAAATGAGTTAATTATTCTGTATTTAATGAAGTACTTGTCAAAAAAAAAAGATACAAAAGATATAAAATACATATATGCATAGATATACATATAAAAAAAAACGATAACTATACTTCTTGGCAATATGGCTATTCCCTTTAGTAATGTTTATTTGAAGTTAGTGTAAAAAAGTGCTCAAATTTAGAAGAAAAAATGTAATGTATTAAAAGAAAACAATCAATGATAAAGGAAAATTTCTAGTAACAGATACATTTTTTGGAATTTAAATATAGATTTTACTTCTAATATGCTAGAAACCTCTAAAATTTATCTAATGCTAAAGAACAATGGAGACAAGCCCCAAAGTATTTAATTCAGAAACTGAATCCAATAAATCTAAACACTATAAAATCAATTATACAAACATAACTAAAAGTAGAAACCACATCTAAAAAAATTAATCTTGCAAAATAAAATATTTCTGAAATTTATAATTTTAATGATGATACTGAAATTAACAATTTATATATTTTAATAATGACAAAAATGAATTTAGTGAGGAAAATATTTTAAAAATAAATGACAAATTCAATTCCTTGATCCCAAATATGCTAGTAAATCTTTTCAAAAATTTAAAAATGCCTATCTTATTAGACAAAGATGTTGTCATTAATGAAATTCCCTATAATTTTTTTTTTTTTATCAATATATATCAGATTAAAATTTGTGAGGAATATATAAAGCTTTGGGTTATCCTAATAACACAAATACAACAGTACTAAAAATAGTCACAATTCATATTCTACCCAATATCCCTTTATATTCCATATGCAGTACATCACCAAATTCAGAGGTAAACAGCCTCTATTGCAAATTAAAAGATCACCTCATTAAAAATTAACTAGAACGAGATTCTCAGCAATGTGATTTCAAAAATAGCAAAACTCATCAATGCTCCAAAAATACAACAGTTCACAATAAGGTAGAAAAGAATTCCACAACTTAAGGCAATCCATTTTTGAACAATAATAATTTATGCAAACCCAAATTTTAAAAACTTCCTTTAAAAGTATAGAATTATCAAGTAGAGATTAAAAATTCCATTAACATTTTAGTTACTCAAAATATTTCCTTAATAGACTCAGAAATGGACTATACAATGAATAATATACAAAGTGGCAGTACAGTTGCTTGTAAAAAAAAAAGGGAGGGGGATGGGAGGGGAGGGGGAACTAAACTGAAAAAAAAATTACAGTGAAACCCAGAGCAAAATGATTTTCCCACAACTAAGATCCAAAATACTTATTACATACCTTTAAAAAAAAAACATCCTTATCAAAAGAAGACACTAAATCTTCTAAAATAGTAGAAGCATCAACAAAATCATTCTGAAATACCATGAACAAATTATTTTCATGGCACAAGTGGATATTAAGAAGTATTAAAAAATTCAATAATTCTGCAGAATATTACAAAGGAAACATCCTATATTTAACTCCAAAAAAAAAAAAAAAAAAACAAGAATACTCACTCCAAACATTATAATATGACTTGACTGTGGCCATAATAAATAGGAAGCAAATAGACAAAAAACAAGCAGGCAACAAACCTCAAATACATCCTTCTCTACTAATACAACTAAAAATAAGTAAACTGCTGTAGATTACCCTTTCTTTGAAAAATGTTAAGATTAAAAATTGACCAGATAAACATATACATTACTCTTCTAATTAAATACACAAAACTTAATATACATGAAACACCTATAGATAGCATTCATTGCCTTATATACATCAATGAATTTAAACAATACAGATTAACCTAAGGAAAATTAACATATTCCAATACTTATTGCACTCAACAATTGGCTAACATAGTTTTCAACCAGCAATATCTCTCAAGTGTTATTTAGTTAGAGAAAAGATATTTATACATCACTTCCTGTTCAAATTACTTGTAAATCCTATATATGGATTCCAATATAAACATAGTAATACTCTTGTCATTCTTCCCTCACATTATAATTATATTATACCTATACAACAAAACTGCATTAATCTCAAGACTAATAAGGCTGATAAATCTTATTCTTTCTACTAACTCCTACCATGTCACTTTAATTGGCAGTTTTAATATGTCAAGTAAGAAGTATCTTCATTAAATTAACATTAGGATCATGAATGCAGAATGATTTTTCTCTACTAAGTTATTCTTTCTATCTAAAAAAAAAAACACTAATAGATTTCTTTTTCCTATTCTCCTGACTTGCATTTTACATTACTTTCACCATAATATGATTAAACTTCTAAGACCATTTAACAACTAGCTATTAAAATTAAAATAAACTTACAAAATTAACTTGTATTTATAATTAACAATATGTTTACTTCTCAAATTCACCATTCTAAAACACAGTTCTATCAGAAATGTACATATATTTGGAAACTGTAATGGAAATCATTAAATCATCAAATCAAGAATGTCCTTAAAACTAAATGGCATTCCTGACAATACTTAGCTGAGGTCTTATGCAATATTCCAAACATCTATTTAAGTCATCTCAACCATTTATTTCAAAATCTCAAACTAATTAACCACCTTTCCGCATACTTCTACAATATTCCTGAATTCTATCCCATCTCTACGACTATCTAAAAAAAAATTCTTCCTACCCGATGGATAATTTAAGATCCATATCTATTAACTTCACTCATTAAAATAATAAAATCCATAATTAAAGACAATTCAAATATTCTTGTCATCCTTTATCCAAATTTCGATTTGCACAAAAAAAAATACAATTAGTTTGTCAGTTGCTATTTGTTTAAAATAGTAGTAATCTATATACTACACACTATAGAAAAATTGGATCCATTGCAGTATAATTGCACATAAAAGTTGCATGCAATTCAGTTCCTATATCTGAATTATTCCAAGAACCCAATACACCTGGGTCTCGTTTTATGCGGATTATTTTAATGCAATTTTGAAGTTATGCGATTCATATTTCTTCATAATATCTTTCATATTTCACTATATTTATTAGATATCAAGAAATTTAAATTATTAATAACTTATTTTGACTTGAAATACTTTTTTTTTTTTTCAAAAATATAACATTATATTAGCAGTTAACGTGAATATGGCCTGAAGCTTTATTTAGAACTTAGCTTCTATGTAAATAACTTATTTATACTAATGAGTAAATAATAATAGATTTATACTTACATATAAAAATATCGCAATAAATATTCAAAAAATTTAAACTTCTAAAACGTATTTTGTTATATATAACAGAAATAAATAATCTTTTAGATTTTTAAAATAAAAAACAAAGATTTTATAAACTGAAAATAATCTTTCTAATGATAATGTATAATCTTTTTGTTTTGATTGCGAACTCATTTTTTTATTATAGAAACAGAAAACCATTAACACAGCACAAGACTGAAAATGGTGCTAGTTGTACATTACATCACGAATAAAAATTAATTGGCTAACAGGTTTCTTTGGGCTAATTGCTGAGAGATTCTTGACTTCGTTTAAGGAGAGGCCACAATACATCACATCGAATCTGATTTCTTATTAGTTTACAAACGAACGCTAGCAGTAATGATTAAAATATGTATGAAAAATGTAAAATTAAATACTGTAGTAATAAAAAAAGTTTGTTTTGTATTAATTTTTTTCAAATATTTGAAATTTTTTATTAGTCATTACTTATTTTTTTAATGCGAATTTTAAAATAATTTTTCTTTGTTGCTTTGCTTTTATGTGAATTCTGACAATTGCAGCACCTATCCCCCATTTTTCAAGGTAAATTAAGTATTTTTGTGCAATTTTTTTAATGCAGGTTTTCTGTGGAATCTATCTATCGCATAAAACAAGACCCAGGTGTATAACCATTTACTCCTCTACTTACTGGAAAACCTACTAAAAATAGGAAAGCATACATCATTCTTAACAAGATAGCAATACCAGAATTTAATCTCCAGAATTCTATATCTAGAGCCTCCCCTTTTAAAAGCACTCTTGGAAACAGAAAGAAAAATAACAGGAATACATATTATAGTAATCAATTAGACCATTATTTGCATCTCCTAAATAATTCTCTCCTTAAAAAAAAAATTCCTTCCATGCTCAATATTATACTGTTAATTATATTAACAAACTTTCACTCAAACAAAACCAAATCATCTACCTGAACTGCACTTAAAGTTAAAAGCTTTTTTTCCATTTTCAATTCTATATTCCACAAATTGGTTTAGTAATGCATATCTCTTACAATAACATGAGAACCATTATTCAAAATCAATTTTATGCTTCCACAGAGAAGACCACCAATGCATTATATAAAACATACCTTAAAATATACACAAAAGATACCTTAAAATATACACAAAAGATTTCATTAATCAGCATCTTAATTTTTCTTAAAATTATCTAATCCCTATCCATAATTAAAAGCACCTCATTCAAAATATATATATTCTCTTATTATCAAAATAATCTGGCATAAAAAGACAATGGTACCCAGCATTAGAAAAATACAAAAACATATAAAATTCAACAAGTTCTCATTATATGGAATTCTTACTTTTTATCTTTAAAAAACCATTAATGAAATAACTAGACTAATTAATTAGTACTTCCCAAACATAAGCTTAATCCTGCCAATCTCATAGATACACCGCACATTAACAATTTTCTTATTAAAGCATTAATTAACTTCATAATTAAGCACATGACATAACACACAATATTAGGAAATATGAAATAAAAAACAAAAGTAATACATCAAATAATATCCAGTCATTTTGTTATTCAACAATAGACATATCATTAGGAGGTTCAAATATTGGTACGTGGAATCTGGATACATGGGCTCAATTAAAGTCAATGTTAAAATCCCCCCAATCAATTCTTTTCTATCCAATAAATGGCATTTTGCAAATATATAAATCCAATTAAGTGCCCTATGTCATAGAAATGAAGAAAGCATGGAATATTTATTTCCTAATGGAAACTTTTTTTCTATGTGAATACACAAACAATAAGCAATCAACCTCACTAATCTTTGATACCCCTCACAAATACTGCAAGTTGGCAAGTATCTGCCACATCTCTGGTTTCATCAATAGCTATGGAATTATACTCCAGATTTGTTTAAATGCCTTTGACATTTCCTGCCAGTTCTTCAATTTGTCTTGTTACAATTCTTGCCGATAAGTTTATTGCAGAGAATAATTCTTTTTTTTTTTTTTTGGACAAACATCCATTTCTTTCATCATACATTCTTTGAAGAATTCTCCATCAGTAAAAAGTTTCATCTTTTCCACAATTAGTTTTGATACCTCATAGCTAGCATGAGTGCTTTGGACAATTTTTTCAACTTTTCTTGTGAAAAAGGATGGCTGCTTTGTTAAATTATTTTTCAGCCGTGCACTTTTGTCTTCTTGTGTTTTTCCAGTGAAATTGTTGTAATGATTATGACAAGTTTCATAGTGCCATTTCCTATTTGAAACTTTATTCATGGCAATGGTATCCTGACAAATAAATTTCCCAAAGTGCTCAATGAAAAAATAGCTAAGTGTCCAACCTTCATTAAAATTTCGGCCCTCAAGATCTATCTTTCTTTTCTTAGTATCCATGGGTTTCTTTTTGCTCAGAAAAAAAGAACTGGAAAGAGAAAAAAGAAATCGGTATGGAGAAATAAAAAACAATGAAAACAAACGTATCTGCAGATACAGTAATGTGATGAGATTTAATAATTGAATACATTTTTATTAAATGTTTGCCAGTACACTGATATCTAACCATTGGCTACTAGTTATGTAATCTCTAAATAGTTGGTGTCCAGTTGTTAAGCTGGATAGCCAGACAAAAATCTCTCACAGATAGGATGTGACCCACAGGTCTGGGGTTGCTGACCCCTAATCTAAACCAACTAATGAGTGCTGGTTCAATATGAAATACATATATTGGAGATCATTTATCTTTTTCACATGCATGTGATCATGTATATGTTGTATGATATAGAGTGGATAACTGAAAGCAGTTTGGAAGTCTGTGTTCAAATCCACTGTATTATATAAAATATAAATTTGTAAATAATGTTAATATGCTTCCCCAAAAAAGATTAAATTTTATTTCTTGGGAAGCATATAAACATTACTTATAGAATTACATAGCTAAATAAAAACAAAATTCGATATTTACAAATCTATAAATATTATAAATAAGGAGTAACTCTTCAGAGCATGCACTTTTAAAATCTCCGTGCACTCTCCCATGAGCATCAACTTTAAAAGCATAAGTGTATGGTTATGCTTAGAATTTATATCTCATATTGAAGCGATATTTATATATGCTTCAGGATAATTTTAAAAAGTCAATAGGAATTTTAAATTAAATATTTAGGCAATTTTTAATTAATAAAAATTATATATATATATATAAGTATATGCACAGATAAATGTATATGATATTATTAATAATAACTTTATTTTAAAAGCACACTAAAACAAAAGGTATCTTTTATTAACAATTATAAAGTGGAAATGACATTACTTTATAAAAATTAAATTATTATAAAGAGAGATCGATTAATTAAGGAGATGAGGATTTGATATAATTTAATCTGGTAATCCCTTTCAAAGAAATAATTTTGTAAATGTTGTGATATATATATATATAAGTATATGCACAGATAAATGTATATGATATTATTAATAATAACTTTATTTTAAAAGTACACTAAAACAAAAGGTATCTTTTATTAACAATTATAAAGTGGAAATGACATTACTTTATAAAAATTAAATTATTATAAAGAGAGATCGATTAATTAAGGAGATGAGGATTTGATATAATTTAATCTGGTAATCCCTTTCAAAGAAATAATTTTGTAAATGTTGTGATTGGACAAAAGCCGCGGACCAAACTGGAGTTCAAAAGTTATCGCCCACCCATAGATCAATAGACTGAAACGATTGACAATGGATCCGATTTTGCTGATAAGGCAACTCCAGGAACTATAGGTAGGCTTTGTAAATCATTGTAATTATGATTGCTGAAATGCTTTCACTGAAGTTTGTACTGCTGATTGATCTTTGATTGTGATTCCATTATATTTACTGTGCTTAGTGTTGAAATATGCAGTAGAGAAGCCATCATCTGCTTCATTCTTGCCGAAAATCCAGAGAAATATGGAAAGGAGTTGTCAGCTAATATAGAAACATTTTAAGGAGCATTGTGTCTATTATATGACTAAACTTCAAGTGTCTACTGCGGTGAGCCATCAATCGACAAGTAAACTACAGTCTAATACTGCCAGTTGAATTAAAACCAATATGATTAAAACCTGCTGCTACCATAGTTGTGGTTGAACAAATGAAGGCGCTAAAAGTATACCAATATCTGAAGTTTGAGTTCGAACTCTTAGTGATGACAGGGAATGGGTATGAACTTTAAAAATAGAAATGTCTGGTACTACTGTTACACATTTATTTGCATTATACTATAAGTATTTTATAAATTACTGGCATTATTGATTTTGTGTAAGAGTATAAATGTTTATAAGTGAGTATGACAGGAGATTGCTATTTGTTTTATTTGATCATGCCACAATTCAGTCAGCATAAATCTAAAAGAAAATTTTTATAAAAAGCAATTAGTTTTTTGTTGCAATCCTTGGTCGTGCTTATAGAAACTTAATATGTTAATACCAGTCATTTCTACTACCATTGTCAAAAAAATAATTTAATAGTAGCTTGCTGAATCCTGAATAATATATTAAACAGGCTGCATAGATAGAATAAATTAAGATTGTCTTTTTATTCTTTTAATAGTTCACAGTTTCAATCAAACTACCCTCCAGGTTTGGGGAAGGGTAATTGGTGTAGTGATATAACTGAGATGATATAATTTTACTTTGGACCATTTTGTCTCTAGATGAGATTCATTTGTACGTGTTTTATTTATTCATAAATGACTGTGATATTGTTTGCAACTGCCAGTCCCTTACATTCACTATTTTACTTAGAGCAGTAGTATACCATAGACAGATATTCCCACCATATATCATATGCTTTGTTTATATACGTCTTGGATAATACCCTTTGTGATTGTTAGTCCCTCTCATGCTTAGTACCTCTGACAGTAATATGCAAAAGAAGCACATTCTTAATGTATAGTGTATTCCTAGCTCATATGTGTATTCATAAAGAGTGTAACGCAGATGTTATTTTCCTGCCTTTTACATTTACTTATATAGTGATTAGTTATTTATTAGCATTACAGTCTGAAAGTATTTATAGTAGTACAGTTCTATAAATAGTTCATGAAATGATTTATCATATTTAATGAATTTATTATACCCTCAAACTCTAGGTTTATTAATCTTAAAATGGTAATAATTATTAGTTTATGTAATGAGTTTATATCTGTTCAGAAACAAAGAAAGTATTGTACCATATAATATCTGTGCATAAAATTAATAATAGAATCCATAAATAGCTGAGTGTATTAACTTGTTTTAAAAATTGATAGGCAGTGACATAGACATGTAAGTTAAATCTCAGGTGAAAGAGAAGTGCCAAACTACTGTTTCATAGGGATTGTAGCCTGTTATACTATCATGTGTTGTAAAAATGTATACACATTAATAAATTGTAGTGTCCCATTATCTATAGCATTTATCATTATTTTGCAACCAATAAGTTAATTAGGATACAATCGAGTCCCATGTATCTAGCTGCTCTTAGTAGGCTATAAAAAAAAATTGTTGATCATGTAACAATGGAATGTGGAGCACCCATACAGATTATCTTTGGGTAATTTTGGTGTGAGATGTACAACTACCTGCAAAAGTATTTAATTAATCTGTAAAAAATCATTCAGGATTATCAATAGTATTTTAGTCACACATAAGATAAAACTGTTTTTAAATCCTTATATTTCATAGACTTAACTTTGTCTACAATAGAATTCAAGTATTAAAAGAATATAAAGCTACCCAAAAGTAATTATTTCAAATATTTTTGTCTATACAGCCTATCATAATTCAATTTCTTATGCTTTGCCAGCTTTAATCTCAGTGTTGCAATTTCTTCTCTCATTTCATGTGCAACATCTTTCATACTTATCTACCTTTTATTTTTCAGTTATGATATGTGAAGGCTTTTCATACTATCATATTATTTGTTCCATTTTTTCACTGTATTTATTTTCTTCATAAATAATTATTATTAAATCAAGTCTATCTTTTCATTGTATTTATTCTCTCTCTCTCTTACATTGCTTACCTAATATTTCCTGATTTAATTGCTTTTGTAGATTCATATTTTCCACCTCTCTACAGCATCTTTTCAATTTTCTTGAATAATTTAATCATCTTTTTATTTGAATTTATCAATTAGCCTGCAGCTATTTTTAATCTTATTTTCTTAATAAGAAATCTATCTTAATTACACTGGGTCTCGTTTTATGCGGTAGATAGGTTCCTCAGAAAATGCGCACAAAAGAAATCGCACAAAAATAAACGTAACTTACCTTGAAAAATGGGGGATAGGTGCTGTAATTTTCAGAATTCGCATAAAAGCAAAGCAACAAGGGAAAATTCGCATTAAAAAAATAAATAAAGTTTGACTAATAAAAAATTTCAAATATTTGAAAAAAATTAATACAAGACAAACTTTTTTTACTTTTTTTATTAACTACAGTATTTAATTTTACATTTTTCATACATATTTTAATCATTACCACTAGCGTTCATTTGTGAACTGGTAAGAAATCAGATTCAATGTGATGTATTGTGGCTTCTCCTTAAATTAAGTCAAAAATTTCTCAGCAATTATGCCCAGAGAAACCAGTTAGCCACTTTATTTTTATTCGTGATGTGATGTACAACTAGCGCCACTTTCAGTCATGTGCTGTGTTAATGGTTTTCTGTTTCTATATTAAAAAAAATAATTGCAATCAAAAGCATATAAAAGCGATTTCCCCGCTGACGAAGAAGCTGCAAAAACCAAAACAATTAAATGGGCCAAGCACTTTCAAGGTTTTCCCTCATATTCATGGCCAACATAAGTTATAAATCATTTATGTAATGTTGCTAACTAATAAAATATGCAAATGTGAATGCAAATTAGTTTGTCCATTTTTTTGAGATAGAAAAACACGTGTCGCGTCTATTGATGGAATTGTTATCACTGATAACAAAATACGCCTTCTTGATTTTTCTTTTGCAGTCATTGGCTTCAGAGCATACTATTTTGGGGTTGCCAGGTTCAAACACATGGCCAGCCTGCTTCTCATGTTCAAAGAATATTGAGAAGTTATCATTCTTTTTTGCTCTTGTGTAAGTATAAATGTGTTGAGCAGCTCTATTATGAACAGTGGCCTTGATTTCCCCATAGTATATGGCACTGCATCCTGCCTGAGGGCATGAAATACTGTGTACGACCTGGGGTGTCTGAGATGGATCTGTTCTATCCTTTGAATTATTAATAAGTCTGTTAGTATTAGGGGGAGTGCGGAAGCCAACCTTAAATTCAGCAGCCAAAGTCTTTATCATCTGTTGTGATAATTTGGGAATATAAGGGAGGGTAATTTGTGGTTTATCTTTACTTATGTGGTTGTTTATTGATTTTCTGTAAAATTGATCTATTTTCTTTGTAATTAATCTGTAGCTGAATCCGCCACTTAACAAATCTTTTATACAGCATGCAATATTAGTCTTCCTATCAGCCTCAAATTTACACAAATTTTGATTCCTAAATAAAAACGCTAAAATTTAAACCTGCGAATTTATGTCCTGTAGGTGAAATGAATTTCGGGTGGGTAAAACCTCTGACCTTATACATTATCACTAATAAGATTATTTTCAGTTTATAAAATAAATAAAATCTTTGTTATTTATTTTAAAAATCTATGATTATTTATTTCTGTTATATTTAACAAAATACATATAGCAAGTTACAAGATAAATAGTATTTCAATAATATTAGTTATACATGCAAATAAAAAAAACATTAAAAAATATTGTATCAGAACTATTCAGTAATAAATCATTACATAAATAACAGATAGCTGAGATTTTTTTAAATGTATAATAGGAATGAAGATGAAAGGAAAAAATTGTGAGATTGAAAATCAAACTGTACAAAGTTGATTTGGTAATGACTATAATACGTTAATTATTTAATATGATTCTAAATTCATTTCCATCCAGTATTTAAATGTTATAATTTAGTATGGTAACAGTATCAGTGGTATATTTTCATTAAATCAAATAATAATTATGAAAATCATTATTTATTCAATTATTCAATATGACATAAAAGTAATTTTGCTATCTTTTTTTTTTAAAACTAAATAAAGCTTCAATTTTTGTTTAGAGCAGGGATCTTCAATTTTTTTTGTTTATCGCCTACTTTGACATATTTTGGAGATAATATGCTTACCACCACTTAGTATAAAAATTTAATATTTGTATAGAATATAACTTTATTCAAAAATAATATTGAGAAGTAACCATGAAATAAGATATAGGAAGTAATCAATACAAATATGAGCAATTATATTTAGAGACATAAAATAAAATTTAAAACTGAACTAATGCAAGAACAGAACTCATTATTACATATATAGTGTGAAATTATAGCAAAAATAACAAATAATTGCATATTTATTTAAAAACTAATACACACACATATATATATACGAAAAATGTTAAGAAATTATTTTTAATGAGAGCCTTGTGTTTGATGTTGTTAATTGAATAGTTTTTTTTTTTTAGTTTTGTCAAAAATAATTGAAGTTGTCCCCTTTCTTTACATCCAAGCAATGTCTCTCTTTGATCAAAAGTTTATTACAACACTGAATCCTGCTTCCACCAAACATGAAATTAGAAAAGCTATCAAAAGTGAAAATATTTTATTCCATAAAATATGGATACAGCTCGGGAATTGGTTTTACTTTGCCACAGTTGTGCCCTCCTTCACTGAAATTTATTTTAATCTCAGTGTCATATTTTAGTTGTGATAACTCTTCTTGCAATCTAATTTCAACTTCAGTTATGTTCACATTAAATGGGGATTCTATCCATGCATCTATTTCCAAGTTGATGATTAATTTTGGAAAAAGTATATTTGTAACATTTAAAATAAGTTGCTGGATGTATTTTCCATAAGCTATTATAAAAATAATTGGTCACTTCATTATTCAAAATGATAATTATAAGTCTCAAGCAAATAAATTTAATCTCATCATTAGTAAAGATATTTTAAATAGTAATTTTAAAATCATGCTTCATATAAACTTGCTACTACAGATATGAATTTTGCTTTTAAAATGAAAGATTATTCTTGCAAATGGATAATAAACTGTTAAACTAATAGATTTAAAGATCAAAAACAAATGAATTAACTTTATATTTGGAATTAAAAAGTGCTGAACACCAAGATCTTTGGATAGGATAAAATCTGTTAAAGGAATTAAAACCTTTACTTAACGAATGTGTGTTCAATGGTAAAATAATTGCATTTAAGGATTATTCATACAAAATACGCAAATAATATTAAAAAAAATAATGGACCATAAAAAAATATGTAAATCCTATTTAATAAATGACCAAGTTATCAGTGAGTTTAAAAATTGATTCACATGGATTAAATGCAATTTAATATTTTTACAGTGTTCCAGAAAGGATGTTTTAACAGTGAAATGAATATTCCATAAATTAGATGGATTACTTATTATACTTTTTACTTTATTAGTAAAGTCATATAATAAAAATTTTCTCAGATATTTAGTATTCAGGTAAATGGTAATATTTTATTTGATATTATGATTAGTGTTTAGATTGAATGGGATTAAATGTAATTTATGTGAGATAGGGATATACAAATGTTAGTAGTTATTTAACTTCTACTAAATGGTTGTTATCTAATACATAAGAATGCTTATGACAATATTTGACCTTAAAATTAAATGGAGTTACCCTTATGTAGATGTGTAAATCTATAAAGAAAGTTTTATTTATAACTCATACTGGTTAATACTAATTTGTATTGATATCTAGTGTATTCTAAAGCAGCCTAATGATTTAATTGTATTTTGTATTGATTAAGTAGCACTTTCTTAAAGTTAAAACCTGAAATTGAATCCAGAAAAGGATCTTAATGCAAAAATAAATAAGCCCGCTGTGATAAATTATCATTTATGTCTGCAAAAGAGTGGAAAAAACTCTCCCTTATTTGTAAATGAGATTTATAAATAATTGATTGCTTGGTAAAATAAATCAATTAAGAACATTCATAAGACATTTAACTTTTATTATTATAATAGTCACTATTCTGCAATATTAAATTAATGATTATTTTATAAAAGATTAATACAACTTTTTCCTTTAAATGTGATTATCTTCACAACACAGTATGATATAACACTTGACAGATCCAGAGTTCAAATTAGTTTAGGAAATAGTAATATTTTATTAAAATGCATTATATAATTTTTATTATTGTTATTATTTGTTCTTGTTGTAGATTTTTATGTTATGCAATAAAATAGTTATTATATTTTAAATATTTCTCTTTCTTGAATAAACATCATTTCATTTCATTTTACATTCACAATATTAAGCCATATTTGAAGCACAAATCTGTAAAGCTTTGCTGAATTGAATACATCATTGTTGTAGTAATTCTATCTGAAAAGTAAAAAATTGAATGAGGAGTACATAAAAACCCTTTTACACTATTGTACCCAGGAATGCATAAGCATATTTGATATTCATGCATTTATTACTTTAATCCTGAGATAAATTATTATTCAATCTTTTTATATAATTTTTGCTAGCCATATTTTATCACACATATTAAATTATTCTTAGTTAAAGTTGTAAAGATTCTGTTGTTAAAAAAAACGAGTAAAAATAACAATTATTTATGATAAAACCTATAGGAATGTTTATTAAATATTAATGATTTTATTAGTCATATGGAAATAAATAAGACAATTTGCAAGTCAAAGTGATATAGTGCAAACACATTTTTTTCTTATCTCAACCAGGAAGTGCAAACAGAATACTTTTTTTTTTTAATTTTCTTACTTTTCACGACTTTATGATTGCTGTGATAATTGATGATCATTTTTATGGTCATAATATATATATATACAAACCAATAACTGCAGAATACATATAAAACATTTTACTATGAAATAAGTAAAAAAATAAATTTATATCTTACAAATGTCACACATATAAACAAAAAATGATTTCCAATAAAAATTACGTTAAGATTTTTTTTCAAAATTGCACTTAAAAAAAAAAAAAAAAATAATAAAGGTGGTTATATCAAAAATCCTTGAATTTTTTACACTTTCTAGAAGAAAAAAAATTACTATTACATTAAATAATTAATTTATAGCTTATTTTAATTTTATCTTTTAATAAACATGCATGTCATCAAGAAAATGTAAATTAAAAACAAATGGTATATCAATAAAAAAAATTAATTAACTAACAAATTTTATAGAAATTAAGTTGACTTCATAAAAAGAAAATTCATGAGCCAATAAAAATAATATATGTGTGTAAAATATTTCAATCTAAAAATGTATCCTTTTTTATTCACTACTTGCTAAATAATATAAAATACTTAAATAAGTCTATAAATTTAAAACATCCATTTATAAAAATCAAATCAAATAAAAATTATGGTAAAGATTATCTAATTTTAGAATGAAATGTTACATATACATTTATTTCTATAAATAAATATACAGAAAAAAGACACTAAATTTTTTTAGCAAAAATGTAACTTGAATTTTTATTTTCTAATTTTTCTCTAATATTGGTTTTCAGCAATAATTACAAAAATAATTTTAAAATAATCTTTTTTTTTTTTAATAATTATTGTTTCTTAACATTTAATTATTTAAAATTGTTATAAATATATTTTTTAAGAATATTTTATACGTTAATATTTAAAAATAATTTTAAATAAATATAATTAGCATTAATATATTAGAATCTCCAATCTTTATTAAATTAAAAGATTACTTCTAATTTGTTTCTATTAATCAAGAAAAAAAATTTTTTCCGTTTTTTTTATGTCACTAATGAAACAAACCATACTCAAATGTTATAAAAATACTGGCCAAATCATTAGATGCGCTATTATTTTTTTTATAAAGATACTCCCTCCAAAATACAGAATAGTACTAATACTATATTGTAGAAGTAATAAAGGGATTAAAATTGATAATAGTATTAATAAATAGCATGCATACGAGTCATGACAAATTTATAATTGATACCTAAACTTGATTGATTTAAAAAAATAACATTGATTGTCTTTTATTTGAAACTTTCAAATAATAGTAAAAAAAATTAACCTCTTATTTGATATAATCAATGAAAAGATAATATTAAGATTCTATTTTAATAATAAATATTAAGAAATATGGTTACAGTTTGAAAAAAAAAAAAAATGAGTTTTAGATCAAATACTTATTATTCCATAAGTACTTTGTACAGAATAATCAATACCATATATTATAACACAATAAATATACAATCATTTTTTGTTTTAAAATATGTTTTCCAATAATATTAACAAATGCACAATCTTCGTTTTTCTTGCCAAAAACTTTATTTTCTTATATTAATAATGAACATTTATATTATATAAACTCCGTTTCAACTGTTTTATATTTTTACAGTCATTTTCAAGGATCTACAACAACAAAAAAAAATACATATTTATAAATTATACCTTAATTACATACATAAAACTTTCTTCTTATATCAACAAAAACATTAAAAACATATTAATTATACATAATTATATTTTACTTGCTTCTCCTTCCTCTACTTTTTATTATTAATCTTCCTTCTTTATATTATTTAATTACAAATCTTATTACTTTATAAAAACATCTAAGAAACTTTTTATACCAATTTTAAACCAACTCTAATTGCAAATTACTTCACCCTTTAATTAAATCTTTATATAAAAAACCCATCTCAAAAACTACTTTCCTTATCTATACCTTTAAATGTATTTAAAACAAATATAGACCTTTTTTTTTTTTTAAAAAAAAAACTTTAATAATTTACTTAACTCTATTTTAAAATTCCATATTCTTTTATCATCCTTTCCAATATTTTTATATTAAAATCTTTATGCCCAAAAACTTTACAATGTATATAAACATTAGAATTTTTATCGTTTAAATGTTGTTTAAGTCTAGTTTTTAATCTATTTTTTCTTGTACCAATATATGAAAGCTTTTCCCCTCCCTTTTACAATTCAAACATTCAATTAAATAAATTCCATTCATTTTTTCAATTTCTATATTTTTTGTTTCATTAATTAAATTTCCTAAATTCAATTTCTTTTTATATACTGATTTAATAATTAACCTCCTACTTTCCCCCTTATATTTATTATTTATGCTTTTTATAAACTTTTTAATCTTAATAAAAATATCTCTTGAAACATTATAACTACTATATATAATATTCTGTATATCTTTCCTATTATTCCTCTTCATTATTATTTTTTCAATATTTTTTTAATCACATAATTTATCAATAACTTTAACTGGATGATTATTTTTTATACTTTTCTCTTTTATATTATTAATTTATTTTTTAAATAATTTTTCTTTAGAACATAAATTTATTGCTTTATTTATCCTATTATTAATAATATTTATTTTATGTTCATATTCAATTGCAGCTAACAATCCACTCATACAGCATTTGATATAATAATGAATAGGTATATTAAAGATAATAATGAGAATATAAAAATGAAATATCAATTGTATGTTATGTTAAATATTTGTTGTAAAGCTGTGGTATTTAAATATAATGATGTATATTATAAACAATGTAAGGGATTGAGTATGGGGAATAGTTTGAGTGAGTTGTTAGCTGCAATATTTATGAATAATTTTGAAGATAAATATTTTTGTATTACAAAATATAAATCTGTATTTCGGGTTAGATATGTGGATGATTATTTTTTAGTGTTCAATGGCAATTATAGAAAATCTGAATATTTTATAAGGTATGGAAATTCTATTTATGATAATATTAGTTTTACTATGGAAAAATAAATAAATTATGTAATTAATTACATGGATGCTATAATAAGAAAAGTTATAAGGAATTGTAAGATTGCTATTGAAACAAATGTATTCAGAAAAAAAACTTTTTCTGGTTTATTAAGTAACTGGGATTCAGATATTGAATATGAACATAAAATAAATATTATTGGTAATGGGATAAATAGAGCAATAAATTTGTTCTGAAGAAAAATTATTTAAAAAAGAAATTAATAATATAAAAGAGGAAGGTATAAAAAATAATTATCCAGTTAAAGTTAAGTGATAAATTATGTGATAAAAAAAATAATGAAAAAATAATAAACAGAATATTATATATAGTAGTTATAATGTTTCAAGAGATATTTTTATTAAGATTAAAAAGATTATAAAAAGTATAAATAATAAGTACAAGGAGGGAAAGTAGATTAATTATTAAACCAGTACATAAAAAGAAATTGAATTTAGGAAATTTAATTAATGAACAAAAAATATAAAAATTGAAAAAATTGAATGTTTGAATTGTGAAAGGGAGGGGGAATGCTTTTATATATTGGTACAACAAAAAAATCGATTAAAAACTAGACTTAAACAACATTTAAATGATAAAAATTCAAATTTTTATATACATTATAAAGTTTTCGGGCATAAAGATTTTAATATAAAAAAGTTGGAAAGGGTTAAAAATTATAGAGAAAAGATATAATAATTTTACATAAAAAGATATAATTGTTTTAAATAGAATTAATGGTGTGGATAAGGAATGTAAATTAATATGCAATTAATATGGAATATTTAAATAGAGTTAAGTAAACTGTTAAAGTTTTTTTTTTAAAAAAATGGTTTATATTTGTTTTAAATACATTTAAAGGTATAGATAAGGAATATGGTTTTTGAGATGGGTTTTCTAGATAAAGATTTAAAGGGTGAAGTAATTTGAAATTAGGGTTGGTTTAAAATTGATATAAATAGTTTCTTAGATGTTTTTATAAAGTAATAAGATTTCTAATAAAATGTAAAGGAAGAGTAATAAAAAGTAGAGGAAGGAGAAGTAAGTAAAATATAATTATGTATAATTAATATGTTTTTAATGTTTATGTTGATATAAGAAAGTTTTATGTAATTAAGGTATTATTTATAAATATGTATTTTTTTGTTGTAGATCCTTGAAAATGACTGTAAGAATATAAAACAGTTGAAACGTTAGAGAGTTTGTATAATATATATGTTCATTATTAATATAAAAAAATAAAGTTTTTGGAAAGAAAAACGGAGAGGATTGTGCATTTGTTAATAATCAATACTTATAATAATCTTTTCATAAATTTTAATTTAAAATCTATGTCAAAAAAGGATATTGTCAAATTGATTGCTAAGATATTTATCTCTCTCTATATATATATATATATTGTTACTGTTATAATGTGTTTATTATTTTCAAAATAACTGTAATTGGTATTAGTTATTTGTTATGTAATAATTAAATTTTAAAAAAAATTAAGATAAATAATTCAGAAATATAATCAGTTTGATTATTTCAAAATATCTCATTGTGATGATGGGATCCAATGAACTATGAAGTCATTAGTATTTGTTAAACAATGAATGAAAAAAATTACATAATAGAATAAAACTGCTATGAAAAAAAATTTATTGTGAATTTTCCAACTTTTCTAAATTGTGAAATTCATTTAATATGCATGTTTGTTTTTATACAAATATATGCATTATTATTTAGATAAATCTGATTTTTCACCATAAATGCAAATCACAAGCTTATTTACACTACAAATCTTCAATCTGTTATCAAGGCAATCTCCATAAAAGATGAATTCAATTTTTTATTTGGTCTAACATCTTAAACAGACAAGAAAGTTTGGCAATTGAATTTATTTCTAGAAATTTAAATAAACCCCATTAAACAGGCAAATATAATCTGTTTTTGAGAGCAGATTACCAATAATCATTTTTAAAACTTTCAAACCCAACTGCTATTCATTATTATTTAAAAATAAATCCAATTTTGCACAAAACTAGATGTTTCATAGATGTAAATCACATGATAATAGCTACATCATAAATCTTCAATCTCTTGTCAAGGCAGCCTCTAAAAGATGGATTCCACTTTCACTCTGGTCTAGATAAGCTTGGGCTATTATATGATTTAAATATATTCACATATAAAAATAATTATTTCTGTTTTAAATTAATTCCATTAAAACTTCACTGATATTATCAATATTATAATTTGTTAACTTTTTCTATTAACAATTAACAAACTATAAGATTATTGTATTATTGTTAAAGAATACCAAAAAATATTGAAAAATTTGCAATTTATTCTAAAAACCTTAAAATATTTAAAAATAACCTTAAACAAGAGATTTATGGGTATACAAGAATTTTGCTATGGACAGCAATATAATACCTGCTTCTGCTGATCACAAAAAAAAATACTAAATGTTTATAAAATACAAGCATATTAATTGTGTTAATATGCACCAAAAAAGAATCAAACTATTGAAATCATCAGTTTATCGAAGATCAACCCATCAAGACTGTATTCAAATTATCAATATTCCTGGTTAGAATAAATTTAATAATTTTTTATGACCGATTAAACTGCTTAAATTATCTCACATGATAATCTCAGGTTTACTTTTTCATAGTTATATTTTAATTCCAGTATTAGTAAGCAAATGCTAAAATATTCAATATTGCAAAAATTATTCTGGATTGTCTTATTACTATGCAAATAAATCATATAGCATTTCCTGATTAATGGCATTGGAACTTATAACTTGCATTATAGCTAAAGATTTATCTTTAATTCATTATTCTTTAACAATCAATTATAAATGAATTGCCTTATTTTATTTAAAAATTATCTAGCTGAGCCATTATCCAAGTACAATAATTTTGTAATTAGCTTACTATAAAAATGTTTATATCTTAAATAAAATAGAAAAATGATTATAATCATTAAATTATTGCAAAAATGATTAAATATTGTTATTAAGGAATATTATTAACTTTATTTTATGAATGAAGAAAAGATTTTCAAATTTTAGATTTTTACTTAAAGACAGAAATAAACTTTAGTAATTCAGTTTGAGCAAATTCAATTTATAATAAAATGTATTCACAATGACTGCTAAACCTTTTAGATCAACATTGATAACTGAATCATATATTGGAAAAATTGATTCTATCATATTTGGTACAATGGTAGAAAGGCCAACTGGAGCACAAGGTCCATAGATCATACCCAGCTGTCATTGCTGATGCTTGATATTTTTATGACTTCCCATTAATAATTTAAGGTAAATAACAGAGCACTTGGGCATTGAACACATTCATTGATTATCAATTTATGAATACCATTTATCACAGAATATGCTTTTAATTGATTTTAAAAGCATCAAAAACTAAGACTTAGTCAGTTTGGCTATATTTGGAGAACACCAAAGCAAGTACATGTGATTAAAATAATATATGACTATCTATGTCAGGTAGAGAATAGATGAATACTATACAAGCCCTTTTTAAGAGTGCAATCGGAAATTAAACAAAATTGCTCAATTTTATTTATGTCATGTAATAATGGTATGGATTTGATAAAATATAAGACATGAACAAGTTTTAGTTATTTATTAATCATGTGGCATTCAAATAAAAGAAGTGACAAAAATGAGTTGCAATTTCAAGACTTTTAATCCTTTATTCTGCCACCCTACCACTGAATTAAGATGGCCTGTGATTGCTCAATGACTTGTAGGATTAATAAGACAGATTGTCAATTCAATGGGTTATGGTGAACTAGTCTTAAAATAAACATCATAAATAAAATAAAAATCATAACAATAATAGCAAGCAATTTAAAATAGAATCAGGCACTCAATAAGCTATACATGTTCTGTCATATAAAGATTGTCATTACAAGTACAGTATAGGAGACAGAAAAGCAGGATAAGTAAGATTAAATATGTTAATAAGATTATGGGAAGTGTATAATAATTAAAACAAAATTACAGATATATGGACTACTTTCATCATTTATCATCAAATGATGAATGTCAGAAATTTGTAACTTTATTTAAACTTTTCAAATACAAACGCCTGTTAGTAATAATATATAAATAGATAACAGATTAATTAATAGATTACATGTTTCTAATGATATTATTCTCCGCTCTTTTTCAGGTGTTACTATTGACCAGTACAATATTAACATAGGAATTGAAATTATCACTTGTCAGGCAGTACCATCTAAAGAAGAGTGGAGAATAATACCACTCAAAATGTTTGAAGTTTAAATAAAATTTTCCAGATATTTAACATTTAACGATAGATGATGGAAATAGACCAACACATTATCACAGCTAAAATACCAACATTACAAACCTCCAAGCAAATAAATTACAGATCTTTTGAATTAATGTCACATCCATTCTTCTATTTGAATTTAAAACTTAGAAATTAATTTTTCAAAGGATTCAGTCACTATAGTTGTAATAAAGACTTAATTTTAGAACTCATCTTTAGTATTTCAGACTTTCAGGCATATTTTGTTTGAAACTTCATAATTTTTAAAAAAATATTTTAATACAAGATTAAAATAGTGTGTACACTAAATAATCCTTTTTATATCAACAGTAATTTTATGTTGAGATACTGAGAACATATTTTTAGGCCAAATCTATTAATGATGGATCCAATTGAATTGGAATTTTAACGATTTTGTAAATGTTAGCATCACTACCGCTGATTTGTTGAAATTACAATTTCTTTTTGTCTTCTTTTTAAAATTGCAGGAAAACCAGAAGGATTACATATATAGCAATACCATCATTCTCTGCGGCTTCAGTTCCTTTTTAAAATGGTATGTGGCATGTTAACGAACAAAATTTCGATCTTTTATTAATAAGTTTTTTTTTTTCTGCTCAGTTTATTAGAATGCACGAAGACGACAAAGATCACAAATTTTTTTATCGGCCAAATTCCTTATTAAAATGGATTCAATATGCTTCGATGATTTGGCAATTTCAAGGCCTTCACCCGAAAATAAACGTAATATAGTTATTTAATTTTAATTTTTTTATTATTTGATAGATGTATAATTTATTAATGTGTTTATATTAGTGTCTGTATAGTGATTTATGTACAATGTAATTTTGGGGCTCTGATCCAAGTTTGAGGCAATCTTATTTTATAGACAATGATACTCAAAAGGTTTAACAATTTATTAGTGTATTTATAATGGTATTAGTGTGTTTGTATTACCATATTTGCATATCTGTATTTTATAACAAGTAATTTTTTATTTATAAAATTAAGGTATTATAAAGCAGTGCAATTTAAATTTTAAAACTGATTATCAGATGTACAGAAAAGTTGCAGTTGACAGAGCAATCACAAAATTTACTGGACATAGTACCATGTGAAGATATAAACACTTAAAACCAATAGAGAAGTTTCAAAAGTTGGGTGGTGATAGCCACAATAGTTATGTATACCACATGGAATTGTATGTAGGCAAAGAATAAAATCCTGATTCTTGCCTATGCCTTGATAATTATGCTGTGAAATCAAGTAGTTTTGCCACATCTTCCATCACATTATTTTCAAATCTATAGCTAGCAAATAGCTATATGCAAGTAAATTATATCTCTGTGGGACAATAAATATAACAAAATAGCATCATTGGAGAGCACAAAAAATATAAACATTACTGGTGTACACAAAAAATATAAAATGAAGAGAAGAAATTCATTTTATCATTGATACAGACAGTAGCCTTCAATTTCTAGTTTTGGATAGACAAAAAACCAATTGCTATAATTACAAATGCATATCCACCTTCTGGAAATGATTTATTTTATATCTTTTATTAGGATGAATCTTTTTCTTATAGATGTCTTCAGATTTTTTAACTTTTGGGATACAAGATAAAAATGAAGAATTATTATGCTATTACATTTGTAAATTCTGAAGCTGTGGATTATCTCAGGTAAGAAATATTATATATGATTTCAATGAGAATTTTGTGAGGAATACAAAGAAATTATCAATGAAGATGTAATTTTAAACTTAGTTAATGATAAATTAGAAATTATAAACAATAAAAAAATAATTTTTCGGATATTGAAATTAATTTTTTGTTATCTTTTTAATGATAATCACTATTTGTCTTAGCCTTATTGTTTTCCTTAGTTTTTCTATTTTCTGTCAATATATAGCATTTTGCTCTAACATTATTTAAACTGAAGTTATTGTGAAAATTGTGTCTTAAGTTAGTTTTTTTTTAAAATTCAATATGGCGCCAAATACCCTGATATAGTAAAACAAAACCTTGGTATTTTTATTCCAACCTCTTTGAGTAAGCTATAAATAAGATCTAATTAGGTGACTGGAAATTAGTGTTCTACATTGTTGCAATTATTTTCGAGAAAGTAGCCAATATGTTTCTATCATGACTGTAAAGTTTTAATACTTTCGATTCTGAAAGTACTGCTTTGAAAAAAATCATAAATTTTAATATTATTTTAAAGCAGAATTAAAAATACAAATAATAAACAGAATAAATTACTCTGGTCTGAATAAACAGCAATAGTTCATAGTTTGTGATAAATTTGTTACGATATTTGTCATGCGGTTTTTTCTTTTAGTTATCATAACCTAAATGATTATTATTTATTCTATAGATAACTAAATTGAACCCTTAACTATTTGTCAAATACATTAGTAAAACTTATTTCTATAAGAGCTCCTGTATCTCAAATTTCATAGATTAAGCCCCATCCAAAGATAATATCAAATGAAGAATTATGGTTTTCAAAAAAACTAAGAAAGTTTTCAATTAGGTTTAAATGCCAAAAATGGATTACAGAATATGAAGAATAACAACAACAAAAAAAAGCAGGTAGTAAATTGGTTATTTAATTGGATATAAAATAGGAGCATATTTAAAACAATTTGACTAAACTATCTATGAAAAACCAGAAATTTTTGAAAGAAATTGTGGTTTACATGGAGTAAAGAAAAATTAACTTTAAAGATTATATATAATAAACGCATTATCCAATAAAAGTACGAAATATACTTTTGTACGTTAATGATTATATATATAATTTCACATAACATTTCAATTCAAATGAATTTTCTTTTATTTCAAACTAAATTTAATTTCATAATAGGCATATAAATCCACACGCGTTCTCTAGATTTCAAGACAATGCCACTTAAAATTTGTTTTCCCCCATGAAAAATTTTCTTAGATTTTAGAATTTGACATATTTTATTAACCAATTAGTTTAAAGAACTTTTTGTTTGAATTTTATACTTTTATTTTCATTAGTAATATTTAACAGTATGTTTTTTTCCCCCTTCCGTATAATATATTTACGGAATGATTAGTTTTAATAATATAAAATTAAGTTTTGCATCAGTTGCCTCGCTATCAATTTCTCCGTCTGTATAATTTTATAAACTTTAGTAGATAAAAATACTGGCGGAAGTACTTGAGCCTAACGTTAGCATCCAACGTTGGCAAGCTCAAATTAAAAGTACAGTGTAAACTGTAGAATAATTAAGTTCAATCAAACAAAATGGAAAAAGAGCCGCTTCCTTGTTTAATCGTATCAAAGTTTTGATGACACTTTTTATATACAGCATTATGAAATTTAATTTAATACAAGACAGTGGACAAAATCTTTTTCAATTAAAAAATTACTTTAAAAGTAACAAAACACAGCTATCTATTTACCAGTTAAGCAATTTATCAATATACATTAATGTTAAATAACGCTTATTTATTATACTTTTTTACCCCCTTTAGTAAAAATAAAACTCACTTTTAACAAGGTTTCAATGTAGCATTTATCTTACACAATGATGCATTTCAATAATTGCGGATTTTAAACATAATTACATTCATAAAAGAATCCTAAAATAATGCACTTACCCAACGTTTAAATCGTAAACAATTCCGGTAAAATAAAAGATACTTGGAAAGTATAAAAAGGGAAAAAGAAAACATCACCTACATTGCGAAACGTGAAGGCCTGGCTGGAATGGAAACTCCCACAAATATCACGTGTTCAAGACATTTACCGATTGAATTTACTATGTTTTAAAATTATACATATTACATCATTAGGAATAATTTTCAGAAGATTAATATTTTACTTTTCTTTACTATTTTCTTTTTGGAACTTTTATATACTCGTTTCATTAACTCTAACAATTTTTTTTACGTTTACACATTGCTTAGTTATACAGTGGCGCTATCTAGAAAATAAAATAGTCTGATAAATTTACATTATAACATTACTTTCCCTACCATATCCAATAAAGAAGCAGTAAGCATAAATTTTATCGGCATTTAGCAATTCTTTTATTTAAAATATAATTTATAAAAAATTTTCTACCGTCACTATCTTATTTCGTGTCCGAAAACAATAAATGCATATTATGTAATTAGCTAATAAGAATGCGTTAATTAAATGACTACTTCATCGGATGTAGTTTTTATTTAAAATCACTGTAATTAGAATTTTCTTCAAACCAATATAAAATCATTGTAATATCTAAAAGTTTAATAGAATAGATATCTCGTATTAAAGTTATAAATTGTATTGGTTTATATTAAAGCGAAAGAAATTAGCAATCACTCATTTTTTGTAAGAAGAATGTTAATTTTTTAATCATCGTAGTACATTATGCGATTAATTTTTTTAAAAACCTCAATAGTCCACCTTTTTTTTTTCCATTTAAGTTATATATATATATATAGACAAGCGTTTATGTAAATGAAGGTGGCAGCGTGGTTATTTTCAAATGAATCTCCAATATAGGATGCTACAATATTTCTAAAAATTAAAAAGTCATTAGTAAATAATCATTTGTCTTTTCCTAGAGAATCAGTAATCATGAAACTTGCTTTCTTGAAAAACATTTAACATTCATACATAAGTGTAGAATCGTAATGTGTAAAATAAATTGTCAGTGCATCTATCTTATTATTAAATACATTTTAGTTAGTTGTGAAATTATGACTTCCAAAGAAATAAATTAATGGAATGATGTCAATGTATATCTATGTAACAGTTACTTAATCTGGTCAATAGGTAATTAGTTAAACAAATATCGAATCAGATAATTGATTCCAGATATATAAATCAAATAGGAAAACAATCCACTAATGATGCATGGCATTATGATTTTCTTTGTGAGATAGATATAAAGCATAAATTTTTCAGAAATCGAAGTGAAAAAGAGAAAAATTCTGAGATTGAAAACTAGCATAGAGAATATCACAGAGCACTTGAATCTTTAATATAATTTTTAAACCTCATAGTATATGCATATATTATTTGTAAACAGTTTTATAAAGTTATTGCAATTTAACATTCACTTCACATTATTGTAATTAATTTTGGTCTTAATATTACTATATATTAAATTCAAAATTTTTTTATCATTGATTTCTTATGATACACAAAAATATCAATTATGCAATATAGAGAGCGTACCAATAGCTCAAACAATCTCTTATTAATAAGTGCAGTAAGAGAAAATATTTAAAATCTCTATCCAGAATATTCTTATCCCCAGACCATTTACTTTAAAATAAATACAGTAATGATTATCACCAATCATCTATTAAACTATGATTTTAAAGAAATGTGTGGTAGTTATTTAATATATTTATAAAGATATGAATGACTCCACTTGTGTATATTTAATTAAAAAATCAGATATATTAATCTTTAACTGTGGTTTAAAGTTTATATATCTGGGCTAGAGACAATCTCTAGATTAGTAGATGATTAGTGATAATCATTACTGTATTTATCTGAAGTGGATAGTATCAAAGTTGTAGATGGAGTGGGCTTGATGCTTGTAAATAAAAATATAATTTACTATTGATAAATACCTCTACATATAATAGAGATCTATGTGTGAAATGATGGCCTGGGTCAACTAATGAGTACTGGTTCAGCATGAAATGCACCTTGGGGTAATTTGTTTTTTATTGTATTTTTATTCATAAGATTTTAAAGGAATATGTCGTAGTGTCGGGGTTATTTAATATATTTATAATGAATATATTAGTCTTTAACTGAAGCTTAAAATTTATATATGGGCAAAAGAAGACAATTTTTAGTTTAGTAGATGATTGGTGATATTCATTATCATATTTATCTGAAGTAGATGTAGTCAAAGTTGTGGATGGAGTAGGTTTGACACTTGTAAATCAAAGTGTAACAATTAATAGAAAACTAGTACAAAACCTTTAGATCAAACAGGAATCTATTGACAAATGTCTTTTAAGACTAATAGGGAAATATTTTTAAAGATCTATGAGTTTACTCCAATTTCATTGATCTATAATTTTTATTTTCTATATCCCACAATTTTTTTATTTATCTATATCATATTTATTTTCTTTCAATGTCACTAACAATTCCATATTCGAGACCACCATTTTTTCATTCATTATCTTATCTTCTAACAATATGACCAATCCAGTTCCATTTGTCTTTTAATTATTTTAATGATGTCAGCAATTTTTGTTTATTCTTTAAATCATGTACTTTGTATAGTCATCACAAAACATACCTTTAGTTTATCCTTTGTTGTCTATCTGACTTTGGTTTTTGTTTTCTTCAAGAATTAGAATGCCACATCTATTTTAATATGATGATGACTGTCAAATTCTGAATATTTATTAAAATGCAGCAACAATGATTATTTTATATGATGTTAGTAATAAATTTAAAACTGGATGATACCATTTCTTCAAAACTCTTCACTGAATTTTTTGAAAAATAATTTGTATATTAAAAATGGGAAGCTAGATTTTAAAGATAAGATTGGTTTTGTGATATATGCTTTCAAGCTGCAGAAAATGTTATTAAGAGCTATCAGATAAAAGCAAGAAATTAGGACTATAGATAAATACTAAAACACATGAGTATTGATCAATAGCTTTCCAAGAAAGAGAAAATAAATGATTGATAGTAATGAATTAGTATAAGTTAGCAGCTATAAATACTTTGTCAGGTTACTAATACAGGCGGGGTGCATTGCTTTTGCTAAAAATAACATTATAAGAATATCTAACTATGCGCTAAAAGAATGGACTTTTAATAAATGTGTTTTACTAATGCTTATCTATGAACGTGAGACTTGGACACTTAATAGAAGACCAATAGAAAAAAATTAATTTAAATGTTTTTTTAGCTATGTAGAAATAATGTCTTCTAGTATTAACAAAGAAGCATATTTAAAAACAAAATCCTTGATTGAGAGAATAAACAAATATCATTGCAGTAAGCAAGAGACTGCTGAATTAATCATGGTAATAGAAGCACTGACAATATATCACAAACTGAAGTTTTAAACCAGAATTCATGAGATTGTGTAAAAGAAAGAGATTATGTGTGAAATGGATTCAATATCTTGATTAATATTTAGCCAGTAAAATGATGGTCGAGCTCAGGATTTCAGTTTCTCAATACCCATATGAGATTCATGGAGTAAAGTCACTATTTGAGGATGCAATGTTATTGGTATAAATAATTTCTCATCATGTTGCAATATATTATGATGCAATGTAAATTTGTAATGGTTTTGCCAAAACTTTTGTAAAGCTGGAGACATATCACTCTTGTGTTCCAGCCATCCATTATGTATATGCATAATTAGTCCTGAAGCTTCTTCATCTGATGGATAAGCTCTTTTTAAATCATCATCCCAAGTACTAACAGTTTTACTTGTGGTGTGTATTTTATAAGCATCTTCCTGTTGTGTTGTATTCACATAGCTATGTGACAAAGCATCCACAATATACAGTTCCTTTCCAGGGCAATATTCGAAGTTCAGTCGATATCATAATCTCATCACAAATTGTTGAAGTCTGGATGTGATTTTGTCAAAAGGTTTGTTTACAATAGCAAGCAATGACTTATGATCAGTGTGAACTATTTTGTCATGTCCATAGCCATAATAAAGAAATTTCTGACGCGTTAACATCACTCAAAAGTTCCTTCTCTATTTGTGCATATCACTGTTCCATCTCAGAAAGTGCACAGGAAGTATACATAACAGGTTTGCCATTTTGCATTAGAACTCTCCCTAGTCCTGTTTGTAAGGCATTTGCCTGTATTGTCACAGGAACTTGAGCATCAAAATGAGCTAGAAATGTTGCATTACAAATTGCTTCTTTTAAAATGTCAAAGCATTGTTGATAATAAGCATTCCATACCAACATGACATTTTTATTAAGAGAACTCAAGGGTGCCATCAAATTTGCTAAGTTTGGAATATATAGCATTAAGTAATTTACCATTCCCAGAATTTATTTTAAATCTTATTTGTCTTGAGGTGGTTCAAGCCTTTGTATTACTTCTGTTTTGTTAGGGTCAATTGAAATTCCATTTACAGAAACTATTCATCCTATGTATTTCACTTCAGTTTGGCAATATTGCAACTTTATCTGGATTAAGGAATTTTTTTTTATCTCTTCCAAAAGATCAGAAAATCAGACAAGTGCTTTACCTTTACTTAACCATCTTATATCTGTATGTAAGATAAGGTCAGCTTGGGAAAATTCATTCTTTTCAACAAGGGCTTTAAACAATCTATGTGATAAAGAATTTCTTCGAATTTTGTTAATTATTTTAGCAACAACATTCTTCGCATGTTTGAAGAATAATATTTTGGCACGTAATGATTCTTGATGTATGATGCAGTGATAACTCAATGTTTGGAAAGGCTTCATCTTTCTTGCAATGGGAAATGAATACCATTATTGCAGCCCTCCATTGCTGGTGCACCATTAGTAATTATTGCTGATGGAATATTAATGTCTGTTGAATAATTTTTAAAGATTTTTATAAATATCTTCACTCCTTGTTCACTCTTGCATTGATAGTAACTTTAATAGTTATTAAATCACTAAACACTACATGATCAACATTTTTCTTTCACACTAATTCACTCAATACCATTTTTATCATTACTGCCAATTGTGCTGTATCTGATATATCTGTTGATTCGTCTAATTATAATGAGAAATATTCACATTCTTCCAAATCATTTTTCAACTGACTTTGTAAATCTGTTGAAATCGCCTGGATTCTTTTTGTATTTGTATTGTTTGATAATGGTAAATTTTATATTGCTGAAATAATTTTTTGCTTATTAGAAAATCCTTCAAATAATGCTTCCTTAATTAGTTTAACAATGTATTTTTTTTTTGTTTTGCCAACAAATGAGAAATTTCAAAGGAAGTAATAGTGGCATTTTTATTTTTATGGCAGGTAAAAAATGCTTGCTGGATAGATAACCCCAATTTTAGTTGATTAAATTTTATTTTTTTTTAATTTGGATTTAGGCACATAATTAACCCTAAAAGAACTGTGATTGGTTTTGTAATGACATTCGATGATATGTTTTTTTGCCACTGACATAACACTGTTTTTTTTAATATTTTAGTAGACAATAAGATACAAGTTTGAACCCTGAAGTTATTTAATTAACAATGAGAAAAAGAGGAAAACTTAAACTTGGCAGAAGCTTGTGGTTGGTGGAAACCAGGGTATGTGAGAAACAGGGCAAGGTACCTGATTATTCAGCCAGTAGAGTAATCTTTGTCCAGGTATCATTGTAGAGGCACCCTGATGATAGTGCAGAGTCTCTAGTTTTGGTTTGTGAGAGTAGTTTGGTGAAAATAAGCTGAGGTGCTTTGAGAGTGGCCAAATATTAATTTCCACTGAGTTAACCACAAGGAGAAAGTGAGAAAAATGGACAGCAATATCATGACATAAGTTCCTTGTTTGAGTGTGTTTTGTACCAATAAAGCATTTTTGAGATCTAAAAAAAAACATTGGTAAGGATGAAATCTCTGATTGGCTTAAGGGCAGGGCATATGTAAAAAAAGTGTGGACTAGTTTCATGTGATAACTTGCAAAGTTGGCATTGAGAGGAAATCTTGGTAGCGCCTCTTCTAACAACCAGAAAATGACTGGTAGGAAGAAAGGCCATGTTAAGTTTAAGAATGAAGTCTATGTCCTTGGCTTCAATGTAAAGAAGTTTTATTTTATGAATTAAGGCTTTATTAGTAACTTCTAATGTGATAGGGAGTGCAGTTTGAGATGGGTATTTTAGCCTGCAAGTATCCCAAAAGGACCTTTTTCCATCTAGGGTGAGTTGAGTGGAAGGTAATACTTTGAAGATCTGTTTTCATGTGTCACAGCCAATGGCTTGAGAGTGGAGGTGGTGTGTCAGTAGGGTCATTAATCAATGGAAGTGATAGCTGTAGCAATCTCAGGCATGTTGAGTAGAGTAAGGAGTTGGACTTTTGTAGATAAAAAATTGAGACTGAATGCAGTCCAAGACCATTGAGGACTTTAGGCATTTGGGCTAGAGGATGCTGATGGCAACTATTCTGACCATCTAGAGCAATTTTGGCAGAGAGAATTCATTGGTATTTCAAAGAGTTTAATGGGTTTGATGATGGAGAGGTAGTAACTAAGCCTGGAGTAGCCCAAGGTGTTTAGAAGTGTTACTTTTCCTGGAAGCAATAAAGAAATGTTGATTAGCAATGCAACTATTTTTTGGGGTTTTATTTAATATATCTTGAACTTGCTTAGTGATGGCTGATTGGGATAGGGTAATCGAAAAGCCTAAGAAAGGTTGAGGTTTTGATGTGAAGATTGAAGTGATAGGTAGACCAGTCTTAATATTTCACATTGAGGATTTGGAGAAGTTGATATGGAGGTTAAATTTGTTGCAAATGTGGTTTATTAGATGAAGTAGTGCAGGTAGGTGAGATTGATTTGGAAGGAAAATGAAGACATCATCAACATATGAAATGTGATGAATTGTTTGTTTGAGAGCTGGGACATATATGCTTGGAAGCTTGGACTCTATTTGCCAGAGTAGTGGTTTATTAGATAAAGTAGTGCAGGTAGGTGAGTTGATTTGGAATGAAAACAGAGACATCATCAACATATGAAATGTGATGAACTGTTTGTTTGAGAACTGGGATGTATATACCTGGAAGGTTGGACTCTATTTGTCAGAGTAGTGGATTGAGATAAGTTATAAAGCAAAGTATTGCAAGGGGCAATCCTTGAGAGATGTGGTTGGAAGCCATCGGATAACTTACCATCAAGTGAGGTAAAGATAGATCTATTAAGTAGAAGATTTGCATATTAAGCAAATACATTTCTCCTTAGTTTCTTCTTCTTCCCAATCTTTGTTAAAATAATAGGTTCATTGTTTTTTGCTTGGATTACTCATTTTGGGGTGAAATGTTGATATAAAAAAAATGAGTGTGTGTACTTATGTACAAGCGTTAGAAGTTATACTTCTTTGACATGACTAAAAAGTTTCAGCATTAGTTTTAGCCATCTCAAAGACTAAAATAAAAACAAAATTATATATTAAAAACTTTTAAATTAAGAAACAAAAAATTAAAAAATAATAATGAACGACCATCAAAGTAGCAGACGTACAATAATATATTAAATTTTTGAGTAAACAAAGCAAATAAACAATAGATGAATATTAAATTAATTTAAAAAATTTAATTGTAGACATTTTAAAAATCTTTATGTGCACATTTTAACTTTTTTTTAATAATAATAATTTAAATTTTTGAGTAAACAAAGCAAATAAACAATAGATGAATATTAAATTAATTTAAAAAATTTAATTGTAGACATTTTAAAAATCTTTATGTGCACATTTTAACTTTTTTTTAATAATAATAATTTAAGTTTTGTTTAAAAATATCAAACTATTGTCGGACATCTGCTATTTTCAGAATATATAATAATTATAAAATTTATTATTATTATTAAATTAATAATTCTTATTTTATTAACAACAAATAATACTTACAGAGAGTTAACCTCAAGTCTTGATACACTTATTGATATTTATGTACAGAATTTTTATCAGTAAATAAATAAGGTTATATGAATAACAATATTCACAATATAAAATATTAATAACTTCGGTCTCTTACAAAACAACTTAACCAAAGTATATACAAAATAAACTGTGTTTAACAGCTAGCTTCATTATATTTATGTTTTTTGTGTGATGATGTGTATATGCATGTTAAAATTCCATCTCATCTGTTCCCCCTAATCGTGTAAAAGAAGTATAACTTCAAAAAACACAACACATCGATAGCATGTTATGACAACAGTACAAGTTTACAACAACAGCACATGGTGACAATTAACACCATACTTCTAATACAACAAAGACATTGATGGAGGCATGATTATAATAGGTGGTCAGTGTAGCCAGTTTAGCGAATTTCTAGCTAGCAAGATTTTAAAAACTAAAATAACTTTTTATTTATTTTAATTTATTATTATTATTATTATTTCAACACTTTTTCATGGGCACTTGCACAAGGTTGAGAATCCCAGCTCTAGAAAGTTGAAAAAATTCAGTGTTACTGTATTAGTATTACTCTTTGTTTGATATTTACTATTCTTTTGTCAAATATCAAGAAAACTTAAATTAGCTTATAAATAGATTATCAAAATATGTAAAACTGTTAATAAATTTCAGTGCTTTATTGTAAATGACTTGAGCTCAAAATTATTAGGTGTTTGAAAATCTGCAGTTCCTTAGTTTTGAAAAAATAATAAGTATAAAAAAGTATTCTGAATAGGTGCATTCATTATCCAAACATTTCCAATTAGCAATAAAGTGATTGTAGAACAATCAAGCATTGATCTCAATCCATGATTATTCTAACCAACTTGTATTATTAAATGATAACTACTTTGTATGATTAACACAATGATAGAATAGGAAAATCAAAAATTTAAGATTCCTGGATCAATTCTCAGATGAATATAGAAAAAAATTTGATATATTGAATGGATCATATAATCATACAAACAAGTAACCTTTTATTATTAATAATTCTTAAAAAGAGTTGATATCCTTTTAAAAATGAAAAGACCATTAACAGACAAATATTTCCAATTTGAAGGTAATTAGCAATAAAATTACTTTAATATATAGTATCTAAAATAATTTAAATCTTTAAAAATTAAAGCTTGATGATTGATAGATGGCATCTATATAAGATAAATTTTATCTCATGATAGCTGATTTCAAATAATCAAACATAATAGTAACAAATCTTCCTATGTTAAAACAGGCAAAACTCACTATATATATGGCACACACAGCAAGCATAAGAGGTGGTGGTCATGTGATGTTTATTGGTTTATCTTCCAATGTGACATTCTGGTTTTCTAATTCTCTGAATGCGTGAGAAAATATAGCTGATTTATTTTGAGATAGAGTAATCAAGGCATAAATTTATCTCAATAAAAGTAACAATAAAGTAATATATAGTATGTAGCTAGAGACTCTACTGCATTTGAATTACTGGTTACACCACTCAACAAAAAAAAAAACCTTAAAAGTAAGCATAATTTATTCTATGGTTGAGTCATTGTTTTCTGCTATTTGACCAATCTCAAATGGTCTTATGGTGAAGCAATTAACTGCCATGTTCATGACTTTTTACCAAGTCACAATCAAGCTAAGGGTTTTTTTCAGGTAGTCAATCATCCAGCATTAATTATCAAATAGACATCTTGTTATTATTATTTTAGAAAATACAGACTCAGGCTGAACGTAGATTGGCCAGATGAGTGTCAATGTGCTGATTGTATAAACAAAATGGGATAGATAGAACCCATTATTTATTTGTAACCAATTAATATTTAATAGGTTAATAGTAGGAGGTTTTATATCAGGTATAAAGCATCATGCTACAAAACTAAATACTAGGGTTATTTTCTTAATATATCATCCTTTATCTGAATCCATTTCAATTTTTAAAAGATATATTTTTTCACAAAAGAAAATTAATTTAAGTACATTAGAATAAATATTAAATGATTATAAGCAAGGGCTATAAAAAACAAGGACAAAAAAATATTTTTTGCACAACAAACATTCTCAGATTTTCCTATAGATTTGGCAGAATGAAGCCTCAAGCCTTAAATTTAATTGTTTTCTAACCAAGATGTATAATATTTTTGATTTTGCCATAAACTGTCAAAACTGAATTCATAACAGTCACTAAACAACTCGTCAGTAATATTCCTTGCACTCTATTGGAAGTTAATACTGTTTTAAGCAATAACTCAACATTAGCATTAATTTTCATCCAGGAAAGCAGCGAGAAAACACAGTTGTGCAAAGGATGTTGCCATTTTCATTACATTAGGAGCAAAATTATTTTTTTTTGTAGCATCTTTATAATAAGAAAACTCATTTAGTAAACAGTTATTTGGAGCAGATTTAATGCAAACTTTGTAGTATCATTGTCAATAAGGAACAATTCTTTGGGAAAAATTACCCAAATATTATATAAAAAAAGTTCATTTCTCAATTTTTCCCCCACTTCAGTGAAACCCATTTTATGAGAACTCCTCAAATGAAAACATGAAATTTAATTTTTATTTTCAGGTTGTAATCTGAGCATGAAAAAAAGTGTTGAAAGTGGTGCTAGCAAGTCAAGAAAAAGATTCATGAAAAAGCAATGGTAAAGAAATTAAAATTACTCCTTGCTTTTTTGCATCAGCCACTGGTAAAAGTGATGAAACAGTTACACTGAAACTAAGTCTAGAAAATCATTGTGATGAAGCAGGGTCTGGATTTATACATAAGCTAAGAAATTAATAGAAACATTTTAGCAATAAAAATTTATCAATTTATTATTTAATTGAAATGTACTAATGACATTTATACTGTTTATGTATAATGTCCTATTAATTTATGCATATATTGAAATAAGGCTTCATTTTTGATAACAGCATTAATAGATTAATGATGTTTGGGTATTGAATTTTATTCACATTGTCATAACAGTAGAATTTTATTTGCATTCCTCATATATGTGTCTATTGGAATTTTTTAGACTTCAGAAGTTGTGCTGCATGATCTTAAGAATACTTCTATTGTTCCAATTTTTAAAAATAAAGGGAAATAGGCAAATTTAAAGTAATTATCATAGCATATCATTATTATTCATTATAGCAAAGCTATTTGCTTTCATTCGTAGATGAATAATTATAATATTAAAATTTATTGTAGCCTTAGATAATCAAAAAGATCTATAGATATGTTTTGTTGTCAGGCAAATGCAAAAATGATATCAGAAACAAAGGTGAGTGATTTGCATATTTATTGATTTAGACAAGACATTTGATTCAATTAATCAAATAGGTTTATGGCATTGTTTGAAATCACTTAGTTGTTCTTCAAAATTTATTTGTATTATGCAGCTTCTTCGTGATGGAATGAGAGGAAATATTATTACTACATGTAGAAAATTTGGGGCATTTGAAATCAAAACTAGCATTAAACAAAGATGTGTATTTATCCCAACAATGTTTTCAAATTTTATGATAATAGTCTTTGGACAAAGTGGCTTAAGGAAACAGGAATCAAGATGCAATACATGTTTGATGGTGGCATTTGAATCAAGTAAAAGTAAAAACATCACCTTTTGGGATTCTTGATTTGCAATATGCTGCGGAATCTGCTATTTTTTCCAATTTCTAAAAATCCTTTATAGAATGTGTTTTATATTTCAAATGAAACATATAAAAACTTTGATTTAATAATTAACAGTGAACAAAAAAGCATTTTATCAGCCAGAAATGGAAGAAAAAACTTCAGCAATTTTTAGTTTGGATGATTCTTAACTTAAAAAAAGGTAAACAAATATAAATACATTGAGTAGTTTATGAGTAAAAAAGTGGACTTAAGTGCTGAGGTGCAGCATAGACTCCAATGTGCTACTGCAGCTTTTAACAAGTTACAAAATAGGCCATTTTATTATAGAAAATATTATTTTATGTAATTTACTGTATTTTGGATATTCTTCTGATGAAACATGTCTTATTTTAAAGACGTTCTACAAAATTTTAAAATACAATGGCAAAATCATAAAACCAATCAGTATATTTTTCATCTTGCTGGATGTAATACTATAGAGTCTACTACTGTAAAAGCTCACTTTTATTAAATTGAATATTTAAAATGAATGAGTAGTGCATGAGTTTCTAAAAGACTGTTTGATGGAAAAATTGAAAATGTTTTTTATGATAGAATCTGTTTATGTTATAAAAATTACTTCAAAAACATTCTAAAGAACTGCAATTACAACTGCTTCAATTGGGAAGAAAAAATGGCATATATTGGAGAGCTATAAAATGTTTATTTCTGCTAAAGAAATTAAAAGGTATTCTCACAAAATGTCAACTCAACAGGAAAATGAACCAGCATATTTCTATATGTAATGTATTTCCAGTACATATTGATTGTGTAATCATAGTAAAACTCATCTTTAAAGTAGTTTTTTCTTCTTGATATGAATGGCTCTCTATATACATATGTAACTATAATCTTGGGAGCGACACTACAATTAATAATGAATCACTTTTTTAAAAATTCTGTAATCATTTTCAAGTAGATACTTTATTGATGTACACTAAAAGCAAAATAAAAAGAATTTAAATATAAAACAATAAAATTATATAACTAAAAATAAGTTGAGATATGTTGTAACAAACTAATCATTCAAATCAAAAAATAGAAATATTATCGACTTGTCTTTTTCTGTGATGTCTATTGTACGCCTTATCAATGTCTCAAGCAAAGACATTAAAATAAAAGTAAAAGAGGAAGACCAGAGATATTTGGAGAAAAATAATTGTTCGTGGTGTTAAATAAACTAAAAAGCTTACATATAATATGAAACCAATAACTATGAATGCCCCTTTCTCTTTACTTCCCTTTTTTCCCCCCCCTATCTTCCTCTTTCCCTATTTTTCTATCTTCTCCATCTCTTTTCCACACTTACTATACATTTGTAAACACCCACACACACACTGTGATGTGCTTTAAATAGTTTTTATAAACGAATGTTGTAATGAATCTAAGCAGTCTTTAATAAATAAATAGAAAAAAAACCATTTATAATTGTTTTGTTTTTTTCAATAGAAAAAAAAAACGTAATTGTTGTGTTTTTTTGGCAATAAATACACGTATATATTTATATGTCTCTGCTTATATATATACTCATTTATGAATATTGATTCATTATATCTACATACTTCTAGCAAATTATTTAAAAATTCAAATATGTATTGAAATTGACAGAAGGTGCATTGCACATAAAGAGAAATTATATACTTATAAAATTTAACACATGCATGAAATTAAACCTGCTAATAAACAAAAATATATGCTTTTTGTTTTTGACAACTATAATCCTGAACTTTATAGAAAATTAAAAATTTTGTATTAAGTTATAAAACAATTCTCAATGAACATGTCTATGAATTTTCAACATTACAACTATATATTTATAACATTTGTGAAAATTTTGAATAATCACTTCCCCATAGCTTTAATGAAGCTTGCCCAAAGCAACATTTTTATAATATGCAAGATCAAAAACTATGCAAAGTGATGTACATTAGCTTATTTTTATCACAACAAGAACAATTATAAAAAAAAATATTTAATAGTATCTTTTAAAACAGTAGCAACTCTCTTTATAGTAGTACCACTCAGTGCAAACTATAGTAATCAATCAATGCTAGAAGGTTAGTGCATCAAAATCTCTATCTACTGCATACTCATGAAATATCCCCAGACAGATTTTTAGTTTGTGGCCTTTATCAGTGAGGAACCTTGAATCTGAGAGCACTGTGCCTAGATATTTGAATCTAATGCAACTTTCCAGCAGACATCTTTTATCTTTTTAGTTAAAGATAAAGCTATGAGTCCGAACTGAAACTAGTCTGGGATGTTGGATGTGTTGGCACTAAACAGAAATTTTGATGCACAAAACTTCGAGCATCCACTGATTACTATGGCTTGCATTGGGTGACACTACTGTATGGAAAGAGTCGCTACTGTTTCAACAGCTAGTGTAAGCATAAGAAATGGTAATAATATGATGTTTTAGTGGTTTAACACTAATTCTGGCCAAAGAATAACTGTGACTATAGTTACCAAAGACAAAAAAATGTGTAGATACTGAAGAGGGTTCAGATCTGTATGATTATACAAGTGATTGAGTTTGGATTGAAAACATTAATGTGCTTTCAGTTTGGGCTTATAGCTTTATAATTATCTAAAAGGATAAAAGATCATTGTAAGTTAGGCACTAAAACTTTTGATGCACAAACCTTCAGACAATAACCACCTATTACTATGGCTTACACTGTGTGGCACAACTGTATGGAGAGAATTGATACTGTTTAATAGCTTATGTAAGCATAAGTAATGGTGATCATGTGATGTTTTAGAGTATTTTATTGTGATATATGTACTATAATAAGTATCAGTTTTTAAAAAAAAGCACTATGAATCAATTTTAAAGGGAAAAAATCATAATAAATAATTTTATATAAATATTATTTTAGTCACAAATGACAAATTGCTATTTTTGTTTTTATTAAAAAGATGACATATTTTTTTCATACTTTAATTGGAAAAAAGCAATGGAGATAGCTAATTAAAACAGGCAAAAATCACTATACATATTGCCACTCACTGCAAGCTACAGTAATCAATGGATGCCAGAAGACTTGTGCATAAAATTCCCATCTAGTGCCTACTCATCCAATATCCCCAGACTAGTTTCTGGCTTGTGGCATTCATCAGTAAGAAGCCTTGGATCTGAGAGCACTGCACCTAAATCTTAGGATATAATGGAACCCTCCAGCAGACACCTTTTATCTCTATTTAACTACAAAACTATAAGACTTAAATGGGAAACACTATAATATTTTCAATCCAAGCTCAGTAGCTTATATAGTCATATAGGTCTAAACTCAGTTCAGTAAATGTTTTGATTACTCTAGCTTGCAGTGAATGGTAATATGTATAATGAGTTGTTGTAATAACAGTTATAAGCAAGCATGAGAAATGGTGATCATGTGATGTTTATTGGCTTAAAACCAATCCTGCCTAATAGTATAGTAGTGGCTATGGTTATTAAAAAATCAAAGACACCAAAATGTATAGGTACTGGACTGAGTTCAGACCTATATAACTATATAAGCTACTGAACTTGGATTGAAAATATAATGTTTTCAATTTAAGACTCATAGTTTTCTAGTTAAGTAGAGATGAAAGGTGACTGCTGGAGGGTTACATTAGATCCTAAGATCTAGGTGCTCTTAGACCCAAGGTCCCTCACTGACAAAGGCTACAATTCAGAAACTAGTCTGGGGATATTGAATGAGTAGGCACTAGATGGGGATTTTATGCACAAGCTTTCTGGCATCCATTTATTACTCTAACTTGCAGTGAATGGCAACACGTATAGTGAGTTTTGCCTGTTTTAATAACAGTTATAAGCAAGCATAAGAAATGGTGATCATATGATGTTTATTTAGATAGCTAATTAGTTAATTATTAAAATATTATTGCAAATGACATTTTAATTGTTACCAAAAACTTTTATTTTCCTACAAGCATTCATACATTTGACGACATCATTTTTAGATAAATACATTAATAATTAATATTAATCAATTATTAGTTTAGAGCTTATCATATTTTAGCCAAAATATAAACTTAACATTTAATTACGCTTTTCATAAATATTTTTATAAATCAGACATTTTATTTTTTAATGAGATATATAGTTTATAAAAATGTTTTTTAAAAAAACTGTCAATACATAAAAGTAGCTACATGATTTTATTCTGCTACAATTTTAACTAAATTTTATAATATTGTTTCTGTGTTAATTTCATCTCTTGTTCATCACGAATTCATCTTTCAAATTACTTTCTGGATAACTGAAGATATGTTATATAATCCATAATATTTATATTAATTTTAAGTTACTGAACTATCAAATACATTGAGTAATACTTAACGCCTTGGTAATATAATAATCACCCATAGAAATTTTTAAAAAAAATTATGGACATAAAGGCTATATCCCATTGGCTATATATATACCTCATGTAACAAATCAATAGTAACCAAATTTCTATAAATAATATTTTTTTATGGATTTTTAAATATACAATTTTTTATAATTCCACCCTAAGATGCTTCTTGACAGATATAACAAATCTATAATATCTATAACTATGGTAGGATATTAAATTCTATTTAACACCATAGACAGTAATCTTCATGCAATAATATGTAATAAGCATAAAAGAATGTAATATAGCAAAATAAAATTATTATGTTTTTATTCTTCTTAATGATCTTAATTAAAACAGGCAAAACTCTCCATACAGTAGTGCCACTCAGTGCAAGCCAGAGTAATCAATGGATACCAGAAGGCATGTGCATAAAATCCCTATCTTGTGCCTACTCATCCAATAACCCCAGACTAGTTTCTAGCTCGTGGTTTTCATCAATGAGGAACCGTGGATCTGAGAGCACTTCACCTAGATCTTAGGATCTGATGCAACCCTCTAGCAGTCACCTTTTATCTCTACTTAACTACAAAACTGTGAGTTTAAAATTAAAAACACAATAGTATTTTCAATCCAAGCTTAACAGCTTATATAGTCATATAGGTCTTAATCCAATTCAGTATCCATACATTGTGCTGTTTTTGATTCTTTAATAACCATAACTACCACTAAACATCACATGATCACCATTTTTTATGTTTGCTCATAATTGTTATTAAAACAGGCAAAACTCTCCATACAGTAGAGCCATTCAGTGCAAGCCAGAGTAATCAATGGATGCCACTGTATGGAGAGTTTTTTTCTGTTTTAATAACAGTTATGAGCAAGAATAAGAAATGGTGATCATGAGATGTTTAGTGGTTAATACCAATCCTGCCTATTGGATAGTGGTGGCTATGGTTATTAAAGAATCAAAGATCCCATAATGTATGGGTACTGAACTGAGTTCAGACCTATATGACTATATAAGCTATTGAGCTTGGACTGAAAATATTATTGTGTATTCAATTTTAAACCTATAGTTTTGTAATTAAGTAGAGATAAAAGGTGGCTGCTAGAGGGTTGCATTAGATCCTAAGATCTAGGTGCGGTGCTCTCAGATCCAAGACTCCTCACTGACAAAAACCACAAGCTAGAAACTAGTCGGGGGATATTGGATGAGTAGGCAGGAGATAGGGATTTTATGACAAGTCTTCTGGCATCCATTGATTATTCTGGCTTGCACTGAGTGGCACTAATGTATGCAGAGTTTTGCCTGTTTTAATAACAGTTATGAGCCCAGTATAAGAAATGGTGATTAAGTGATTTTAATTAGTAATAATTTATAATAAACCCCATGGAAACCTTGTCATATCTTAAGTAATTGTACATTATTATAAAGTATAAAACATTCTTAAGTATCCCCCCCCCTTCCACAAGTCAAAGACCTCTCTAGCATCACTCTACAAAAGAGAATAAAGTTATAGATGTTTCGAAAGTGATATGTATATAATATTTTCACTAATAAAAGATGATTGTTTATGAATATTTCATGAAAAATTCGGTGCATATGTATATTGCTTGTAAAAAAATTTAGTGAAATATTTACACATCATAAAAATAAAATTCCTCAATGCTTATGAGATCTATTCACTTTCATATATCAGGTATTCCAATAAAAGAATTACCATCAGAAATGGAGAACATTTTTCTGTTAGAGAAAGGAAATTAGTTCATCAGTCATTTATTTTACTCAAAAATATGATATTAATTTTAGTAAATCATAGTTGTTGAAAAAACTGATTATGTCTAGAGATTATTAAGAGTGATTCTAGTAATTTTTTAAAGGAACCATAACATGAATGCAAAGTCTGAATCAAACATTATTAATATTGTTTGTGAGGATTATTTTCGTCATCTAATTTTAAATGTTGAATGCTTTTTTAGAAAAATTCAAAACTTTATTTAAATTTTCCAAATACATTCAATAGTTAATAATAGCACACAGGTTAGTATATGACAAGTTTTGAATGTTATTATTATCATCTCTTCTTCAGTTATTTCTGACCCGACCAGTGTTAATATTAGCATGGGAATTGAATCTGGATATTTATAGGTGTTCTATGAAATTAAGTTATTCTTCAAATGCAACAATCAATAAAAATCTCATATACTTAGCTATGAGAATCCTCTTGATTTCTCTACTTTTTTTAAAGAGAAAATTTAATTAGTGGTCTCCAGATATTATGTATTATTACACTAGATTGATTAAGAGAATTATTTGCCATTGGACTATGAGCAACTTCTTTGCATTTTCTTCTTTGTACTTTTCTTCTCTATCCAATATTTTAATATTTTTCCAATCAAACTTGTGTTTATTCATGCATAAATGGACTGCTATTTTAAATACACCTGTTTTTTTTAATCATCAATTTGTGTTTTTCATTTGCTTTTCAATGGGTGACTGGTCTCAACATCATGTTCACATAGAATTCCATAGATGTATCTTGTGTTTTTCAGTATTTCAAGTTTAGTTTTTTAAAAGTTTGGATTTTTCCTAGTGTGATATGGCTTTGGATTGCAGACTTTCTTTAGTTTGTGAACTATTCCTGGCATGTAATATACATCATAGTACCAATAGTTGTTTTTTAATCGGATGTTTCTTTTATGAATCTGAAAATCCAGGTTTAATTCCCATGCTAGCACTGTGTGTGTTATTATTAACAGCTGAATGTATTTTAAAGATTTGTGTGAAGTCTGAATTTTTCTAAAAAAACATTCAACATTTAATATTAGATGATAGAAATACTCCAACGTAGTGCCATCATTACAAACCTTCAAGCTAACACTAACTGTTCAGTAGTAACCTGAAACTATGTCAAACTATAAACACTATGAAAATTATGTCTAAAATTGAGTAAAATAAAAAATCAATTAACTTTTTATGAGAACGTAAATCTAAAGGAGTTATTCTTAAAAATTAGCAGACTAAAACCTCCAACTCACTTCCAGAGACCTGAAAAAAACTACTCAAAAAGCAAGTAATGCTTTATTCAGAGAAAGAATATATATTCAAAGATTTTTCAAATATCAAATCTTTCATTCCATTGATAATGTTCTAAAAAAATAAACTTACTAATGAAGACTTCATAAAAGTTTTATAAACAATAAAATCATATTCTAAATTACATGGAAAAATAAAATATTATCAAAAGTCATATTATACTAAGCAATCTATTAACTTCATCAGTTAAAAATTTTAATTCTAAACATCTAACAAGTGCTGAAATTTTATTTTGAAAAAAAAAAAAGGATTAAATTTTGCCATCATACTACCCAATATCCCTTTATTAGATATAATAATGGCCACTGAGGAAGTCATTCAAAAATTGCTTCTAGAGGAAGAAGCAGAATTATGCTGGAAAACAAAAAGAATACTTGAAAAAAAAAAAAAAATGAAACCAAACCTTTCCTATGATGAAAGGAAAGTTATTAAATATCTAAACATGAAAATCCATAATCATTTTTCCTGCTGATAAGATCTATGCTACAGTTGTAATGGGTACAACTTATTCTGTTAATGTAATAAAATACAAGAGCTCATCATAGCAGGCCGATACAAAAAAGTGCCAAATAATTGGATACAGAAACGAAGTTATAAATATTACTCAGAAAATATCACAGGCACTTTACTAATTCAGAAAAAAAAATTAATATTGTATTTAGGTGAATTTCCTTATTTTTCTGGTCTATCTAAAATCCATAAGGACCATGTTCCAATAAGACCTACTGTTCATTGTAAAAATTTACCTTGCCAAAACTTGTTAAGATATTTTCTCAAAGTTCTTAATTCTTTGGCATAAATGACACAGTTCTTTGTTAGGGTTTCTTAGCACTTTGTAGTTAATCAAGAATATGAAAATTGAAAAATCCAACATATTGGTTTGCTTTGAAAATGTTTATTCACAAATGTACACTGTAATAAAGCACTGATTGTTTTATGAAAACTGTTCAATAATGATTATTGTTTCAAACTAGAACAATTCCCCTATTGGTAATATAATGAAACTATTAACATTCTGCATAATGACAATATACTTTCAATACAACATGGAAATTTTCCAAAAAAAATCAAGGGATAGCTAGGAGATTACCACTGTCACTCCTAATTAGCAATATAGTTTGTTTTTGCTATGTTGATGATACATTTGTTATATCGTCACTTGGTAATGCACTTTTACAAACATTCTACACATATATCAGCAATATATCCCCTTCAATTAAATTCACAATATAATCAAAACAAAAAATGGCATTCTTAGATGTTCTTGTGACAAGACTCCTTCATGGCAAAATCAAACTACAGTTTGCAGAAAACTCATCCACAAGGAAAATACTTAGCATGCACTTCCAATCACAACAAGAACACAAAACATAGAGCTATACTATCACTATGAACAGAGCAAAAAAAGTTTGTTTAAAAAAACAGTAATTTGGAGAAAAAAAGATCTACATAGAAAAAATTCTCATGAAGAATGATTATCCATCACCTGTCATTAAGAAAATCTTAAATAAACACCAACAACAAAAAATATTAAAAGAAAAATGACCAAATTTTTGGTATTATAGTGTATTCATATAACAGACAAACTAAAAAAAATCTGCAATCACTGTAACAATAGAACAGATTTCCAAAGTCATATTACATTATGAGGAATATTAACTTCTCCAAAAGCTAAATTTAACATGCTGAAAAGCAAAAACTGCATCTATGAAACACCATGTGAATGTGGAAGGATGTATTTTGATGAAATCAATTGCCCCATTGAAAAGTGATTGAGAGAGCACAAACTGATGCTTAGAAAAGAGAAAGCAGATATATTTAAATGAATGAATATATATATATATATACGATTTGAAAAATACAACTATTGGATAGAGGGGGAAAAGTCAAAAAAACTGCTTGCATGACAATGACAAATAAACCCACAAGTCAACTTAGGATAATAATATATAATATTTGGAAGACATTAATTAACCTTGCTCTTAGGAAAAAGTGGAGAAATCAATGGTACCCACATAAATATATGAATTTTTTACTGATTAATGCCTTTCATAGAATAGCTTAGTTGGATAGAGTGTCACCTCAAAAAAGTCAATAATCATGAATCTTAGGGTGCAGATTTGATTCCCTTGCTAGTATTGTCACTGATCAAATCAGCAACACTTGAAAAAGAGAGGAGAATAATATCACTCAAAATGTATTATATATTAACTTGTGTGCTATTATAATTATACTTGAAAAGTTTAAATAAAGTTTGAATTTTTCTAAAAAATATTCAACATTTAATATTAGATGATGAAAATAATTCAACATATAATTATTACTAAGATCAATATTTTTTGGGAAAAGTTATTAGATGATAAATTCAGAATTTATAATTCTTCAACAAATGATATTAGAGAATGGAAAGTAAGAACAGGATGAAGACTTAAAAAAAAAAAAAAAAATTATAATTTAAGAAAAAAAAGCTCTAATGGAGCTGCATTTTGTCATCACATGAAAATATTAACTATTTTTTAATTTAATTTTTTTAAAAAATATATTTACTTCCAATCATCTGTTTTAAAGAAAAAGTTTGTTAGTTTATTTCAGGCAGTTGCAAGTATAATCAAGATCATTTAAAACCATATATACAGAGTTTACACCAAATAACCACAATAAAAAGTGCATTTTATATTGATTTTTTTAAATAGCTTTTATAGTCTTTATTTTAAGAATTTTATCAGGCTAGTTTTTAACTAGAGATAATTTATATTAAAAAAACAATAGAAGACTATGTTTTGCTGGTTGTTTGCTGTTGACCTAATAATGAATAAACATTTTACTTATCTTCCTATGTAATATTTACTAAGGCTGTAACCTCAAGAATGTGCGCGTAAAAATGCGATAGTAGGGACCTCTACTGGTCTTAACCACAAGCTTATGTTAATTTAATTAATTGAACCAATCTATTTTAAAAATTAGTATGTCATGTATAAAATTAACACACAAAAAAGGCATTAATAATACAAGATATTTGTAATTTGATATGCTAATGAGAGTAATATCTTGATTTTTGAAAGTTATTATTTTGAAATCTACTGGTAGGAAGTTGGTTACCCTACTGCTATTCTTTAATATTCCTTTGTCCTCTATTGTTAAACTTCTATAATTAATGAGCCAGATCATTATTCAGAAAATAGAAGAAATCACTGAATTTCAAATCAAAGAAATAAAAGTATTATATCAAGAATTTTTTTTACCATAACGGTTAGTTATCTTCTTGCATTATTGTGAAGACGATATGTTTTGTTAATAATTTTAAGCTATTAGAAAAAAGAGCATATGAAATTTTTTTGTAAGTCTACTGTGCCATTTCATTATCAATTAATAATTTTATTTCAATAGTAGTAATAATTGTTGGATAGATATTCAAATTTTTTTAAAGATATTTAAGATAAATTTTTTTGCTGTTTCAAAGAGGAAGAAAAAATATGGTTTTTGAAAGCACGTGATGAGAAGCATCTTTGTTTTTTTTTTAAACTTATTTATCTGACTTGAACCTTCGAATGGAGTCAATTTAAACGTACTTTGGAAGGATACTTATGACCATATACTTTTTATTTTTCACAAACATATTTACGCAAGGGTATATCTATGCATACACACATCTATTGCTCTTTTAAATATATTTATTTATCTGGATTTACTATATTTTAATAAAATATATATTTGTTATATGATTTTGGATCAAGATAAATTTAAATATTATTTTTTTATTTTTAAAAAATAAAGAACAATCATTTTGATTACTTTAGTAAAAATGATTTTATGTAGATATATTAAAACTAAAACACAATAATGTTTTCAAAGCTGAATTGATAAATATTGCATGAGATGGATAACCATTCAGCTAATTTATCTCTACCCATAATGCTGTTAGAGCAATTCATTTTCCAGCAGAATTTTTTGAGCATTTGCGGCATCAGTAGCCAGCAGCTGTCTAATGATAACTGCTCTTCTCTCAAGATAGTCTCTGGGGAAAAAGAACGAGTCTTTTAATATATATATATATCAATTCTAAAATAAATAAATATAGCATTTCATAAATAAACATGTATATAAAGCAATTGACACATTTTACTTAAAATAAATCAGCTTTTATTTTAGCATAAATTAACCCTTTCATACGCACAAAGATGGTTCACTGATAATACAAAATACAACTCACTTATATGCTAAACTGGCTGATATATATCTACACTTGCGTGGGCAATTTTATGTTGTGAATCAGATGCTAGTTTATACACAAAAATAGAATAGATTGCGATATATTGTAAATTAATAAGCAGCATATAATTGCATGATATAAAATATTATAATAAATAAGTATATTGACAAAAAAAAAGTTACATATATACCAAAACTTAGTGCAATCCGACCCAGCTAATATAGAAGCATGTCATATATATCATTTTCCATAAGATAAACAACTTTCATATAAAACAATTCCAGTGATCTTCAGATTTAAACTTTGTGTGTAACCATGTTCTATATGGTAATTTTTGTGCTAAATGAAGTTCCTTCAAAAATCATTTGAATCTATGGCTGAGCTTTTACCAATATCAAATTAATTTGAAATGTTTTTTCTATGCATCTAGATATATTTAGAAAGAACAACTTCTTTCCTAAGTTGTTCTTGACTACTTGACATCTTATTATATAAAGCAAATTGTTTCAATAATCAATCTCTATTTAATTTAAAATTTATATTATAACTAACTTATCATTGTCTCTCAAATATAATTGGTCAAACATAGACTTGATCTAAATTATCTGAAAATGGAAAATCAAAGCTTTTTAACTTTTTGCCTATGATGGCATAGCAGTTTGTTTAAATTTATTCAAAGCAGCTTTAAAAATTTTATTGTAAACTTTTTATACATTATTTCCTCTGAATGCATATTTCATTCACAGCTGTATAATCATTGACAGAGAAAAAAGTTCAATACTTTAAAATTTTCTATAAAAAATTGTACCATATTGTATATAGAAGAAATCATTTTGGTTCTTAGTCATCCTAATTTCTGATTTATAAAATAACAAATTTTATTTTATGTATGTGAAGATATGCAGAAATTATAATAAAAAATTAATGCTCTAAAAGTGTGATTTTAATAATGAAAACTTAATCTTTCAAATATTATTAGTAATGTTTTTTAAATGAAGTCTTAGTCTTAAATTTTTATTTGAAATATGAGACCAATTATTTTTAAACTTTTATTACATCTTCACTATTTTCTTCCAAGATAGTTAAAATTTAATTATTTTCTTCCATTTTATTTTTTACAATAAATAAATGTTTCATTTGCAGTTTGAATGCTAGTTTTTTGCCATTCGATATGGGATATGGATGTATTTTATTTTTTATATGGATAAAGATTGTCATTAAGCTTTTGATGTTAGTAATTCTATATTATAATTTTTGTTTCTAGATACCAGGTGTAAAGAATGAGAAAACTCTAAAATACAAGTGCCAAATTACAAATTTTAGTGTTACATTTTTTATTTAAGTTTAAAAAAATGTTTTTGAAGTATTTAAATTTGCATGGTCAATAAAAAAAATTTTTTTTAAAATTATTTTATCAGAAATACAAACTTATTTTTTAAATTTTACATAATAATTTTTAACCTTAATACTATGTGCCTTGAGTGTTTAATTTTACTATGAGATGGACCTCTACAAATCTTAACACAAGATTATGACTTTTTAAAGATAAGAGAGGCCATCTTATCTTCAACCTACTTTCTAATTATATAGGCAAATCTAAAGCATTTTGATTGAGAGTGTGAAACTAATAAGTTCTTCATTAATTAAGTCCACTACTCATCTAGAAATCAACCTTCATGAAGTCTTTCGATTCACAGTGAATTAATATTTTGATCTTATAATTAGAAATTAGAGAAGAACTTATTATCTCATGATTTAATATCACCTCTTCTCAAGATAATTTGAACTTAATTTTTTTATCTTAATCTTTTTTAAATACATAAATATACTTCATTTGCAAGTCATTCTATGTTTTAGTTCAATTCATATAGGATAGTATATTCCAGTGGTAAAGCAGTAAAGCTAAACAGTGTAAAACTTTTTAGAATTGTGCTATAAATGAAAATTCTTCAAATATATTTTATTCTTGAGTTATAAGGAAACAGGCAGTTTTTATTTTATTAAATTACTATAACTTTCACTTCACATATGGTGCCACCTGCTAGCATATTATAGAGTAATCAATTTTTAAGATGGTAGTATTTTTGCATTAATTTTTAAATTAGAAGTACATCTATAATTTGGTGTTTAAATTCAGAAGATAAAAATGAGAGAAGTTGTTTACTGGATAATTTTGATTCAACATGAGCAATAATATCCAACAGCAAGTTTAAATCTTGCTATTTAGTAGCATTATTAAATATATGAAAGCAATCATTTAACAAAATTATAGAAGATTTGTTTCATTTAAACTTATGGTAATGCACTTTCTTCTATAAATTAATGTTAACAATAATGAAGTCAAAAAGATGTCTTAGCACCACATTTTAAAATTGTTATTGTAAAACTTTCATAATGTTGTGTGTATATTGTAACTTTATATTTAGCCTTATGAATTAAATATAATTTGTAATGTTTAAACTTTTTTTTTAGCATAAATAAACTTAAATTGTAATAAATAAATTTCTTATTGTTAAACTATATAAAGTCTTAGCTAGATGTTTTAATTTATTAAATAAAGCAATCTATCCAATATGTTTGAATATTAATTACTTAAGAAATATTAATTAACTTATTTAATATTTGTTTAAAAATTCAAAGTTAAGACTTTAATTCTGGATAAGTTAATTTGAAGCATGCTGTGTTTTAAATATAGGTAGTAAATAAACTTGTTCTTATTATTTATATAGTTATTTATTTGTGTTAAAGTTTTTATTTACTATTTTTTAAAATAGATACCTTTCAAATAGCAATAGTATATTTGTTTAAGGTTAGAATTTGAGACATTAAATTTAAAAATAACTAGTTGAAATAAGTTTTAAATTAAATGAATTTGTGTAATTAATTTAGCTCCATCACCTTTAAAATATTGGTTATATCTAATATACATGTGTATGTTTATAGATGTTTGTGCATACACATGAAAGATTGACAGTTTTAAAGGGATTAGTAAAAGTAATAATATTTTATAAAAAGGGTATTTTAAAGAATGACAATCTTAAGAGTTTTTAAATATAGTAAAAATGAGCATATTTTTGAGTAAAAATGTTTCATTTAAAAGTAGGTAAATAATTTTATTAAAATTAAATAAATAGCTTATTTAATAATTAAATGAAATTAATAATGTTCAATACATAATAATTATCATTCTAGACATTATATATTTACATAGACTTAATTAGAAAAAGTTGAACATCAAGTCAATTAAAAAGATTAAAATTTGCTAATATTTAAAAGATCCTGCCCTAATAGTTCAATTGAATTGGATGAAATGTGCCATATGACAGGCACTATACTAAAATTTAAACATACACAGGTGTTTTATAAAAAAGAAACTGAAAAAATAAAATTTCACTAACACTGAACTACTTCATCACTTCTCAACTTATTTTGATTTTAGTCAATTTGAAAGTTTTCAATTGATATTTTTATTGTTTATTATTTTATTAGTTTAAATGGCCAGGAAAGAAGCTAAAGTTATCCTTGCAGTACTACTCTATAGTATGTGTTCAACTATTTATTAAATAATAATAATCACTGGAAGATGTGAGAAATTATATTGTTTTTCTAAAAAAAAATATTATAAAGCATTTTTGCATGGAAAAGATATTGGAAAATTGTTTAAATGTCAAGATATACATATGTTTATTTTACCCTATTATAGATTTTAGTAAATTTGAACTTTTTGACTATTAATAATTGTTTTTAATACTTTATTGTATAACTTTTGAATTTTTTATTGACATTAATTCTTATCAATGTTACCTATTATATCTTGTGTACCAATCGGAATGAAAGTGAAGATCGAATCTAACCACAAAAATGATATCCGCAACTACCAGGGCGCCATCTAGGCATTTGAGCCTAGAAAAAATTATAAAGTAGGCAGATACGCGCTGTTAAGATTCCACTTTATTTAAATATTCCGATCGTTAGCCCAAGTCACTAGCTCAGTGGAGACGCAGAGATAAAAATCTATATCTTAATTTATATCTTAAATATCAAAGAGTAAAAGCCACTGCCAGAAATTAACATATAAAAATATTTATTTACGCACATATAAAATAATATTTAAATTTTGAGGAATAAGTTTAACATTTTAGATTTTTATATTAACTTTTAATTTTACATTTAACTAAGTTTCAATGAGTTTAATTATTATTTAGATAGTCAAGTATGAATAGACTACATAGATCTGCATTTGAAAAGAAAATATTCTTCCCTGATTTAACCTTAGGCAACAAATTTTGCAACCAAATTGGCGCCAATCCATCTGATACATTCATGTATTCAATGTAGCATGATACGACAACACAAAATACTATATTGTTAGGAATGTACATCTGAACAATAAGTAGGAATAGAGAAGACATTGACTCTCCACCAACAGGGATGTGACATCTGTTGGCAAGTAGAACAATAAACAAAAACTCCATAGGAATGGACTGCAGTCTTCTGCCAACTTAAAACCCATCCATAGGCAAACAGAGGGTGTGTGGCGTATATCTATAATCCTGCTCGTAGCGGACCTCATACTACATCTACTAATTACACAAATATATCAAATCCATTGAACCAATTCAACTATGAAATGAATAACCTAAGATTACCCTCCCTTAATACAACTTTACAAAACTATATAGCCATTCACGCCCGACTTAATTTTAACATTTAAATACGTTCGCACAGATTTGTTTAAAAATGTTAGGTATAGATCGATTACATAGATTCCACGGTCAAAAACATTTCAAAATAAACATAAATGATCAAAATACAAAATTATTGATACCGACAATCGCAGAGGGAAACTTATAAGTAACCCAATAGTATTCACCATAAGATACTTGCGTTGTCACCAACAACTTAAAAGACATCCGAATAAATACATTTTAGATACTCACCGTAAGGTATCATTATTTATCGAATGTCTATATATTTTGATCAAATATGAAAACCAAAATATAATTAACCGCAAACGAATCCATGCAAGCGTCTATAAACAACTTAAATTTCCTACATTTAAATAATCTTTACAATAAGAAAAAAAAATGGAAATGATTTTTATCAATCGGAAAACATATAAAATTAAACATTATTAATTTGATTTAAAAACTTACAAAAGTCAGATAAGAGTCCGTTTTAACATTTAAGTTGGCTTGTTTACCAATTTGTAAAACTTGACGAAAGTTCTTGATTGATTTTAATAATTGTTCATTTCATATAGCTTATGGTAGAAGAGTCCAGGTTTAGCTTTTAATTCCCGCGACGCCTCCATTGGAAGGTAATGTTCTGGAGATGGCAATAGCTGGTTCAAGGTATCACAGTCTTTTCATTTTTTTTTTTTTTTTTATAGAGAGTGTGGTATGTGCGTCATACCACATCTCTCAAACACAAAACGCTGGAACTGTCAGAAAAAACTGTATTTCCCTTTTTATATTATCCACAAGGATTCAATGAACAAAACGTCATTAGTCTATCACTTTCGTTAGGGTCCGAGCCAAGGCTTAGTGCTTCCATTGGTCAAGCTAAAATTTCTTTCTTCTCTTATCTAACTTTTCATCTGACTTTTTAATTACACAGCTTTTAGATAATTAATAAACAATCATTTCCATTTACAGATTACAGGAATTAATTAATACCTGTTTTTATTTTAACTTACGTTATTTTTTTATTAAAATATTTTTATATTTCAATCTTGTATTTTTTTATTTAAAAAAATACGTTCAGATACTTATTTTTTTTTTTGTTTATGAAAAAAATATTTTTAAAGTTTAGCATCTGTGCGAATGTATATACGTTTAACAAACATTTTAATTTTAGCGTTTAGTTTTTTACTTTTATTTGCGAACTTTTAAGTTTTTATTTTAAATTAATGTAACGACATATTTATATATCGTTACACTTGATAAAGTTATGACTTTAAAATAAATAATATATGCAAATAATTTAACCAATAGACAGTTGTTACTTAGAAATATGTTTGAAAACAGTATATTCTTTTTATATTAACCAAAAGAATGGCAGTAAGTCATTGTTTTAAAATTATGGCCAGTCTTAAAAATAAGACAAAACATGATAATTATAGACATCTTTCTACAATTTTAATGAAAAAAAAAGTTCTCTAAATCAAAAACACATTAAGCACTTGTTCTATTGCCAATGCAATTAAAATAATATTTATTGATACCATAATTTATTTATCTTGAATTCATCTGATTAGTTTTGGAGTGTAATTTATTGCCTTACTAAAGAAAAAATAATTTAAATTTCCTTCATTCTGTAATATTAACAAAGAATGGATAAACTTTCTAAAGGAACTATTTATTGCTATTATATCTGTTCTTAACTCATTTTCTCCTCAAGTTTATATTTCAATTGCAAATATTATAAAGAATTCCTATTCTGGACTGTTGTATGCATTATTTACTGTCTCCACTGGAATGAAAGGCTGTGTTGCAGTATATTTCTTTGAAGAAAACAATAAAATATATTACAAATTTCCACTTTGAGACAAATATTAAATAGAAATGGATATAAAAACATTCAAATGAAAGTAGAGCAGAATTAAATTTTATTTTGACTAACAGAAAATATGTATTTCAAAACTGAGTGTTTTAATAGATTCAACACAAAAAGTGATCATTGAATTAGTAAGATGTAATATATGCATATTCAACACAGCTGTAAGGTATGTGGAAATTCAAAATTAGAGTTCTTAAAACTATTATAAAAGGAAATATTAACAATTGATATTCCTAACCTTCAAAAAACATTCTGATGAATTGAAATTAAAACAACCTTATTATTTAAAAATATTAACAAATCTTGAAAATGCCTACTTAACTGAAATCAATAAGAAGATAACCAATACTTTACTAAGAATGGCTATAAAAATAGCTGATATAAAAAAAGCATCAATTTACCAAGTAAATTTTCAACTGAGACAAGAGAACATATTATAATGGGATATGGAAGTAGATAATTCATTCCTGAAGTGATGGAAAACATCATCATCCCAAGTGAAATATTGAAATTTCATATATCTAAAATTCATAAGTATAAAATATCAATATTAACGTTATGAGCATCAAAATATTTAAAGTAATTTTATATATTCAAGTAAGATATTAAAGTAATGTTCAATATCACAATACATAAGGAATGTTATATGTTATAAGAGCATGAGCAACCTGAAAAGATCACTGAGAGAATACGAGAACACTCTGAGATCAGCCCAGTTAACTCCGTAGAGCAATTATAAGTATAATTAACCATAGATCAACAAGTATTATCAATAAATAAATAAATATAAATACTACGCAAAAGTAATTCATCATGAATGATCAACAATGAAAATAAATCAACAGTCAATCTTGTGACTGGATTTGAAATGGGTCCCCTGTAGACCAGGCTAATTATTTAACCTTTGCTAGCTTGAGGCAATTATTTAAACATAATTTGGATGCACAAAGTTAAGTGTTCATCCATCTGGTAGTAAAACAATAATGCTGGGATATTAAACATGCTGATCATCATCAATGCTCTGGCCACTTACTACCATTAATGTATCGGCCAATTATAAACTTAAAATCTTATAGTGCTGGGGTTTTAATGAATATACTCTTAGCACCAACCATGATATCTGGATGCCCCTAAGCACTAATATACATCCATCTTCCATATAATAGACCATTATGCATGAATCTAGTTCAGAGAACATAAACTCTATAACTATTATTGTGATCAAGAGATGATGCAAATATGATCTTTTAAAAACCATTTACAATTAAGTTTACTGGAATAATTTTAACAATTGAATTCAAGTTTTTTAATAACAATAAAAAATAATGAAGTTAAGATCTGTGGAATATGACAATATACAAATCAATTAAGCATTCTGATTTTGAGGAATACACAATTAAAAAAATATCACATTGTGATTTACATGATTAATACAAAGTTCAAGTTATTACACTGATTTACAATACCTCTTAATGGGTTTACTTAAGACATATATAATATCTGCACAGATGTGCATTATAATTTAAAAGTGAACATAATAATAAAAAAGATTATTATGTTTATTTGACAAACATTAATATTTAAACATAGATGTGCAATACAATTGATTTATATTTCAATTGTCATATAAAATACAATAAATGATTAAAATTAAAAGTTATCACTTTTACTGATATATATTGTAGGAACAGAGTCCCATTCACCATGTATATGTTATTAAAGAAAAAAAATTTTTGTGTGTCTTTGTTTGTGTGTATATTATAAATATTTATGGGTAAGATTTATTAGTAAGCAATAATGAAAAAAAATGAATGAAGATGAATATTATAAGAGATAGTTGTTTTATACTATTATATTAAATAATATAGCAATTCTATTATATTGTTTATTTTTTTCTTTAAAATAAAATAGGCTAGACTAGACTTGTCCAACCTAAGGTCAGCAGATAGTGGCCTAAAAAACACAAGTGTGGTCTGAGGTAAGGATGTCAGTGTGTAAATCAGTTATACAGACATTTGTTATGTTTATTTACACACACATTCCGATTTTCTTATTGTTGTATAAATTATGGCTTGTAGAAAAAATTGTCAAGGAAAAGCAATTTTTTGACACTGGAGAAAGAGATTAATGTTTTTTTATTATTCGATGCCAGTAAAGTTGGTCATTTTCGAGTTCTGTTGTTTTTCTAAGATGACAGTAGTTTGTTTGAAACATCCTTTGCCTGGTTAATGAAGGTGCTTTGACCTATACAAAGTTAGATAAATTACAGAAAATTAAAATGTAAAAACAGGCTGGATGAGAAAGAAATTCTTAGTATTGTTTTTTTTCAAGTTCTCTCAGTATTATTTTTTCTCCCTTGTAATCAATGGAAGTGAAAGGAGGAAAAATGAGTTTAATTTTCATAAAAACAAAATGCTGAGGTATTACTTTTGGATATGCTGATATATGAATACTATTGCATTTAAGTTATTCAAGAGAGAACTATCTATATATGAGTTATGAAAAGAGTTTCAGAAAAGAAACTTAGTGGAAGAAAGCAGTAAATCTCCATCAGGTTCGAAAATGATTCAGTTCTTTAAAAAAGCTAAAAAGTAAAATGGTGTTGTAAGGAGAGTATATAAATGGCTGCTTTAAAGAAAAATAGACTCTGTACTTAAATATATTCTTGGCAGTAGGAAAAGGAAAATGCAGTGTTAAATTGCATTATTTTGTCCCCAAGATACAGACCACTGTGAGTTAAGTATTTTGTCTGCACACCTATATATATATATATTTAAGATCCAGAGAATGGCCAGATTTCTGATTAACCAAGCCAAAAATACATTCTATCTCAAAGACTTCTTTTCCACCCAATGGTTTATTAAAGAATTGTCATCTATGAAGAGAGGGAGAGGGAGAACAAAAAAAAAGATGTATTTAATCCACGCATCAAACCTCAACTAATCTCCTAAGCAGTTTTTAAAAGTTTTTTTTTGTTTTCATTAGAAGTGCCAGAAATAAGTTTGAAATTATAAAAAGAAAAAAAGTGAAGTGCCAGAACTGAACCCGAAACTATAGACAAGAGAGTAGTCTTTTGTCTCAGCTTGGACATTCTCAAGAACTGAAAAAAGAAATGGATCAGTAACTTAAAAAATTTATTCATCATTTTTTTACTTATTTGAAGTAGTCATTTGAATCTCCTTCTATGGGTCAAACATTGTTTCTTTTTTTTTCCATACATACACATTAAGTTTGTTTTTATTTTATTTTATTAATTATCATTATGTATAACAACATCACAAATATATTTTGAAGTTATTAGACTTAATTTTTATTATCTTTGAATATTATTTGTTTTATTGTCATTTAATATGTCTTTTATTTATTATTGTTATTCATTAGGTTAACCAATAGTACTTGAACAATCTATCAATATATATTTTATAATATTTTTTTATATTTATTTTACATATGTAAGTTTGATATGAATGTTGCTTCACTCAAGATTATGAATGTTGCTTCACTCAAGATTTAATATTTTTTTATATATATGGTTTACTTGAATTTGATAATGTGAAGAAAAAATTTTTTAACATAATATATCTGTCAACATATCATGAGTGTGTGTGAATGACCCACCTTTTACAAATATATGCCAATTGGTTAAAGTTAAAATAGGTTAGGCTAAAATCTTAATGCTTAAGAGGTTTTACATAAAGGGAGCAAATTAGTAAAGTGGGCATTCACATGTATAACACATGGTTAAGCTCATAGAAAATATCAGGTATTAAATGGAGTGTTTTTTTGTAATTGGACTATTTCATTTTAAAACAGCATATCTTAAATAGCTATGAGCATATACATATATTTAATTCTCTTATTCAGTTACACATACAGTATTTTGTTTTAATAATGTATTACTTTGATTAATATAATAACTGAAGTCAGTTGGATGATTAGAATTGTGTTTTATTAAAAGAAAAGAATTTTAATAAATATAGTTATATAATATTTGGTTTTAATTACTATTAGTATTGTTATTTTTAATTTTATCATTTAATTATGTCATAACACTATACCTGATCATCTGATCATCATCAAAGGGGGTGGTTGATTGTCATCATCATTGGTTTGATTTAATCTGATAATTAATGGAGATATATTCATGCCCAAATGGGATGATAGATATGAATTGTTAGTTGGTCATATTTTATTCTTCATCATCAATAATGAGTGTATAAGGTATTTATATGAATATTGGAAAGATTACTGTCATAACATTGATAAGTGATTATAGAGATTTATAGAAATAGTTCCACACCCATAATTGGAAAGGGAACTACTAAATTGTACAAGGCATTTGATTATTGAGTGGGCTTGAGGTATATAATAGATTTCCCTCATGTATTTGTGGAAGGATTTGATCACATATGTCTTAAACTTATTTTGTTTAAATTAGTGATGAATGGGCAGACCATTACCTGGATGTTGATGATGATCACGGATAATTTTCTCTATAATATGAGATTTTGGGTAAATTTAGTGAGATGTATGTCAATTTCAAAGTGGTGTATCAATTATATTTGTACAGTCACATGTTTGAATGGTATGGAAAAGTTAATATGAGTACGATTCAGTATATACCATTTGGAGAATCTGTTGGCTTAAACCAATAAATCCCACAAGCTGGCCATATCTGACAGACACTTTACCTGGATAAGGTTTATATTCTTAGTTGAAATTAATATAGCTACCTGGCTGACAACATGTAATGATGGTTGTAATATAAATTGTGAATCTTTTCATGGTAATAATCAATAATTGTGTATTAGGTGGTTGTACTTGTTGATATTGTTCCAACCCATTCAGCTATATACTGGTACATAAAATAGTGCTCAATGTGGGGCATGAGTACTTTGAATCTTAAGAGAGTTATGCCTGTGATTTTTTTAAAATTAGATATTTTGTAGGTATTAGTATATAAATGGCTTTCCAACTGAGGTCCTGAGATATACTTTTTCACTGATGTTGCTAAATGAATATAGCAATGAAAGAGTTTAGTTTTTCAATTCTGGAATATTGTATGTGTATCACAACTTGAGTCAGTTTAAATGGCAATAGCATTTTTGTTAAATATTCTACTAATGACATATAGGCACAGGAATATTGATAGTAGTGAATTATGGGGTAATAATTTCATGCATATTTGGAGAGTTCATGTTATAGAAAAATTATGATTTTGGGGGGTGGATTGGATATTTGCGTGTTGGGAGTTTGGTTGGTTATATTGAAGTTTTGATGATGGATGAAGAGTTTTGTCATTCCTTGAGGATGTGATATATTCATGCCACTCGTGATTGATCAATCTCATTCACTGCTTCAACCCAGGTTATGATTTGTTATTATTTATCATGAAGCAGTTAACAGTAATCCTGCTATGATCTCAAACTCTTAAGTCTTTTAGAAAGTGGGCAAGGCATAGTTTTTTTATATATATAGTATTTGCCTCTAAAACTCCAAGAGAGAGAGAGAGCAAGGCATTATTTTATAAATTCCAGCTCCTAAGACTTGAAATAAGCAGGGCATTGCTACAGAGTTTGCAATATACTATCAAGGGTTGTGGTAGCTTAAAGTGATTGAATTGGAATGGCTTTCTAGGTGTTCATGGTACATTGTGTGCTTAGAGTGCTGTGACTGAATTCTTTTATTTGTTTCAGAGTGTGAGCTTCTAATTATTCTGTTGGCTGTTGGTATCTGTCAGATCTCTAAAGGAATAGATGAGTATATAATTTGAAGTATGAACTCTATTATGAATATATGCATGTGCTATATAGGTTATTGTTGGTTGGTTCATTAAATAATGGATAGGGAATTTTTTTTAAAAGCATGAGAAGGCTGAGTGCTGGTACAAAAATGGCATACCAGCACCATATTGGCACCTGGGGTGTCAGTTGACAGGGCACACTATTATAGAAATGACTTACTCCTAAATAAGTTTTTTTTATGAAATAGGGATTGTGCCCTAATATGATATGATAATATTTGTCAATTAAATACAAAGAAATTAGTGGTTATTGAGATTATGAAGGCAGATATAAGGCACTTAAGATGGACATGGTTGAGTGTATAATAAAAAAAGATGTGAAAATGAAATTTGGCATAGGTAGAGACATATATTCAAATATGTACTAAGAACTAATGGTTGTAAAATATTTGTCAGATATATGGTTGGATAGATGGTGTTAACTTTAGGTGTCTTAGAGATCAAGGGACAAAAACAAGAGAAAAAAAGAAAAACAACAAATAAAAAATAGAAATATTTCACACACACATATATATATATACACACCTGTTTCTCATTTTATGCAGATTATTTTAATGTGATTTTGAAGTTATGTGATTCATATTTCTTCTTAATATCTTTCATATTTCACTATATTTATTAGATATCAAAAAATTTAAATTATTAATAACTTATTTTGACTTGAAATAGTTTTTGTTTTTTCAATAATATTCTATGTAAATAATCTACTTATACTAATGAGTAAATAATAATAATAATAATAATAATAATAATAATAATAATAATAATAATAATAATAATAATAATAATAATAATAATAATAATAATAATAATAATAATAATAATAATAATAATAATAATAATAATAATAATAATAATAATAATAATAATAATAATAATAATAATAATAATAATAATAATAATAATAATAATAATAATAATAATAATAATAATAATAATAATAATAATAATAATAATAATAATAATAATAATAATAATAATAATAATAATAATAATAATAATAATAATAATAATAATAATAATAATAATAATAATAATAATAATAATAATAATAATAATAATAATAATAATAATAATAATAATAATAATAATAAAAAAAATATTCAAAAATTTTAAACTTTTAAAATGTATTTTGTTAGATATTAACAGAAATAACTATTTTTTTAGATTTTTAAAATAAATAATAATGAAGATTTTATTGATTTTATAAACTAAAAATAATTTTTCTAATGATAATGTATAAGTTTTTTGTTTTGATTGTGATCTCATATTTTTGATATAGAAACAGAAAAGACTGAAAGTGTTGCTGGTTTACATTATATCATGAATCTGATTTTTTACTAGTTCACAAATGAATGCATATTGTCAAATAGCAGTAATGATTAAAATATGAATGAAAAAATGTAAAATTAAATACTGTAGTTAATAAAAAAAAGTAAAAAAAAGTTTGTCTTGTATTAATTTTTTTTAAATATTTGAAATTTTTTATTCGTCATACTTTATTTCCTTATTTTTTTAATGCAAATTTTAAAGTAATTTTTCCATGTTGCTTTGCTTTTATGATGATTTCTGAAAAGTACAGAACCTATTCCCCATTTTTCAAGGTAAGTTACATTTATTTTTGTGCAATTTCTTTTGTGCATGTTTTCTGAGAAACCTATCTACCGCATAAAATGAGACCCAGGTGTATATTATGATGGTATACATATGCTGTTACATTATTTTAAAATTAAAATAAAAACAAGATCGTAAATAAAAATTGATTTTATTAAAATATAAAAGCAAAATTAAAAGTTGTGTTTAATGTATATAGATCGCACAGATGGAAAACTTTAAAACTATTTTAAGAAAAAAGTATTTGAAAGTATTTTTTTGTAAAAAAAGTATTGATATTTTTGAAAATAGAAATAAATGATTTCTATCAAGTTTAATCTTAGAAAATGGAAATGATTGTTTCATTAATTAAATGATTGTTTTAAAGCAAACTAGCCCTTGGGGCACTTAAATAATTAAAAAGTTCAGATAAGAGAATGAAAAAATTGGATTGACCAATACAAACACAAAGCCACAGCATGGACCATAAATGGAACATCAGAATGAGTGACATCATACTAGATCAATCCCTTGGATTTCTGATAAGAGGGTCATAGAATTATAAAAGGCAAAATAATGATTGGTGCAAGATTCTGACTATTAAGCTATATATGAATGGTAGCTGTATTGCAGACTTCATCATGTAGGAGTCTTGCAATAGATTGAATTTCCTTTGCATGCACCAGCCGAGGCCTCCGATGACAATCTTCAACCAAATGAATGACTTGTAGTGGTTATGCCTCCAAAGAACTATTAGCAAACAATAGGATCAGCAAGAACTTTCATAAACTGAATGAAATCTGGAGGAGTCATCAAGATCAAAGGGGAAGTATAAACTTTTACCAATTAAACTTTCTTTTAAATAAATATATCTTCAATAAGTTGTCAATCTGTAAAGAAAAAAAGGAATGTAAATGAATGAACTTTTATCTGACCAAGAATGGAACTCTAAATCAATTATTAATATTTATTTTTATATAAGTTTGCTATTTCAATCATTTCCATTTTTTGTTTTTTTTATTTATTTATTTTTGTATGTAACTAGGTTATTTATTTTTAGCTATTAACTAAAATGTATTAAATTTAAATTGGATGTAGATAGACGCAGGCTTTGATAGCTGCTGGTGTATACTCTATAGAAAAGATGGCAGACATGTTGAATGCATTGGGGACTAGTGAACATATTGCTGAAGGTTATGCCAGGAAGAAGGAGAGCTATAATTATCGGGTTTTCAATATAAGGGTTGGGAGTAGCCAGCTAGGCCAAAATTGACCCAGGAAACCCAGCAAGCCAAATATAAGAAGGCCTGGGAATAACTCCAATAATCAAACCAAAGAAGTGGACCCATGATAAATAGTATCAGGAATCCAGAAGCAGGTTGCTCTGGAATTAATAGTAATGTTGCATGCAAAGTGCAACAAAATCCATAAGGACCATGCCAAAAAACAGTCCAACAAACTAAGACAGGCCTCAACAGAATGTTCTCTATTGTGAAAGCTCATTGCTAACTTGGGGAACAAGAACAATAATCTAACAATAAATTTAAGTTGAGACTTGGGGAATGATCTGGACAATGAACCCCTGCAAGCATGTTATATTTTAGGTGGCTGTCCAGAAATCAAACTAGTAATTCTAGGGATAGAGACCAAGGCATTGGTGGATACAGGGATTGTATAATAAAATGAGGAAATTCCCAAATTTCCTGTGCAACAAACTGTTATCACATTTGCTAATGGCAAAAAGGCCATCCTACAAATAGTATCTCACTCTTTTGAACATGCCTTTTTGGGCATTCAAGGCCCTTTTATATGAAGTTATATTAGGTTTGGATTTTTCAAATGGGCATGGAAGCATGGTTGATTTTCACAATAAACATATAAGATGTCAGTGTGAAGAGGAGGTCCTGGAAGAAGTGATACTATTTTACCAAGTAAGTATTGTCACAATCCAAGAGGCCTCTACTCAGTAAGATATAAGAATTAAGTTAAAATGAATTAAGTGTATAGAAAATGATTTAGAAAACAAATTGTTTCAGCTTCTTTGCCGGTTCATTAAAGTACTTTCCAGAAAGCCTGGCATTATTAAGGGATATATGCATTGGATTCTATTAATGAATTCAGAACTGTATCAGTGCAAAATGTACAACATTACTTACCAATACAGAGCTGAGGTCAGTGCCCAAATTATGAAAATGGTGGAATTGGAATGTAATTAAAAGTGTCCATTTGCATACAATAAGTCTTTGGTTATTGTCCAAAAGAAGGATAGCACCAAAGGGTATGCCTAGATGTAAGATTTTTAAATCAGTTAACTATCCCAGAGAGGGATGTTCCTCTCACTATACAGGAACTACTAATAAGATTCAAAGGTAAAACTATTTTTAGTATCTTTGATTTGACTGCCAGTTATTGGCAAATCTACTTGCACCTGGAGGATCAAAAGTACACATGAGGGTCATTGATATATATTTTAAAGTATGTCTTTTGGTCTTATAAATAGTAGTCAGGCATAATTTGGTGCCTGGATAGATTATTGTTGGAAAAGATTAAAAATGTCACCACAACCTATGTCAATGATATAGTTATTGTCACAAGGAATCCCACAGCACATCTCCAACATTTGAGTACCTTCTTAAAGGAATGTCTGAAGAAAAATATAAAAATTAATCTGGCCAAGAGTACTGTTGCTGTGCAAGAAATTCCATTCCTAGGACATCTAGTGGGAATAGAAGGAATAAAACAACCCTGATAAAATAAGAGCAATCTGCAACTTTTCTCAACCAAAAAATAAAAAGCAGTTGAGATACTTTTTTGGTGTCTGCAACTTTTATCATCACTTTTATAAAAATTTTGCCTATGAGACCATCTTTCTGTCTCAGTTACTCAGAAAGGATACCAAATGGAAATTGATTAACCACCATTCCAAAGAAATGCATCAGATTAAACTAAATTCCTTCAACAAATCCATAAAAGGACATCCCAATTTTGAGGATATGTTCTATGTGCAGACTGATAGCAGTGGATATGGGCTGGGGGTGATCTTATTCCAATTAGATAAAATCACAAATCACAGGTACTTTGCTTTCTTAGTCATCTCCTGAGGGGACCTGAATTACATTAAAACTGAAATGGCACTGGCAGTGATTTGGGACCTTCAGAAGCTTAAGCAATACTTAGTGGTGTCATATATTGTTGTAATAACAGATCACAGGAGCTAAAGTTTTTCAATAGGAGCTATCTAAACAATGAAAGGCATATCTGATGGAGCCTTTTACTGCAACAATTTGACTACCAAATTTAGTACTGTAAAGGAAAGGAGAATGTGGTTGCAGATATTCTCAGTAGAAACCTGGTGAGAATTCAACTGCAGCATGTAAACCTGGACTATGCATATATAGCAGCAGTAGCCCTTGTTGTGAATGACTATAGAAAAGTAGTCGAGCCAGTTATCACAGTTACAAGGTCAGGATCCTAAATTACAGCCAATAATGACCTATATGTCTGAGGAAATTTCAGGCAATACCATCAATAGAATTATAGCAAATAAAGCCATCCTCAGATATTGTATAAACCAGGATCTATTGCACCTCCAAACAGTAGAAGATCAAGAAACCTAATGGAGGATATATGTCCCCATGTGCTTAAGGAAAAGTTTAATACATTATATTCACTGTTTATATAGTCATTATGGACCCAGAAAAGTGGAATGTCATTAGACCATTCTACTGGCCCAGTATGTATGCCTCAATACTACAATGCCTTAAATATTGTGAAATTTGCCTTAAATCTAAGTATACTAGTTGCTCATATGTGAGGAACTTACAACCCATTATTCCTGAATAATCAAATGATCTCTTGGCTATAGATTTTTATGAGCCATTGCCACCAAATAGGAGATTTAAATAGATCTTGGTTACTTATGATGTCTTTTCAAAATTTATTGCTGCTTATCCTGTATACAAAGGTAACATGAGAGGTGCCATCAGAAAGTTAGAAAGCTCTCAATTTACATTGGTAGAAAAACCTCAAACTATTTTTATAGATCATGCTATTTCTTTTCTTTTCAAGGAGTGGAACAACTGGTTAGTGAACCAAGAGATTAAACACATATCCTCAGTTAGAAATGCCAGACCAATTGAATCATTGGTGATCATGTATTGGTGATCATCTTGAGACATGAACCCCTTATTTCCCTGTAGCATTATACATACTAAAACAACTCACCAGTTATGCTTCATGTATATATGTTTATTTGTGCTTGTCTGCATATAGCAGAAATAGCATATGTATAACTATTTCTTCAGCAAGCTAACATTCTTTTGGTGAGAGCCAGTCCAGGTTTGTCACATCAGGAAAGGTATACTTCAGGTATTGTTATCATCAGAAAAGCTTTAATCAGTTAACTGTTGACATTTACTTGGTTCCACTTAGACTTGGGGTAAGCCAGCTATCTTATCCACATTTGTACAGGCTGATAAATACAGAAAGCTGGGGCAGGCTAGCTTCCTCTTTATGTCTTGACTTCAGCTACATCTGATCCATTTTTTGTCCTGATTGGGAGTACTCTGCTAGCTAACTACTTCTGGTGAGCTATAATTACTACCAACTACAACAAAAAATTACCAGGCAAAACTAAAACTAATATTTTTATCAACTCTTTATATAGTCAGCTGAGATGACAAAAACATGTTTATTAAAAACTGTTCTTAATTAAAAACTGTTTTTCTTATCTCTTTTATTTAAAAAAAAAGTTTATTTCCATTCACTTTAAATCCTTTGGAATTTTATTAATGTATGATCTAACAAGTTTTCAAAATATATAATAGAATATATACAAGCATTAATTAAAAGATTTCAAAGATAAATAATAAAAATTTGTACAGTAATCAGAAACATGCTTGTTTTTAATTTCAAAGACAGAATACAATATTAATATTTATTTAGATCTTTTTAAATTGTTTATTTTATAATAAAATTCTATTTTAAACTTAAAATTATTTAATTTTTTACTATGATTGTTTTATTCCTGGAAATGTAAAAAAATCTACTAATTTTTTGTCTGTGTTTATTTCTACTTTTTCTTTCAACTTTATATGTATTTGTGCACACACTATGTTACTGTGTGCTATGTAACAGAAGTGTTACAATATAAAGAAAAAAAAATATGCAAGTATTTAAAAGTGATTAATGAAGAAGAATCAAATATTGGGAGTCCTGAAAATGATATACAAAAGAGTTAATAATGATATAAGAAAATATAACTATGAATTAGTAAGGACTGCTATAGAATAAAATAAAAGTTTCAAAAGTATAAACATCATCTTGATATTGAAAGCAACGTTATTTCAGCACTATGAGGAAAAGGTAAAACTATTAGAAAAAGAGAGAGATGGCATCATAAAATGTGTGGAAGACTTCTGCAAAGAATTGTGTAATAATAAAGAACAAGAAAATAAAGTATGCTCTACAATTACTAAATGTTTGAATCATCAAGCATTTTAAATGAAGAGGTGAAATATTCAATTAAATCTATGAAGAAAAAAACATGCTAGAAAGTGATGAAATTGTTATTGATATTCTTTAAAAAAGAGCAAGTAAAGAAAAATTGTTTGCCTATATATATATAAAATGTCTAAATAATGATATATAAAATGATTGAGAGAATGCAATAGACCTATTGATATTTTAAAAAGGTGATAAAGAAGATATTACAAATTCTAAACTATCAGTCTTCTAACATTCTATAGAAAGTTATTACCAAAAAAAATTACAACTTGTCTACAGTGAACTTTGTATTTTAACCAATCAAAAGATCAATGAATATAAGTTGCCATTATGCTTTGGATTTGTAGATTATGAAAAGGCATTTGATATTTGATTCTATAAACATTTCTGCAGTGATGAAAGTATTGAATATTTGGGATATAGACCCAAGATATTACAATATTCTGTGAAAAATATTTATCAAAATGCAACAGTAATGATTAAATTACATTTACATGATGATACTAAGATTTATAATGAGAAGAGTCTACAACAAAGTAATTCCATATCTTCAAAACTTTTTACAACAGTTTTACAAAAAGTATTTTATTAATTAAAATGGAAAACTAAGGAAATAAAAAATAAATTGCAATTTTGCAAATAATACTTCCCAAATTCAAGAAATGTTGCAAGAGTTATCAGAAGAAAATAAGAATATAAAACTAAAATAATTACTAAAAAAATTTAAGTAATCTTCAATAGCTTTCTAAGAACAAAATGAAGATTGGTAATCATAAAGTAGAAGAAATTAACAACCACAAATACCTTGATCAGATTATTAATATAGATGAAAACGTAATAGATGAAATGAATCATAGAATTAAAAGTGAATGGAATGCTTTTGTAGAAATAACTTAACATTAAAAAGGAAATATGGTGATGGGTTTGAAAAGGAAAGCTTTTAATAGATATGTCTTACCAATTAACAGAAGAGCCTTACAGAAGTTTCAGACCAACAAAAATTGAGAGAACTATGTTGAAAGTAACAAGAACGGGACTGAAACCCAAACAGGCATCATTGAAAAAAACAAGGAACTGAAATAAAACTGAGTTAAACATATTAACAGAAGAGGATGGACAATTGAAATTTTAAATTAAATCCCAAGAAGTTATAAAAGAAGTGAGATGAATGGATGAATAAAATAAGAAAGTTTGGTAATGTAATATGGCAAAAAAAATAAAATGGTTTTATTATTTGAGCATTTATAAAAAGTTCAAGAACTGGAAATCAATTCAAGGATGTTACACTGCATAAGAGATGCTAAGGATTAGACGTAATATATAGTATCACTTCTCCACTTCATTAAATTTGGAGAAATTGTCATCCTGCAATGGATCTTTAATATTTAAAAATAATGAAGATAATGATCTTATATTGTTCTGCTGATCTTATTAATTAATTTAAGTTTTTGACTAAGTTATGATTGCATATTAGTTGGTGATTCTAATCACAGCTCTCATACAACACACACCCACATACCTTATTATATGCTGTTATTTAGCCAGAACTTTTATTGTAAATATATATATATATGATATACATATACTAATAATTTATCAATATTAATGATATTTTATTTGACAGAGATGAGTGCATAAACTCTGCCAAAATGTTAATATAATAAATAAAATTATTTCTAGAAAAACTCTAATAACATTAAAAAGTTATTTATTACCACCTTTATTTCTTCTCCGCTTAATAAAAATGTTAAATCAACTTAAAAATATGCAGTATTAAGCTGTAATTCTATACTACAATACGTATTTTATCTTGGTACATGCATTAAAATAAATTTCAGATTCATATTGTTATTATTTGAAACACTATTTGTTCTAATACTGTATAATTTTAAAACTGATTTCAATTAGAAATAAGCAAAAAGATTGTTTAGATTTAAACATCTAAATACTTCTCTCAATGGCAGAACAAAAATCAATATATGTTTGCCCATGCAAATATTTATTATAAATCAATATCTTTTGTATATGACATATATTTCAACTATAAATTGTTTTCCCTTTATAAATATTATAAAGCACAAATTAAAATCCCTTTAAAGGAAAAATTTACATTGATTTATATAATATTGTTTATATGTTTTCACTTTATTATATATTTCCTTTTTATACTTTTAATAAAATATTGTATATCAAAACGAGTGTTAGCTCGTGAAATTTTGAAGCACAGGTGCCTTATTACAGTATCAGTGATAAAAAGTAAGCAAGAAAACAAAATAGAGCATTTCTAATTTCGCAACCACACATCCATTTTATTTTTCCATACTAATAAATGATAAAAGATTTCATGTATTTTTTGTTTTTACGAACTGCTGTTTGACAAATAATAATATCGTGAGTAGTTTTACCTTTATTTTTTTTATTTCAATTTTCTCCTATAATGTCAAACCGGCAAATTACATATTTAATACTAAGACAATAAATATTTAAAATAATATTTCTTTTACTATTTTGTTACATTTTTCTTTAATAAATATTTATATGTTAATTTATATATATATATATAGTCGAATTATATATGCGTGTGTATTAACACAAATATTAAAGTTTTTACAAATGCTAATTACAGGGGACGACGACAATATTTTGCTGCCCATCCTAAATAAAAACAATAAAAATATATTTTTCTGAAAAAAAAAAAACAGAATAGATAAGCATAACTATTAATGCTTTGGCAGAAGCAGCTCCAATGGCGGTGGTAGTAATGCACATTGATAAAGCCAAACAAATCTAAGCAGAACTTGCTAAAATTCATTGAATATGAAGTTTCTGGCACTACCATAATTAGCAGCATTTTTGAATAGAATCTCAAGCATTGTTTAAATATTACTTTTTAAAAACAGTTTAATTAGTTGTATTTAATAATAATGCAAAACATTGAATGATTATTATATTATATTTTTCAAGCACAAATTTAATAACAAACTTTTTCCTGGAAGTGCTGTAGTGTCTATGGATCAGTTGCCATTGATATCAAAATGTTTTATCAACATATTCTTCATCTCAATTTCATCATATCACAAATATTTACTAGCACAATAACTCAGATTTCCCTCTGTCATTATATATACACTTTAAGAACAATCTTCACTTGTTAAGTAAACTAAAGTTACCAAATACGTTGATCTACATGTGCAGAATGACAGCTCACTATTTTTCAGAACACCATTTTTTTTCAAGGTAAAGACAAGTACAATTTACATGACAACTTTCTTAATAAATAAATATACTTTTTAAAACTATTCTATAAACTTTAGTATATATATTATAACTATAACAAACATGATGCAGCTCAGATTGGTAATATTATAAAGCTGCATGAAAAAAAATTAATAAAAACTCATATGAATATACAAATTTCCATTTGTATATGTGGTGTATCTATGTGTCACTTGAGTAAACTATTTAAAAAAATTAAAAGAAAAATTAATTTGTGCATTTCATCATATTTTATAACTTTACTATGTAATATGTGCATTAATAATAATAAATGTCAATGTAAAGGAAAAAAAAAGTATTCTTGATAGTGAAAGAATTTGAATTATGTAGTTGTTAAAATTTTTAATGGGAATGTTTTCTAGTTTGCCCTTCCTGAACTGAGTTTTAGATAAAATCTCCAATGTTTTTGTGGTATAATTGATGACAAAACTAAATCTAGTATTAAATTTTTGGAATTACTAAATATTTTAGAAGTTATAATTAAAAAATTAAGTGTCATCAACAGTTTTTTCCTTCTTCCTATATTAACAAATGTAAATAAAGAGAGAAAATAATTTTTTTTTTCTTTTGTTTATTTATGTATCAAATTATAATATTAATTGTAAATTTGTTTCCACAATATATTTGGAAGTAAATGTTTTTCAAAAAATAGGCGTCATTCATTCACGCAGTAAAAAAGTAATTTAAAGTGATCAATTAACAACTTTAAGCTCTCATTTTCAAACACTTAAGATTTGCCCATACATATATGTTTGGGTCGAAAAGATAAATGGATTCATTCTATCTTTTCCCAAAGACTTTATCTTGTGTTTGAAAAAGTGGGAGTATTCATTTATATAGTGACAACTAGAAAGCGCATGTGCATTAGCTTATTGGTATTACAGTTTATAAAAACATCATGCTATATAAAATGAATGTATTGTTGTATAATGCAACGGTCAGATTTTCCATAGCTGGTGATATGTACATTGCTTGAAAACATGTTGTTTGAACAACTAGACCTTCCAGTCATATCCAGAATTTATAATTCCATATTGCTTTGCATTCCAGTCCATTCTCCTTTGAAACAGTGTTGCAGTGATCCATGCTGAGAAGAAAAACAACCAATGGTTAAAAGTGTTTTCCACTATAACATGGATGGCTTGAATGATTGTTCTATAATATTTTCAATACTCCAGTCATAACAACCAGTATGATGATTTTATCTAGCAAAAAAGTTTCTGTAATGTGAGGCTACATAACAGAAAAACTACACCAGTGAGAAATGCCCAGGAAATGCAGTCAGATCCAGAAACTAATGCTGAAGTTTTCAAAACTAATCAGTGCAATGCATCTGTAATGCTATGAAGGAATAAATGGACAGTGTCATATAAATTACCCAGAATCTACTGATATTATACCTTATATAACATCACCAGGGCTCAAGGAGAAGAAGTGCCATCTTCAGAGCAATTAATGAAGACAAACAAAAATTAATTAAAAGATCAATATCTGCAGAAAACCATGGTTTGTGATTGTTTCAATATTTAATGTGGAAAGATCTTATAATTATAAATACTATACTGTCTTAAACTTACACTTAAAATATCTTTTACTACTGTGATATTTAATATTTACAAAACAGTTTTATTTATTCATTATTAACAAATTGTTATTTTTTATATTATTAATCCATTTGGTTTGTCTTTATAACTCATTCCAAAGATTATGCTTTTAATACACATATGCTAATTAATACCCACAGCTCTGAAAATCATGCGATCTATTAGGGAAGGAAACATGCAGGAATGGTGGTAATAATTTGTAATTGATGATGGATTATTCCTTTAAAAGTTTTCCAGAAGTAAACTTTTTTTTTAGAAGGGTTAGCATCTTTGAGTGTCATTTTTATTGAAATTGAAAAACAAATAAAATACTTTTGAGAGTATTTGTACTTTTAAATTATAAATTATCATCATCATATTGGTTAATATTATTATATATTTGAATCAAAATTTTTATTTGAATTTTATTAACCATTCAACTTTCATATTTATTTGAATCAAAATTTACTGCAGTATTGAATATATCATTATATATCATCGTATTTAGGTATCAAAGCTTCCTACAGTGAAATTTGCCATTACAATATATATATATATGTGTGTGTGGATTTACACAGCAATAATATTGTTTTTTATTTATTTATTAATTTTTCCTTAAAAAAAAAATCAAAATAAAATTAAGCTGCTTAATATTTTTTCAACTTAAAAAATGTCCCATATGAAGTTTATTGTTTATTTATCTTTTTGAAGGATAATATACATGAAATAAATTATTTTATACATTATAACAATAACATTATATAAAGTGAAATATTTATAGAAGTTTAAAAAAAAAAATTAGACTGTTTAGCCAAGTTAGAAAAGGGTATAAAGATTAGAGAAACAAAATCATGCAGTAAATAAATAAAATAAAATAAAATATAATAAAAGATTATGTTGACATGAAATAAAAGACTTAGTATATTGTCAAAATGATAATACTGTATTTTAGCAGTCAATGAACTTGACAATAGAATTAAATATTTGACTGCATTGATTAAATGATAATAGAGGGCTAAGGTTCTGAAGTTTATTATTGCTTACTCTGAGTAGTAATTAAGGTTACATATGTGATATTATAAAATGAAATTATAATATTTAATCACGCATATGCATTTATGAAAAGTAGAATATATAAAGATATAAAATGTTATACAGATCATTAAACTAATTAACTTATGGACTATTTATTAGAATCTAAATCACGTATTGTTTTAGCAAATAAGATGAGTGAAGGTAATCAAAATATATAGGTTAATAATGGTAAAATTTTATTACATAAGATAAAAACTCAGTACTTAAGATAAAGAAGAAACTCTATAATATTCATAAAATTTTACAGAAATTATTCCTAATAAATATTTAAAGTACAGTTTATTGATAATTGAATAATATTAAAGTTATTGTATGGATAAGAATAGAACAATGAGAAATGATTTTTTTAAAAAATTATTATAAACTTTTTAGTAGATAACTTATTTAAAGACTAGTTGCTTTAGAATTTTAGGCCCCAATTTTGTAAGGTTTAGTAATATAAATTTAAAGAAACTGAAGGATATATTTAAAATGTAAAATTATATATAATTTCAATTCAAATTATTCTTTTTGAGAGCCCAGTTCTTTTTAAATTAATTAAGAAAGTGTAAATGAAAATTAACTAATCAAAAAACAATATAAGTAAATGATAAACAGACAAATATAATTTTTTGAAAAACATGTAGTGTTGCTTTTGATTTCAGGGCAACAAATTATTGTATAGGAAAACTTTTGAATATTTAAAAGAACATTAGAATGAATTATCAGTTGTTAATTGTTAGCTAGAGTGATTGGAGATCAAAAGAGGAAAAGAGAGAAACATGTTATGAAGAATATACAATTTCCCATAGAAATAACAACAGTGACTTCTAAGAAAGAAAATTGATATTAAGTTCATCAGTCAAACAAACCTAATCTAGCACTGAAAACCCAATTGTCAATAATAAAAAATAATAATTGAATAATTTTATTGCTTGAGAATTTATAAAAAGTTTAAATATTGGAAGTGACAGATGGACTATGATTTATAGACCTTGTGATTCAGAATTGCCATTATAATAAAATTATTTACTATATATATATATATTGTATAAAACAGGGGTAGCTAAGACATTGACCACAAGGTCTCTGGAACATTGGCAAATTATAGTGATAAATTCAGAGCTGATTTAAACATAAAGTATAAAAAAAGTAAAAATTCAAAATTATTATTGTTTAAAAATAGTTAAATTTAAAATAACACCTGTTGTTATTGTTGATCTCAAAAATAAAACCAGGTTGGAAGAAGCTGAAAAGAATTAAATTATTTTTGTGTAATGCTAGAGTAAAATTCTTAGAAATATTTAATTGCCATTTTTCCAAGGAGAAATGAATATAACTCGTTCTGGAGAATAAGGATTTTAATGAACTGATTTTAAAACAAAGAAGTTGTGAACTTTTTAAAACACTTCATATAATAATTTAATAATTGTAATTTAACTGTTATCTCATTCAAAATACCTGTTGGCTGATTGAATTAAAGTTCTAAATTTTTGATTGGTCAATTACAGAAATAGTAGTAAAAATATATTTAATCTTTTAAGATTATATTCGTTTTAGTTTAGTTTCTAAAAGAGCAAATTAATAATTTGTCAGATTATTAAAGTAAATGAAAGTTTTTTCAAAAATAAATTTATTTTTTATAATTGATAAAAATAATCTGCAGCGGATAACATAAAATGTACTTTTTGTAACCTATTACTAAATGCAGCCTATGTCATGGATTTCTTTCTCAACTTACTTTCATCTAAAAGTAAATATTTTTTTTATTAAAATCTGAATTACCCTTCTAAAATAATTATATTTTACACATACTTTATGAAAATAATAATAAATATGTGAAAAAATACTCTAAAACATACATTTTTATTTTGAAAATCAAAACAAAGAACTTAGAACTGTCAAAATTGTTGACAAGTGTTCCCTTTTGTAGAAAATGTAAAACAACCAATCAGCACCTTGGAAGGCAGGCCTTATCTCATTGTTACAACTTTAAATTTAAATATTAATTTTTTAGTTGTAAAATAATTATAAAGAGGGCAACATCATACGATACATTTTTCTTGATAAAATGATCGTAAAATTGGTAAAATAACATAAAAATTAGCAGTTTGAGAGTGAGTTAAAGCTGCATACAAATATCCTCATGGAAAACAGTTCATTAATAAAATATTTTATAAAGCAACATGGACAAATTGTAATATTAGAGGGAACTAAGGTAATTTAATAGTAGTCATATAAAATGTCCCTTAACAGTTCATATCTTATTGAAAAAAAATTCATCAGTTTGTATCTTCTAAAAAAATCAATATTTCTGAGTATCTAAAAAGCCCTTATAAAAAAACCCACCAATTCGTAAGTATATTCTAAAAAAAAGCAGGACTTTAAACTGTTATTTTTTTCTGTTCCGGCAAAAATATTTTTTTTTTGGTGTCCAATTTGAAGTCCTGAAAAAACATAATTGCCCCCAGGTACACTTTCAGCAAAAAAATCACCTCCAATGTCTAAAAGTTTGGTTATCCCTGGAATGAAAGAACATGCTAAGCATTAACATTATTTTGTGGCACCCATTATTTATTATTTGAAAATGGAATTACTGGTGAAGTATTAAATATGGCACATAGAGAAGTCGTATAGCTTGCCTATTGTCTCTAGTCAACAATCATTTATAAGCAGAAGAATTGTAGATAATCTGGAATCAAGCAAAATTCCTGATATAGGATTGCTAATATAAAAAAAATAAAAAACTTATGAGAACAAGTAAAATTTGAAGAATTTATAATGTAAACTTAATGACTTTCTCAAAATTGTTCCATGCACAGTAATACTAAGTAGTAAAATATTGGGGGCTCAATTTAAATTATAATTACAGTTAATAAAAATAATTTCCTTATGATAGCACTAATTTAATTAATGAATTTAAAAATATATATATAATATTTTCTTTAGTACTATCATTTGTGATATATAAATTATATTTTATATTAAGAATATATTTCATTAACTTATTGTATGTACTTGATAAAAGATTAAAAAGAATGTGCACATTGTGTATTTATCTTTGAAAAGTTTAGTAATTTTTTTTGTTCATGTTTATCTTTTACATAATATTAAAGGTAGTTAAACAATATAGTGCATCACAACAAAGATATGCATTACTATGCATGCTATTTAATATATAGATCTGATCTGTATATTTAAAGGGTTTATTCATTGTGTCTTTTTACATTCATAGTTTCTGGATAGGGTTTTGGAAGCAGCATTCATTCACTGTGTTTTCTTTTATATATGAGTGTGCAACATGGTTTTGTATTTAAAGTTTTTTTTAATTTAATAGTAGCAATTATATTCTTCATTGGACACATGCTAAACATAATTTTGTAGTATATATTATATTTATATATGTGATTATGCTGGATTGGGAGTAACATAGGAGAAGAAAGAGAGTAAGTATTTATACATATGAAATAAGTGCTGTTTTTTTTGAGTTGATATTTTAGATCTAGTGTCCGAATATTCTAGCTCTCCACTGATGTGAGCCATAAGCTCAAAACCAGTTGATCTGGAAATGAGAGTGTTCTGGAATAGTGATTTTAAATATTTTCTCATACTGCACTTATTAAGAGCTTGTTTGAGCTATTGGTACACTCTCTGTGTGCATTTTTGTAACTACAAGCTTATTAAAAATAACGTCATGTCACGTTATATATGACTTGCTTTTTTAATTATTATTAAAACAAATTAGTTTTCTGCAAAATATAGTGTCAGGGGGATAAGAAGGATTTTCACTTTCAAAACAAATAAAAGTAATTTGTACTTGCCAATATTTTGCATGGCCATTCCTGAAAAAATAGTGAGAACAATCATTTCTAGAAAAATTTAACCAGTTCATCAATACTATAGTAACATTTTAAATAATCAATCTACTTAAATCAATGGTTATGACTGTTTCTGGCAATGATCCTGATACTTGCCTCTTTTTTTTTTTTATGACGGATGAATGAAAATATTGACAATACTGAGAGTTACTATCAATCTATATCATATTCATCATCTTTGATTATGTCTTCATCCATTACATAATGATGAACCATGAACGATTAATCATTTTCGTTCTAGTTTTTCCATCATATATATATATTCAAATGTTAAGTGGAGCTTTTTTCTGCAATACTTTCTGAAAATTATAAAAAAAAAACATTGCTTCTTACAAAAAAAATATTTATGTATTTGCACATAGCATTCGTTATGCTAATTTTTCAATAATAATTTATTCATTGAAAACAATATTTCCATTGCATTCTCATTGAAAAATTGTGCCTTGAGCACCTTAGATAAATAGACAATAGTAATCTAATCAAAGTTATTTATTTATACTTCCACGATTGGCTGTCATATAAGCATTCTAAAAGCGCATGCAAGAGGTTTTTAGCCTTTCACTTTAATTACGAACTGCTTGCACTTAATAAATAAATAATATTTATACTTCCATGCTAACTTTAGAGTTAATTAATAAATTCCAATATTTATAATAAAGTTTAAACAACTTTATTAAGTATTTCAGACCAATATTTTGTAAATATACTGACTGTTTATGATATATTAACGTTTTACTTTAAGCTCAGTGGTAGAGTGTCAAATTCTGGAATATGTAGGGTATCCATATTTCCACAGTGCTTAACCAGGACACATGACCAAAAAAAAAAAAAAAAACTTCATTGAAGATTACTGTATATTTCAGTACAAAAAATAAATAAATCACAAAACATATAATCACGTGTGTATTACTAACAATATACTTATTTCATAATATAAACAAAAGCAAAAGAAAATTGTTTGTATGCATACACAGTATTATTTATTAAAGCAAAGCCTGTGCTGATGGCATAGTTGGTAGAATATCTGATTTGGTATTGGAAGGCTCCAAGATTCTGACCTTCACAGGTCTAGTGCTCCAACTTCTTATGAACTCCTGAGCAATAAATTCATATTACTTTTTTATTTATTTATTAAAACAAAATCGCAAATTGAAGTCCCATATTACTAATATATATCAAATTAATGGGAAGCCATTTCTATTGGGGGAAAATTACTGATTAACCAATTAAAAAATTAATTATAAAATATTAAATGAATAAATATTAAAAAAATAAATATAAAATCAAAATTAAAAGTTAAAAATAAAAGTAAAAATGAATGATTAAGAAAACGGGGACAATTAACTGTCCTGAAAGAATATGTAAGGACACTGTGACAAGAGAACTAAAAACTGGGACAAATGCAAGAACCCCAGAATGTATGGACATCCAGGGGTCCTAGGATCGACTCCTGCTCGTCAATTTCTTATAAACTCTCAAAAAATAAAGCCATTTGGATATTATTTAATCCTTTCACACACATATATTACTTCTATATAATAATAAATGAATAAAACCTGTCATATGCATGATTATTAATTATACAATATTTAAAAAAATATGATGAGACATTTAATTAAATATATAAAGTAAACACAGCAAATAACAATACTTTTCTATTTATTCTAAAATAATTAGTTTTAAAATTAAAAGATTAAAATAGAATATATTTATGTACTTTTAGTCTCATTATTGTAATTATTTCATTATTTTTTTTCATTTCTAAATTAATTTACACTTTACTAATATAGCTTCTATATATAGGATATATTTTTAAAACAATTTATACAAATCAGATTTGGTGCTTTTAAAATGTTGTGACAATAAGAGCGGCATTTAAGTCATAAAAAGTGTTTCACCTGATTTAACAAAAATTATTTTAGGATTTTGTGTTCAAGATTGATTAGAAAAACAAAAGATGTTATCAATAGACCTGTTTTATGTAAAGTATTCAATTTATATTTAGGAATAATCCATGGAAAGTCGACAACGCAGAGCAAAGTTATGACTCAATACATTCATTGAAGTTGTTATCTTTTTTTATTTAAAACCCCCCTTTGGCATTTCCTGTGTTAATTGGCAACCTTGCTATTTTAAATGAAATTTTTAGTTCTGTGTTTAAAGATTAAGAATGACATTGTGATCTGTATATATTATTGTGTTCTGTCAATTATTACAACTTCATTAAAACTAGCAATTTTAGCAGTGCTAAATTTGTTTTCTAAGTCTTCAGTGGATAATATGAATTCATGGATAATAACAAATACTATATAATAAATATTTAAAACATAAACACAGAGACCTTAACATGTATATACATATTGTCATAATAAAAATAAATGAATCTAATGTAGCATTGAAAGTAGATTCTAACCATCAAAATTTGTAAGTTAATAATAATAAACATTATGCAAATTTGATGATTTATTTATAACTGTATGAATGTCACTTCTCTGACTACTTACAATGACCTTGCAGCTTGTAGAATTGTGAAAATACATTAATAATATAGGGTATATGAGCACAAACTTTCACACCACCCACCTCTCTACATTCTTTTTTAGTTAATGGATTTGACTGTATAGGATCTTTGTTCTTTTTCTTCAAAATTCTCTCCTGTAATAGAATCTATCTCTGATCTATAAAAAGATATAGGGTTCTTTATAACATCATGGTAATAAGATTATATTTTGATATATAATTATTTTACTTTTCTATAATTTGATTCTTGATTTGCCTTTCTCACTTTTAATTGCTTTACTCAATTCTACAATAAATTGGCCCATTTGACTCTTCAAAATGTCTAAATCTAAGAATTCTTCATCAGGTAATTGTCAATTCAATCATTAGCTCCTGCACATCTTTTATTGCTTTATCTACCTTATCAAGCTGGCTATGTTGGCTTTTCTTCAAAAGTCTGTTGAGTAACAGATACATTTTGTATTTGAATAGTTAATTGATCATTATTTAGTTTTATTTTTTTTTGAATGCTTAATAAATTCTTTTTCTTTTCTTTATAGTTTTTCTCTAGATATTTGACTCATTTTCTTATGGTTTTAGTCACTTACTGAGAATTTTACCATAATTTCTCCCAATTAACTTTTAAGTTTTCTTGGACTTTTTGACAATCTATTAAATCTTTTTCTAATTTGATTAGTTGTTTTCTTTCATCTTTTTTTTTTATCCATCTCCATTATTTTCTTATCAACTTTCTTTAATTCTTCTCTGAATTCAACTTCTAAATTCTGAAATTTTTGTTTGAAACAGTGATGAAATTTTCCTTCTAAACCCACATTGTTTGTCCATTCTATTACTTATACTAGTAGAAGTCACTTCACACTTCATAATATTTTCTTCTATTTTATTTTTCAATTCCTCTAATTTTGAGTCAAATTCCCAAATTTAGAACCCATTTCTTCTAACTTGTATCCCATTTTTTATTATATTTGTTTCTATTTTCACAATAGTTTCATCTTTACACTACTTTCTTAAAATTTGGAATCCATCTTTTGTAGTAAGAGATCAAATATTTTTTCCATAGTCAACAAAGGTTTTGATTATTCTGTCAATGGTATTAGTTTCTCCTTCCATTTTAAATAAGAGAGGTTAAAATCTATCATCTCTTCAACTACAAATTCCCAAATCTGGATGAATATATTTAGAAATATTAACAAAAATTTTTTTTAAAATTTAAAATAAACAAATAAAACACTTTACCCGAATTAATGCAAATCTGGCATTAATGGTGTCCTTGGAGAAAATGTGTTATCACATGCATTTGGAACGTACTGTATATTCCAAATTTGTTTTAAAAAATTATTGAAAATTATTTACACATTAAATGTAATTCAATGTAAGTTTCAGAATTGTAGAAATATTCACACAAAATTTTTGTAAATTTAAAATATACAGATAAATAAAAAACACTTTACCGGAATAAATTATTTACACATTAAACGTAACTCAATGTAAGTTTGAGAATTGTAGAAATATTAACAAAAATTTTTTGAAAATTTAAAATAAACAGATAAATAAAACACTTTATCCGATTTAACAGCTCAAAAAAGTAACTGTGATGCCGTGGATAGCAAAATCACAATAGACAGAAAAATCAAAAATTTCCCAACCCTCTCTCCGAATTTTAAATCTCGCGGGTGAAAAAAAAAATTGATTCTCTGATGGATTAATCACGCCAGTCACTTTGTTGCCATGAAATGTTGTCATGCAAAAAACGTCGATGTCTACCGGAAGGGAAATCAGTAAGTCAAATACGTCATCTGTTGAATTATCCGTAAGTAGTAGTAGTAGCAGTAGCAGCAGCAGTAGTAGTAGTAGTAGTAGTAGTAGTAGTAGTAGTAGTAGTAGTTTTAGGCATATTTATTCTATTAATGACTGTTTTTTACTTCAAAGTGATATAGATAATTTCTTGAATTGGTGTGAATATAATTATATAGATATAAATATGGATAAGTGCTCCATTGTCTCTTACTCTAGAAAATCTGAAATCTTAAGCTTTTCCTACTATATTGGTGACTCTAAAATTATAACAAATGATCATCAAAGAGATCTAGGAATAATATTTTCTAATAATGGGTCTTTTCATAATCACGTTAATTTTATGGTGAATAAATCTCTTAAAATTGTAGGAGCTGTTTACAGATATGGAAAAGCATTTAATAAATTTACAAAGATTAAACTTTTTATATCCTTAGTTCTTCCCATTTTGGAGTATAGTTCAATTATATGGAGTCCTCATAACAAGACAGATATCATAAGAATTCAGTCTGTTTTTGAAAAATTTGCAAAATTGAACAGTTTAGATAGTGAACACTATATTGATTTACTGCTGAGATGAAAAACAAGAGATCTCAAACTTCTTCATAAATTTATTTCCCAGAATATTTCTGTATCTAATTTGCTTTCTAATTTAGGTATTAAGAAACAGAATTATAACACTCATACTCACAATATTTTTGAACTGAAAATTTGTAAATCTGCTGTATTAAGATTTTCCCCTTTATTTCGTTTACCTAGAACTTATAACAAAGATTTTGGTAATGATGATGTTTTTACTCTGGATTTTAAACAATTCACTAAAGTCCTCATAAAAAAATATTATCCTTAATTTCATTTGATATATTGCCTTTTTATTTATTTGTGCATTTTATTGTTTTTCTATTTTATTGGTATTATTTTTTGTTTTGTTTTTTTAATGCTTATTTAGATTTGTATATACTAATTACATTACTGTGCAATCTATAATTGGCTAAATGCTGTTGATATGTACATTAAATAAATAAAGAATTGAACTGTTACTGCTACTGCTGCTACTACTACTACTACTACTACTATTGCTGCTGCTACTGCTACTACTACTACTACTATTACCACTACTACTACTACTACTACCACCACCACTACCACTACTACTCCTCCTCCTACTACTACTTACTATTACTACTACTACTACTATTATTATTATTATCATGTTTCAAAGCAAACTTTATTAGGCAAAAACTGATTACATCACACCAGGTTATACATTGTATAATATATTAATAAACTAGGATCCATCATTAATTACAGAAAGAAACACTTTTTTTCTATTAGAGTCTTTAGTAATTGTTATTGTTTTCATAGTTCAGTTCTTACTGTTGGTCCGTTCTAGATTTCCATTCTTTCTGTGTTTATGTTTTGTGTTTCCATTATAATGCTGCTCTTATTTTAAAAAGAGACCAAGTGGCGGCAAAAATGTCTAGTGGTGCAAGAAGATTGTCCCTTTCTTTGTTTTTCTAGCTTGTTATGATATGTTAGGATGTCTTCTTGTATTGTTTGCTAAGGTAAATGTACATCTGATACACCATAAGGCATATAAGCTGAAAGTGACTGCACAAATTGTTGGTATTTTGTTTTCCTTGAATGTTTTCAGCATTTTTTCTATTGTGGTTTAATTTTTCCTATAATTTTTCAACATCAGTTGTCTAACTTTTTATAGGCCTCTACAGTAGTGTATCAAATGTTATTGTGTTTCTTCTTCTCTATGACACAAAGAACATATTGGATCAACATTGAGGTAAAATCTTCTGAAGTGAATGAAATGTGCTGTAGGTAAAGCATTAAGATTCAAAACAGAGAAAAACTCTCCATACAGTATTGCCGCCTGTGCTAAACAGAGTAATCAATGGATGCCAGAAGGCTTGTGCATAAAATCCCCATCTAATGCCTACTCATCCAATATCCCCAGACTAGTTTCTGGCTTGTGGCCTTCGTCAGTGAGGAGCTTTGGATCTGAGAGCACTGCATTTAGATCTTAAGATCTAATGCAACCCTCTAGCAACCACCTTTTATCACTACTTAACTACTAAACTATGAGAATGAAATTGAAAACACAAAAAATATTTTCAATCTAAGCTCAATAGCTTATATAGACATAAAAAAATATTTTTTGTGTTTTCATTTCATTCTCATAGTTTAGTAGTTAAGTAAAGATAAAAGGTGGTTGCTAGAGGGTTGCATTAGATCTTAAGATCTAAATGCAGTGCTCTCAGATCCAAAGCTCCTCACTGATGAAGGCCACAAGCCAGAAACTAGTCTGGGGATATTGGATGAGTAGGCATTAGATGGGGATTTTATGCACAAGCCTTCTGGCATCCATTGATTACTCTGTTTAGCACAGGCGGCAATACTGTATGGAGAGTTTTGCTCTGTTTATCAACAATTAATGTGCTAGTATAGGAAATGTGATCATGTGATGCATTAAGATTCAATTTGAGGATAAAGTCAAAAAATTTTGGTTCCAGGTACCATATTTTGTATTTTTTGAGTAGCTGGCTATTATCTATTTCCAGTACTGTTAGCTTATTATTATCTTCTTGGTTCTGAGATAGAAAATCATGTATTTGCCAATAACTATATTTAATAAGGTTTTTAAGTGTTATTTTATTTTTAATGCTTCCAATACTTACCAATAGTGTATTTATATAATTCTCTGTGGGAGGGGGTCAGTCAGTGGGTATGATTTCTAATTTTTGCTTTATGTTTGGAAACAGTTTAAACATGGCAATCAGTAGATTTACTGTTTTTTGTGTATGGAAAATTTGTATTGCATGCAGTCCAAGGCCATTCCATTTTGTTGGTTGGTTTAGTTGCTTCATTGAGATTGCTACTACTTTTTTTCTTTTCCATAGCAGCTTGTTGCACAATGAGTTAATTGCTGAAATAAATGATTTTGTGAAATTTATTATTGGCAAATAGTAAGTGATCTTTGTCATAGTAAGCTGATTGTATAAAGCTACTTTTGAATAGATTGAGAGATAGGATTTTGAGAGTGATTCCATTATTTTCTCTGCCTCTGCTTTAAGTTTATTTTGTATTGACTTTCTCATTTGATTCATGCCCAAGCGGAAAGAGAAACCCAGAAACATACTGGGTTTACCTTGATATATCTATGTTTAATTTACCTGTAAATATTGCCCATGCAGCTGATTTGTTTGTGTTGATTTTTAGCCTGAAATTTGCCATATATTTTTTTATAATTTCCTGCAGAATAGGTAATTGCTTTTTTGATTTTAAAAATAATGTGACATCATCCATGTAGGCTATACATGGTATGTATGTGTTGGTGTTTGGAATTGGAATTCCTTGGATTTTTTTTTTTTTGTATTTGCTTTAACAGGGAGTTTATATGTAATGTAAATAATAGTGTGCTGAGTGGAGATCCTTGTGGGATTGATTGACTGGGGTAGAAGGATGATGAAGATCTGCCATTGAGGCTGATGTGAATTTCCCTGTTTAGTAGCAGGTTGGCGATTGTATATAAGCTTCAAACTTCTTACACCATATAAAAATATATCTTTCCATGCTCAAAACACTTTATCAAGACCTACATCTAGAATATGTCTTAACAAGTATTAAAGATGTGGATTGTTAGATATAGAAAAAACCCACTTAGAAATCTTTGAGATATAATGATGATTATGATAAAAAATGAGATGCTACTATGTTTGATTGGAGAAAACAACTTTCCTAAAAGTGATGGTTCAAAGAAGAAATGATTTGTCTGGTCAATTGAGACATTTAGAATGTGCTCGCTGTTAAAAAAAAAGAATCATTGGGGATAATTTGAGATAGAACATTTGGATGGAAAAGGAAAAATAAACCCATAAATTTATGAAAGATTTGGCTCTAGAGAGAAGGCTGAAGAATTATGATACAAATTATTCTATAAGTTGCAGGGAGAAAGAAGAAAGAACTTTCTTGTATTTATAATGTTTGTTCAAAGCAAATATATAACATATTTTTTAAATTTATTTATAAGTTTAAAACAAGTAAATTAATTTTTAGATTAACTTGATATTGCGATTTATTTTTAAAAAAATTATTATAATTGATATTAACCCTATTTTTTTAAAAATATATAATTATTGTGATTTTAAAATTGCTCACATATATTTGTTCACAAATAATAGATGTGACAAAATCTGATAATAAAGTGCAAAAGATATGTGATATTAACTCAATTAACGAGATTTCAAGCATTGCTTTGCAATGCTAAGCAGATGCAATGTGAATTAAAAAATAAAAATTTAATTTTTTAACAGATTTTTATTTGATATCATTTTAAATAATGACTAGGTGAATCAGTGGATCCTGAAACAATGGATACAGCAGCCATACTATACTACATTCAGACCACTAACTATGCTTTCTTTCTTGTTTTATTTTAATGGAGCCCTTTTTGTAAGTTTTTAACTTATTAAATAAAAAAAGATAATCTTTAATTCATAACTTTTTATTTAATTTATATTAAAATTTTGTTTAATTTATTTATTTACATATTTAATTAATATTAAATTATGACTCAAGACTAATTATACATAATCTTAATTGTTTGCACACAGCAGTGATATCATATATACCTGTTATATTTATGTACTGAATTTAAATAAGGTGAATAAAATTTGGAAAAAATTCAGATTCTAATCAAGCTTATAATTTTTATTTCAAGCGGTCAACTTATACTTAATTCAGATAACCAATATTGGATAGATAATACAGATAATCATCCAATATTGGTTGGTAAATGGATAACAAACTATTCTTAGTTAAAAATTAAAGTAAGAATAATGTATCAAATATTCATTAACCAGATATTAGAAATTTTGATGAGTACTTTTCTCATTCAATGATTCTCCATCAGATGTTGGAGAAGTCTTTGTATCCTTACAAAAAGGATTAGTGATTGAAAAAAGTTTAAAAAAATCTGTTTTAAAGAAGTTTAAAAAAATAAAATAAAACATTACAATAATATTACATCAACATTGTTAAATACAAGGATACTCTCATCCCAGCCACAAGATAAAGACTTTGAGAAAATAAGAATGACCATATTATTTTCAAACCTAGGCTAATCTTAAGTGTCCAAAATGAGAGCGTGAATATATTGAATGATTTAATATATTCATGCTCTCCTTTCAAGACACTTAAAATTGGCTATATAAAAGTAAATTTAGGTTTGAAAATTTTCTCAAATTATTCATCTTGTGGCTGGAACTAGAAAATCCTCACATTCAACACCACTGACTTAATATTATGTATGGTGGTAGTGAGGAAGATTTATCACCTTCTAAATAGAATTACAATCTGACACTGCACTAGTAAAATTCATTGTTTATTAAAATTAAAAATAATATTGAATAAACTGCTTTTAATTTGACTAAGCAATTTATAAGTAGATGCCCAATAAAAAATGTATTTTTAAAATGAAGATACTGAAAGTGTATTACTTATATAAAAAGATCATTTCATTCCAACTTATCTGATGCCACTGAAAGATGGAATTTATTACAAAAAAGTGAACAATGAAAAAATAAATTATATTTATATATTTAAAAATGCTGTATAATATGAATTGTTAATAAACACTTTTTAATACGATAAAATAAATTAGAAATAGAATGTGCATCATTTCTCATTACCCTCAAACCATCCTGTTTTCAATAGAGAGATACTATATTTAAAAGAAACTCTTATTTATTGCAATAGAAAACTTTTATAAGAAAAAAAAAAGCTTTATTTTTGCGAATTAATTTAATAAAGGAAAATATTAAATATATAGTATTTTTTTTAAACAAAACTTAATATACATCACATGACCATCACCTCTTATGCTAGTGTATAACTGTTGTTAAAACAGGCACATCCATCCATTGATTACTCTAGCTTGCTGTGTGTGGCAATACATATAGTGAGTTTTGCCTGTTTTAACAAAACTCAATATAGATATTACATTTATTTTAAAAATTTTGTCAATATATTACATTCAAATATTAAGAGGTGTTATAGAACAGACCAATGACTATGAATTCCCATTATGTTTTAGATTTGTAAATTATGAAAAGGTATTTATCTTTACAAGTACTTACATAATGATTAAAACTATATTATCATAAGGATATTTATTAACAAACTTAATTAGATTACACAGTCATTCCTAAGAAGTTTAATAATGATATGGGTATATAATAGAATACCATATTTCCAAAACTTTTCACAACATTTTGTCAGAAATGATTTGTAAATTAAAATGAAAAACAAAGAAAATAAGAAAAAGTGGAGATAATTTAAGTTATCTTTTGCAAATAATGTTTCAGAACTTCAGAAAATGTTCTAAGAATTATCAGATAAAAACAATAAAATAGAACTAAAAATAAGTGCTAAAAGACTTAGATAGGTTTTCACATAAAGAGAAAATAAAGATTGATAACAATGAAATACAACAAGTTAATAACTATAAATACCTTGATTAGCTAATTATTAAAAAAAGACTGAAACCTGATGAATGTTAACTCTCATAAAGCAAAACTTGAATGAAATTTTTTTAGCAGAAATAACAATAAATATAAGTATTTATATATATATATTTTAAAAAAAAAAAGCTTTTGAATAGATGTGTTTCACAAGATCTTATATATTGATTTGATATTTGGATATTTTACAGAAAAGAAATGTAAAGACTTCACATAATTAAATATAAAAAGTATATGTTGGGAATAACAAAAAGAATTAAAAAGGAAATATTTGATTGAGAGACTAATCATGCATGACTGACATCACAGAAAAATTAAGAAATAAAAATGGAACTAGACTGAATATATTGCTAGAAGAAATGATAATAGATAAAAATTTGGGTGTTAAATTGGATTTTGAACAATTATGGAAGACCTAGAAAAAAATCATGGGTGAAATAAAATAAAGAAATGTGCTAAAATAATATGTGAAATTATGGATCAGAGAATCTGAATTAAAATTGAAGAAGTCTTCATACTGTAATGAATTGATAACTATTGAAAATGATAATGGTGAATCATATTGACCTTTAAGAAAATTGATCTTATAGGTGACTGAACTTTAGTGATGTCCTCAACATTCTGGTTGTTGATAATTTGACATATATCCATTAAATAGTATTGGATCTTTATATTTAAGTAAATGTTGTGAAAAGAATAAATTTATACTATAGTTTACAAATTTAAACATTAGTAATTTTTATTTTTATACATTATTTTAAACTGGAAAGCTAAAGATTCATGAATTGATACTCAGCCAATTACTTTGGTGTTTCAATATCATATGACATTCAGCGGATTTAACATATTAGAATGTGTAATCTATTTACTTTTTATGCCCAATGATGTTTAATGGAAATTTACAAAAATAAAATAACTGAATAAAACTTGCTATAAATTTTGGAGATCTGAAAATTAAACTATAATGCATAACATTGTATTATAAGATATGCGCTTTAAAGTATTTTTTTATCATTAATCAAATAAAAGCATCAAACTTTTTTTTTAGATAAAAAATATTTTTATTTATTTCGCAAAACTTTACACATGAATTAATTAATTAAACACATTTAGAGATCAATTTACTACATATGTATATATGATTTTAAATAAATGTTTTAACATTCATATGCAGAAAAACAGGGTACAAAAATTATTATGGAATTACATATATATATATAGATTTTCCACACGAAAATAGCCATTGTATTTACATAGGTGTAATATTTGAATTAATTTACTAACCATTTAATCCAATCAAATTGCCAGAAATATATCTTTTATAACCTTTAAAATCATATTAAAATAAATAAAACAATAGTGCTAAATAATTATTTTACGACTTCAATAGTTGGCAGTGAAATATCTGTTAATATGCTTTATTGAAATATAATATGCCAAGCCTTTATATAAAATATGCAGTCTATTTTATATAAACATCAAATTTAAGCTTTTTAAATCTTAAAGTTTGTGAAACTGCATCACAATTATTTAATTTTTTTAAAGTTAAAGTGAACTTGGATTTGGTATTTCTATGAAATATATTTTGCATATTATCAGACTGCTCACAGTCAACTGTTGAGTGATGTTAAAGTCATGAAATAATTGTCTTGAAAGTTGATTGGCTATTTTAATGTAATAACAAAGATTTAAATCAATATTATCAGCAATTTAATAGGCTAATTAGTTAAATGTTTTTAGTAAGATAATTACAGATTTATTCCAATTGGCAGTAAGCATATTTGGATTAAGTACAATATTGTATAATTCCAATTATCATGTGTTTTATACTATATTTAAAAAAAAACTTGATAAATTTATTCTGTATTATGAAGACATTTTCATTGCCAATGCTATGATTTGACTAATTTGTTAATTGTGAATCTTTAGTACCGCAGTCATAATTTATACATTATTTTATTCCAAATATAGGTAAACACTATTGAAGGCAGAATAGGTCTTATTTTATTAAATAATAAATAAATAATTGAATAGTTTATTGTTCAGGAATTTATTTTATTATATAACAAATATTAACAAACAAATTACATGTGCTTTGGTATAAATAAGTTATGTGATATCTGAAGTTATATTTAGATTGAAAAAAAAAATATTTATTTTTAAATTTTTTTGTTATTTTATATTTAGAATGATTTATTTTACATAAATAAAATATGATAGAATTATATTAAATTTAACAAAAGAAATATTTCAATAATCCATACAGGTGAAGTAGTTATAATTCAGTATAATTCAATAACTTCTATGATCTAGACAAAATTAAAGTGATCTTTAAATTTTCATATCAACTAGATTTTATTATCTTACTTATCACCATCAGCAGCTGCTCGCAAATGTGTATAGTCATTCTATCCATCCCCTCCCCAAATAGAAAAACCAATATTACACTAGAGTTGATATTAATATTTTTTTTTAGTCATTTAGTAGACTAGAGATTATCCATATAATGAATAATATTTCTGTAGTGTAAAATACTACAGAAATATTATTTACTATACTTGAGATGAATTTTGTGATATTTAAACAAATCAAATCGATGAGTCATCTAAAGCATGCTACTCTGCTTATTTGTTATTATCCTATGCTATCTTTTATCTTCTTTTTGAAAGAATCCAATATTTTGTCTAATTATAGCAATCAATTGTATTTTATTTCAGTTATATCTTCTCAATAAAAACTAATCAATATTCCACTTCTTTAAAATGATTTTGAGATTGTAATCAGGGTTTTCATCTATCGTGAAAAACATGTTCAAGATTACTATAAAATACTTTTTTTAGTAAGTCTTGTACCATTTATTCATTTCATGTGTTTAATTCAATAAAGATGTGACTTTATATCAGTAGATTTTACTGTATTACATCCCGCAAGTTGAAAAATATTTTGATTTCTGATCTTGTCATTGTATTTTTAGAATTTTATAAAGTATTCTTAAATAAAAAAATTTTAAAGTCTTTATATATTGTAAATAAGAGATTCTAAATCTCACTTCCATACAATAAATTAGATTAAAAACTAACAAACAATAGACTTATTTACAACTAATTTATTTGCAGTCATTATATCATTGTAATGAAATATTCTTTTAAATTGTTAAAAGCAATATATTGGAGTATTTATTAAAACTCAACCTTTAAGGCTGATGCAAAAATATTTTAATTGGCTCACCTTCTCAAAAACATTCAAGCTAAATATTACTGAAGATTTTTCTTCTGATTAATGAAGGACTTTAGGTTTTTGAACATTATTACTAAACAAGTTTTTATAGGCCACATTCAAACATTAAATACATTCTGTAGATTGCTTTTTAAATTGGTAAGGATAGCACAATCTTCAGACGATTGTAAACCCAGAAACCAAGATGATGAAATTCTTATTTTTACTTTTAAGCAATTCAAATTAAAAATCCTACTATCAAATTTATATCACATTATAAATCCTGATCCATGAAACCACATATAACAATGCCAAAAAAATTGTCATTTCCTGTTCTAATACCAATTTTCATATCAATACTTCAGATTTTCCATCATGTGTAAATTTTATATGAATAAACTTTGCTGGAAACCAATTAATTTCAAACAGTGCCACAAAACAGTTCAATTCAAATCAATAAACGTAATACACAATCACTATTTTATTCCAAACCTATTTTTTTTTATTTGTTTAGTAGGAGCTGAACATAGTTATAGGGATCACCTTAAAAAAAAAAGTAGTCAAAACTATAAGATTTTATGAGTGCAAAATTAAAAATTAATAACTAGAACATGATTCATTGATATTTGATGACATCTTATAATAAACAAAATAAATAGTGAAAATGAAGTTTTGTTTTAAATAGATAAATTGGCAGACATAACAGTTAGAACAGTGTAATTCTTTTTATGTTATATGTGGTCAATATTGTTATGAACATTGTAATGGACTTGTCCAAATTATATTGCCTTTAGAAATGGAATAATAAATGATATTTAACAAAGTAATTATTGACAGAAAAAGTCTTGCAAGTATATTAAAATCAGTTAATTAAAATAGGCAAAACTCTCTCAATACAGTAGTGCCACTCTAAGCAAGACAGAGTAAACAATGGATGCCAGAAGGCTTGTGCATAAAATCCCTATCTAGTGCCTACTCATCCAATATCCCCAAACTAGTTTCTGGCTTTTGGCCTTCGTCAGTGAGGAGCCTTGGATCTGAGAGCACTGCACCTAGATCTTAGGATCTAATGCAACCTTCCAGCAGCCATCTTTTAACTCTACATAACTACAAAACTATGAGAATAAAATTGAAAACACAGATATTTTCAATCTAAGCTCAGTAGCTTATATAGTTATATGGGTCTGAACTCAGTTCAGCACCCATACACTTTGGTGTCTTGGGCTCTTTTACAACCATAGCCACCTCCTTCCTATAAGGTAGGACTGGTATTAAACCTTAAAACATTACATGATCACTATCTTCTATGCTTGCTCATAACTATTGTTAAAATAGGCAAAACTCTCTCCATACAGTAGTGCCACTCTAAGCAATTCAGAGTAATCAATGGATGCCAGAAGGCTTGTGCATAAAATTCCTATCTAGTGCCTACTCATCCAATATCCCCAAACTAGTTTCTGACTTATGACCTTTATCAGTAGTAGTTTGCTTTATAAATGAGAAAAACATTGTTTAAAAAATTATTGTGAAATTTAAAAAAGAAAGATATGTTAATCTTTTTTTTTTCTCAGTGATGAAAGCTTTTATTCATGTCAATCTTTTACTGTAAATGAAACTGTGAAATGTTAGTTTGTTAGTTATAAATAATAAAGTGATCTACAGATCAGTTTTCAAGCGATAAACTTCTTGTGTGCACTAAGGACCTGGGCCACATATATAATAGATGCAATCAAGAATTATTGGACATTAATTAAAGACTAAAATGGTATTGTTAATACCAACACAACAGCACATGCTCTTCTATGTTTATAATATATTACTAAGACCATCTCTTCCCTGTATTCTAGTATCATTTATTGTAAACTTGAGTTAATAGTAGGTACCAGATGATAAAGCATTTAAATTTCCATTTACAGAATAAATTTTCACATGCCTTAGTTTTTGTTGGAAATTAGATATGATAAAAACCAATGAAGATAAATTTATAATGAATAATGCAAGATATGTGAAAACAATATGAGTGATCTTTATTTATTAGGAATGAGACAAGCTATGATAAAGCTAGAAACTCCATGATAAATTGTACAGAAATTATCCCTGGTAACTAAAAAAAGTTGGGGCTGTTCTATTGACTTTTGTTCTTGGTTAAACAATATGCATATATTAAACCTATCCATCTGCCTGTCTACCTTCCTACCTGCCTATCTATTTATATGTAAGTCTAATATATGCAAGCTATCAAGTGCATATATAAAACCTATTTATATGGATACTTATAATCAACATATATCATACAACTACTAGAAGAAACCTAACAAATTTTAATTGTGTAAATAGTATTCTAAATTTCAAATAAAGCAATTTGACTACCTTTATGACTTCTTCCTTAATCTAGAGATCAATAGAATTGGTAACCATCAGATTCCAGATTGTGAACACTTTTCTGAAAAATAGATAGCTAATTAAGAGAAATAAGATGAAATCTCATGTTAAAAGATGTTTGAAAAATAGTCACATCGTTAGAGCAATTTTTTTTCTATGGGTTTTAGAAATATATATATCATTAGTGACAAAACTGGGTGTTTAAAAGATTTCAAAATTGTTCTGATTAAATGATAGAGTACAATTCTTCCTAAAGACAAACAAAATCATTAAACTTGAAATAAAGCAATATTTATATGCATTGCTGCTATGAAAGCAATTCTAGTGTGTCCATTATATCTGAATTTTGAGCATATAATCAATACATTAGTTGCATATTTTTTATCCAAATCACTGACTTTAATGCAGATATGAGAATGGAAATGACTTTACAGCCTAGATCAGAGTTGATTCTAGTTTGTGATTTTAAAAAGTTTAGAGAATCCTCAAGAAATCAGTTCACTTGCAAAATTAGAAACCACAGTTCAGGAGCCAAAGTCTGCAATCATTTATACGTCTCTACTAAAATTAATTTCAAATCAAATAGATCTGTTAAAAAAGTAGATTCAAAATAAAAAAGTTTAATGGTCTTGAAACTAATTCAAGTTATAAAGTGCGCTGGACCAAAATCACACTTTTCTTTATGTTTGCCATAATATCATATAAATACAATTTATCCAAACTTCAAACACTTTTTAGCAAAATTTTATTTGTACATATACCTACGTTTCGATGGACCTGCAGTCTTCTTCAGAGCTATGATATAATGAACAAAATAAAAAAACATAACTATATAATAACATCATAAAAAAAAAATAGTTGTCCTTGAATGTATATATGTATAAAGTTAAGAATACACATGTATAATTTATATTTATTTTTTATTTATGTAGTACATTTTATTTTATATTGTTTTATTTGGGTTTGATTATTTATTTCAGTTGTTTAATATATATATATATTTTATGGTGTTATTATATAGTTATGTTTTTTTTATTTTGTTCATTATATCATAGCTCTGAAGAAGACTGCAGATCAGTCGAAACGTAGGTGTATGTACAAATAAAGTTTTGCTAAAAAGTGTTTGAAGTTTGGATAAATTGTATTTAACAATAATAGATAAAATAGTATATAAAATAGTTCCTGTAACTCTTAGAAAAACATTATAGACGCAATAACAAGATTTATGCACATATGGAGTACTCACATAGATATATTATTTACTAGTATTGAGAATAGACATAGTGCAAAAAGACCCAAGGGGTTATAAAATAGAAAAGTCATGCTCCAAATCTCTTTAAAAGAATTTAAATGTAATAATATACAATGATTGAAAGAAACTAATTCAGCTTTAAAGCCCAGATAATTATAAACAATATGCTGCTTTTAATGCAATTGAACTCAGGATTTGTAGTCTTTGTAAAATCTAAAAGCAAATAGATTTTGATTATTGAAAAAGGATAAACTTCAGCTTAACAATTAAATATTATCAAGCCAAATATGTTTTATTTCTTGATAAAGCAAAGATGAAAATTACCAAAGTCAAGTAAACCATATTGACTTTTGAAGAGTAGTAATTAATTTATTGAGAGCACAGAAAGCATATGTAAATACTTTAAACAAGTTTTAACCTGTATTCAATGCACTTTAAAATTTCATAATAATCAAGCATATTTTGCTGATAGAGGGAACCTTCCAAACCACTATACAAGATAGTGATGTTTATAAAGATAAGAACGTCCATCTTATCTTTAACCTAAATGTCCGCTTATATAGGCAAATCTGAAGCATCTTGATTTGGAAGCATGAAGTAGTTGTTTTCTCCACTGTTTAAGTCCATTATTTCCTTTACAAATTAACTTATGTGAAATCTTGCGAGTTAATATTACGATCTTAATGTTGGAAATTCTATAAAATATTAACTTGCTGTAAATCACAAGATTTCACATAAGTTAATTTGTAAAGGAAATAGTGGATTTAAACAGTGGAGAAAACTACTTCATGATTCCAAATCAAAATGCTTCAGATTCGCCTATATAAGTGGACATTTAGGTTAAAGATAAGACAGCCGCTCTTATCTTTATAAAAGTCGCTATCTTGTATAGTGGTTTGGAAGGTTCCTTCTATTAGCAAAATATGCTTGATTATTACAAAATTTTAAAGTACATTGAATACAGGTTAAAACCTGTTTAAAGTATTTACATATTGTCTTTTGTCATAAAGACTGAGAAGTAGAGAAATTTATTAAGCCATATCTTGTTTAAGTACTTATGTTGTGCAGTTTCATTTTTTAAAAGGTAACCCCTAAGGAAAAAGACGCCATCACCCTAACACAATCTGAATGTAACAACAATAACCCAGAAACCACTGCTAATGAAGATCATGATCAAGTAAGAAGACTAAGAAATTATAATCAACAAGATTTTCTTGAAAACTATGTGACAACAAAATTAACTTTGTCAGGAAAGAAGAAATGTAGTGGTAGCATCTTGAGATAATTAACAAAGTTAGAAAGTAAAATGAACAAAAGCATAAGTAATCAAATAATAAAACATTAATCATTGCAATTTTATTTCACAGTGTGATTTCTTTATATATAGAAATTTACTTTTCACTACAAAAGAGTTCTTATGGGAAAAGTTACCCTCAGATGTAATAAAAAGCCGTGAAGATTAAACTATTGTGAGGTGCATGAATTATAAGAAGGCTTGTAGTAGCATAAGTAGACTTTTGACTGGAAGTGAGTCAACCCATGATAGAGCTAGCTTACAACTATAGGGTAAACTGCACAGCAGAAACTATCCCTAGTAATAAAATTATTAATCTGGGCTGTTCTAATGATCTTTATCTTTGATTAAACAAGTACAAGGTTAAACAAATGTTAAATAAATAACAAGCATATGTACAAAACAGTCTATTGTAATATAGTATATATATATGTAAAACTGTGTGTAAACTTATTTATATGCTTGATTGATATACATGATTCTATGCTTTAACTCGTGTAGAAGTAGATAGTGTTCTCATTACAATTGACTCAGACACAATAAATATTTAAACTACTAAATAATTATTAAAATAATTGCGATTCAAATTTTTATATACATTTAAAATTAGAAGAGAGATGAGCTTATTTAGTTGTTTGTAGATTAATAATTAAGTATTTAATTTCTGAGATCTCAAATAATCAAAATGAAAAAGTATAAGTTGATGGAAATAATTATTTTTTGTTACTGTAAAAACTTTAATTTATATAGAAAAACTGGATCAGATCTTAGAATTTATTGTAAAGTTTTTTCTAAACTTTTTTTTGGATAGTTGGATTTTATTACTACTAAACAAACATTTTTTTAATCACTCATACCAAATTCAGTTAGCCATCCAAATAAATGGTTATTTAATTATTAGTTAGAGGATAAAGATATCAACTAGATAATCTAGATTGATTAGATGAGTAGCTATGTACTGATAGTAAAATGCAATATATTGTAATATAATATAACTTTAGCTATTAGCGGAGGTGATATGACACTAAGGCCATGTTTTGCCTTTATTCTTCTTTTATAATAAACTTTTTTTTTCAATAGTATTTTAAAACTGTATAAATTATCTCCAGTGTCTGATATCTATATTAACATTTTGATAGTCTCCACCTTTCCAACTCAATTGTTACAAACCAAGTTAATTAAATAAGCAGTCAGCAAATGGACATATATTATTATCAAAAAATCTTAAAAGTTTGATAAAGGCATGTGAAAATTTATTCTGCAAATGGAAATTTAAATGCTTTATCATCTGGTACCTACTATTAACTCAAGTTTACAATAAATGATACTAGAATACAGGGAAGAGATGGTCTTAGTAATATATTATAAACTTAGAAGAGCATGTGCTGTTGTGTTGGTATTAACAATACCATTTTAGTCTTTAATTAATGTCCAATAACTCTTGATTGCATCTATTATAATATGTGGCCCAGGTCCTTAGTGCACACAAGAAGTTTATCACTTGAAAACTGATCTGTAGATCACTTTATTATTTATAACTAACAAACTAACATTTCACAGTTTCATTTACAGTAAAAGATTGACGTGAATAAAAGCTTTCATCACTGAGAAAAAAAAAAAAGATTAACATATCTTTTTTAAATTTCACAATAATTTTTTAAACAATGTTTTTCTCATTTATAAAGCAAACTACTACTGCACATTATTATTATTTTTTTTTTTTAAAAAAAAAAACGAATTCAGTTTTCAATATAATTATAAAATATAACTTACATAAATGTTGAAAATATAATCTCTAATTTGAATTTCATTTTTTAAAAAAACTATTATTTTCAGACTTTATCTATAAATATTCAGACATACTTGCTCTTATAAAGGATTCAATTCAAAATAAATATTTAATAAAATACAAGTATAATGTATATACTTAACCTAGATGTAATTAAAGGGGTCTTGAACCCAGGCTTTAAAGCTCCTTAGAGTCATCCACTCTATAACGGATACATATGATCACATACACGTGAAAGGCTGCAGAAAGGAGTTTGCTATTAACTGAAAGGAGACCCTTTGATTCCTCTTGGAGGCCTTAAAGGAACCGAGCAGGGCAAATTCCTAATGTCCACTCCATACGTTCTTGTCGTTGCAGCTGTTATTACTATGTGATTATTCATATAGTATACGAACATGGATGGGCTGCTCACCAACACGTATTAGCCAGCATGGTGAGTTTATTGGCTTTTTACCTCCGAGTTTAAGATCAAGAAACACCATGGTCTTTCTTCTCAGTGCCTGATAAGGCAGAATGAATGTTTGTGTAAATGATAAATATTTTTCCAATACATATATACAATTATGACAGACAAAAATAAAGCATGGCCCTTATTCCCAGGAGGCTGTAAAGTCACCAACCAAGGCAGCGGTTGGTGGCCGAAGGCGGAAGGTGCTAAGAATCCCCTGATTGCGGACCCAGGCTGCCATTTGATGACTTTTTATTTAGGTACTTACAACTACAGATCACTTTCAAGTGAAGGAAGATTGCAAGAATTAGAAGAAGAACTGTCTTATATTAAATGGGACATTATTGGACTTTGTGAAGTTAGAAGAAAAGGAGAAGAAACAATTGATTTAAAAAGTGGACATATACTCTATTATAAAGGCACACATATTGGAAATACAAGTGGAGTAGGATTCATTATAAATAAAAAGTGGAAGAACAATATTGTGGAGATTGATGGTGTATCGGACAGAGTGGCAAGATTAGTTATACAACTTAATAGCAGATACCAAATGCAGATAATTCAGGTTTATGCCCCAACAAGTTCTCATAGTGATGAAGTAGTAGAAGATTTTTATATGGATGTACAAAAGGCTTTTGATCAGAGTAAACAACATTTTAAAATTGTTATGGGAGACTTTAATGCTAGAATTAGTACAAATGAAAGATGAAATTGCTGTAAGTGATTTTGGTTATGGTAATAGAAGTGAGAGAGGACATAGACTTGTGGAGTTTGAGAAAAATGTTAAAAGGAAATGGACATGGAAGCATCCAAATGAAGGTACAGCAGAATTGGATTATATTTTGACTAACAGAAAATACATATTTCAAGATTGTAATGTTCTTAATAAATTTAACACAGGAAGTGATCATCGATTAGTAAGATGTAAGTTACGTGTTAATGTAAAACTAGAGAGACAAAAATTATTAAGAAAAACAATATTTACAGTTGATATTCCTAATCTTCAGAAACATTCTAATGAATTTAAATTAGAACTTACAAATAGGTTTCAAGTGTTAGGAGTTTTGAACATGATACAGATTTGAATGAAATTAATATGAAAATAACCGATACACTTTTAAAAACTGCAACAAACATAGCTGGTAGAAAAAAGCAGCAATTGACTAATAAAATTTCTACTGAGACTAGAGAATTTATAAAGAAAAGAAGGAATATGAAGATATACAAAAATGATGTATTTAAAAGAATTGAATATCTCGAATTTTGTAAAATGGTACGGAAAAGAGTTGAAAATGATATAAGAAAGTATAACTGTGAAATAGCAAGGAAAGCTGTAGAAGAAAATAAAAGTCTCAAAAATGTTAAACAACATTTTGGTATTGGTAGGAAATTTATATCTGCAATAAGAAAAAAAATGGAATTATTACTAAAAAGAGAGATGACATCATGAAATTGGTAGAAGATTTTTATCAAGAATTATATAGTAATAAAGAACAAGTACCTCCTATATCTATTACATCTTCCGAATTGCCCAGAATCTTAAATGAAGAAGTGAGACATGCAATTAAGTGTATGAAGAAAGGAAAGGCTCCAGGAAATGATGGAATTATAATTGATATATTAAAAGAAGCAGGTGAAGAAATAGAAACAATTTTAGCAAAGTTATATACCAAATGTCTAAATGATAAAGATGTACCGGAAGATTGGAAGAATGCAGTAATAATATTAATATTTAAAAAAGGTGATAAAGAAGATATTAGAAATTACAGACCTATCAGCCTTTTATCAGTTTTATATAAAATTTTTACCAAGATAATTACAACTCGTCTACAGAGAACTTTGGATTTCCACCAACCAAGAGAACAAGCTGGATTTAAAAGTGGTTTTAGTACAATAGATCATATCCAGGTATTGAGGGAAGTCATAGAAAGGACAAACGAATATGAGTTGTCTTTATGTTTTGGATTTATAGATTATGAAAAGGCATTTGATTCTATACACATTTCTTCAGTGATTAAAGCATTGGATCATCAAGGTATAGATCCAGGATATTGTCATATTTTAAAGAATATTTATAAAAATGCAACAGCAACAATTAGATTACATAATGATACTGGAAAAATCAACATTGAGAAAGGTGTAAGACAAGGTGACTCCATATCTCCAAAACTCTTTACAGCAGTGCTGCAAGAAGTATTTTGTGGATTAAAATGGGAAACTAAAGGAGTGAAAGTAAATGGAGAGTATTTAAGTCATTTAGATTTCGCAGATGATGTAGTTGTTTTTGCAAATAATGCTTCAGAGCTGCAGGAAATGTTGCAGGAGTTAACAGATGAAAGTAGAAAAGTAGGACTAAAGATAAATGTTAAAAAGACTAAAGTAATGTTTAATCGATTTGCTCAAAATATGAAAATAAAGATTGATTATGAAGAATTAGAAGTTAACAGTTACAAATACCTTGGTCAGATTATTAATACAGATGGAAACATAATGGAGGAAATTAATCATAGAATTAAACTTGGTTGGAGTGCTTTTGGTAGAAATAACTTGATACTAAAAGGAAATATGCCTATGTGTTTGAAAAGGATGGTTTTTAACAAATGTGTTTTACCAGTTCTTACTTATGGATCTGAGACTTGGACACTTAATAGAAGAGCAATACAGAGACTTCAGACCACTCAAAGAAGTATGGAGAGGTGTATGTTGGGAGTAACAAGAAGAGATCGAAAACGCAATGTATGGGTAAGACAACAAACAGGTGTTACTGACCTTATTGAAAAAATTAAAAGATTGAAATGGAGTTGGGCTGGACATATTGCTAGAAGAGATGATAATAGATGGACAATTGAAATTTTAAACTGGATTCCAAGAGATTGTAAAAGACCCAGAAAGAGACTACATATGAGATGGATGGATGAAATAAGAAAATATGCAGGGGTGTTCTGGAGAAGAGAAGCTAAAGATCGGAGAAGATGGATTAAACTTGGAGAGACCTTTCATCCTGCAGTGGATTGATAATGGTTGATGATGATGATGACACGTGAAAATGATCTCCAACATACGTATTTCGTGCTGACACAGCATTCATCAGTTGGTCCAAATCATCATCTCTCACACATATATAATGAAACAGTAAGATTTGCTTTACAAATCTTTGTTTCACCTTCTCTCACTTCTTTCCTACCCTAGTTTGAACCCCAATTTATCATAGTGTGTCTGTACTGCCGCTTATATGCCGAAATCCTGCCTAAATTAGATCACGAATGTATAAATGCTTGTGATATATATAATTTGAAAACCCTAACATTAATAATTTATAAACTACGAGTATGTACATGTATACATATTCATTTTAAAAAATTAGGTCGTATAAGCCGTATTTACACACAGACTGCGATAATATATTTTAAAACTTAAATAAAAATAAGTTTCGTTATTTTGTTTAAAATCTATTTCAGAAATATTACAGTCGTAATATTTGTTTTCATTTAATAAAATAATATTTAACTTTAAATAGATTTAAACATTTAGAATTTAAAAGTAAAATAATTTTGTTGTTTTTAGATTTATAAAAATCACGCCACAAATTTTATGTAAAAAGTAAACAAGGATTGGAAAGAGAACAATAGGCTTAATTAATTAAATTTGGTCAAATAAATTAGTGGCTTGAATATTTGGCCATCAAGATAAACAACAGATGTCCACTCAGGTATTTTAATTAAAATAAGTTAAAACCAAGTTCTAATCCGAATATCTTAAAAGTAAAATTTAATTACTAATCCTTGTTTTCAGATAAGTTGGCAGCTTTTATTTTTGCATCTATTTTTGGTTCTAAGGTGACCGCCGCAGGGTAGTTCTATTGTAAGCGCTGTTGGTATATATAAGGTCGATTTTATTAATTGATATCCTATGCTTTTCTAAATAGAGACATATTATATGTTTGTCTATTTTCTTGCTGATTCTATTCTGACTCAGAGTTGTTTTTAGTTAAAGTTTTGAGATATTATTTTAAATTTTATTCAGTTGAATTAGCAACTGAATACTGTATACTATTTTGAGAGTTTAATACAGTTGAATTTAGTAAAACTATACCATTATGAATTTTTTTTTTTTGAGAAAATGTTAAGAAATGGACATGAAAGCACCCAAATGAAGGCACAACAGAAATGGATTGTTTTGACTAACAGAAAATACATATTTCAAGATTGTAATGTTCTTAATAAATTCAACACAAGAAGTGATCATCAATTAGTGAGATGTACCATACATGTTAATGCAAAACTAGAGAGACAAAAATTATTAAGAAAAACAATATTCACAGTTGAAATTCCTAATGTTCAGAAACATTCTAATGAATTTAAAATAGAACTTGCAAATCATTTTCAAATATTAACACCCTTTGAACATGATTCTGATTTGAATAAAATCAATAGGAAACTAACTGATACACTTTTAAAAACTGCAACAAAGATGGCTGGTAGAAAAAAAAGCAGCAATTGCCCAGTAAAATTTCTAGAGAAACTAGAGAATTTATGAAGAAAAGAAGGAATATTAAGATATATAAAAGTAATGCATTAAAAAGAATTCAATATCTCAAATTTACTAAAATGGTGCTAAAACGAGTTGATAATGATATAAAAAAGTATAATTGTGAACTAGCAAGGCAAGCTATAGAAGAAAATAAAATTCTCAAGAACGTAAAACAACACTTTGGTATTGATAGCAAACCTATTTCTGCAATAAGAAAAAATATGGAACTATTACTAAAAAGAGAGATGACATTGTGAAATGTGTAGAAGAGTTCTATCAAGAATTATATTACATCTTCTGATTTTTCCAGGATTTTAAATGAAGTGAGACATGTAATTAAATTTATAAAGAAGGGAAAAGCTTCAGGTATTTGATATCTTAAAAGAAGCAAGTGAAATATATATATATTTTGGCAAAGCTATATACCAAATATCTAAATGATAAAGAGATACCAAATGATTGGAAAAATACAGTATTAATATTTTAAAAAGGGTGATAGAAAAGATGTTAGAAATTGCAGACGAGCTTTATACAAAATTTTTACCAAGATAATTACAACTCGTTTACAAAGAACTTTGTATTTCAATCACCCAAAAAAAGAAGATGGATTTAAAAGTGGGGTTAGTACAATGGATCAGTATCCAAGTATTGAGATATTATAGAAAGAACCAATGAATGAGTTGCCATTATGTTTTAGATTTTTTGATTATGAAAATGAATTTCATTTTATAAGCATTTCTTCAGTGATTAAATCACTGGATCATCAAGGTATAAACCAGGATATTGTAATATTCTGAAGAATATTTATATAATTGCAATAGCAACAATTAGCTTACATAATGATATTAGAAAAGTTAACATTGAGAAAGGTGTAAGACAGGGTGACTCCATATCTTCAATTTTTTTTTACAGCAGTGCTACAAGAAGTATTTTGTGAATTAAAATGGGAAGCTAAAGGAGTAAAAGTAAATGGATACTATTTAGTCATTTAGATTTTGTAGATGATGTAGTTGTTGTTGCAAATAATTCTTTAGAGTTTCAGGAAATATTGCAACAGTTATCAGATAAAAGTAAGAAAGTGGGGCTAAAGGTAAACATTAAAAAAAATACAGTAATGTTTAATGGATTTTCTCAAAAGATGAAAATAAAAATTAATAATAATCAATTAGAGGGAGTTAACAACTATAAATATCTTGGTCAGATTATTATTACTGATGGAAACATAATGGATAAAATTAATCTTAGAATTAAACTTCGATACTGCTTTTGGTAGAAATAGCTTAATATTAAAAAGAAGCCTATGTGTTTGAAAAGAAAGGTTGTTAATAAACATGTTTAACAGTTTTTACTTATGGATCTAAAAGAAGATCAATATAGAGACTTATGAAGAGATACATGTTAGAAATAACGAACAAGATAGAAAATGAAATACATGGGTAAGTGAACAAATAGGTATTACTGACATCGTTGAAAGAATTAAGAAACTGAAGTGGATTTGAACTGGACATATTGTTAAAAGAGATAATAGATGGACAGTTGAAATCTTAAGTGGGATTCCAAGAAATTGTTAAAGACCTAGAAAGAGACCGCATGTGAGATAGATGAAATAACAAGAGTGCGAGAATGATATGGAAAAGCTAGAGATCGGAAATGAATTGAACATGGAGAGTCCTTCATCTTGCAGTGGATGATAATGGTTGAAAGTCATATATACAGTACATAGATGCACACAGTAAATAAAAACAGTATTTTATTTTTATTTTTTAGTTATTAATTAAATGAATTATTAAAACATAACAAACAAATTAATATCATAATGCTATTTTTTACATATTCTTTAAAAATTTTGATAAAAACAAATGAGATCTCTAACCTCAAAGAAATTCATTTTAAGAGCTTTTTATCAAATCAATCAACTAGAAAATTTAAAAGAATGGTGATGTATTGTCAGTTCTCACATTTATATTGAGAAGCTTTTCTGATCTCCAGTTAAAAATAGAAACTAAAAAAAAAAAAATACAGGCAAATGTTATTTTTAATTATTCAATATTTAAAAATGCAATTGAAATATTTTAAAACTTTTTAAAATGCTTTGTCATGCTAATATTAAGTATGAGTTGATAATTTAAATAGTGTAAATAATAACTGAAGAAATTATTACTGTACACCATTTAAAAATAATCACAAATATTAGAAGTTAATCTCTACCCAATGAAGCTAATAATATTTAATTAAACCAAATGAACAAAGATGACACAGCGTTCTTTAGAAGGTTGGGACAATACATGGTCTAGAAATAACATATTTCACACAATAGATTATATATTAATAGAGAAAGAGAGAATGAATAAACTATAGATAATTAAAATGTTTGACAAGGAAGAGTGAGTATGTAATAATGATCATAATTTTTTTTATAATAGAAATGGTTAGTAATGTGATGGAAAATAGTGATAAAAGTAGAAAGGATAATAAAAGATGTGGATGGAGAATGAATGGTAAAAATAAGTTAGAAGAATATAAAAGTTGAAAAAATCATGGAAGAGTTGGTTGGGAATGAATATAAGGTCTGGTGTGAAGTAGAAAAAGTGGCAAATAGGGGTTTTAGGTGAGAATATTCAGAAAAATAAAAATAATAGAAAAATGAGAGTTAGTAAAAGTGTAAAAAAGAGTAAAAAAGCATGCAAAGAATATAAGTATGCTATTAAGAACAAAGAAAGTGAGAAAGATGTTAATGTTAAATGGGAAAAATATTTTTTAAAAAAGTTGGCTGAAATAGAGAATGAAATTAAATAATAAATTGGAGAATATTAATAAAAGTGGACAAGATGGAGTAAAATAGAGAATTATAGAGAATAAAATTAAATAGTAAATTGTTGGAGATAAAAGTGGAAAAGATGAAGTAAAAAATTTTGGAAATACATTAAAAGATGGAATATAGGGGAGAGAGAAATAGTATTATTAGATGATGAAGGAATAGTGGGCAGCTCTAGAGAAGAATTAGAGTAAAGTTGTTAGATGTAAAGAACAGATTGATAACAAACATAAAAGCATATAGTAGTGGAAATATTAGGCTTACAGAAAATGAACTGAATAAGGCAGGGGAAAAAACTGAAAAGACAAGAGGTTTAGATGGATGGACACCAGATGGTAATGAATTTAGGACATAGGATAAAATTAAATCTATTACCATATTTTTATAGGATGGCATAAAAGACTTACCGGATAGTTGAAGTAATACAAGAGTAAGGCTACTATTTAAAGGTAAGATAAGCTTCATAAAAAACTAAACAATTATAGACCGGTAGTAGTAATGTCAGTGTTAAATAAAGTTTTTGCATATAAGGTGGTTGAAAGGGTCACAAAATGGATTGAAGAAAATAATATAGTGGGAGAAATGCAAGGAGGTTTTTGATCTGACACACATATAGGAGATAGTTTATTTGTAGTTATATAACTTATAAATATGAGTAGAAATACAGGCAGACAGTTATATATAGTTTTTATAGATATAGAAAAGGCATATGATAGAGTAAATAGAAATAGATTATGGGCAAGTTTAGTAAATTTGGATATGGGTGGAGCTTTAATGGATCTTAGCTTTAATGGATCTTATTAAGAGACTATGAAAATAATTACTATACATATCAATTAGGAAATATAGAATTGATTAAAGTTAAAAATGAGGTGGGACTAAGGCAAGGATGTCTTATATCAACTTTGTTTTTGTTATATATGAGAGAAATGAAGAGAGCAATAGAAAGACTAGGAAGAGGAACAGACATATCATTAATAGGTGGCAAGGGAATATAAACATTATCAGGTCTTTTATTTGCAGTGTGCACAGAAAGAAGGAAAGCTATAGAAGTTATGCCGAGTTCATGCGTAAGAGTAGGTAAAAAGATGGGGATTAAATTTAACGAAGAAAAACCAAAATTATGATTAATACTGGGGAAAGAAAAAAATAATTTTCATTGGGGGATATAAAGTTAAGGTGGTGAATAGTTATACCTATTTGGGAATCATTTTAAGTAATCAGAGAAATTGCTTTGATGAATGAGAGAAAAAATTGATAAATGAATCAAAGAAAAGAAAGGTACTGATAAAGAAATTATCAGTTTTCATATAATAAATATGATGTAGCTAGAATTGTATGGAAGTGAGTGGCAATAGCAGGGTTAACATATGGTAATGATGCATTATGTGTTAGTAAAGGGGTTAGATTACTTAGAAAAAGTACAAAGAGAAGTTGGAAAACACGCATTAGATGCAGATGTGTGGATAGCAAAGGAGGCAATTCAAGGTGCAATGAGATGGTCAAGTTTTTATATCAGTGATTAAAAAGCAAAATGAAAATGTTCAGTAGATTGCAGTATATGGATAATAAGATAATAACCAAAATAGTATTTAATTGTGTTATGAGTAAAGGGCAAGCAACAAGATGGGTGAGAAAGGTAATATGGTATGCAGAAGATTTGGATAAAGAATTTTTGTCAGTATACTTATACAAAAGATGGGATGATTGTGTTAGAATTATTGAGTGCTATGTAAGGAATGGAATAGAAGAATAGCTGCATTAATAGGGAATTGAAGAACTAATATGGAGAGTAAACAGTGTTTAAATATATATAGAAGTAAACAGAATATTGGATGCAAGTTAATTTATGATAATAACAAGGAAAGTAGTTTACTGTTTAACACTTGAACAGGATCTTTAACAAGGTAATACAGACATAAATGGAAAAATGTGGTTGATTTATTCTGCAAGTTGTGTAAGGTAGGCATAGAAAATATTAGGCATCTGTTAATTGAATGTAAATACCTGTAAGCAGAAAGGGTGCAAATAATGAAGTTGTGGAAGAATAAATATAAACAAAGTGATTATACAGAAAGTGATTCTTGGTTTTTATGCTGGGTTTGGGAAAAGGGGGATTTAGATATGGTCATGGAGTTGACAAAGATTATGTTGTGGAAATGGGATGAAGCAGAATAGAGAATATGGGAAAAACTTAGGGTGGGGAATGGAAAGGTAAAGTGGCTAAGAGGTTTCTCTGGGCATAGTGGCTGAGAAATTGCAGACTCTGAATAAGGAGAAGTCACAATACATCACATTAACAACATTGTAATAATGGTCAGGATATTAGGCATGCTTTTATAGAGTGGATCTTATGTGATAAGGTTTTTCATTTGAAATGCTTAAATAAGACTAGGCAGGATGTAACAGGTGTATGGTTATGTAGATCATGTGTAAATGTGGTAAAAAATGGTTTCTAAGTGTGAAAGATGTGGATGGAGAATGAATGATAAGAATAAGTTAGAAGAATATAAAAAAAGAAGAAATCATGGAAGAGTTTATAGGGAATGAATATAAGGACTGGTGTGGTGAAGTAGAAAAAGTGGTAAATATAGAGTTTTAGGTAAGAAAATAATAGAAAAGTGAGAATTAGTAAAAGAGAGGGAAAAAAGCATAGAGAATATAAATGTGCTATTAAAAAAAAAGTTGGCTAAAATAGATTATAGAGAGAGAATGAAATTAAAATTACAACTTATAAATATGAGTATGAATATAGGTAAATAGTTATATATGGTCTTTATAGATATAAAAAAGGTATATGATAAAGTAAATAGAAATAGATTATGGGTAAGTTTAGTAAATTTGGGAATGAATGCAGCTTTAGTGGATATTATTAAGAGATTGTATAATTAGGAAATATAGAATCAGAGTTAAGTGGTTGTGGGACTAAGACAAAGATGTGCTATGTCACTTATTTTGTTTTTATATTTGTGAAAAATGGATAGAGCAATAGAAAGACTAGGAAGAAGGGTAGAGATACCATCAATAGATGGCAAGGGAATGTATATATTATTAGATCCTTTATTTGCTGATGATAAGTTCTTGTACACAGAAAGTAGGGAAGATATGAAAGTTATACTAAAGATATGCGCAAGGGTGGATAAAGAAATGGGAATTAAATTTAGTGAAGTAAAATCAAAAGTAATGATGATAAATGCTGGGGAAAGATAAGAGAATTTTTATTGGGGGATATAAAGTTAAATGTAATGAATAGGTATAACTATTTGGAAATAGTCTTAAGTAATCAGATAAATGGCTTGGATGAATGAGAGAAAAAAATTGATTAATGAAGCAAAGAAAAAAAAAAAGGAACTGATAAAAGAAATTAACAATGTTTTTATATAACAAATATAATGTAGCTACAATTATATGGGAGTGACAGAAGCAAGATTAACTTATGGCAATGATGCATTGTGTGTTAGTAAAGGGTGTTAGATTACTTAGAAAAAGTAGAAGTAGGAAGACATGCATTAGTTGCAAATGTGAAGTTAGCAAAAGAGGTAATCCAAAGAGAAATGGGATGGTCAAGTTTTTATATGAGAGATGCAAAAAGTAAAATGTTCAGATTGCAATTTATGGATAAAAGAAATAGCTAAAATAGTAGTTAACTGGATTATGAATAAAGCACAGGCAATAAGATGAGTGAGAAAGGTAGTATGGTATGCAGAAGATTTGGATAAAAATTTATGTCAGTATACTTATACAAAAGGTGGGATGATTGTGTTAGGAGAATTGTTGAGGGTTATAGTGGCAAGGAATGGGATAAAAGAATAGATGCATTACTAAAAAATAAGGAGATGGATAACTAGTATAGAGAGTAAAAAGAATTTAAATATATATAAAAGTAAGCAGAATTTTGGGTGCAAGTTAATTTACGATAATAGCAAGAAAGATAGTTTACTGTTTAAGGCTCAAACAGGATTCTTAGCAATAAGGAAATATACATACAAATGGAAAAAATGTGGGTGATTTACTCCACAAGCTGTGTAAGAAAGGCATAGACAATATTAGGCATTTGTTAATTGAATGCAAATGCTTACAAGCAGAAAGGGTACAAATAATCAAATTGTGGGAGAATAAATATAAAGCAAGTGATTACACCTGGGTCTCATTTTACGCGATAGATAGGTTCCTCAGAAAACACGCGCAAACGAAATAGTGCAAAAATAGACATAACTTACATTGAAAAAGGGGAGATGCGGTCTGTGATTTTTCAAAATTCGCGTAAAAGCAAAGCACCAACGTAAAATTACTTTAAAATTCGCGCAAAAAAAAAAAAAAAATAAGGAAATAAAATATGACTAATAAAAAATTTCAAATTTGAAAAAAATTGATACAAGACAAACTTTTTTAAACTATAATATTTAATTTTATTCAAAATAATATATTTTTATGCATAATTTACAGTACAGTAATTTACAGTTTTTTATACACGTTTTAATTATTATGATTTTCTGGTGACAATGTAATTAGTAATTAATATTTGAGACGATGATTCTATTAATTGTTTATGAAGCTCGTGATATCCAGACATACAACCATTTAGCTCTCGTTGGAATTTAAGAGCACGTTAATGATTAGTGTCATTAATAAGAAAATAATAATTGATTACATTTTTTAAAAAGCAAAAACAGAATGTGATTTAAAATGCAAAATTAACACGCACAATGTTTGAACAAATTTACATTATAATCTTGTAAAATTTAATATGTGTGTATACATAAAATGTGGAAATCATGATTTTAATTTCATTATTGCATAAAATCTTACTATTATAAAGCACTGAAAATATTGAAATTACTAAGATGAAAGTCGAATTCCAATAATGTGCTATTACTTTCAATATAACGTAAGTATGCAAAATTTATTATTTAAAGTAATAGCGCATTATCGGAAATCTACTTCCGGTGAAATACGAATCGTGTAACTTTAAAATCGTGTTAAATAAGTCCGCGTAAAAAGAGACCCAGGTTATATAGAAAGTGGGTTTTTGGTTTTTATACTGGGTTTGGAAAAAGATAAGGGGGGTTTAGATATAAAGATCATGGAGTGGACAAAGATAATGTTGTGGAAATGGGATGAAGCAGAATAGAGAAGAATATGGAAAAAACTTAGGGTGGAGAAGGAAAAGAGAAGGTAAGGTGGCTAATAGGTTTCTCTGGGCATAGTGGCTGAGAGATTCCTGATTCCAAGAAAGGAGAAGCCATAATGCATCACATCACATTGTAGAAATGGTAAATAGAATTTTAGGTGAGAATATTCAGAAAAATAAAATAGAAAAGTGAGAGTTAGTAAAAGTGTAAAAGAGAGGAAAAAAAGCATGCAGATAATATAAATGTGCTATTAAAAAGAAAGTGAAAAAGATGTTAAATATTAAATGGGAAAACTATTTAAATAAAAAGAAATTGGCTTAATTATATATAGAGAACAAAATTAAATAGTAAATTATTGGAAGATATTAATAAAAGTGGAAAAAATGGGAATAAAAATTTTTGGAAATATATTAAAAGGAATGGGGGGGGGGGGATAGTACTACTAAATGGTGAGGGGAAAGAATGTAGCTCTAGAGAAGAATTAGAGACAATCTTAAATAAGTATGTTATGGATGTAGAAAAGATGTAGATGTGAAGGACATAGTAATAACAAACATAAACACACATAGTAATGGGAATATTACTTTTGCAGAAAATGAATTGAATGAGGCAGGGAAGAAGTTAAAAAGTGGAAAGGCAAGAGGTTTAGATGGATGGACAGCAGAAATGGTGATGAATTTGGAAAATAAGACAAAATTAAATCTATTACCATGTTTTAATAAAATGGCACAGAAGACAATTTCCAGATAATTAGAATAATATTAAAATGAGGCTATTATTTAAAGGAAAGGGTAAGGACTATAGACAGACCGGTAATGGTAAGGTCAGTATTATATAAAGTTTTAGCATATATGATGGCTGGAAAAGTGGCAAAATGGATGGAAAAAAATAATATAGTGGGAGAAATGCAAGGAAGTTTTAGAATGAAAGGCATATAGGAGATAGTTTATTTGTAGTCACACAATTTATAGATATGAGTAGGAATATAGGTAGGCAGTATATATAGTCCTTACAAATGTAGATAAGGCTTATGATAGAGTAAATAGAAATAGATTATGGGTAAGTTTAATAAATTTGGGAATGAATGTAGCTTTAGTGGATCTTATTAAGAAATTGTATGAAAATAATTACTATAATATATCAATTAGGAAATATAGAATCAGAGTTAAAAATGGGGTGGAACTAAGGCAAGGATGCCCTATGTCACCTATTTTGTTTGTTATATTTGAGAGAAATGGAAAGACTAGGAAGAGGAATAGAGATACCATTAAGAAATGGCAAAGGAGTGTATACATTATCAGGTCTTTTCTTTGCTGATGATAGTTTCTTGTGCACAGAAAATAGGGAAGATGTGGAAGTTGTACTGAAGATTTGCACAAGGGTGAGTAAAAAGATTGGGATCAAATTTAGTGAAGAACATCAAAAATAATGGTGATAAATGCTGGGGAAAAAAGAAGAGAAAGAATTTTTTTTGGGGGGATATAGTTAAATGTGAAGCAAAGAAAAAAAAAGGAATTGATAAAAAAAATTAACAGTGTTTTCATATAATTATTTATACGTATCAATTAAAAAAATACTGAATCAATTTAAGTTAAAAGTGGGGTGGCACTAAGATAAGAATGCTCTATGTCACCTATTTTGTTTTTGTTAAATTTAAAAGAAATAGAAAGAGCAATATAAAGACTAGTAAGAAACAGATACTATTAATAGATGGCAAGGGAGTGTATACATTATCAGGTCTTTTATTTACTGATGATATTTTTTTGTGCAAAGAAAGTAGGGAAAATATGGAAGTTATGCTGAAGACTTGCGCAAGGGTTGGTAAAAATATGGGGATCAAATTTAATAAAGAAAAATCAAAAGTAATGATGATAAATGTTTGGGAAAGAAAAGAGAAAAAATTTTTTCTTGAGGGATATAAAGTTAGATGTGGTGAATAGGTATAACTATTTGGGAATCATCTTAAGTAATCAGAGGAATTGCTGGAATGAATGGGAGAAAAAATTGATAAATGAAGCAAAGAAAAAAAAAGGAATAGTTTTCATATAATAAATATGATGTAGCAAGAATTGTATGAAAGAGAATTACAAAAGCAGGATTAACTTATGGTAATGATGCATTATATGTTAGTAAAGGAATGTTAGATTATTTAGAAAAAATACAAAGAGAAATAGGAACATATGCATTTAATATGCTCTAAAATTTTGTGAAACTTTTAGCATTATGCTCAGAAAATATTTTATTAAGTAAAATACTATATAGGGTATATGAGTACAGACTTTCACACAACCCTCCACTCTCCACACTATCTAATCACACTGATACACTTGAGCACATATATGCCGAAAAGATAAATAATCACCAATATACATATTTCATGCTAAACCAGCAATCATCAGTTGGTCCAGATTACCATCTCTACACATATATGCTATGAATGCTCAGATATATATTAAGATAGCCAAACCTCATACTTTAATGGACAGGCTTCCATCTACTCCATACTCCAACCGTCCATCCAATTGAAAATCTCTTGAGGCCGAGATTTTTGTCACACCCATGTTAAGTCAATCTGACCCCTCATATACAAGAGATAATCCATCTAATACATACATAAGGGATGGGCAGACATCTCTACTATGTAATAACTGAAACACATAGGCTTATTATATACCTGGGTCTGTATAATTAAAATACTGTACATTAAATTTGGAAAGAATAATAAAGGAAAAATAAAATATACGTAGCAACATAAACTGAATTTTTTAAATTAATATATAAAAAATCATAAATTTTAAATATCTGTAATTGAAATGGAATTAACTACCTCTCACTGTGTTATGTAACATCCAAAATCATGAAAAGATATAGTATCATTCTATCCTTAAGTTCTGTTGTTATATAAGCTACTTAATTTTTGATGTGGATTTTAAATTGGTGAATTTTGTCAATGGTTTTAATTTATATACAAACTAAATGATATGAAATCATCATCAATATATTCAGAGACGAAGACCTAATCTTATTTTTAACAATCTCTGAATAATAAATGAAATATTAGTTTTAATCAATGTAATAATGAATAATCACAACTTTTAAATATTTGTAATTGAAGTGGAAATAACTATCTCCCACTAAGTTGTGTAACATAAAAAACTATGAAAACATATATAATGGTGTATAGTGCTCTGAAACAGAAAAATAGCTACTGGTGTTTTACTTTTTTTTTTTTAAACATACTCGGATAGAGTACTCAAGAAAAAAAAAAAAGATCTGTCTGAATATTGTAAAATTTACGTAATTTTAATGGGGGGGGGGGGTTTCTTTCTTTGTTTACATTTTATTTTAGATAGCTTATAATTGAAGTTGTATTGTTAGATACAGAATAGTTTACGACTCCACTTTATAAGATATAAATATTATCAAAATTAAATATATACACAATACATAATAACTTCACAAAATTTGGAAAATCACAAGAAATATATACTCTTTGGAAAAAAATGCACATGGTATAATTGTTGAAAAAAGGCATACGCACAATTTAAAAATAGTGCTACATTACAGCAAAAAGCTTATTATGTGAGAAAAATTATTGCTAAATGCTACTATATTTGGAAACTAACAAAGAAAAAAAAAAGATAATCTAACATATATGGAAAACAATTTTTTGTTTTTATATGTTAAGCACAATTAGAATTTAATATCACAGGCAATTGTATAGCATATGGGTAAACACAAGTTAATATGATTTAATAATTCTACATTTCAAAGACTAGCTAACTTACTAATAAATTCGGCAATCATTTGAAGTAATGAGTATTCCATTTTTCCAATACTTTTATTTTTTTCTGCAGTACTGTTTGATATTTAAATATGTATATTGATAAAAAAAAAATTAAAAAACAAAAAATGCAAGTAATTATTAACAGAAGCCAATTTTAATTTTAAATGTTCAAGCTAAAAAATACACATTACAAGTAAAAGTTAAATATACAGCAGAATGAAAAGGGATAACATGTTAAAAAAATAAGATTACATCCACCAAAATAAATTAAACCAATGCACTTGTGTTACAATAAGAGAAAAGTCTATTTACAAAGCAGGCTGGAAAAGTGCATGTTATAAATATTTAAATTACAAGTAAAAAAGAGGTCTTTTCTCAACCTGTTGATCTGTACAGGAATATAATTACAAAAAATGATTTTTAAGAAAATGACAGATTTTTTTTTATACAAATCTTTTTTTCTTATTTGTTTTGTTTAAGCTTTTTATCTTATATGTTTTCTTTCTAAAAGATTCAAAACAATGGTAGTTTTGTTTTAAAAAATAAATTATAATACAGTATAAAAATACACGCAGTATTTATATTTACAATAAATATAAAAAAAAAAAAAGCGAATAAAAAATAAATTTAAATACAATAATAAGTGGGGAAAAAAAAATCACACACATTTAAACAAATTCATATATTCAAAAAATGTATATTTGCATATACAGTTTTCAGAAATATAAGTATTTTATTTTTAAATATTTTATTAAAATTTATGATGTGGTTTAAAATATAAAATGGTAGATTAAATTATATTAAGAAATTAGCAAGTACAGCAAACTATCATTTATGATGATGAAGTCTATCACTGGCTTTGTTGTAGCCCTTATTGCTTTCATTACTAACACTTACTTCATTTCTGTACAAGAGACATATAATAATGGATAGATGTTGCCAAAATATTTCAATATAATAAATAAGACATTAAATTCTTTGTTTTGATTAATAGTAATTAATTAACATATTTGAGCAAAAGGATTAGCAAAAAATTCATAACATATAATTATTGAATTATATATATGATAAACTATTTAAAATTTTTTTAACCAAACTGAAAAGACCTGATTGTCTGATAGAATCAAAATGTTTCATAACATAAGCATACAATCAAGTCATAAAAAAAGAAAATATTTTTCTTTGATAAAAATTTTGACTGAAGTAAAATCTTTATTTGAAAATATATAACTCTACTATATTTGAAATTATATTATGTCAAATAAATTATTTTTAATTAATGTATTATTTTTTTCAAATAAAAGAATTTGAATAATTCTTAAAAAATTGAAACTACCATAGTTATGAATCATGCAAATAGAAGTGCATATATTGGGTGGGAGTGGAGGATACCAACAATGGTTTGTAAGAGTATTAAGAAATCCTTTCCAATACGGAAACAACATAGTTAATTTGTATTAGATATGCATTTAGATAATGTGGAAACATAATATTCTTTTTTAACACCTGCTGAAAATGAGCAATTACAAAGACTAAATAATTTGGCACATAAATAATATATTTGGAAAGTAAATTCAAATCAAACAAATTCCAAGAAAAGAGAACCTCCCTGCCCTACAAAAAAAATTCTGATAATTTGTAAAAAGTAATAATTTAGGAGCTGGGTTTAATTAGATAAGGTGCTTGTTGACCTGCAATTCTGCACCTTGTAAAAACTAAGAAAGAAAGAAAAATTCCAGCAGCAGTTAAAAATAAAAAAATATCAAAGCATAGGGAATGTATTGTGGAAAATTTGCATGGATTAAAGTATGGAGAAACTGTTTAAAAGAAGCTAGGATGTCTCAAATTTTTGACTAGTATTTTTTAAAATACCAACTGGAGACAAGCTGAATCCCTTGGCAACCATTATATCTTCAAGATCTTTATCTTCTTCTTTCTCTCTATATATATATAAAAAAAAGAAGGTTCAATTTTATGAAATCTATGAATAATAATTTTAATAGATTGAAATATCATAGATTTATATATATGTTAAATTCACACATGTCTCATAAAACAAATCAAATTCATTTAAGCTTATTGAGAATAATTTCAAAGTGTAATACAAATATTATCTACCACTATGTCCTAAAGCTCTTATAAATTTTATATGTTTAGGAATATATATTATTATATCTATTATATCATGTATAAATCAAGAAAACAAATGCACACATTTATAGAAATCAAAATAAAAAAGTTTGTTTCCATTACCAAGATTTATAAAAGCATATTGTATGTTTTCAAATATTTGCAATTAAATAAAAAATTACTTGGGTAGTCATAAAAATATCTATTTCAGAAACAAAACTTTTCAAAATATATACATTTGACACATATCAAATGTAAATATATATATTGTAATAGACGAAAAAGACTTGTAAGAATGGACAGTATCAATCACCAGAAGGTACCACTAGATTTACCATCTAGAATTTCTTATTTATATTAGTAAATGGTGTTATACAATTATCTATCAGAATCAGGTTTTAAATATTCTCCAACGTACTGATCTCTATAGAAAATTTAAGTTTACTGGTAAAGATATTCAACCATAAACTGCCCATACTCAGAAACCATGATCTTTTTTGTTTATCATTTCTGATCTTTGCATAGCTTTCTAGAAAATATATTTAACTAGGCTTATAAAAAAAGCTGTTAGTTATATTTATTATCACCAAGCCATGGAGGTATGTGCCAATATTTTAAATGTTAACCATATCACAGTCAAATTAAACATGATTGTACTCAAGTTAGCTTATATTAATTATCACTTTTACATCTTAGCAGTCATACCAATTCACATTTAATTATCTCACTAGTTAATCATCATCATCTAAATAACTATATGAACTATATATATCATGAATAAAGCACATAATAGTAACTAAATCAAATTCTCTTGTAAATTTAAAGATAAGCACATATATAATTAACATTCCCATATGCTGCATTATATATTTGTAAACATATGAGGGATGTAAATCTCTCAAATGCATTACAGATCCTGTGAAACTATTTCTATACAAAAGCAATATACGTCATACCAAAACTGAATTCTGATTCAAAGCTTTTAACAAGCAAGATCATTCAAAGCTTTTAACAAGCAACATCCAAATCCTAGCTCTAATAAACAATCAACCAAATATTAAGCTTTTCACTATTATAATATATTTGATCTGAACAACATTTCATAATCTTGATGGCACCACTGGTATCAATTTTATATTAGTTCAGTCCCCCATAAATTAGACTATGCTTTACCTCATAATTTAATTGGGAACAATAATAATAACAATAAAGATCAAAAATCTCTAATGATGAGTGATTCCTAGTGTAATAGTAGCTGGGTTCGAATACGGGTACTAAAGGAAGTAAAAGCAATTATGGATTGAATTAATAGATGCGAGAAAATTTATAGATATACATTCGAAGCTTGTTACAGAAGAGTGTGAGTGAAACACATTAACCATTTAAAGGCATGAACATATACATATATATATATTTATTACATGTGTTGTTGTGATGTTGCGTAGAATTAATTACTAACAGACAGTTTGTATGTGAAGAGGAGCGGTTAAGTGTGGAGTTGTATTTTTATATTTTGTTTTATATATTTTTGTTGTTTATTAATATCGTAAGTTATAGTTATTTAAATGTCATTAGTAGTGCATGTTTCTTAACGAAAGCAAATTAAAATATAAGGCTGGAGAGTAATAAAAAGGAATTGCAAATTGTGCCATGGGCGATTTCTGTTAATGACACTTGTCATCGGAATTCCAAGAACTGGCCAATTTAATATTTTGGAACAATGAAAGCTAAAAGCATTCCTGAGATATGGTCATCGGCATATGGATAGATAAAAAAAATAGTGAAGTGAAAGAGAGTTAAAAGAAAGGAACTATATATATATATTTGATTTTGTAGTGATTCGGAAAAGAACCATTAGAGAAAAAGAAGCATGAAAAGTAAGTTTTCATAAACTGATTTGATTAATTAATAAAAATTAATAAGAATGGACCCCATCAAAATGCTGGGATAGAAGAATCATGTGGCTTCATTAAACCGGCCAGTATATAGCTGTTGTGACCTGCCTACCACAATGATCTTTGTCTATGGAGATTTTGCCGTTTACGTCAAGCAAGTGAAGTGATCGCGGAGCTCCAAACAACAAGAACTTTCATGCCTTCAATTTTGAATCATCTACCTAACACTTCTAGGATGGATTATCATATGTGTAAATGTTTTGAAATCTTTTATCATCTTTCAGACTGACAACTCTCGCTAAAACAATCGCCATTGTAATACTGTAAGCTTACAGATCATCAGCCTTAAACACGCGAATGTTCGCTCTCAAATGAGGTAACTTTGACTTTCTCTATATATATTAAGTGAATATATAATAATAAATTAAGAAATGTGCGCTTTGTCCCAACTTAAAGAAAGTAATTATAAAAATAGATTAAATCATTTAATAAATATAACTCTGACATATAGCTGCACTCTTTCGTGAATGTGTATATTGATATTATATATATGTATCTGAATGAATGAGTCATATGTTTGAGATATTAATATATACGTCTATTAATAAATCTTAGAATTTAATCTATAACTTGTGTATTTATTTGAATTATGAGATTCTTATAACTTCAGAGTATTTATTTTTAAAAGCTTACCGATATTTATGACAATATATTTCTAAAAGAAATAAAATAATAAGATTCGTAGGGCAGATAGGAAAATTATAAAGATATATAAATGACGTTCCTTTGTAACATAATTTTGGCTTCGTTCTCCCAATAGACATTGTCTCCCAGATCTTGAGACTGAGCGAGTCTGGATAAGGTACCCAAAAAGATGCACTGGAACCTTTTCTTTTGTTTTTGAGGAGTATAATTCTTATTAATGGATAAGACTGGCACTTGAGATAGGACTTATTCCATACTCATAAATATACCTACTCGAAGCTCAGGTAATAGCCTGTTCTCACTCAAATTCTTAGAATAGGATTACGGGTAGACTGTTAAACTAGGGTTAATTATTGATTTTCATGATATAACAATTAATTAAAAATAAAATTATTAGGAACTGTATCTCCACAATTCACTCTAATTTAGAATCATAAAAAAACCCTCTTAAATAACTATTAAAAATTTTAGTAAGTACTTTAAACTTATTAAGATGAATAAATACATGATAAATGTTAATTTAAATCAAATGTTTAATTCAAAAAATAAGCAAATCATTGGTTGCAATTCAAATAAATGAATCTACAGATGTTACTAATAAAGCCATGTTATATTTGTTATGTTGAACTTCCTAATCACACAACTTATTAAAGCAATTGATAATTACATAAAAAAAAAACTCAACTGAAAAAATTGTATTGGCTTATGTACTAATGGAGTGACAACTATGACTAGAAAACATTTAGGAGGTGCAAAAAAAATTTACAGAAGTCGAGGATGGCAAAACACTGCAAGCATTTAACTGCTAAAAAATTATCTTCTGATTTAAACAATGTTCTTACCCAATCGATAAAAATAATAAATTATATTAAATGAAACTTATTAAATCGAAGACAATTTCAACTTTATGCAATGAAATGGGATCTAGACATGAAAATTTATTATTTCATGCAGAAGTATGATGGCTATCAAGAGGAAATTATTAATAAGACTTTATGAATTAAGAAAAATAATTGAAATATTTCTAGAAATAAAAAATTCAGAAATGAGAAATATTTTCCATGACAACAATTAGATTGGTAAACTGGCTTATTTGTTGGACATATTTTGATTAATAAATGAATACCCTGCAAGGAAATAGTACTACTTTTGATTTATGGAATAAAATTGAAGCATTCAAGAAAAAGTTAAAATTATGATATAAATGTGTAGAAGAAAAACTATGACATTTCATTCATTTTCAGAATTGATAAATGAAATTGACATAAATATTGGTGAATTGAAAAATAATGTTTATGGACATTTAACAGGATTTTGTTGTACATTTGACCAATATTATCCACAGGAAGAAGACACATGGAAAAGTAATATATGGATTTTAAATCTGTTTATTCAGCAAAAACAAAAAAAATCTATCTGATTTGGAACAGGAAAAATTAATAGATTTAAGCTATGATAGTATATTAAAAGTTATTATTTAATTCTAACAAGTATAACTCAATTTTGGGTTAAAATTAAAACTGAATATCCGGAATTACACAAAAAAACCTTAAAAGTGTTATTGCCATTTTGAATTGACATTTTTGGCAATGACACACACACGTAAAATCAAATGAAAGAAAGTCTATTAATAAATTCAATTTTGCTCTTAGTAGTCACAAATATATCTCTTTTATAAGCTAATTATTGAAAAGAATCAGCAACAATCGAATTAGTTTTTGATATATTATAATTATGTTTCACCCAGTTATTTACATATTATTTTTTGTTTTTTGTCAGATTTTGTTTATTATTAGTTTAATATTTAATTTACTTTTGTTAAATACCATATAATAATTATATTTTACTACAAAAACACCTGCCTTTCTGCCATTATTTTTGTTCAATACTTCATTTGACCCATAAGAAAAAAAATTAAAAATTTATTGGTTGCAGCAAATAGTCAGTTATGAAATAGAGGTCTAAAGTATTATATGTTTAAATATATCATAGGTAAATAATACAAAGCAAAAATATACCAGAGATAAATAAATGCTTATCATTTAATTATAGGTAATCTAGCTAGATTGTTAACATATTTTTTTGTTTGTTTTTATTATAATTATTAAAATCAATTTTATTATTTATATTTTTGATGTTTGCACTTTAAATAGTTATCTTCAACACTACTAGTATTATTAATAGCTAAACACAGTTAAATATGATATATTCTTATTAATAATTACATCAGGTATGTAATAACTGAAATATAGGCTTATTATATACCTATATCAATATATGTAATATATAGGGTATATGAGCACAGACATATCACTGATACCCTTGAACACATATATGTCGAAAAGATAAATAATCACCAATATAGGTATTTCATGCTAAATCAGCAATCATCAGTTGGTCCAGATTATCATCTCCACGCATATATGCAATAAGTGCTCAGATGTATATTAAAATAGCCAATCTTCATACTTTAATGGACAGGCTTCAATCCACCCCACCCTCCAACTCTTCACTCATTCATCCAATTGAAAATCTGATAATGGAACACCCAAAGGCCACCCTGAGGCCGAGATTCTGATTACACCCATGTTGACCTAAAGTCAATCTGATCCCTCATGTGCAGGACATAATCCATTTAATACATATACAAAAGATAAGCAAACATCTCTACTATGTCATAACTGAAATACAGGCTTATTATATACCAGCATCAATATATTTAATATATAGATATACAGAAACAGAATCAGAATTAAAACCAATTCTTTTTTTATGTTGCACTTCAAGTATACAATAGTCAAATATGTTTAAAAATACATATATACAAGCAACAAAGATTACAAATTATAAAATTATTATATAAAAGCCTTTTTCGGCAAATTATGTTTTTTTGCCCTTTTCAATATGTCTCCACGATTTAAAGCACATACAGCGACATCTATATCAATACATGAGAGAAGATAGATAAACAAATGGATATTTGACATGATCTATTATGTGATTTTTCCCCCCTCAATTCTACTACAAAATTACTCTGTTATATATATTGAATGGATATATATCCACATATATTAGTTAATTAACTATCCATTCTTTATCCATTAACCACTTATTATTTAACTTAATGGATGTTTTGTATATATTCATACAGTTGTTTTTATTATACATGATGTAGTTTGTTTCATATATTTTACGTCTATTAACATTTTTAATATAATCAAGAACACTTATATTATCAATACAATTTATTTTATGTCCATACTGCAAATAATGAACATATAATGCAGATCTATCATCTTTCCTAGCAATAGCATCATTGTGTTCTTTAGCTCTTTCTCCCAATTGCTTTGACGTCTGGCCATAGTAAATCATATTACAAAAATTACATCTAATTTTATAAACCATTCCTCTCTTATATTTTATATCATCTTTCATTCTACAATTAGTTATCAATTTATCCAAATTTTTGCTATTAGCCCATCCCACGTTAATGTTTTTATCTATATAATTTTTACTTTTTTTATTTAATATATTATATACACTAGGCAAATATGAAATTTTTATCCACTTGTTTTGTTTATTAGTCCTACATCTATTATTATCCGTGCTATTTACTCCATGTTGTGAAAATATATTGTCAATACTATGCGCTGCATATCCATATCCCATATATGTTTGTTTAAATTTATCCTTCTGTAACATAGCAATATTTCTATCTGTATTAAATCTATCGTTCTTATATTTAAAATTCTTAATTACACTCATCTTTTGTATCCATGGTTGTTTTGAATCAATTGATATAATTTTCCTTAATTTATAATCTTTAATAAAATGCTTAATTATAATATCATTATTTTGATTTAAAATAATTTCAATATCTAAATACCTTATTTCATTATCAATTTCTTTCATAGTAAACCTAATATTATCAACATTATTATTAAATTGTTTATATAATTTATATATTGCCCTCTTATTACCAATTATCAAACTATCATCTACTATCTAAAATAATGTAGTACTTCTTTTTTAATTATACTGCCTTTTATAATATTGATTTCCATGTCATTAATGAACATAGATGCCATAAGCCCACTAATTGCGCATCCCATTACCCATCCCTTATTTATACTCCAATATTTAAAATATAAACTATTATTTATTAGGTTCAATGCTTCATTTATAATACTAATTATGCTATTATCATAAAGGTTTTATCTCTATATATATATCTGAGCACTTATTGCATATATATGTGGAGATAATCTGGATCAACTGATGATTGCTGGTTTAGCATGATTTATCTTTTCAACATATGTGTTCAAGCGTATCAGTGATATGAGATAGAGTGGTGGATCAGGTATGTATAAAAACTTCATCAATTGCGGCTACTGATTAATTTAAACATTAATAAACAATTTCCACATACTCCATTCATTACAATATATATATAACGCCAAACTAAATAAAACATTCAATATTATTTTTTTAAATCAGTGGATCAAAAATCTATTTCTGATCTATTATTTCATCATATTACAATTAGGACACTTTCATTTATTAATTATTCTCTCATACATTTTCATATACCCTAATAGCTACATTTTTTTCTATTAATAACATCTGTTTGCATAAAATACAAAATCAAAATTATTCAAGAATGCCTTTTAGTCATTCAATATCATTAGCAGCCACTTTTATAATTATGCACATTCATTCTAAATCCCCCCTTCCAAAAAAAATAATAAAAATGTGGTTAATACAATATTATTGCACTAAGTGGTGAGAGATTATAGATGGAATGAGATCAAAAAATAAAAGAAAATGGAAAAGAATAAAAATACTTTTCATTTATCATTTACTCTTTTGAAATTCATTAAAAGTATCATTATATCTTATTTACATAAATTGAATTTTCTGGAATAAACCAAAGCAGTTCTTTTCTTTTTGTTACTTTCAGTTAGCTCTTTCATTTTTCTAGCAGAGATCTGAATTGATATGATCATTTATATTAATTTATCTTTATATGCAAGCATGTGCACTACAACACATTATAGTCTAATGTTAAACATTTTCTGATAGTAATTTTTAATTAGCATGAATTTTAGAATCTCTTTCTTACATTTGTTTGGAAACAAATTCCAGCTATAAAAATAAAAATTATACAAACAGATATTGTATTTTTTGTCAACAAAACAAATTTATCATTTGCTCTATTATATTTGTGTATACAAAAATTATTTTTACTTTAAAAAAAAACAACAACAAACAAATAAATCACATTTATAAGTGCAGACTCATATATATTAAATAAAACACTAAAATTAACTCATTTACCAATATATTATTAATTAAATAAATTATGTAAAAAAAAAAAAAGACAAAAAAACTAAACATGCTTACACACACACACAATTATGCTTAAAGTTTCTACTTATTCAAGAATCATTATCATTAGCAAACAGTAGCAAATGAACAAGGCCATCTTAATTCCAGAAAAAAAAAAAATGACAAAAAAGATTAAAAAGTTAAAGATAAGCTTAGTGATGACAATATAAATATGGCCATACATATCACAATCTAGAAATCTGGCATCTTGTATTTTTAACTTCTTTGTAGTAAATTTTTTTTTCTGAAAGATTTCAACAACTTGCCTAATTGTAGCTCTCTATTTTCAATCATTAATCAGATTTTTTTTAATGAAAGCAATTAATATTGCACTTCTTTAAAATTCTTTAAAACACTCTTTACAATGTAAATGAAATGTATCTCTACTATAAAAACCATTCTCAAATTCAAAACAAAATATTTTTTAGACAATATAAATGGCGATATGTCTTTACTTAGATTCAATAATAACCAAAGAACACAATAAATTTTCACATCACTGCACAACTTACTTAAATAATTTTTTCCCAGTATCTTTACCTTAGAAAATTACCAAAATCACACTTTTCTTTATTTTTCTGTAATATCCTATAAATACAATTTATCCAAAACACTTCAAACATTTTTTAGTAAAACTCTTTATTTGCACGTATATACATACATCTACGTTTCGACTGTCCTACAGTTTTCTTCAGAGCCAATTCACTTTAATCCAACACTTTTTAGCAAAACTCCTTATTTGTACATATATATCTACATTTCAACTGTCCTGCAGTCTTCTTCAGAGCCAGTTCACTTTAATCTTTTTTAAAGAGATTAAGTGAACTGGCTCTGAAGAAGACTGCAGGCCAGTTGAAACTTAGGTATATATGTACAAATAAAGAGTTTTTCTAAAAAGTGTTCGAAATGGTTTGGATAAATTGTATCTTTATATCTTACTCAAAAAGGAATCCATATCTCACTTCCTTACAATAATTTGGAAAAATAACAAATCTATATATAACTAACATAGATGAAATAGTCATATCACTATAATGAAATACTGCATCTTTTAAAACAGCATATTAGAATCTATACTTCACCTCAATATTCTACTTAATGTTTTTATTTAAAGCCATACTAAAGTATTTAAACTGATTATCCAAATCAAAAGTTGCTGAAGATTTTTCTATCATCGTTATTTGATAAAGTACTTAAGTTTTTTGAATATTAATTACCCAAAACAAGTTTTACAGATTGTATCCAGTACATTAAGAACCTGTCAATTATCTTCTGAATTGGCAGGAATAGTACAATTATCAGCTTCTGCAAATCAAATGAATTACTGTTTTTAACTGATTCAATTTAAGCATCCTCCCCCAGTCCTCTATCAAATTTATATTGCATCTTGATTCTTACATCATGAAATCGCCTATAAACTGTTCAAAAATTCACTATTATAACAATAAAAAACTATGTCAGAGCTAGTTTTAATTTTAATTATGTATCTAAGATTTTCCACTATAAGTAATAATTATGAGGACTTGAACCAGGCTTTCAAGCTCCTCTCAGCGATTCACTCTATCTCATACATGCATGTGAAAAAGATAAATGATCTCCAAGATACCTATTTTGTATTGAACCCAGTACTCATCAGTTGCTCCAGATCATCATCTCCCACACACATATATAATCAATGCTCGGTTTATATTAAATTAGCAAATCTTCAAACTTTAATGGAAGGCTTCAATCTACTCCACCCTCCAACTCTTCAGCCATCCATATCGTAGTATTGAAAATCTGATGATGGAATGCCCAAATCCCTTATTGATGCCAATATTATTGTCATGTCCATGTTGATTTTAAGTCACTCTGACCCTTCATGTATAGGACTTTATCCACTTAAATACACAGAAGAGGCATGGGCAGAATACAGGCTGAATTTAAAACTCCAAGTATACATAAATACACTTCATGCAATAAAGATATATATGGTAAATGGTAACCTGGGCTAACTGTTGAGTGCTGGACAGCACAAAATGCATCTTGGGGTCATTTGTCTTTTATTGATATGAAAAATGAAGAGAGAAGTGGAATTTGTTAATACATCCATATATAAATTATACTTGTACTCGATCAAATATAAGTAATAATATTTATATTTGTAATACCATACAACCCTTGTTATAATATTAATAAAGTTCAGATAATGACTAACAGTTTTCGAATACTGCCATTAGCCTCAATTAACTGAATCAAATGCACTGACCAACTTGATAAAAGCAAATACAAACCACTTTTCTCATGACACCTTGCATTAGTCTGACAATAAAACCTTGTTTTTAATGCATCTTAATTCTATAAAATTATACTAACTCTCTAGCAATCATTCATTTGTGACTGGAAACAATCTATTCAATAAAAATCATTAAAAGTATTTCTGCTGTATTCGATAATAACACTTGGCACAGACACAATCTGTAATTTTAGTAAATAATTTATTAGTTAATTAATTATTTAATTAAATAGAAGTAAAGATTCTTAGAGATCAAAAACTTCATTGCAATCAGTTTTTGGCCATGGAAGGCTAATAGATGTTTACTAACAAAAAAAAAATATGAATCTAAATTATCATGGCCATAATAATTCATATAAATTCTATATCTTATTTTGATAATTATTAAATAATAAGATACAATGACAACTTCATAAAAAATAATTGGTCAGTAAGAAGAGGCACACACTTCATATTTCTTGACAAAAATATTTATTGTAACATTATGGAAATTTAATCATTACAAAGATTCCACAATATAAAAATATGGATAGATATTTCAGTAATTAAAAGGATTTCAAATGACTGTTAAAATCTTAAGGCTCTTGAAATGATAAATTATAATACATTGGTCATGCTAGGAAATATTAGATAAGTGATTCAAATTTCCATTTATTTAACAAATCATAGTGTCCATGAAGAGCTTTGCTAGGAAATCATCTAAATTAACAATAACATGAAGTTTTGACCATAGCTTATATCATTACTGTTTAATTGATTTAAAAATGATTAAATAATTTGAAATCATATTGCTTTTGAGTAAAGAGCTCAAACTATCAATATTAGTGATTGACCTGCCAATTATACATTGCAAAGTAATCCAAGATCAACATTAACACATATACAAAAGAACAAAAGTTGCCCACTTTACTGATTAAATCCACTTTTCAGATAATCATATGATGTGATTTACTATTGATTTTTATTAGTCATCTCAAGAATCTTTTTGGTATTTTTTTTTGTATCTCAATCTCAAAATGTAACCATTTCACATAGCAAAGATTAAAATACATCCACTACTTAACTTAAACAACTAATTACGGGAATAAAGAATTGTGAAATATTGACATTTGTACTGAATCACACAATATTTTGTCAAATGTAAAAAAAAAAAAAATGCCTAATTTAAAAATACCTTAGTCGTTCTTCTTCCAACATTGCAACCAAGGCATCTCTTTGTTCTACAACATCAAGCATTTCAGATAAAATTTTCCCTTCTTCTTCAATCTCAGATGCTGTTTTTCTCCTATCTAAAAAGGAGATAAAATAAAAAAGATTAATTTGACCACAAAACAAAAAAAAAAAGCATGCCAAATATTTCAAAACAATCTTTAAATACATTTGATAATAATCTCAGTATTTAATAAAATTAATATCAAGAAATATTTTTCAACTTTTTTGTTTTTATTCATTTTAAAGTTGTTTTGAAATAACTGCATAAAGGTAAAATATCAACTAAAAGATTTAACATGTGAAATGCAGTGCTTCATGCACAGTGAGCAACAAAGTGAAATAAACAGCAGGATACCTGGTGCTAGATAATAGTTGACAAGTGTCAGCTCTGAAGGCAACATTAAAAAAGAAAAAAAAGACATAAAAATTAACATTGTTACATACATTTATACATTTTAGGCATATATGTGTGTGTAAATATAGACTGTGTATAATAATACATTTTTTTACTCGTACAAAACTGTACTTTGAATAATCAAATCTAGATGATGATAATAGAGGACCTTGGAAATTGATAAACAATTCATTATTTAAAAAATGAAAGTTAAGAATATATACAAGCACAACAATGAAATACTGTACCATACAGACAATAGTTTGAAAAATTCTAATTAAGATTTAGGGTTAGTAGTTCATTCTGTAACTTACTCTATATTATTCTTATCTTCTCCTTTTCACTTTATTTGCATCTTTCTTCATATATTCTTATATGTCAAACTTTTTTATATACTCTCCTCATATACACTTCAATGCAATTTTTATATAATTCCTCCCTTATTTTCCTTACAGTTTCGATTGTGCCATTGTCTTCATTAGAGTTACAACATTTAAACATATAATCACATAACCATTATTTTATACATATATCTTTGTATATAATTTTTACATTATTTTTATTAAACTATAAAGAAAATAAGAGGAATTATATAAAAATTGCATTGAAGTATATGTGAGAAGAGTATATAGAAAAGTTTGACACTTTCTCTATATTGTTATTCATGTTGAGGGTAACTTATATTTCATATTTTGATAAAGTTCTGTATAAAGATATTTATTACATTAAGCGAATTAAAATGAAAATCTTTGTTGCATCTACAAATGTTTTTTCTCTTTCCACCATTTACTAAATTATAAAGGAGAAAGATTCCCTACAAGAAAACAAGAGAGAGATTAGATGCAAAGCCTTTATGCCTATTCTTAATATAAGTTTCAGAAAATCATCTATGAAAGTTTTTATTATTGAATCAAAATACAAAAATACATAATATTTCTCTATAAATAGCAAAACATTTTTCTATAAATAGTAAAACTCATAAAATGAGTTTGACTACAAGGCTATGATTTTTTTTTTTAAAATCAAGATATGATTTTATGAGCTTACATTTAACTAAGATTTAGTAAACTATACAAAAAAAAAAAGGATTATATGTTGACACCAATCTTTCACATAAAAAAAACTGCAATATTATCTATTCTTTGTTTAACCATTTTATGGTAGTTAGATAATATGACACTATGATCATATGACAACGTTTGATCATTATTAATGGTAGTATGCCATTGCTTATTATATCCTTAGCAAAATTTATTTTAGCAGTTCCAATTTAGAGTTATATCATAAGATACATAATGCTTTAATGATTAAGAACTCATTAAAGCTCTTGATGTAATTCATATGACTGCAATAAGAAAAATTGTGTTAAGAGAATAGCAAGTAAGGGCAAACTGCCATTGATAAAGATTAAATATTATTACTTGGTCATAGTACTATTGCTTAGTTACTATATCTGCCAATATATCTTTAGAATTATTTTAGAAAAAAATAGTTTATATGAATCTATGTGATAATGAGTGTAGAGAAACAGAGTATAAAAATGACGAATGATAAAAGAAAATATTTATAGAAAGAAAATGACACCACTGTACCACCATTTTATATTTTACATATATGGACAAAATACACGAAAAACTAAGACTATTCCTTTTCAAAAAAAGTTGAATTAGGGTTAGAACTGACAGAGATTTTATATTTAGGCTAAAAATAAAAAACATTAAATAAAAAACTTTTAATCTCTTCATGGCTACATTATTTTAATTTTCTCAGAAATATAATTATCAAATACAGTAATAGAAACATTATATGTTGATGTCATGATATTTGAGTCAAGTTTGATCAAAGAATCTTAGTTTTAAGTTTCTTTAGAAAGCTACAACTATACAATATGTATATTACAATTCCTAATTGTAGAATGTTAAATGAGTTTTCAGATAAGGACAGTTACTTGGTTGCAAATTCTGTTATTACCTTTGAATATTTTGTATCTTTGATAATTGATTAACAAGTAATCAACTAGATTTATTCTATTTATTTTATTAAAGATGATTTTTTCATACTAACTCATTGTGAAATGTTTCAATCTTTAAAATTTTATATATAATCCTTCTAAACACTTTTCTTCTACCCTTCCTTTATTTCTGCTATCTTCATATACAATATTGCAATTCAGATAATTCTTCTTACACTTTTTTTTAGCAAAAACTTATTATTACAGTTTCAACTGTATCTTGCAGTCTTCATTAGATCTACAAAATTCAAATACATAAAAACAATACAACCATTACATAATACATTTCATACAAATTTATCAATTCTCAAAATGATTAATTTTCTAATAACTTCTTAAAATTCTTTAATACATATTATATCTCTTATATACAATTACTTTTTTAATTATTAATTACTCTTTCCTATCTTTCTATTATTCTAATATCCATAATATTCTATTTTAAACATATTATCTTTTATACATATAATATTTTATACATCATACACTAACCTTACCTTTTTTATTATCCAAATTTTATTACCCTTATCACTATCAATATATCATTATTTATTCTTCTTATCTTTTAATTTTATCTATTTTTACTTAATACATTTTTACCTTATCATTATCTTAATTATTACACATAAAATTTACCTTATTCTCTTCTACTTCTCCCTATTCTCTATTTTCTGCTATTAATTTAACTTCCTTTTAACCTCCCTTGATGTGATGCACTGTGACTTCTCCTTATACGGAGTCAGGTATCTCTCAGCAACTATGTCCAGAGAAACCTGTTAGCCACTTTACATTCCCTTTCCATTGCCCACCCTAAGTTTCTCCATATCCTGCTCCATCCCATTTCCACAACATAATTTGCCGTCATATCTAAATCCCCCTTATCTGTTCCCAAACCCAGCATAAAAACCAACAACCCATTTTCTGTATAATCACTGTTTATATTCAGTCTTCCATAACTTCATTATATGTACCCTTTCTGCTTTCAAGCATTTACATTGAATCAACAGATGCCTAATATTTTCTATGCCTTCTTTACACAACTTGCAAACTAAATCACCCATATTTTTTCATTTACATGTATATTCCCTTGTTGCTAAAGATCCCGTTCGAGCCTTAAACAGTAAACTACTTTCCTTGCTAGTATCATAAATTAATTCACATCCAATGTTCCATTTTCTTCTATATATATATATATATTTTAAACTCTTTTTACTCTCCATACTAGTTTTCCATCTCTTCAACTCCCTATTCTTTATTAATGCATCTATTCTTCTATCCCATTCCTTACCACTATAACACTCAACAATCCTCCTAACACAAGCATCCCACCTCTTGTAGAAATATAATGATATAAATTCTTTATCCAAATCTTCTGCATACTACATTACCTTTCTCACCCATCTTGTTGCCTGCCCTTTACTAATAAACCAATTAAATACTATTTTGGCTATTCTTTAATTATCCATAAACTAAAATCTACCAAACATTTTCATTTTGCATCTCTCATATAAAAACATAATCATCCCATTTCTCCTTGAATTGCCTCCTTTGCTGTCCACACATCTGCATCTAATGCATGTCTTCCTACTTCCCTTTGTACTTTTTTTAAATAATCTAATACCCCTTTACTAACACATAACACATCATAGTCATATGTTAACCCTGCCACTGCCACTTCCTTCCATACAATTCTAGCTACATCATATTTATTATATGAAAACACTGTTAATTTCTTTATCAATCCCTTTCTTTTCTTTGCTTCATTTATCAATTTTTTCTCCCATTCATCCAAGCAATTTTTCTGATTACTCAAGGTGATTCCCAAATAACTATATCTATTCACCACATTTAACTTTATATCCCCCAATAAAAATTCTTTGTCTTCTCTTTCCCCAGTATTAACTATCATTATATTTGATTTTTCTTCACTAAATTTAATCCCCATCTCTTTATCCAACCTTGCGCATGTCCTCAGCATAACTTCCATGTCTTCTCTTCTTTTTGAACACAAAAAGACCTGACAAAGTATATACTCCCTTGCCACCTATTAATGGTATTTCTATCCCTCTTCCTAGTCTTTCTAGTGCTCTCTCCATTTCACTCAAATACAACAAAAACAAAATAGGTGACATAGGGCATCCTTGCCTTAGTCCCATCCCATTTTTAACTTTAACTGATTCTATATCCCCTAATTGATATGTATAGTAATTATTTTCATATAATTTCTTAATAATATCCAATAAAGCTTCATCTATTCCCAAATTTGCTAAACTTATTCATAATCTAGTTCTATTTACTCTATCATATGCCTTCTCTATATCTATAAAACTTATATATAATTGTCTACCTGAATTCCTACTCATATCCATAAGTTGTGCAACTACAAATAAACTATCTCCTATACGCCTATCTGGCCTAAAATCTTCTCGCATTTCACCCACTATATTATTTTCCTCCATCCATTTTGCAGCTCTTCCAGTCACCATATATGAAAAAACTTTATATAAAACTGATGTTACCGCTATTGGTCTATAATTGTTTAATTTTCTATGATTTTTACTCTTTCCTTTATGTAATAATCTTACTCTTGTATTATTCCAACTACCTGGAAAAACTATCATCTGTGCTATCTTATTAAAACATGATAATAGCTTTACTTTTGCCCTATGCCCTAAATTCATTACCATCTCTGCTGCCCATCCATATAAACCTCTTGCCTTTCCACTTTCTTTCCTGCCTGATTCGGTTCATTTTCTGTAAACCTAAGATTCCCATTACTATATGCTTTCATAAACTAAAGATTAGCCTTTCAAGCTAATGTACATGCGCTTTTTACGAATGTTAATAATAATAAATGAATACTTTCATTTCTAACATAAGATAAAGTCTTTGCAAACGAATAAATGAAAGTACACCTTTACCCCGCTTAGCGATGGCAATTGGTCCTCCAAAACTCATCGTTAAGCAATAATATCGTTGACAGAATACGTATTTATAGTGGGGGTCTATAGGAAAAAAATTGGTTGGTTCCTAAAGCTAAAAAATTACACTAACTTGGAAATAAAAAACATATTAAATAAATTACTTATTGAATGCATTGTATAAAAATAGGTAAAACCAAAACCCTTAATGTAATATGCTTGTGTAAACTATGCTGTATTATGCAGATATTCACTTGAAATATGTATATACTGTACTATATATGTATGTACAGTATATATGAATATGTAAAAAGAAAAAAACTTAGCTTAATTTTTTGAGTTATCAGTTGCACATTCTAAGAGCTATTGCTGTCTTCTAAATCTTTTTCTGATCTTGGTTTTTTTGGAGGAGATGCATCAGATGCTGATGGCTGAGAATCCCTGGAGAAAAAGTTTAGAATGGATAGTTGACGTGCTTCTTGAATTTTCTTTTCATATAACATGTTATAAGGTCTCATTATTTGACTGAAGGCACTTATTTAAAATTTTGTATTGCAGTACATATTATTGTATACTGTATTTATGTTTATTACTTATTTAAAATTATTAAAATTTAAAAACAATGTTTAATTAGAAATTATTTAATTGAAAATAAAGACTTATTACTATACACGTAAATCAGTCAACTTTAGAAAAAAAATTCAACTTATTTTAAAAGAAAAAAAAATCCAAATGTACTAATTCTCTAAAAACATATGCTAGGTTTACTTTTCTTTTATTTTATATTTGCTATAAGTCGATTGTTGGAATCTTAATAAATACAGAATTTTTAGTAATCTAATAGTGCCCTCCCCCCTTCCGTTCATGTAGAAAGAAACTCATTAACATTTATTTTAAATACACAATGTTTTTCTTTTTAAACTTTTCTAAGAATGTTTTTCTTTTGATATGAAGTAACTTGAGTGTAAACAACATGTTTATTAACAAAGTTAGAAAATCAATAACTATTTTTACATAATTATCCAGGTGTTCTAAAAATAATATATCCTAAATAAGAAACATACCCACGCAGTTTAATATTCATATTTAGGGTTTTCCTGAAAGTTTGTGATATTTATATATTGGAGTATTTCATCATCAAATATATGTGTTGAATGTCTTTAGAAAAATTAAACTTTATTTAAATAATCCAAGTACTGTACATTATATTTAAATAAAGTTTAATTTTTTTAAAGACATTCAACACTTATATATATACAGTATTATAAACAAATTAAAAATCCTTTTTCTTTTCAAAAACTTTATTTTCTTATCTCAATACTGAACATATATATATACTGTATATACAGTATTTATATAATACAAAACTCCAACTGTTTATCTTCATACAGTCATTTTCAAGGATATCTCTCTCCCACTGCTATATCTTATTACTCTTTCTTTTACATTATTTAATTACAAATCAACGTTGAAACGTTTGAGTTTTGTATTATATAAATATATATACTGTATATGTTCAGTATTTTTTTTTAAAGTGTCATAGCATCGGCTGGGACGCAAACCCGCAACCGGGGCAACTGCCTCTTTATAAGGCAGTCGCGCTGACCTCTCGACCACCAATGCATATGTTCAGTATTGAGATAGGAAAATGAAGTTTTTGAAAAGAAAAAGGATTTTTAATTTGTTGATATTATTGTAGAACATATATATGCATTTTAAAAGAAAAAGTGGATGAACATTTGCTGTGTTATTTATTATATATGTTGTATACAGTATTATAGATTCAATAATTATACATATTTTAAGTGTTTTATGAATAAAATATTGTATGTGTATACAATTACAGCAAAGTCATTACCTGTATACATATTACAATAATATACATTTGCTTTTGGGTAAAATGAATTTAATATAGCTATATCTGACGTCATCAATGACACAAAATTCAAGATGGCTGTCAAAAAATTTTTTCATTTATTTTTCCCGATCATTATAGTGAATAATCGATTGTACATCGAAGTAGTGGGTACAAATTGATGATGATCGCTATTGCGAAATATTGCTAAGTAGACAATCGCTAAGCGGGGTAAAGGTGTATTCATTTATTATTATTAACATTCATAAAAAGCGAATGTACGTTAGCTTGAAAGGCTAATCTTTAGTTTATTACAATTTATAAACATAGTGCTATATACATAAATGCCTCATTTACATAGATGCTTTCATATTTTCTATCCCTCTGTTCTTCATATCTAACATCTTTTCTATATCTATTACATACCTATTCACGATTCTCTCTAATTCTTCTCTAGAGCTACACTCTAATGCAGTGGTGCCCAACCTTTAACTTGACGCGAGCCAGTTGAGAATTTAAAAAAATTTGGGGAGCCACAATTATATATTACATTTTTCATATTACATTTATAAACATGGTACTTGGGTACTAAACCTGCAATGTAGGGAGATAGGTGGGGGGGGGATGGCCTATTCACATTGGTATCAATCCGCCGTTTCTAATGTGGCCAAAATAACGTGTACACGGATCTTTCTCGATGAAAACATCAATATATACAGCAAAATATATATGTGTACACGAATCTATCTCGATAAAAACAACTATTTACAGCACTAAACATCAATATATATATACAGCAAAATATATACGTGTACACGGATAAAAACAACTGTTTACAGCACTAAACATCGATATATACAGCAAAATATATACGTGTACATGGATCTATCTCGATAAAAACTATTTCCAGCACTAAACACAATATATATACAGCACCAAACCAAACGTCTACAAGGATCTTTCTCGATAAAAACAACAATATATACAAGAGCACTAAACACAATATATATATATATAGCACCAAACCAAACGTGTACAGCAAAAAAAAAAAAATGGTGTAATATGTTAAAAAAAAAAAATGTAAATACATTTTATTTATTAAAAATTTGGTAACATACATATAAATTACAATTACAGGAAAAATATATTTTATTTAATGTGAAACCTGACACTGCATATCGTTATTGTTTGTATTGTAAAAATGTTTATTTTTTAGTGTGTGCATGTGCCATCAAGGAACATAAAATATTTTATCAATTTTTTTGAAGAGTGCAATTCGAGCCACATTAAACAGTTACGCGAGCCACATGTGACTCGCGAGCTACAGGTTGGGCATCCCTGCTCTAATCCCTCATCATCTTATAATACTATCTCTCTCCCCCCTACATTTATCCTTTTGATGTAATTCCACAATATTTTACTCCCATCTCTTCCACTTTTATTAATATCCTCCAACAATTTATTATTAAATTTCATTCTCTCTCTATAATTATCTATTTTAGCCCCTTGTGATGTAATATCCTGTGACTTCTCCTTGATGTGATGAACTGTAGCTACTCCTTAAACGAAGTCAAGAATCTCTCAGTAAATATACCAAGAAAAACTTGTTAGCTACTTAATTTTACATTCCCCAGTCTAATTTTTCCCATATTCTACTCCATCCCATTTCCACAACATAATCTTTGTCAATTCTAAAGCCTTTATACCTAAATCTCCCTTATCTTTTTCCAAACCCAACATAAAAACCAATAATCTACTTTCTGTATAATCACTTTTTTCATATTTATTTTCCAATAACTTCATTATATGTGCCCTTTCTGTTTTCAAGCATTTACATTCAATTAACAAATGCCTAATATTTTCTATTCCTTCCTTACATAATCTACAGACTAAATCACCCATATTTTTCCATTTACGGATATATTCTCTTGTTGCTAAAGATCCTGTTCGAGGCTTAAACAATAAACTACTTTCCTTACTATTATCATAAATTAACTCACACCTAATATTTTGTTTATTCTCTATCCCACAGCTCCCTCTATTATCTATTTTTATAACAACTTTCATAAACTATCCTTAACCATTTTTACCCCTACCCCTAATTTCTTCCCCATTTCTTATATTATCACTGTTCCTACCCCCCATCCCTATTAAGATTAGGCTTAATTTTCTTAATTAATATTGCCTCCTTTCTTTTCCTATCTCTTGCTTTATTTGTATAACTAAATCATTCTTATAATCTCTTTCCCAATATTATGACCTGTTTCCATAATATGCATATATATTGGAGACCTTTTATCATACTTATGCTGTTCCATCTAGTATATATAGAATTTTTCGTTTCACTCACATACTTATTTCTAATTCTTTTATCCTTACATATCATACATTCTATTTCATACACTCCATTAATATTCTTCCTCTCCCCATTTATATATTATTCAATATCTCCATTATATTTTTTCTTTTCTTATTCACTATTTTATAATATCCTTAAATGTTTTATTGTTCTAATAATTTTATTTATCCCTTTAATTATTCTATTATCATTAATTTTAATTCCTATATATTTCTTTTTATTATTCTTTTTCTTCCTCTTTATATATCTCTTCCATCCTTTCTATATTCTTTCTTATTACTTTTTTTGGATAATCATTTGCTTTAAATTCTCCAATTATCATTACTATCTCCTTATCATATTCCTCCTTATTATTACAATAATTATTTGCCCTATCAAAAAATTGCTTATGATGAAGTAAAAAATATATTCCAAATGGGTACTGTTTATATTTTTAAAAATTAATTTCTTGGTTTAATAAGTATTTGCAGGGAAGATGCTTTTGTGAATGTAGAATTTTTTTATTTATTTATTACTAACAATATCTAGAAACACTTGCACATTCTGTAAATATCAGAATTTGGTATACTTTGATCATTATTTTCTCTGTTCTGAGAATAGTTAAAATTTTGAATGTGTAACAGATATAATAAATTATTAAAAAGATTTGCAATTTGACAGAATTGTTTTTGCATTTACCTGATTAATTATTCAAGATTTTGTCCAACATAACAAACAGCACAAAAATTTATATAATAAATTAAAGGTAATATTAATCCTGCTTATACATGGATAAAATATTGAGGAAAAAATAAATATAATCTATAAAGTATTAAAAGTATCATAACATTTTTTAAAATTAAACTTAAATTAACATATGTCTATATATTCCAGTGCCTTTTAACAATAATTCAAGGGGGAAAAGCACCGTGAAATGGAGCAATATGCAAGCTATAGTATAGTGTGCTAATCAATATGATTTTTAACTTGCTTTAATTTCATTGAGTTTTAATAAGTTGAATGAATAACAACAACAAAAAAAAAACTTAAATTTTTCAAATAAGAATTCACAAATGTAATAATAGATATTGCAACTGTCAGGTTCAATCCCTTCTCGTTGCACCTTTCAGTTTAACTACCAGACATATCTGTATTGGGTTCAAACCTATTAAAATATTCATTTTATTAAAATAAACATCTAAAGCGTACTATAATGGCTGGGTGCACAGCATTATATATGCACATATGAATAAATGCTGTATATACGTAGGTTAATAAATGTTACAGCGAATATAATAATTTAAATTTTATTTTTTTTAAGAAATGATTTATGTTTAATTTTAAATGGAAATATCAATTTATTAAGCTTATTAAATACAAATTCATATGTGGATATATGATTCACCTTATATAATAATATATAGAGTGGCATGATTTAGTTTTGTAAAAGAGCAAAAAGCTTTTAGTTTTTAATTAGTTAAAAATAAAATTAACCATAAACAAATTTGCATTAAGTCCACCGCACCTGTGGCTAAATCAAAGTTTGAAAATTGATAATTACTTTACCCAAATTTGTCTGCTAAATTGTATTCATTAAAATCGCTGAAGTAGCACTATTTTACACCTAGAAGAGGATCTAAGGTGCCATGGATATCTAAACAAAAGCATTTTGGTCAATTTAATAAATCTTATAATTTAAAGTAATATTTTTAGAGTTAATGGGTTTCCAGGCAAAATAAATTCTCTTCTAGTTAGGTGCTGGTAGGAAAAATATAAATAAGGTATATTTGAAGCTTGAGTTATGGAGCCATTAATTTTGGAAGAGCGTCGCCATGCCTAACCTATGTCAGATTGACCTTTGAAAGATCTAACTAGAGAAAGACTGCTACTTCTAGAATCCATGGAAGAATGATGTGCTGCTGCCAGCCTATGCTTAAACCACCGGAGTTGCCACAAAAAACCATCCTGTAATAGCTGCTCAAGAGGATGATATCTGAAAGCCAACACCTGCTTATCCAGCCAGCATTTAATTGGTATGCCAAACCTCTAACCACAGAGATCTGTGTAACAAACTATTTCTTAATCAAAATTTTCTACTTAGTTATGTTTAAAGCTAGCAAACTATAATCTAATGTAATCGCTAAACCCTACACCTCTTTATAATATCTTAAGTAAACTAAATGTAACCTACTCTAAATTCTTTATCTGTCATTGCGGTTGTGCCTATAATATTTCTTTATTTTTATTTTGTTATTTATATGCCATTGCTTCGAAGCAGCAAGCATTTAACATAATAAATATTCAGAGATATAATTACAAATCTCTCTCCATAACTATTTTCTTAATGACATTCTCGATGCTCGCTGGTTCGAATTCCTATATTTATTTGATTTTAACTATATTGTGGTTTACTATTAAATTTCTGTCTTATTGAAATTTATGAATAGAGTAATGTACTAGTCTTAGTAATATGAAAGTATATTTAGTAATTATTTGGCCAGTCGATCGAATATACTTCCCCCTCCCTCGTAATAATTTCTATGTATTGATTGAAACCTATAAACCAGAGTTTTATTATGTATTTTCTTTATCCCTTTAATGTCGCTTGATTATGTAGCGTTAAAATTGGTTGATAATAGTAATACTGACCCAGGTATTGCCACATATTTTTGTAATAATTAAGGTCATACTTTCGCTTGGCAGATTAGATATATTAAATTCACGTTCAATGTTTACGTTTTGCTGCATTTTCGCCTTAAGATGGGATCTCGGGAAAGACCACCCCATCTTACCTTCTTTCGGGGCACACCCTAGTAAGAAAGACTATAATTCCTGGTAGTCATGTTAGCCACCCCGACCTTTTAGCAGCATGATGCTCGATTCTAGGGTACCGGTGTTTGTCACAAAAACCCTTGACTTCAATCAATCTGCAGGATGCTCTGTTATTGCAATTTGCCAGTGCTGTAGCATGTCGGTGATCTTGTATAGCCAACTTTGAGTCCCATAATTTAATTAATTATCAGTATTAAACTGAAATTTAGATCTTTGGTTTCTGGGTTCAATCTCAAATCTGAGCTAATTTATACGCTCATAATTTATTTCTTTAGTAATGTTATCATAATTGTTTTTGCCTAAGACTTGTACAACATTTTATAATAGTAGCAACCACTGTCAATAGGAATTGGCATAACCTAATGTAGGCATGGCTTAGTGATTCTTTAAATGTGTCAATTCACATTAACAATTAAAAGATTTAAGAAGGAGAAATGTCAATTCCTCATATTACAAAGCCTGTGTGCTTTCCCACATTAATTGATGTCCTATTATTTAATAAATATACGTTAAACGTATTCTGGTTTCGTGTAATTTCTCATTCCTATCTCAATCCAATTCAATCTTAGTTAATTATATATATATATTTGACAGAATTATTTATGCATTAATTACATTTATAAATGTTATCTTTGATTTCGTGCTGGTAGCAAGTAAATTAGTTAATATAATTTTTAAGTCCTGAGTCTTATGAAACTCCTTGCCCTATGCCGGCCATGAAAGATGGATATACTACGTGTAACTTCAAGGGTGGTCGTTCATAGGGTCTTGAGTCTTGGAGTACTGGCAAATGAGTTGAAGTGTCGTTTGATTCGGGACATCACAATCCTGATCTGGTCGGCTTTGGTCTCTTTGTCTGGATTCTAGATTCTGTTACGCAAATGTACAAAACTTGACCATTACAATATATACCTACATATCACTGGATACAATTTTTTAAAATGTAGTATGTGCATTTTAGAGATTGATATAAATAAACACATAGTTATCTATATAAATTACTTTATAGAATGTTGGTTGTCTTGGATGTACTGAAATATTAATGACAATAGTTTTAATTTTTTTTTTTCAAAAACAATTGATGTTAGAATAAGTGACAGGCTGACCTATAATTTATGAACTTTAGCTCTCAATTCCATCATTTCACCATTACATTAAAATGTACATTACAATAGAGGTTTCAATGTAGAGATAGAATAATAACCTAAGAGCTAATAATTCCCGAGTCAAAGATCAATGGCACATGATCTCCTGAGCATCTAATTTGTTTTATAGTTATTTTAACATATCCAGATAATTTTCTATTTAAATCATTAGATTTGCTCAATATTTTAAAATATGTAATATTACAAATAAAACTATACTCAAGAAAAATATTTTCATAAATCAATTTCACATCAAAGAGATAATATTCTTTTTTTTAATTATTTATTACTGAAATACATATTAAAGGATTTTTTTAAAATCTTTATATATAATATTAATAGCCTGAAAATTTCTTATCCAAATGGCTATAGTGAACTGTTAGCATTACTCTTTATTGATAAAGAAGGCTAAAAACCAGATTTAACCTGGGAATTTCTTGGCATTATTATTGAATACTCATGCTGACAGAAATGGCTTTAATAAGAAATTATTGACAAAAGCAAATTAAGTATTATTTAGAATGAGATATTTTTTAAAGCTAAAAATAAAAGTGATAGTTTATATTCAAGTAATATTCACTTTGAAATATTTAAAAAAAAACAAAAAAATTTGAAAAGCATTTTATAAAAACTAGATATCAGATGACTCATTTAATTAACTGCTAGACAACTATTAAAAAATAAAAGTACTAGATGACAGGCAAAAAATGTTATACACAATTCCACTGTGAATTTATAAAAATAATAAAGAACATAAATATATAATTTTTAATGCCAATTTAAGATTTTTGCACACCATATCTTTTAATTGGTGTCAAAAGTTTCAGAAGATGTAAACAAAATCAAAATTTCTGAAACTGCAATTACTATTTAATACCAATCGCATATCTGATGCCTAAATGGTTTAGACAAGAGTGAATAGAACTTCAAATACACAAATTAATCTTCAAATCTAAGAATGGTGAATAAATAATTATTGAATAGTACCAGACATAATTTTAATTAACTTCCAGTACAATTTTTTGCCCCCTCCCCACAAGCATTGTATTATCCGGGTAATTAATTAATTCTGCTTTCTAGTTGCTTATCTAACACTACTTCATATTAAACAATTTTTGAAAATATATCTATATATGTATGCTGTTTATTTGTAATTCAGGGTTTATACACTATTAATTTTAGCATATTTGTTGATTAAGTTACATCCGTACTTGATAATTCATTTATTTGAATATGCCAAGTATTCTCCATAACGTAATGAGAGAAGAACCATTTTTAATTTATTTAACAGGCATCAGGATTCTATATGCAAATCCATTGGCTCTCCCCTCCCTATTTATAAAATCAAGATTGCACGTTAAATTGCTGCCCTCTGGAGGATTGTAATTTATGATTAGGCATTGGCATTTATATTTGATAAACTCACAACAATTTAGCTAATAATACAATAATAATTAAAATAAATAAATACAGAGTAAATTATATTTCTATGATTTATAATTTTTTTTTTTCTCATATGTCATAGCATCGGCCGGGATGCGAACCCACAACCGTCTGCAACCAACTAGTAAATGCAACTCTATACTTGTTGTTCTCAGGATTCATCTTAATTCAGTTTTTAATCAAATTTATTATAGAATTTTAACAGTACTTTTAATTTTCTGGATGTGATCACATATAATACAAAAGAAAGTTTCTTACTGGTAAATTTCAACTGCTTATTTTTATCATTATGCAAATTACCATGCATGGTTTGACTTTAGTGGGATCTGTCATATAGTCTTGTTACATTAACTTGGTATGTAGTCTGGGATTCTAAGATTTAGGTAGGCAATAGGATTCAATTATACCATTATTGCGACTCCAGGAAAGAAGAAAGTGTCAGTGAATGAACTATTCTCACACATTTATAACGGTGAAAGCCGCTGGTGAGAATATATTGAGGCATCTTGTAGTGACTCCATAAAAAAAAAAAAAAACAATTTATTGCAAATTGCTGTTTGGTGTCACACAGAATTCAAGGAAAAAGATGCTGCTCAGTGATGTTCCTTCCTTTTGTACTCCCTCTGATTTAAGTTCACCATGTACATATTGTTTACACTGTTTCTTTTTATCCCCATTTTAACTATTACCAATTTATACATTTCTATTTTATTTTTGTTTTCAAAGTTATCTTTCCCTCTCTTCAGTAACCATCTTTAATTAATGGCAAAAGAATGCTGTAATTATAATTGGTTGAAAATAAGAATTTACATTCTTATCTCAGTAAAATCAAAAAGTAATTTTACTTTTCATTTTCTTTTTTTTAAATGTGGCTACAGAAAATACAATTTACACTGTAACTAAAATAAACCAAGCAGGATTTATAAAAGTACCTATTTTATCTTTCTCCGAAATTTAATATTTTAACTCTATAAAGTGCTGATGCTGATTGAGCCACAAATATGGTACAATACCTCCGTGGCTAAGGGAAAGAATAAAATAGGTTGTTTAGTCTCTTCTATTCTTAATAATTTCTAAGTTTTTTTTTTTGTTGATCTACTTGCCTCCCAATCATCAGACATTTTGTCTACTCATCAGCAAGCAGCCTCTTTCCACTATCATCCTAATAATTAACCTAGTACCTTGATTACAATCCATTCTCTCATTCCATAATACACCTCTATGGTCATGGTTTAAATCAGGCCAGTTTATCTTATAATACTATCTGTTTGGGTAACTTGTTCTATAGGACTTTAATGCCCTTGCCTTAGAGGTATTCTTCTCTCCCTTTTCATTTGCAAAGGTGAATCCATTCGGACTATATTCTCTGACAATCCGATATGGACCTTCATACAAATTTTGAAACTTTCTAAAAATACCTTTCTCAGTTTGGCTAGCTGGGTTTACTCTAACCTATACCTTGTCCCCTTTTTTGAAGCTATTGGCTTTTGGAATCTTTCTACTCATTCTTAGTTAAGCAGTATGCCTTATTCTCGACATCACCTTTCTCTGATCTATCTCTTCATCAATATGTTGAGATGGTGGGTAATTTGCTTTATACAATCTTGGCATTGGTTGTCTAAACTGTAATCACATTGGCAAGAAACCTGTAGACTCCTTCTCACTCCAGTTAATGTAACTGATCACCCGCAGCAACTGTTTCACCCATCCCTTATGGTTAGATGAGGTTTACACACTGAAAAGATGGATTCTCTCATCACCTGTTCACATGGGTTCAACTGTGGATTATGAATAGATGACAACATAATGCCCATATAAGCAGTGTATCATGGTTAATTTGTCTTGTAAATACTTTGGTACGACCATCCTCCATCGATCCTCTTTGATATCAGTTAGATATCACAAAACTCCCTCTTTCAATCGGTATTTTTTTCTTTCATTCTTCCCTGAGTACCAATCCCTTCTCCTATCTTCACTTTCTAATTCCAGATTGTTAATAATTCTTCGATATCTGGGGTTGTGATTCTGTTTTTCCCCTTAAGTATTTGAGTTAATCTTCAATGGAGATATCTACTTCTAATCCTACAGTTGCCAGACATACATTTTCCATTTGCAAGTGGCTTAAGACCCAGGTCCAGGATTGTGACTCAAGAGATTGGCCACACATTTTCTGCCCCCTCCACCAAGTAATTACATTTCTGCAGAAAAATGCTCTAATGAATCAACTGATTATTGGTCAAATAGGTGTGGTTTAAAAATTTCAGACTTTTGTGATCTATCCTGACTGTTACCTACAACCTTATAAGAAATTACCCAAACCACTGGAATGCCCATACTATTGCCTCCTCCATTATGAAGTAATTGATCTCTGTACTTCTCAAAGATGTCATTTTTCTGAGTTTGCATCAGGGTCACACCCGGTCCATATCCACTATCTACTTGCATTATAAAGTTTCTTTAAGTCAGGTTAGACTAACATCACTTGCCTCAAAAATTTCTCTTGATGCCTTTGAATACAGCTTCCTGTTTTTCTGTCCATTCCCAGTGAGAACCTTTGCACAATAGCTGCAGCAATGGCTCCATATCTGCCACAAAATTCTTGTAGAATTTGCTATAGAAATTCCACAACCATAGGAAGGACCTAACTTGTATTATTGACTGCATGGCTGGGAAATCCCTGATTGCCTTATTTTATGTGATGAGGCTTAATCCCATTTTGATGATCAAATGCCCCCAAAACTCACTTCTATTGCAGCTAGACAGCTTTTCTATAGATTGATTCGAATGCCCTTGTCTTCACATTCTTCTGGAAACATTTGAAGATGCTGCAAATGTTCCATAGGACTGTTGGACACAATGTTCACATTGTCTATATAGATGGTAATCAAATTCTTGATTTCTGGAGATAATGCCCTATCCAGACACTTTCACAAACCCACTCTGCTGTTCTATAAATAAGATGACATTTTATTAAATTGGTAAGATATACTATAATAATGTAATGCTATATATTTACAGCCCTCCGGATGTAATTTGATCAGCCAATAGCTGTCAGTCAAATCCAATGCCGAAAAAATGTCTTTACCATGGAATTTATTCAATAATTCATTTATAGGAGGGACATTTTGATGAGGCCAGGTAATCCTATTCAACTGCCTAGCATACAGGCATAGTCTTAACAACCCATCTTTTTTTTACTACAACTAAAGGGTTGTTATCGGGTGGTGATGTCTTTGTTATAACTCCCCACTTTTCTATTTGTAATAATTACTTTTCTACTTATCCTATATTGATAAGGTATTGGAAATATGGTGCCTGGTATGGGGTACTATTGAAAATCCAGTGTTCGTACCTTCAATTATCCATGGTCTATCCAAAAAATTTGAACTATATCTACACAGCAATTTTATCAGACTTTTCCATTTCCCTTTATCCTTATCTGATAACCCCTTGCTCTGTATCTTTACTTGTAATGTTGAATACCACATACCTTCCTTAGCAGTGTCCTCTCCTATGACCCAAACTCAACTTCTTCCCGTTCACATGATATTAACTTCTTTATAGTCAATCATGCACCATGTTTTGTGCATGAAGTCTGATCCTAATACTACCTCATGTACTAATCCTTTCAAGATCAGCAATACATGTTCTACATCTTTCTTCCCATTTCTTATCTTATCCAAATTTGATTTGCCAATGTTACTTGTGTTTTCTTTACTAGCAGAGTTCGAACCTCTGAGGCTTGCCAAATCACAAGTTCATATACAGTCTCAGGCATAACCAATATTTGACTACCAGAGTCAAACAGTGCATACACTTCAATGTCGTTTATCTCTATTGCAGTTTTTTAGGCACTCTTGGGATGCAAAATTTCTTGTCTCCCTATCCCATTCACAAATAAGATTATTCATGCTTTTTGTCTCTACTGCCTTATTGAATTCTTTGTTCTGTTTCTTTTTTTTTTATTTCCTTTCTTACTTCTTTTTCTAAACTCACCCATTTCTTTTTTAATTTCTTCCTTAAATTCTGTCATTAACTCTTTGAATATTTTTCTTATTCATGGCTCTATGTCTTCTTTTACCTCTTCTGCCACTGCCTTAATATCTTTTCTGCTTCTTAATTTTCATACAATTTTATTTTTTCTGTTTCTCTATAACTGATACTTATTATCTTTTCTGATTCTTAATTTTATACAATTTTATCTTTTCTGTATGTCTATTTCTATCTATTATATCAGCTTTATCTTTAACTCGTATATATTACTTGGACTTTTATTTTCTCTGACACAACTAATATTTTATTTTCTTATTCCTTTTATTTCAGTCTTACATTCATCAACATCTCTTCTGTTATCACTTTTCAATTATAACTTCTTTATTTTTTATTTATTTGCCTACTCTTTTATCCCCTAACTACATATGCAATTTCTCTTTTTTTTAATTTATTGTTACACAATCCTGCACTAAGATTTTGTTTTAATGAAACAACTTTTTTATTTTAAAGCTATTTATTGTTACACAACCCTGCACTAACATTTTGTTTTAATGAAACAACTTTTTTATTTTAAAATCTATTCTTTCTAACTTCCCACTCTTACTCTCAGGTTATGAGTTTCAAGCCTCACATCTGGACAGTCATTGTACTGTTTATCGGTAAGTCAGGATTTATATTCTATTAGTTTTAGTTTATTCATTGACCAAGTTATTTGGCACTTGATAATTAATTTAAATATCCCAAGTATTCGTGATAATATAATTATTTTTCCTGGTCAAACAACCCCAGTTTTAATAATAGTCAGAGAAGAACCAGTTTTTAATTTATTTAATAGATGCCAGGATTCTATATGCGAATCCACTGGCTGTCCCTCCCTATCTATAATAATCGAGATTGCATGTTGAATTGCTGCCCTCTGGAAAATTGTAAATTTATGATAAGGCATTGGCATTTATATTTGATAAACTTATAACAATTTAGCTAATAGCACTATAAAAATTAAATTAAATAAATACAACATAAATTATATTTCTATGATTTATAATTTTTAACACACATTTATTAGGAATAACAACTAAGAGAATAAACATGTAAACCCTTTTAAATGTAATATGCAATTCTATACTCGCAATGATGAATATATTTGAGTTCATAGTATCAAACCTACTTTATTCCTGGAAAATCAATTCTTGTTGTTCTCAGGATTCATCTTAATTCAGTTTTTAATCAGATTTATTACAGCATTTTAACAGTACTTATAATTTTCTGGATGTGATCACATATAACACAAAAGAAAGTTTCTTACTGGTAAGTTTCAACTACTTATTTCTATCATGGTGTAAATTACCATGCATGGTTTGCCTTTAGTGAGATCCATCCTAGAGCCTTGTTACACTATCTTGGTATGCAGTTCGGGGTTCTAAGATTCAGATAGGCAATGAAATTCAATTACAGCATTATTGCAACTCCAGGAAGGAGAAAGTGTCGGCGAACAAACTATTATCTTCTCACACATTTAATAATGGTGAAATCTGCTGGTGAGAATATAATGAGGCATCTTGTAGCGACTCCATAGAAAAAATCAATTTATCACAAATTTCTATTTGGCATCACACAGAACATGAAAAAGATCCCCGCTCAGCAATATTAATTCTTTTATATCCCTCTAAAATGAGTCCACTGAGCATATCCTGTTTGGACCTTTTATTTTTATCTCCATTTTAACTTTTATCAATTTACACATTTCTATTTTATTTTTGTTTTCAAAGTTATCTCCCCCCCCCTTCAGTGGCCATCTTTAATTGACAGCAAAAGAATGCTGTAATTTTAATTTAAGTAAATTATAATTGCTTGATGATAAGAATTTACATTCTTATCTCAGTAAAATCAAAAGGTAATTTTTTTTTCTATTTTCTTTTTTTTTAAATGTGGCTATAGAAAATACAATTTACACTGTATCTAAAATAAACCAAATACGATTTATAAATATACTTATTTTCAGAAAAATACTTATTTTATTTATCTTTCTTAGAAATTTAACATTTTAACACTAAAATGCCAATGCCGATTGTATCACAAATACAGTACAATATGTATAAAATAGAAACACATAATACAAATAATAAATTCCAACAATAATTTAATTGCTTAGCAAATAATTTATTATAACATAAATAGATTAGTTTTTAATAATATGTTACATATAAACAGCATAAGTGTGTATATAATATATGCACTTGATGCTTATGCATTTATATATATATATGTAAGAGAATGAAAAAAAAATATGGCACTATTTCATTGAATAAATATTAATGCCAATAGATGTGTAGCTGCAATCAAAACAAAAGTAGGAATAATTAAGAAATATTTAAAAAAAAAAAAAAAGCAATTAGGATTTAAATATTACTCTGAAGTCCATTGGATTTTCTCTTGAATCTATTTTAAGAATAATCATAGGCTACTAGAAACATCTAAAAATTGAATAAATTTTGAAAGAGTTCATTTACGTTCTTCTGGGAAAGTTGCATGCTATAGTATGTGTTAATAATCTCATAACTAGTAGTACCTGTGAATAATGTTTCGATTTCTTAGAGAATTCTAAATATTCTATTTAATATTGCCTGGAAAATTATCACTCTTCAATGCAATCACATAACTTCAATGCAGATGGCTAAAAAAAAAGTTTTATTTTCCCTATGAAATTCATCAATCCTGAAATATGTACAACTTTTAATTAATACATTAATAATAAAAGATCTCTGTGAAAACACAAACTATCAATAATTTGATTTCTACTGCTGGTACATTTTTTTGTTCATACTAATGGTGTTAAGTATAATACTTTTTCTTTTATAAATAAAAAATATGTAATAATTTACATTTTAACTACTAATCCACTTCATACCTACTATACATATATATTTCATGAGATATCACATTTACACATAACATTTTCTACACTTTTCATGAAATTTAAAAGTGAACATAATTATATAGGTGTTTGTCACTTATTTGGAAAGACTTGAAATAATGAATGAAAAAACTCAAAAAGCCATATAATACTATTTAAATAAATCCTTTTTATTTTTATATTATTATTTCTCATCTTAAATAAAAGAGCATATAATTAAAAGGTAGTTTGATAATTATGTAAGTGAAAATGAAGGAGAAGCAACTCTTAAACCAGATTGTAAAGGAAATTAAATTCAAGAAAAGTTCCATTTGCAATTATGAATTGGTTCACTTTGAACATTTTTTCAATGAATATGAAAAGAAGAATATATATTGTAACTGAATAAATATGATGACCATACGAAATGAAAACTTTAATATAATCTGACTGAAAATATAGCCCAATTATTGGTTGCCATTTGTAAGTGAATAAAAATATGGATCATACTATATCCTTAGTCAGTCTAATTATAGATTACCATTTACAACAGAACAAAAATATGAACCAAGGAAGAACAATCCTAATTTAGTAATGCCCATAAATTATAGTGTCATTTGTAACAGAATAAAATTAATAAACTAAGCTAAAGTGAATATCAATCAATGAATAACAATCTAATACTTAATTCAACAAAATAATGATAATAATAAACAAAGAACTTTGCTAGTTGCTCAACAAACTTTGTGATAAATGCTTAGCAAGAGAAAGTATTTAAAATATCTCTATGAGAAACCACATCCAAACCCCAGACCAATGGTTTCATGCTTTGACACTTCTCAGTGAGAAACTGGGATAGTTTCAGACACTAGATCTAATAATACCAACCCAAAACCAGCATTTATCTAAGAGTTAACCATTGAGTAGAAAATCGGAAATTTTCAAACACTTAAATTTCTTCAAACCAGCTATCTAACTTAAATAGCTTTATGGGGTTGAGAGATCTTCAGTTAAACCATATATTAGTAGTCTTAGTAATATAACATCACTTAAGACTTACAGCAAAGACTATAAATAGTCAATAAAAAATAAACATATATCACATGATCCCATTTCTTCTTTGTTTATATTTTACAAGCTTAAAAAAGAAATGGGGTCATGTGATATATGACTCTATTTTTTAATGTAATAATCTTTGTTGTAAACTTATGAATTCAACACATGAATTCAAATAGCATTTAGAATGAATAGAAAACAAGCAAAATCATTATTTCAAACTATCCTAAAATATGTTATTTGCAATAGGTTAAAGATAAAGCAATAAAAATATCATTATCTTATAAGCGATGATTTATGCATATCTCATAACAGAATAGAAATAATGACAAAGAAACCTTAATATTCCTCATGAATCTGAACACTTATACTAGAAATTAAATATTTATATTTAAATTCAATATGCATGGATGGGATGAGATAATAATTTAATATGCCCTACAAATCTAAAATGTCTATGATAAAATATATGATTCACAAATTGATTTCTAAGTATAACTAAATAAAATAAAAATAATACTAACTCAGCCATGTTATTCCACTAATACAAATATGCTCTTATTAATTAAGACAATTATAATAAGGTTAAATACTTAATAATAATACAAAATCAATTAACCTAATATCTCTCTCTACTTTCACCAACTAATAATACTATAACATAAAATCATCCTATTAGATAACATTAAAATGTATAATATTCAATCACATCAATGTATAAAAACAAATGATAGATTCCTATTTGATGCTCATTCAAATGCTATGAACAAATAATATCCAATTACTCTTCAGTTTAATAAAGCTAAGTTGTTGAAACTTTAGACTATAAATATCAAGACATATGAAAGATTATTAGTGTTTATTATAATCAAATATTAATATTAAAATTTAACATTTAAACTAAATTTATGATCCACATCAACAAACTTAAATTAAATTTAAAAAAATTGTTCTAATTTCTAACAGAATAAAATATATTACTATTATCAACTCTATAACTGAATAAAATTATGATCTTTATGGCTGAATACTGATTTAATATAATATTCATTTTAATCAATAATAAACACTTAATTGCAATTACCTTTACTCATCTTCAATGATTATCATGTTTGTACCTTCATCAATCATCAAATCAATTCATATATAATTTCTAACTGTTATTTATTACTAACAAAGTAATTACAATAAGTTTCTAATTACATATTAAATACTTAAGAATGTCAAAACTGATATATATTTAATTAAAATTACCCCAAATCCAAAATTTAAACAGGTAGCATAAAAATAATATTAAAACACTCCCAAAGGTTTCACTGCTACAAGCAAACTTCTCAAGTGTAAAGGACTACAAAAACTACACAGTATATATAATATTAAACATTACCCACAAATCCATTCACTTCCCATCCACCCTTAATATTAAAAGAACTCTTAAATAAGTTAATTGCTTCAGAATAATAAATTCTCAATAATAAAGATTCTTTAATTCTTCTTTTGATTTCATTTCTCTCAAAGAAGACAACCTTAGCTTCATCAAAATCAATAGTGTGGCCTGTATCTTTTTCATGGACATACAAAGCAGAACTAAGATATCTATTTTTAACTCTACTTTTATGATTCTTTATTTTTTCATTTAAACTCAAACTACTCTGACCTATGTAAACTTTCTTACAAAATAAACAAGGATAAAATAGATATCTTAGTTCTGCTTTGTATGTCCATGAAAAAGATATAGGCCACACTATTATCCCTTGTTTATTTTGTAAGAAAATTTACATAGGCCAGACTAGTTTGAGTTTAAATGGAAGAATAAAGGTTCATAAAAGTAGAGTTAAAAATAGATATCTTAGTTCTGCTTTGTATGTCCATGAAAAAGATACAGGCCACACTATTGATTTTGATGAAGCTAAGGTTGTCTTCTTTGAGAGAAATGAAATCAAAAGAAGAATTAAAGAATCTTTCTTATTGAGAATTTATTATTCTGAAGCAATTAACTTATTTAAGAGTTCTTTTAATATTAAGGGTGGATGGGAAGTGAATGGATTTGTGGGTAATGTTTAATATTATATATATTGTGTAGTTTTTGTAGTTCTTTACACTTGAGAAGTCTGCTTGTAGCAGTGAAACCTTTGGTAGTGTTTTAATATTATTTTTATGCTGGTTTGGTTGAATTTTGGATAATTTTAATTATATATTGACTAGTTTAGCTTTATGCTTGTAATGTTTATATATATATATATTGCTTATTAAGATGAGAATATAATGGAATGTCAAAACTGAAAATAAACATTAAATTTAATATAAAGAAAATGATATGATGCACTATGGCTTCTCCTTTTTCAGAGACAGGAATCTCTCAGCCTATGTCCAGAGAAACCTATTAGTCACCTTACCTTACGATTCCACTCCCTATTCTAAGTTTTTCCCATATACTTCTCTATCCTGCTCCATTTCATATCCACAACATAATCTTTGTCAACTCTATGGTCTTTATATCTAAATCCCCCTTATCTTTTCCCAAACCTAGCATAAAAATCAAGAACCCATTTTCTGTATAATCATTTTTTTTATATTTAGTCTTCCACAACTTCATTATTTGTACTCTTTCTGTGGTATTTGTTCCCTTTCTGCAGTAATTGTAAATTAGCCAATATACATCGTGTGATGGCGCTGTTTCTGTGCAAAAACGTTTTAATATAATGTTTCCTGGCCGAGACAAAACAAAACACTTGTTCTTTTTATTTTAAAAAAATTTTCGGGACAAAACAAAAAAATTTTCTTTTTCTTTTAAAAAAAATTACCTTACTTTTACTTTCAAACTTTATTGAGGAATTATACAATGGTTACATTGGTTTTACATATTGTTACTATGGATTATACAGATTATTACAATGATTTATATGCATGTATTATAGAGTTCTGTGGTGTTGTGTTCAGGCGTAATCTTAGAGTACTTCTTCACTCTTCTAATAGTAAATGAAATGTTTAAACAACAAAAAAAAATTTGATTAACAAACTAACCAGCCCGAATGAAATGAAATTGCACTCAATTACATTTCAGCACGTACTGTTGGAATGGGAAAGAGGGGGCGGCTGGTTTGCAGATCCGAAGGATCATACAAAAGATGCATTACTCTGATCAAACCACACTTCATTAACAAACTAATCAGCCCGAATAAAATGAAATTGCATTCAATTAAATTTCAACGTGTAGCGCTGAAATGGGTAGGGGGGACTTGCTGGTTTGCAGATCCGAAGGATCATACAATAGATGCATTACTCTGATCAAACCAAGTTTATGATTTCCAAAACAATGTCCAACCTCCAACAAGTTTACGTTATTCTTAGCATTCTACATTAAATGTCAAAAACAAAACACTTTTATTTTTATTTACAAATGTACAATATTCAACAAAGATTATGATTTGTCTCGTGCCAACTCACATGAATTTTGGGAAATGGTGTTTGGCCCTAACCTTTTGAAATTATTTTCACCTTCCAACATATGTAGGGAAGCACGGGGTCAGTCTTACAATTATTACTATGTAATAGTATGGCAGATAGTGTGTAACATCATTACTTTGAATGAACATTAAAACAGTTAGTCAGTTGAATTACACATCACACCATACAGTAGCGATATGTGAAGTGTGCGCTATTTGCATAGTATCGCAGAGCACATCATTGGGCCATAATATTTGTGTGCAACGTCATCTAGGCCAGCTAACGGTTAATATGAACAGAACTGTTCTATACGCTATGACTTGGACTGCGTAAACGGCATATTCTGTGTTTATGCACAGAAACAGCGCCACCACATGATGTACAGTGGCTAATTAACAAATACCCTTTCTGCTTGCAGGCACTTACATTCAATTAACAAATATTTTCTATGCCTTCATTATATAACTTGCAGACTAAATCACCGGTATTTTTTCATTTATGTATATAATCCCTTGTTGTTAAAGATCCTTTTTGAGCATTAAACAGTAAATTATTTTCCTTGTTATTGCTATTATCATAATTTAATTTGCACCCAATATTCTGTTTACTTCCATATATATTAAAACTCCTTTTACTCTTCATACTAGTTCTACAGTTCTCTATTTATTATTAATATATCTATTCTTTTATCCCATTTCTTGTCACTATAACACTCAATAATTCTTCTAACACAATCACCCAATCTTTTGTATAAGTATACTGACATAAATTCTTTATCTAAATCTTCTGCATACCGTACTAACTTTCTCACCCATCTTGTTGCCTATCCTTTACTCATAATCCAATTAAATATTATTTTGGCTATTCTCTTATTATCCATAAACTGCAATCTACTGAACATTAAATTTTAACTTTTTGCATCTCTCATATAAAAACTTGATCATCCAATTTCTCCTTTTCTATCTACACATCGGCATCTAATGCATGTCTTCTTAATTCTCTTACACCCAAAGCATCGTTACTACTCCCTTCCATACAATTCTAGCTACATCATATTTATTACATGAAAAGACTTAATTTTTTAACAGTCCCTTTTTTTTTCTTTGTTTCATTTATCATTTTTCACCCATTCACCCAAGCAATTTCTAGGATTACTTAAGATGATTCCCATCATCACATTTAACTTTATATTCCCCAATAAAAATTCTCTATATTCTTTTTCCCCAGAATTTATCATCATTACTTTTGATTTTTCTTCAATAAATTTAATCCCTATCTATTTACCTATTCTTGCACTTCTATTCAGCGTAACTTTGATATCTTCCTACTTTTTGTGCACAAGAAGATATCATGTGCAAATAAAAGACCCAATAATGTATCAACTCCCTTGCCACCTATTAATGGTATCTCTACCCCTCTTCCTAGTCTTTTTTTTGCTCTCTCCATTTCTCTCAAATATAACAAAAACAAAATAGTTGACATACGGCATCCTTGTCTTAGTCCCACCACATTTTTAATTTTAACTGATTCTATATTTCCTTAATGATATGTAACTATTTTCATACAATCTCTTAATAAGATCCACTAAAGCTCCATTCATTCCCAAATTTATTAAACTTACCCATAATCTATTTCTATTTACTCTATTATGTTCGTTCTCTATAACTATAAAAACCATATATAAATGTCTACCTGTTATTCCTGCTCATATCTAGCTGTGTAACTACAAATAAACTATCTCCTATGCACCTATCCAATCGAAAACCTCATTGCATTTCTCCCATTATATTATTTTCTTCCATCCATTTTGAGACCCTTCCACCCATTGTATATGCAAAAACTTTATAAAACACTGACATTACTGCTATTGGTCTATAATTGTTCAATTTTCTAGGATCTTTATTCTTTCCTTTAAATAGTAGCCTTACTCTTGTATTATTCCAGCTATCTGGAAATTTTCTCTTCTGTACCATCTTACTAAAACATGATAATAGGTTAATTTTGTCCGATTTCCTAAATTCATTACCATCTCCGCTGCCCATCCATCTAAACCTCTTGCCTTTCAACTTTTCAATTTCTTCCCTGCCTCATTCAATTCATTTTCGGTAAACCTAATATTTGCATTACTATATGCTTTCATGGTTGCTATCACTCTGTCATTCACATCCAACATCTTTTCTATATCTATTACATACTTACTTAAGTTTGTCTTTAATTCTTCTCTAGAGCTATATTCTATTCCCTCATTATCTAGTAATATTATTTCTCTCTCCACTACATTCATTCTTTTAATATATTTCCAAAATTTTTTACTCCCATCTATTCCATTTTTATTAATAACCTGCAACAACAATTTACTATTTAATATCATTCTCTCTATGTAATTATCTATTTTAGCCAACTTTTTTTTCTTAAATACTTTTCCCATTTAACATTAACATCTTTTTCACTTTTTGTTTTTAATAGTACACATATTCTCTGCATGTTTTCCTCCTCTCTTTTACATTTTAACTAATTATCACTTTTCTATTACTTTTATTCTTCTGAATAACACCTAAAACCCTATTTGTCACTTCTTCTACTTCACCAGACCAGTCCTTATATTCATCCCCAATAAACTCTTCCATGATTTCTTCTGCTTTTATATTCTTCTAACTTATTCTTATCATTCAGTCTCCATCCACATCTTTCAATATCCTTTCTATTTTTATGACTATTTCCCACCACATTGCTAACCATTTCTATTATAAAGTAATTATGATCATTATTACATACTCTCTCTTCATTATCAAACACTTTAATTCATTCCCTCTATCTCTACTAAAACATAATCTATTGTGTGAAATATATTATTTCTAGTTCATGTGTATTATCCTCATAAATATTTGATAAATTTACAATGCTCAAATTCACTCTCTGACTTTCAAAACCCATCCATTCTTGTTATCTATGTCATCCCCATTTATATACCCTATAATCATTATTTTCTTCCCCCTTTTTTTTTTTGAAACTCTGTATATACATAACAAGGCATTCATATCTGCTACTGTTCCACTCCATTATAGTTTGACTATCTCCAGTGGCTATATACACTATAATCACTATCTATTCTTGTCTTCCTAATCTAATCTCAAACCGCAAATGTTCATGACACTTAACACTATTTAAATATTTCTTTGACATAACTCCTATACCACCACCCCTTTTTTCTTTTTGATTTATACCCTGCAATCCCAAGTCTTCCAGTATAGGTTCTTCTTCTTCTCTTAGATGTGTTTCCACTACTACTACTACTTCAAACTCTTCATTTGTACCTGCTTTGTTTAATTCCAGCCACTTTTCTGATCTCCTACCACTTTGTATATGTAAATACCAATTTTAACAATTTCTTCTTTCCTAACTACTCTTTATAAATTCTTTTATCTCTTTTATTCTGCATTACATTTGTAAGTAACTTGCTTACCATAATTTTACAGACCCAATCCTTCTCCACATCAACATTTATATCCAAATAAGTTATTCTTTGTTTATTTCTTGAGTCCTATCCATTCTTTTTTTTTTGATAATATTGCAATTTAAAACCCTACCCCCCTTTTATAAGTTTCATGGACTATAATATTCTTTATAAATCAAACTCCCTAATACTTCGCTTTCTTGTTTTCTAAGTGCAATCCATCTTTACTATATAACTTCTCTTACTAATAAAAAAAAATCCCACACATGCACAAACATAACACGATTTCTCTCACATATTTTCAATCTTCATTTATAGAAAATGTCCTATCTAACATATACCTATTGTCAAATTTTGGTAATAATCCAACTATTCCTATTCTTCCTTAAATTTTACTAAAATTACCAATCAATTCTATGTACTCATCCATTACTCTCTCTGATGGCTATGACAGATTATTTGTCCCTATTATAACATACACATCTATACTCCATTGTTTCTTTACCTTATCTGTAACATCCCTAATTCTAGCTCCAGGCAAACACATTCTTACATACATGTTTCTATTTTCTCTTGCAATTACATCTCCACATTCTCTAATTAGCGAATCTCCTATCAATTCTGTCTCATAGTTTACTTTCCCTACTTCATTCATAACATTCTCTCCCACCTTCTGGACTTTCTTATCTACTTCTTTATTATTTCTATTCCTATTCATTAATTCCTTAATATGCTCACACTCTATCTCTAACGATTTTAATTTTGCTTTTACCTCCTTTACCTCTTCCTCTCTCTTACTTATTCTTTGACTAAACAACTTAATGGCACTACTTATTTTGTCATCCATATCTCTTGTCACTCCACTAAAAACATACTCTATTCTATCTTCATTAACCACTTTTTCCTCCATTTCTCGTGACATCCTCGCTTAGAAACCATTTTTTCACCTCTTATATCATATTTAGACACAGTCTACATAACCGTATATTGTTACATCATTCCTAGTTTTATTTAAGCATTTCAAATGATAAATCTTATCACATGCGATATGCTCTACCACAGCACGCCTAAATTCTTTCTGACCATTATATATATATATATATATTGTGAGATACAAATGCAATCCATATTTTTCAAGTCCCCTACTCTATATTTAACTTTATGCTTTCTCTACTAATCTTCAAATCCCTTTAAACAAAAGGAGAAAAATTTTATTTCTTTCAATGGCGATCGATAAACACGTGTTTTCTCATCTTACATCTCAAAATATTATCTTCTTTCTCAAATAAACTACTCTATTTCTTAAATTAAAAATTCTTTAGTAGCAACAACTAATCTTACATAGAACTTAGTTTTAAAGCCTACTTGCAGTAACACACACACACACAAAATATTTTTTCCCTTATATATTTAAAATGGTACACCAAAACACTTTCCAAACATTATCAATATTATTCCTGATCTTCCCAAATGCAATAAAATCTATCTATCTCCATCTCCACACAGTAAGTAAAAAATTTTTGTAGCAACAAATTCTTACAGATGATATTAAAAAAATATATATATAAACTTTAAATTTATCTTGTGGAACAAACCAGTCACATCAGAACAGCAAGGCAGTCAAAATTTTGTGTGAATTGATATGTAATTATACTCTTACCAATCCTTTGGTTGGACTTTCAAACTATTTTGTGTTTCTAATGAATTATGTAGTATAGTCAATTCATGAATTGTATCTTATCCAAATACCATTAACCAATACAAAACAAGTTTACTTGTTTTAAATTCATTCAAAATTTATTAACAAATGAATATAAATTAAAATCAAAAATATATATATAAGGCAAATCAACATTTAAAATATATACTGTATGAATATCATATCGGTACATATATATGATTTTTGTCTAAAAATTATTAAAATAAAATACAGCTCGATAAAAGAAAATAATCAATAAAAGTTGTACGATTCAGTTTGAGAGATTGTTATTTATTGAAGTTTTTTATTAAACAAAATGCATGTCACTAAAAAAAGAAATAATTTATAAAAGTTTCAATTAATTAATTGGAAGGGGGAAAAATTAAAAGTATATCAGTTTAAAATATAAATCTTTTACATAAAAGATTTATATTATCTCTTTGCATTTAATTTAAAAAAAAAAAGGAAAGTAATTGTAAAAAATTAAACAACAAGTACTTTTAGAAATATATATGTGCGAGAGTAAACAAAGAAATGACAAATGATAAATGCGTGTATATGTGCGTGTTAAAATAATATTGAAAAACACATAAATATTAAAATAAATAAATCCAGCAATAACTACTGATTGAAAACAACACATTTGCAATGCTATTTAATTATGAAAGAATCCATAAACAACAACGTAATTAAACTCTTATCAATTGAAATCGAAAGCAGTGGATAATGGATTTTTGCTGGCAGCTACGAAAACAGACTACAAAAATGATAACAGGTCGTTACATAAATAGACCTAAATTTTCACATGCAAGTCAGTTTTTTGGATCAGTTAATTAGTCTGGTCAGTTCAATCTATGAGTTCAATTCGTCAATCACTCATGCATTGTAACTTTCATCGGAACATACAAATGAACTTCAAACCTTGTCCAAATACCAGTACTCTGCCTAAAATGAAGTAACATCTGCCCAATAAGTGAGAGCCATCAGAATATCTACTGTCTTAATAATAGTGCCACAAAATAAATAACCGTCCGCAACTTTAATAAAAGAAGTAACCAGGATCGTCAATCAACAGAAATCCTCTGCAGAAGCATAAATCCAGCCGGCTGGTAATAAAACAAGTCAGAAACACACTGGAAACATAGGAAGCAAACAACCAAAATCTCCACACTCCAAAAACCTAGGTATTTAATAACTTTCTTATTTCCATTTATAAATTCAGTATAGTCATTGCCATCCATAAAGCCTCCAGAGTCAGTAATAAATGAACTCTATAGCATGCATAAAAGAACTATTGATGTGCATGTTGGTTTGAATGCCTTATATTTAAGATTTATCATACTATTTAATACTTTGTCATTTAATGTTGTTAGATTATATTTTCATGTGTATTTAAAATGTGTGTGCGTGGTCATATATAAACACCATAAATGTTTATGTTAATTAAAAAATATCTAAAAGTAGTTTAAAACTTTAATAATTAGTGTTTAATTATAATAAATTGTGTTTTAAACTGAATATCTGCCAGTCAATTCTTTTTACCATTAATTAAAACAATTTTGTCCTTGTATTACTTTGCAGAGCTAGTCATGGAATATTTCGAGCGCTGGATTATGGGCCTATTGTCCAAACACGTTAGTTCTATAAACTAGCTGGAACCCGGGGTTTACTCCAAAACAAATAAAGTGCTTGGATAGTGGGGGTTTGAATCTAGCAGTTGAGGTGGGCCATGGTCTGGAAATGTGATCATGTTATGTATCGCATAGCTCGATCTGATCGTGGGTATTGTTAACAGCTCTGCTATCAATAATATTCTCCCCTCTGCTCGAAGGGCCGATCCGTTCACGAAAGTTATTATAGAAAACCATAATAATAAGGTTTAAACCCAGATAAACCTAGCAAGTAGAGTATGTTGGATCTTCTACTGAACGGACCTGCCACAATACATATCATCTGATTATGCTTTATATAATAGGTGTTCAATTGACATTAATTTTTTAAAATTAAATAGGTAATTGTTCATCGAACTTCATCTATAAAATGTTAAAACTAAAAATATATATTTATGTAACACAGACGTATTGTAACGCATATGTATTTTTCAAAATTTAAGAGTTAATATATAAATAATTAATGGAAATATAAATATACTAAAGAATAAAACAAAAATAAATACTTGAAATTAATTTATGATCGATGAATAAGGAAATAAATATTTTTTTAATATTAAAATCATAATCATTCATCTACAAAATATAAATTTGAATTTAGAAAAACATAACTTTCTTATATTTTAAGCATGTAAAATAAATCTCTACTTAATTTAAATTATATTGCTGTTTATATTAATATAGTATAATATACAGTTATATATATATATATAAAATAAATAAATAATAGCAAGCGACATGAATAATTGTCTTCAAATACAATATTCCCATAATAGTATCATTGTTTTAATGTCTACTTTTTGAACCATGATCCGATGATATCTCATTATACCAAAGATAAAAATATCACAAAAAGCTATAAAATTCAAAGCATAATTTGTTCATTCTAATATTTTCCAAAAATCCAAATTATTCTTTCATTTAGCAGATATTTGATCTATGATGTTATCAATGTATATGACCTTTCTTTTAACAAGTATTTGATTCTAAATTGCACTTTAGGCAAACAAGTGAAGCTCAATATTATTAGAATTATTAGGCTAAGCACTTTCAGGGAACTTTAGTCCCCATATTCATAGTCTATCTTGGGAGTGTCGGCTTACGTTGAGATTTTAAACCGAAAAACCGGGTAATAATTTATGCAAATTTATTCAATATTTTCATATAGTCCACTTTCTGGAGATTGAGAAGCATGATTCCTTCCAGTTTATTGTATTGTCATCATTTGCAATAAAGCATGCTTCTTTTATTTTCGTTTAGTATCATTACGCTCAGTGCACAGTGCCTTTACTGAAGTGGGTTCAAATATATGAACCGTGGTTCTTTGGTGTTCGAGGAATATAATTTATTTTCAGTATTTAGTGCTTTCCTATATAAGTAATGATGTTGAGAAGTTCTGGTAGTGATGTTGGCGCGGATCTGTATGAAAATATTGAACAAATTTGCATAAATTACTACCCAGTTTTTCGGTTTAAAATCTCAACATAAGCCGACACTCCCAAGATAGGCTATGAATATGGGGACTAAAGTTCCCCGAAAGTGCTCAGCCTAATAATTCTTATAATACTGAGTTCAACTTGTTTGAGTACAGTAAAAATTTATAACTTACTATTGAAGGTGAAGTAAAAACAAGAATTTTATTTCAAGTATTTGATTCATAAAACATTACAAGTGATTAGACGCTAATTTCAACCATGAAGCCAAGATATGAGAGTATGAGTTTAATCTGCTTAGTCTTATTTATAAAAAATTTTAATTGACATAAGAGAAACTATAGCAATACTCTATAGTAACTCTTTGGTCTATTCCAGCTAGCATCCCATAAATCAAAATCTTTTTACATAAAATAACGACAAAAAAAAAAAAATTCTCAATTATTATATATAAACAAATATTTACATTTTAAAAACACAAATAACATTCTTTCACTCCAACAAAAACTAAACAGTTTAGATTACATTCTTTCATACTACAATGGAAATATACTTTTTACATATATTTTTCAAAACAATATTATATCAATAAAATAACAAATATACTTAAGACATTAAATATTGAAGTGTATTATTTGTAACCTACTGCTGTGAATACAGTAACAAAAATATACATAAAGAAAATAATAATTTTATCAAGACTATAAACTTTATTATTTACACATTCATTTTTAAAATGAATGAAGTTCATTCACAAATTTGTATACTAGAATAATAAATATTTCTTTTTCCAATATTAGTGTTGTCATAGCAACACATTCCAATGCTCTTCAGGTTAATATATTTAATATTAAAATCAACCTCCTCCTCCCCCCCAATTTTTTTTTTTGATTGACAGACATTATATCACATATTGAAATTTATTTCAAATTTCAGTAGTAGGTACAATATATATTTTACAAAATCAATAAATCATATTTTATATTCTAATTGAAATGACTTACAAAACTCTTAAACAAAATAATAATGGGGAGACAGAATTGTATGTTCATCTAACAAGAATTTGAATCTAGGCAAAAGTATCTTAAATCCACCCATGGCCGAGATACACAGTTCAGGAGCAATCGTGGATTTTGCTGTTTATCCTTCTCTAAAACTATAACATTATGGACATTTCTGATGATAACAGATGAAATTTATTAATTCCAGTCAAGGAGACACAGTGGAAAAACAAGAGATCTACAGGAAAATATTGGTACCCCATGACTTCGAACATCCAATAGGATGTGCCATCTTATAACTATATAACTATTTTGCTATGAATCATTAATAAATGTAATAGACTGGCTTAAACTCAATGGACTCCATGATATATAATGCAATCTAATTGACGATGTGCATGCATGATATGCAACAAAGAATAAACAAAAAATGACTTATTAAAATGTTAATAATTTATTTATAATATTAATTGGTTAGAACTTGAGTAAACAAATATGGATTATATACTTTAAATTAATACCCTAGCGAATCTATTTACACATAATTAACAGCATCTAGGTTTCACGTAATTATTGGTAGTGATTTGTGTATTCTAACGGTTACATGTTAGAACATAGATTAATGATTAAAAAATACGCAAATACAAGTGGCATAGATGAATAAAAATCAATAAATAATCAAGATGATGTAGCTTAATATGCTAATGGGGGGAGTTATCAGATTTACATTGATTGTATATTTTGAACGCCCTGATTTATTCAATAGAAAATAAATGACCTTAATGAATATGGAGAAATGGAATTTGATTTACATAATTTCCTTTATAACAGTTTTATTTCAACCAGACATTAAAACATATTTATTTAGATTACAAAGTTTATTCATCAATCATTGAAAGAGAAATGGTTATTTGCATGTTTATTACAACATTCTACTTTGACAGAACTTAATGAAAGTTATTACTTAGTGTATCTAAAGATCATTTAATGAGAAGGCGAATAGCTTAAATAAGCTTTAACATGACCTTTCTAACTTATAAAATATACAAAAGGAAAGAATAGGATGGTTTACAAAATCACAGCATTATAACTTATAGATTAATAGTGGGCAATATAAAATATTAATTAATAATTGTGGTGCAGACCTACATGATAATGCCAGAAAGATTAAGTCCAATTTAACGATGAGAGGCTTCATCAACTTAAATGAACATGAAACTCACCTGCACTTGTGACAGACAGTATCTGAAGAAATGGTTGATAGGGATTCCATGGTTCAGATCTCTGATGTTATCTCATGCAGAGACTAACTACAACCTGACACAATCCTGGAGTCGGTGCTTCCAAACTCCATTAAGAAATATGCGTTACAAAATGATCCGGGACCTCCGGGTATTAGTTTGACAAAGCAAGATATATGAATTTTATAACATTATCAAGGGTAAGCAACAATAATAGGAGTCAGGTCCATAATGATGCTGATATGTTAACTAAGGCCCTCATAAATTAATAAAATCTAGCGTAATGATATGACAAAATTTAACCTATCCTTAAATGTGTGTAACTAACCTTAAATATTAGTTAGAAAGTCAAACATAAAAAGAGAGGGAATATGTAGTTCCCTTCATTAAACAAATATTGTTATGCTTAACGAGTAGAAAAATTACATAATAAAGTTATCACACTGGATGGTGTGAGATGCAAATGATTAATTATAAGAAAAGGGTAATGTCATTAAGCTTTACATTACATAATATTAAAATTAACTATGTCAATAGCGTTGAGATAGTAACAAACTGATATCTTAAATATGCAGTGGATAATCTGCCATTAAACACATAAAACAATTTAGTAACATTATTCAATAAAGCGAACTTCGAGTTTGGTAAGAAAGCTTACATTTAAGCATTTAAGATTCCATAACGGCAGAATAAAAAATTAAGATAAGATCAGTTCGCTAGATTGAATTAGCATATTAAATAAAATATAATCAAACATAAAATAAAGTTAAAAGTTTGTTGCATTTAAAATAATAAGATAGCAAGAGTGAAACCCAGCAAGTATGTTTAGAAAATAAAATTATAGATTCGTGCATCATATTTTACAAAGAAAAGAAGAAAGTCATTACTTTATGAGATTTATAATAATCAGTACTGCATCACTGATTATGAAACAGATAGAGAGTTACATTTTACTTTAAATAAATTAAAATACATAGATGGAGGTTTTAACAGTTCATATTGGCGGCCAAGACAGGATTACCTTCTGTTATTTGGAGACTTGATGGCTGTACAGGTTGATACGCATATGGGAAAATAATTTGGAAAAATAATGGTTGGAATTTTTTAAGAGTTAACATTTAATTAAGACAGTCTTTAAGTGGCAAAGGCATAGCAGCATAGTGGTATGAAGGCAATCTTGGAAAGATCAGGAAAGCAAATTTCTTTCAACTACTCAGAAGTCATATTTTAAAATTAGAGTGATGAAGGTTCGTTCTGCAATACCTTCTGAAAATAAAGCCCAGAGTAACTGGCATAAAATTTTGGCTGTATTTATACACCACCAAAACCTTCTAGAACTTTCTATTCGCCCTGCCACTGGTGAGACCCGGATGTGCATTAACTGACTTGACTGCACTTATCCTTTGTTAACAGTTACATTTTAAAGATGACAACAAGATAAGTTCTAGAGAGTATTGTTTCAATCAATTTTGAGTTGGGAAAAAGATTCAAGAGATATATTTTTCATTAATGTGGAATTATTAAAATAAATCTACTTTACTAACAACATTTTTAAATTGAACAAGGTACGTTCTTTTGTTTATAAATCTAAGTTCTGTTAATTACTCTCTAGAACTTTCTCTGGTATTATGTCAGCTTAATAAAATTAATACATGAATTATAAGTAAAAAGAAACATAAAATAGTCAATAAAATATAATTGTAATTTACAATATTTGCAGCTATCTGTGATACATACACAACTATTTACGGTGATGGAAATTTAAATATTTCCGAATTAAGCTAATATTATTTAATCAAAATAATGCTTAACAAAAGAGGGGGGATAATAGCATGTATATGTGTACTTGCACTACCTAGTGATTAACAAGTATACTAATGGGTTTGAACCTTTGGATGAAGGTTTCTAATATCACCAGACAGTGAAGCTTAACAGATTTTACTGCTTCATATTCCCCTAGTTAGAGGAACAATAAAAAAAAAAACAAATAAAAAAATGATTTTACTTCAAATTAATATGTCATTTCAGGTGGCAGTAAATGTAAGAAAAATAAAAAAAGACCCATAATTTCATCTTTGCTGAACATTTAAATAGTTTTTGGCACATTCTTAATATAGGCAATCAATCTTAAAAAAATTTGTAACAGAAAGATTTGCTACTGAAGTAGATGTATAAAAAATTTAAATGATTACTTTTAGGAAACAATCTCAAATATTTAAATATTAGGTGCTGATTTAGAATGAGCACACTGCCATTTTCAATTCTAAGGACCGCCAAAAACTACTGCTGACACATTCATGCAATAAATGACATCGAATAATCCTCAGGAGATTGCTTGGATGTGTCAGCAGTGTTTTTGGGTGGTCCTTAGAATTCAAAATGGCAGTGAGTGCATTTTAAATACTAAAAGCTTATTTACTTATTAAATACGAATTTTATTACAATATATGCCTACAACCACATGTTGAAATAATGTAAAATTGATTAAACCAAGCTTATAATTTTGAGAAACTAAAAGCTTACAACTTCTAAAATATGAATTTTATTACAATATATACCCACAACTATACAAAATAAAGCATATTAGTTTTACAATTAATCAGATTTTTTTCTAATCAGAAAGAAACTCTGATGCTACATGCTTTCTTTGTTCCACATAGTTAGAAAAAACAATGGAGATAAGAAAAGATAGCATTCACATCTGATATCTTCTGACACTTGATCATGTGAAGTCCCTGGGCTCTTGAAATAGATACAAATCTATATATTTATTTACATAATTTTCTATTTATTAACATCAAAGTGACTTTTACCATCAACAAATGAACATGTTTAAAAAAAATATTTACAGATTTTAATAAAAAATTGTTGATTATTTAAAATGTATGAGACATTGGATTTTAAATAAAATAAACACTAACCTTTTCACAGTCGATAGGTAGTGTTAGGATCTTTTGAAAAATTTAATGAATAAATCTCTCTCATTCTTTGGTAAAAAATAATCTGATTTATTAATTTTTTTATTAATTATAAAATTAATATTCTTTACTCTAGATAATTATTCTTTCAGCTAATATTAAGATAAAATGCAATTTATTATTAATTGTAGAATTAGTGTGCTTTGGCAGTTGTTTTTACATTTATTCAACATTTACATTATTTCAACATGTGGTTATAGGCCTATATAGTAATAAAATTCGTATTTTAGAAGTTATAAGCTTTTAGTATTTCAAAATTATAAGTTTGGTTTGATCAATTTTACATTTATTGAATATATGGTTTTTTAATTTATATGTGTCCATTATTTTTTTTCATTTACTTTTTTTGTATTTTAAATTTGTATTTTAGAAATTATAAGCTTTTAGTATTTCAAAATTTATTCGTTCCTCACATTGTTTTATATTTTGTATATTTTAGTCATGTGATTTCATCAAGCATAGTTCTACAAAATTTGCACTTTAATTTTTTAATTATTGATTTAAATTGTGATTTTGTAACAAATCGTTATATCCCAACCATGTGTAAATTATTCAATGTCATTTATTGCTTGGATGTGTTAGGGATAGTTTTGAACAGTTCTTAGAAATCAAAATGGCATGAACATAGTCTAAATCAGTACCAAATATTAATTATATGAATTTATATTTTATTACTGAAACACTTTTGAAAAAAATAATGACTTGCTTTAATAAATATTAATAAATAATTTTAAAATTAATTCTTCATTACTATAAAAATAAATTATCCACTAAGATATTCCAGTACCACATTTACTTTTTTAAAATACTAATAAACTTTTAAGGTCATCATTCTATAGTTTATCATTACATTACTGTTTGACTCTGATAGAAGAGATAAAATTCTTATTCAAGGCAACAAAAATACTATAACAATAATAGATGAAAAACATGTATATAAAAAAATTTTCTCTAATAAAATACAAACTTTCAATTCTTTTTATGAACATATAATTACCTTTACCATTCTAATAAAATAATATACTGTATATATATTTAAATGAGATATTTATTTTATATAGCACTATGTTTTATAAACTGTAATAGTAATAATTAGCTATTAAGCTATTTATAACTAATATGTAGTGAAAAAATTGCTGTTAACAATATATTATCAATTGTTTTTATAAACTTTCAAACAACATTACCTAGCTAACATCAAGATAATTAACTAATTTTTGATGATAAGTTTAAATACATACATTCAAATAAATTTTCATGATTAAATATTGGCATAGAGAAAGACAAAAATTCTAGAAAGCCAAAAATCAAATTTATGAAAAAGCCAAGCAATATAGTTATGATTAGAGGAAGTAATGCAGCAAGTGAAAAAAGTATGGAAAATTTTTTCTTTTGTTTACCATTTACCCAGCTTCTTGTAGTAGTTAACATTTTAAACTGCTGTCTCTTTAATAACTGGAACTAAAAATGACCAAATGACATCTCAGAAAAAACATAAAATTATATAGTCATGAAAATTAATACTATGGAACTAGATAAGATTCTAGTAATAATGAACAATGAGACTGATTAATACTATACATGACTGTAATAAAGAGATGAAATTCAATTCAATAAAACTATTTGATTTAAATGTAATTTGTTCTTTTTTTTTTTTTTTGCAAATTCAATATTTTTCTTTATATTTTAGCTGATAAATAGGCAACAGTGAGTAATAAATTTTGTAATCATTACTAGCATAAAACTATATTCATTATATGTGTATAATTATGATGATCCGATTATCATAAAATGAATAGTTTTAAGACATAAGTTTCAGATTCTTTCATCAGAGTAGAATAATAAAAAAAAATAGTAGTTATAAAAAACTTAATTATGTAATTAAATATTTTTAAAAATGTTTCTAAATAAGACAGACTGGTGCATATTTACAATTTCATTTAAAATTATGGAAAACAAATTGTATACAAAAGCATTATGATTAAGAGAAAAAAATTGTTGAAAGAAATAGAACAATCATAACATCAATAAGCCACAAAATAACTGCAGAAAAAAATATGAAAAAACAAAAGAATGCCATCAAAAAAAAACCCATACTATCAACAGGATACTATCTCTAACTAATAAAATTAAACAAAAAAAAGCAGATGTCTAAATTATCAACGTAAAAAATCAAAAGAAAAGAAAAAAATCTTATTTTACCTCAATGAAATAAAAATGATTACCCAATTAAAAAATAAACTATTTTTGTAATTATGTTGGAATATTTCCAACATCTAATTGAATTGTTAAATTTTAAAAAAAAAAAAAAAAATTCGAACTTTTATTTCTACTTTTCTAAATATATACTTCAGTTAGTAATATCAACACCCAGGTTAGAATAGAACATACTTTGTATATCTTACTTTTTCTTCAAGTGTCACTGACTAAGCACTTAATCAGCAATCTTTACATTTACTTTACTTTCAAAAAATATATTTTATTCAATTATAGAGTAAGGTACATAATTGTCTATACAGGTAATAGTTAGAGCTGCTGTTAACAAGCATTGTTTGCAATGGGTTTACAAGAATACAGTTCAAATAGGATGGTTAGGAGGTAGGTCATACCATCCCTGTCATCACAGCAATAGGGGAAGAATCTGTCCTGACAAGGTCAGAGGCATCGTCCATAGAAAGAAACAGAATGTCTTGAAACTTAAATTTTTAGTTGATCCCAGGTCTGAATCACCAACTGTTCTGGGCAAGTCCTCTTGTCAATCTCCCTAGCCTTCCATATGAAATCTATAAGGAGGTCCTCGGGACTATGGTCAATCCCACTTTCAAACAATAGTTTGCAACGTATAGTCCAAATCCCGAAGTTGACAAATGAAGCCAGCCGAATTCTGGCAAAAAGCCCCTTTTCAAAGGCCAGAGGAATCATTACATAAGTCAGGTCAGGTGCAGACATTTTCCTCAGAATCATGCCTCGGAGACAAGACCACGAATAACAATGGAACAGAATGTGGTCCATGGTCTCTTCCTGCTTCCCGCACATTGGACATAAGGTATCGATGTTATACCCTCTATGATGGAATAAAAAGGACCTTGTGGGAAGGACCTTAAGGCTGACCTTGAGCAGGAAGTCTACATACTTGGGCTCAAGTCTGAGGAATTGTGTCCATTTGGCAAGTCTGGAGATAGAAATTGAGAGCAAGATGGGGGTACGTTTTCTCCTCGAACATTAGTCGGTATGTGTCCCAGTAAGTAAGTTTTGACTGGAATAGGGAGCTGGAGGTCTTGATCCATGATAGGACATCCGTCACCTGCTGTTGGATCCAAAGTCTCCTCAATCTGGGTGGGGGTCTATCGGTAGGTTCGACCCTTTCTATGGGAACTGGGCACTCAATGTCAGAATGAGAATTCAATAGCCTAACCAGAATATTGTATGTCCTTTGAATTTGGAAGACTTTAATGGCATGTAAGGCCAGTCCATTCAGGAGTTTAGGCTTCTGTAAAATGTTTAAGCTGATGACCGGGGCCCCCTTCCTTTACATTTATGACTATTAAATTTAAGATTATAGTTTGCCAAAGGCAAAAATATGTCGAAATTTTATATATTTACCTACGAGGATACTCAGATTTTTGTGTGTTCTTTTTTTCAAGAACAAGATTAAAGAAAGTTTTCCAAACATTATGAATTATCACAGCATTTCTTAAACTGTGGGTTGTGACCCACTTGGGGTCGCGAAGCGAAAAGTTGGGGTCATGAAAATTTAATTCAGATACATGAATTTAAAAAAATATTAGTTGCAATCCCTTCATTATCTTTAATTTAATATATTATGTTTTCTGTACAGCACAATTATAAAATCGTAATGATGCCCAAATTGAGCTGTAACTTATATTTACATATTGAAAAATAACACTAAATGCATAATAATAGTAGTGTCACATTGCAATTTTATCATATAAGTTATTTCAGAATCAAAATATATGCTACAGTGGCGAGAATAAGGTTGGTGCCACTGTGATATAATGAATTTCTAGTCACTTTATTTGTTTCGGTTTCATTGTACTTTACTGTTTTACTTGGCTAAGGTTAGTATTTATTTAAATAAATATTATGAAAGATGTTATTTTTTATATATAAAAATGCTTGTATACTTTTTTTCTCACTTTTTTATTCAAAATTTATCATCCTATTAGTTATTACAAAAATTTATTTATTTGAAACTTATTGTCATTTATTTATTAACAAGTAAAAACATATTCCTATTTTTTAAATTTATCAGGTAATTTATAATTGATTTATTGATATTTTTTAAATATTAAAAAATAAACCATATGGGGATATTAAAAAATAGAACATATGGGCATAAATATACTTCATATAATTAAATAAAAAACGTGGCTGCCATTTTCTAACTAATAAGCACTGTTATTTTATTTATATTTTAGGCTAAAAATACTTTTTAGCCATAGGTAAATGATTGAACTTGCATACCAAAAGTAATGATGCAGATGACAATGCTACAAAATCTCTTCAAGCAGGATCTCATAATCAGAAAGAGGCATCTAAGATGCGAAAAAGAAAATATGAGACATTTCTCCAATTTGGCTTTACTTTCAACAACTGTTATGGTAATGAACAACCTCTTTGTTTAATTTGCAATAATGTTTTGTCTATGGAGGGTATAAAACCATCAAAATTAAAAAGGCATTTTGAATCCAAGCATACTTCATATGTCAATAAACCAAAAGAATATTTCGAACGACTGTTAAAAACTTCAAATAAAGGAAAACAATATTTTGAGAAATTTATAACTGTTAATGAAAAATATTTACTTGCATCATATGAAGTTTCATATCTGATTGCTAAAAATAAAAAGCCATACACCATTGGAGAAGATCTTATATTATCTGCTGCTATTAAAATGGTAGAAATACTTCATGGAAGTAAATATGGTGATGAAATTTGGAAAATTTCTTTGTCAAATGACACTGTTACTAATAGAATTTCTGAAATTAGCAATGACCAATTTGAGCAACTTATTAATAGACTTAAAGAAAGCCCAATATTTACAATTCAATTGAATGAAACAACTATTTCAAAAATAGCTCAATTATTAGTATATGTCAGATACATTTATAAAGAAAACATTGAGGAAGAATTGTTATTTTGTCATTCTTTGGAAACACATCCAAGAGGGGAAGACATATATAATAAAAGTAGACAAATTTAAAAACTGAAGGTCTAGAAGAAAAAGAATTGCTTTGGAGTATGCACAGATGGTACAAAAGCAATGACTGGTGAAAATATTGGTTTTAAATCATTTGTTAAAGTTTCTGGTAATAATCATGTAACTTTTACACACTGCCTGATCCATCGAGAGGCCCTTGCAGCAAAAAAATTAACAACGGAACTGAACGATATGCTTCAGGATGCTGTCAGAATTATAAACTTTATTAAAAGCCATGCCCTTAACAGACATTTATTTTCAAATCTTTGTAAAGACATGGACTCTGAATACAAAAATTTATTATTACATGCAGAAGTAAGATGGATGTCAAGAGGGAAAAGTTTAAAAAGATTATTGTTATTAAAAAAAGAAATTATTGTATTTTTAACTAAACAAAAATCTGATCTTGCTGCTCTTTTTCAACATGACTTATGGCTATCAAAGCTGTGCTATTTGTCTGATATTTTTGAGACGCTAAATGATCTTAACTTGACTCTTCAAGGAAAAAAATAGCAATATTTTTACTTTGAATGATAAAATTGAAGGTTTTATTAAAAAGATCAATATTTGGAAGAATAGGGTGGAAAATAATTCATTGGAAATGTTTTCTACTATCGACAATTTTATAATTGAAAAAAATAATTGTAAAACTTTAATTGCAAAAATTATTATAAATCATTTAATAACTGAAACACACAGGCTTATTATAAACCTATGTTTACATATGTAATATATAGGATACATGAGCACAGACTTTCACATGACCCACCACTCTCCACACTGTCTCATAACATTGATAAAATTGAACACATGTTGAAAAGATAAATAATCACCAATATACATATTTCATGCTAAACCAGCAATCATCAGTTGGTCCAGATTACTATCTCCACACATACATGCTATAAGTGCTCAGATATATATATATTAAGATAGCCAAACCTCATACTTAAATGGACAGGCTTCAATCCACTCCACACTCCATCTCTTCAACCGTCCATCCAATTGAAAATCTGATGATGGAATGCTCAAAGGCCACCCTGAGGCCGAGATCTTTGTCACACCCCTCATGTACAGGACATAATCCATTTAATACATATACAAGGGGTGGGCACCTAAAAACACAGTTTTACAAATACTTTATATCGAATTTAGATTTCAAAAGGTTATCTTGGATTCAAAGACCATTTTTGATTGACATTAATGGGATTAATCACTTGCCATATAAAGCCCAAGAGGAATTTGCTGAGCTATCGAGTGGCTTAAACTTAAAACTTGACTTTCTACAAAAATCCTTGACTGAATTCTGGATCGGAACTAGGATTGAATTTCCCACAATTTCTGAAATGGCATTAAATGTTCTTCTACCATTCAGTACCACTTACTTATGTGAAATGACTTTTTCAGTTTTAATGTATATTAAATCCAAATATTGTTCAATTCTAAAAAACGTTGAAGATGTTTTACGTCCAGCAGTATCAAATACTTTACAAGATTTAATTTGTTATGCAGCAAAAAACAAGCACATCAGTCTCATTAAAATGTGATTTTCTTTCATTAATTTTTGTATACTTAAAACAAATCTTATAAATACTTATTTTCATATGTATATTGTTTACCAAAGAAATAAATTATTTATGGGAATATTTATTTCTATATCTATTTTATATTTAATATCTGGGGTCGCAAAAAAATCTCGATGATAAAAAGAGGTCATGAATGAAAAAAGTTTAAGAAGCTCTGGATTATCATATTAAGTTGAATTATGGGTTTGTCATTATTATGTAAGTAGCTGTTTCTTTAAATTTTATTTCATTTTTTTTTCATAGATAAAATTTCTACTGATTCTTGCTTTGGCAGAATAAACTTGTAGATTAAAACTCCATGCTAGCATTGATATTAACCAGACCAGTAAATGCCTGAAGAAAAGAATAATGATATCATTTGAAAATGTTAAGTTCTATAGTGATACTAATCTGTGTTATTACTAACATCAAATTTAACTAAATTACCATTGTCCTACTGAATATTTTAGAGATCAATATTTAGGAAAAATTTTAGCCTTATCACAAGAAGACTGACTATTGTTTAAAAAAAAAAAAATTGAATATAGACTTCTATTATTAACAAACATATGAATTGGACAGAATGATGCTAATATCATTATACAAAACAAAAAGGAAAACTCTCTACGATATATTATGCTTTATAGAATATATAAACAAATAAAACTCTGAACATTCTTATTTGAATGAAATGAATGGAGGCAAAAAATTATATATTCATTTTGCAAATTTAAAAAATAAACATAATAAAGGAAGTACGCCAAGCAGTAATATGGCAGACTCAAAAATCTTGAAAATATCTACCTCTCTCAATTTCTCATTCAATGAGTTATATAAATAAGATATAGGCTAAGAAAAAAATCACTGGTAAAACAGTGTCTTGAAAATCATATAAAAGGCCCAATTTTTTAAGATACAGAAGTTGAAGATTTTTTCTGAACACGTGAAAAAAAGCTATAAGGCAGTCATCTCAAGCTCAAACACAATAAAGGACCAGCCGTTATGTCAAATAGGGGTTATATTTAATATCATTCTGTGAACCAAAACATAGCAAAAAAGAGGTTCTAACAAAGGTCTTTTTGTTTCTGAGCTCTTACAATTAATGTAAACAATTACACAAACAGTTAAATTTTAAATTAATTCAATTTTTATGTTAAATTTTAAAAATATTACAAGTTTAGGAAATATAAATTCAATTACATTCTATTTATATTTTAAGAAAATTATTAAAATACATAATTTTGATTAACAAAAATATTTTTATCTAAGAGTTCTTTTAATTAGATTTTGATCCTGAAACCTGGCATATTTTTTTCTGTGATAACATGTCAATATCTGCTTTTTCATTTCACATTGCAATATGCAGTATTGCACTTAATCTAGAATCTTTTATCTTAGAGTGGAACTTTGGCTTATTATGTTTCATAATTAAAAATTATTCCTCACATATACAGGTGCTTCCAAAGGCTGACAACATTCTTGCACAATAAATTTTATATTTGGAATATTTACAATTGAGGTTTTAGAAAAATTTGCTATGTCAACTTCAATATATTTATGTTTTACTTCAATATTGTATTGATCCAATTACTTCCATTTATAATTTGTCATCAATAATTTAAATATTAAATAAAAAAAGCAAAATGAATAATAATAACTTATCTTCAAACTGTTTGAAATCAGAAAATCTTTTTTCAAATTCTTCAATTTGAGGAATGTACTATTACTTCAAGAAATTGATTTACATGAAGGAAAATCAGTAAAATTATTCTTTGCCAAATGAATCATAAATAACATATCAACTCTCATTGCTTAACAGAGCAGTACTTAAAGTGTTTAAGTGATTTGTTATGTTAACTAAAAAGGTCACGGCTTTGCATCATTGTTCACTGGTGAGCAGAGAAATAAATTTATTTTTGGATAAAGTAAACATGCCAATTTCTTTTGAGAGTTCAAAAAATCTTTTTAAATTGATACCACAAATAAGCCACCAAACTTCTATAATATAGCAAACATATTGTAAATCTACTTCATCCAACAAAGCATAGAATTGCCAACAATTCAAGATGTGAGAGTATATTCAGTTTACTGTTTTAATTATTACACTCATGACTTATTCCATCTTTAGTTTTTTAGCATGAAGTGACTCCTAGTATATTATGCAATAAAATGATTTAAGATTATCCTTGCATAATGTTTCCTTTCTAATTTGACGCATTGCAACGAGTCCAACATTAATACCAATCATAGCAGAAAACCCCAACAATAATTACACTTAATAATTTTGATCAGTCCATGTGAGCAGTTTCAAGATTTTTATTGTTCCTGTCATAGGCATCATATCCAATAGTTCTTCAGGTGCGTTGAAATCGTCATCAATACAATAAATAATATTGCTAATTGGGAAGTATTAATAATCTCTATATGCTTGTCAACTGCAATGAAAAATGCTATACAACTCTTTATATTTTGAAATGTTTGTATTTTTTCCAGACATATAATTTTGAATGCATTAAAAATACAATATTTAATAAATTTTCTATGAGTAAAAGGTTTTGAAACTTGAGCAATTTTTTTCACTTATGATATAATTATATTTAACAGCAGCATCACTTGTTTTATTAACATTTATGAATATCTTTTGTTGAAACTTTGGTTCATTTTTTTAATCTTTAAGTTTGGCATCACACATTTTATTTCTGTAAATTTATCATAGTTCTTATGATTTGTTTCAGAATGGAATTTTAGACTATATTCTTTCTCCATGGTAACATTTTGTCTACATATTAAACATGTTGAAATACTTTTTACTTCCACGAAGAAATATGCTTCCTCCCATTTTTCTTGAAAAGTTCTGCCATCTTGATCATTTTTCTTTTTTTAACCTTTAAATTCAGACGTTGTTATGGGCAATAAAAGTGTATATATATAATTAATTAATTGAGGCAACATTATAAACATATTATTCTATTATAACGGCAACCAATAATGTAGTGACATTGTATCATGTGGTTTAATATGGCTGCTTGACAAGTAACTTCCATTCAGTATTGTCAATGTTTGATGATAAAAAAATGCTACAAAGAATTAAATAAGTTTTGCTTTTGTTTAAAACTGATAAAAAATCTTTAGAAATTTGATTTTTTTTTTAAGCCCAGAAAGATGTTAGAAACATTGATTTTAAGAAAAAAAATCATCAAGGTTGTGGGCCATTAAGTTGCAACCACAAAAAATTGACATATTCATCATTTTTATGAAGACTAAATGAACAATTTGTCAGTATTATGAAAAACAAAATAATTAAACTTTAGAAAAATCAAATGAAAAGTTGTCAAGTTCAGCCATACAAATTTTCAAAAAACTGACTGGAATGCCATCTAAATTAAAACTTTTTGGCTACTTTTTATCATAAGCTAGATCTTTATATTTAATGTATCCAATTACTTTCTCTCTATATATATTATAAATCTGCAGCCATTATTGATTTTTGTCTTTCTACCCTTCACTTTTACTGAACAAGAAAAAATATTGGGCTCATCAAACTCAGCTCATTCCAGTCTATACATGTTTTTAAAACAGCTGAAAGATCTTATTTTTACATTAGGGGAAAAAACATTTTTCTAACAAATTTAAAATAACTTGATTAGTTATAGAATGAATAGTCACAGATAAAATGCAGTATGGAGTCTGACACTCCCCTTCTTCAAACAAATCCTAAAAAAACTGCTCAACTTTTATTCTGGTTCATAAATATAATTTATAGATGATCATATCACTGAGCTTAATTTGAAATTTGTGAAATATCCACTTTTTGGGATCAGAGATCACTGATGTTAATGAACATCATTATAGCAATAAATGTACATAGTAAAGAGGCCATAGTAGGAGTGACTGTAACTAAAATCTGTGGAAAAAAGTAAAATATTTTCTATGGGACACAATCGTTAAATCTTAATCTGATATTGTGGATGTGCAAAATCATAGTTAACTTTGACATTTATCCAGTATATTTTTCTAAATTTTATAAATTCTCTGGATCTTCTACTTAAAGTAATTTTATAAAATAGATTTTGAAATAGAATAATTAATAATAATGCAGACGAATATGAGTGAGTTTATATTTAATAAGTTTAATCTGTACATTATTTACTAATATGCATCTTCTTAAGATAATTTCTATCAAAAAGTTACTCTTGACTAAATTGGATTAAAAATCCATCCCTGTTTTTATTTGCTTAAGCAGGCTACTAAAATTAATTTGATTACTTTTGCTCCAAAAATATTACAATAAATATTGTGCTGCATAAAAATAAAAATATTTATTAATATATCTAAAATTAATAAAATACTAAGTCTAATCTGATTGGTTGCTTTTATTTTTCAAATATCTTTTTGAATCTTTGCCACATGATGGCATTAATATTATTTTTACTAATATTATGTGTCTCATGACATGATATACATCAACATAGTAGTGTGTGTGCACATATATAGATAAATTGAAAGAAAAAGGAGAAATAAACACAAACAAAATTTTTTGTAGATATTTTCTATATTACACTGGAGTAACAAGCTAAGAGTTAAATAATAATTTTGAATTTAAAAAAATATAAATTAAACATTTAAAAAGATCTATTTAATGTTTTACTCCGATTTTGATAATTAAAACAAAGACATTTTTATATTACAATAGATATACTGGTGATTATAAAATTTCCCTATCTATTTTTAATTAGATTAACCTTTTTTTTTTATTAAAACTTGTGATAAAATTAGAATATACTCTATTGTTGAAAGGATTAAAAAATAATTTTTAGATAAAAAATTTGATTTTAATTAAGATAAATTGAACAGAGTCATTAACTTGTGTTTTTAAAAATCAAGATAATAAAGAAATAATTTGCTTAGTTATTGTTTTTAAATTCCATGATATACTATATAACAGTGGATTTGAATCATTCAAGACTTATAACAGTTTTACAACATTATCATTATGAAGTTATAACTGAAGGTGCAGAGTACAAATCAGCTGCTACTAGTGTCACGAAGGTAGAATTTGAATTTATATGGAAGGGCCTGATTTTCTATATTCTATAACCCATGTGTATACTAGATGGCCTGCATGAAGTCTATCAAATTACAGAAACTAAATGGATCTGACTAATGCCAACAGTTACCTGGTTCCCGAAAATGTCATTGGGACATTATACTACTCTACTATAGACATGATTATAATGAATCAGCTTGCCGAAAGTTTTCAGTATTAATTGTCTTGCTGAAAGATTATCGTGCTATGACTTTATACATATGCTGATTAATCTATATGCAAAGAAATATAAATGTATAATTACTGCTGGTCAAATAAATATAAAGTGTGGACAGCAGGAGAATAGAATGTGTTATATATTGAGAATGATATTATTTAAAATACTTTGCAGTTAAAATCTTTAAATTACAAGATTTAAAAGTAAATATTTTTTATTTAAATTATTCAACTAAAACTAAGATACGTTTCCAGTTTTATTTTATTAAAAAAGGGAAACTTAAAAATTTTTTGGAGAACAAAAGAAATTGCTAGCATATTTTTAAAGATGATTACAATTAATAATCTGGAAAAAAAAAAGGAAAAAAAAAACTTTTATGAAGGATTATCAAAGAAGTTATATATATATATATTTTAACAAAAAACTTTTACTTATTATTAGAAATAATGAAGTAATTAATAACTTTGATTTGTAGGGAATAATAATAATAATATGCACATACATGTGAATTTTATGTATATTTTTCAATATCAAATTACGTTCTATGAAAATATAATATGGTTTAATAAGTTTATTTTTTTAACTAATGAAATATCTGAATGTGCGCACATTTGAATGCATGTCATGTAGACCCATATATATTAAAATCAGTTATCGACTACATGCATGTTAAAATTATTATGTATTATAAAAATGAATTTTTATTATTGGTTTATGACAATTCAAAGATGTTAATTTTAAAATATGTTAAGGCACATTGATGTGTTTATATAGATATGTGTAATATTGACACATGTGTTAAAATTAGTCATTTTATAAATTATTAAAATGAATTGCTTTTTTTTTAAGTTTACAACAATTCAAATATGGTCATTTTATATTATTCAGGCACATTTGTCTGCTGATATATAGGTGCGTTTTATGTAAACCTATTGAAATGTATGTAAATTACAATGCAATAGCATATTATTTTTTTGTATTATTCTAATCAAAATCAGAATGCTGAATTTCTAGTGTACTAAAGCCACCTTAATTTAATTTTATTGTTATTAATAAATTTATATTTTATTAAGTTATTCCAGTGAATTTATTTAATCCTAGATTAAGTTTAAAACATTATATGTTAATATTATCTCTTGTTCACAATAACAGTTATGAGCTGGATTCATGAATAATGATAGTTATATGGACTGGGGTTTATCTTTAGTGTTATGGAGATTCAGTTGATGATGATTTCATTACTTCTCTAATGCTGGATGACGCAAAAGTACATTATTTAAAGTCTATGCACTAATTTTATTTATAGTTTTTACTATTAGAAATTAAATGGCCAGAGTGCACTGATGATAATCAACATGTTTTAGCATACCAGCATTATTTTTTTTATTATATTCTTATGGATTAGCACTTAAGTTTGTGCATTCAAATTATTGTTTATATAATCTGCCCCAAGCTTGGCAAAAGCTAAATAATTAGCTTGGCCTATAATGGACCACTTTCAAATCCAGTCACAAGGTTGACTGTTGATTCTATTTTTTTTTTTTTTTTGATTATTCATGATGATGAATGATTATTATTACTTTTGTGTAATGCTGGTGAACTTATAGTTAGTCTACTTTGTTAATGATCTCTCATGCTCATTCTTCATTCATTATTCTTATTCCTTTCACTATATTCATTATCATTCCTTTTATATTAATTTTACATTTAAATTAGACTAGTCTTTAACTGGAATTAATGATGATGATTTTCCATCACCCCAGGTTTATCCCTGAGTTCATACTATTACACTACATTAGGAAGTTTTTTTCAAATAACTTTAAAATAACTTGATTAACTAACTATAGACTGAGTAGTCACAGATAAAATGCAGTATAAAGTATGAGCTTAATTTGAAATTTGCGAAATATTCATTTTTTGAGAATCAGAAATCATTGACAATAATGAACATCCTTACCTTGATGATCCAATGCTTTAATCACTGAAGAAATGTTTACAGAATCCAATGCCTTTTCATAATCTACAAATCCAAAGCATAATGGCAATTCATATTCAGATGTCCTTTCTATAACTTCTCTCAATACCTGGATATGATTTACTATACTAAAACCACTTTTAAATCTAGCTTGTTCTCTTGATTGGTAGAAATCCAATGTTCTCTGCAGATGAGTTGTAATTATCTTGGTAAAATTTTTTGCATAAAACTGATAAATGACTGATAAGTCTGTAATTTCTAATATCTTCTTTAAATATTAATACTGCATTCTTCCTATCATCTGGTACATCTTTATCATTTAGACATTTGGTATATAACTTTGCTAAAAAAAAATCTACTTCTTCACCTGCTTCTTTTAATATATCAATTATAATTCCATCATTACCTGAAGCTTTTCCTTTCTTCATAAATTTAATTACATGTCTCATTTCTTCATTTAAAATTATGGGCAATTCGGAAGATATAATATATATAGGAGGTACTTGTTTTTTATTACTATATAATTTTTGATAGAAGTCTTCTACCCATCTCATGATGTCATCTCTCTTTTTAGTAATAATTCCATCTTTTTTTCTTATTGCAGATATAAATTTCCTACCAATATCAAAATGTTGTTTTACACTCTTGAGACTTTTATTCTCTTCTACAGCTTTCCTTGCTAGTTCACAGCTATACTTTTTTATATCATTTTCAACTCTTTTCCGCACCATTTTACAAAATTCTTTTTAATGTATCATTTTTGTATATTTTCATATTCCCTCTTTTCTTCATAAATTCTCTAGTCTCAGTAGAAATTTTATTAGTCAGTTGCTGCTTTTTTCTACCAGCTATCTTTGTTGCAGTTTTTAAAACTGCAACAAAGATAGCTGGTAGAAAGAATCCAGAATATTGTTATATTTTGACGAATATTTATAATAATGCAACAGCAACAATTAGATTACATAATGATATTCAACATTGAGAAGGGTGTAAGACAGGATGACTCCATATCTCCAAAACTTTTTACAACAGTGCTGCAAGATATATTTTGTGGATTAAAATAGAAAGCTAAAGGAGTGAAAGTAAATGGAGATTATTTAAGTCATTTAGATTTTGCAGATGATATAGTTGTTTTAGCAAATAATGCTTTAGAGCTGCAGGAAATGTTACAGGAGTTATCAGATGAAAGTAGGACTAAAGATATGTTAAAATGACTAAAGTAATGTTCAATGGATTTTCTCAAAATATGAAAATAAAGATTGATTATGATGAATTAGAAGAAGTTAACACCTTAGTCAGATTATTAATACACATGGAAACATAATGGATGAAAGTAATCACAGAATGTGTTTGAAAAGGAAGGTTTTTAATACATGTGTTTTACCAGTCCTTACTTATGGATATGAGACTTGGACACTTAATAGAAGAGCAGTACAGAGACCCCAGACCATTCAAAGAAGTATGAAGAGATGCATGTTAGGAGTAACAAGAAGAGATCGAAAACACAATATATGGGTAAGACAACAAACAGGTGTTACTGACCTCATTGAAAAAATTAAAAGACTGAAGTGGAGTTGGGCTGGATATATTTCTAGAAAAGATGATAATAGATGGACAATTGAAATCTTAAACCAGATTCCAAGAGATTGTAAAGGACCTAGAAAGAGACCACATGTGAGATGGTTGGATGCAGGGGTGATGTGGAGAAGAGAAGCTAAAGATTGGAGAAGAAGGATTGATAATGGTTGATGATGAATGAACATCCTTATAGCAATAAATGTACATAATAAAGAGACCATAGTAGGAGTGGTTGTAACTAAAATCTCTGGAGAAATGTAAAATATTTTCTGTGAGATACAATCAATTAAATCTTAATCTGATACTGTGGATGTGGAAAATAAATTAATTTTGACATTTAACTAATACGTCTCTCTAAATATCTTATAAAATAGACTTTGAAATAGAATAATTAATATAATTAATAATAATGCAGAAGAATATGAGCATCTTTTTAAAATAATTTTTCTCAAAAAGTTACTCTTAACTAAACTGGATTAAAAGTCCATCCCTGTTTTTATTGCTTAAGCAGACTACTAAAATTAATTTAATTGATTTCACTCCTGAAGATATTACAATAAATACTGTGTTGTTATAAAAATAGAAATGTTTATTAATGTATTTAAAATTAATAAAATAGCAAGTCTAATCTGACTGATTGCTTTTATTTTTCAAATATCTTTTTGAACCATTGTCACATGATGGCATTAATAATATTGTTTTTAAACAAGGCAAAACTCTCCATACAGTAGTGCCATCCTGTGCCAACCAGAGTAATCAATGGATGCCAGAAGGCTTGTGATGTTTAATGGTTTAATAATGTTTTTACTAATATCATGGTAATTTAGCGCATAAATTTTATTGTTTTCCATTTCCTGCTGAAAAATGGGTAGGATTATGCTTTTTTTCTGGGAGATGCAGTTTATCAAAGTTAAAGTAAAATATTTTCTGAGATATTTTAAAATTGTTCATAGTGATATATAGTATTTTGAATAGTCAAACGGAAGCGCAAATAGGAAAAATTGACTATTAAAAATAAATTCCAGAGTATAGCATTATAACAATCAAATTATTTTGGATCTAATTCTTATTTAACAAAACAATATAAGTATCTGCAATATATTTTCAAATAAAAAAAATCTTAGCATTTTTGTCTAAGTAAATGAAAACATGCAAGAGGAGTAGAAGAGATTTTTATTATAATTATCTTTCTTTAATGCAAACATATTGTTTCTACAAATAATTTCATTTATTTTTTATAGCTTTGACTGCTCAGCAGTCTTCATCAAAATGACAAAACATAAATAGACATAATTCATATTTTAATTAATTATGTATTTTGCACAATAGTAATTATAATATGAATTACATAGGTTTAGATATAATTATAGTAAAATATATCACACCTATGTAGTCATATATATTAAAATATTAAATAAAGACTGCTGAGCAGTCGAAATTGCAAGAAAAGAAAATTATTTATAAAAGCAATAAGTTTGCATTAAAAAAAAAAGGATTTATAATAATTATTTGTTAATTATTTATATATTTTTTCTGTTTTTATCTTCTTTACTTATATTGCTGTCAAGTTTTTTATCCACTGACAATGATCAATTGTTGTTATAACTTTGTTGTATAATTATCCTTAATCCAACTTATTTTTGCATATTTTAGCATAATAGAAGCTTCATCAACTGTTTACATTTGATTATTCATAAGACTGCTATGAATTTTAGCTATAATTAAATTCTTTCAAAACCATTATTTATTGAACAACCAATATACGTTATATTAAGTCATTCTATTGCAGTTTAGCAAGTGTGACATTTAACATTATTTTTCATGTTATTGTAAGTACATTATTTCAAGATTAAATCTCAATTAAAATTAACACTTTGTCCTACTAATCTTAACAGCAGTGTCACAAAGCATATTTTTGAAAAAATGTCTTTAATTCTATTTCTTAAAAAATTTTAGTTTTTAAATGCAAAATGAAATAATGTTTAACACTAGATGGGAAGTTTGGAATAAAAATAAATACTTTTAATTATATGGAATATAAATAGTTAATAACAATTTAAAAAAAGACATAGGTGTTAATTAACTATGCTGTGATTTGTAGTTTCACTCTCATAATTTTTATCCTTTTAAAACCCATGATAAGATTGAGACATATGAATGATGTAAAAAATTCATTAAAGTATATGATGTAGCTCTAACATTAAGATTTTACAATAGGATAAATGATAAGCAATGGGAAATTGTCACTGATAATGAATAGATGGTGGCACTTGATAACAGTAACCAATTATTTGACCTGCTGTTGAATGAGGAACTTGGCTGAAATATATATGCATGATAAGACCAGATACTTTATCCAAGTGAATCTGGTTTATTGTATCAGCTTTATTCAGTATATAAAATATTTATCAGTTAGAAATCATTTTACCTTTTTAATAGTCTTATTACATGTTTACATTAAATATAATTTATTGCATTTTAATTAACTAAAGGATTGTTGTTGATATTCAGGTTAATGAGAGTCTATAGGTGGAGATCATGAATGAACTTCAGATAAATGGCTTAAATGTTCAATCAAGAATATTCTCGTAGGATATGACAATGATTCATCAAAAGCTTTTCATTTCTTTTTCTGTCTCGTTTCTGAACACTGCAGGATTGAAGTTCAAACTCACGTCTAATACACAAAGTTCATGTGATTTTCTTGAGAAAATAACCATTTGTCTCATGTCTCCTTTCTAAGCTCTGTCTCATTTTCTTTTTTTAAATTTATCACTTAGGTTAGTATAGAACATGGTTTTTGACAAACTTCTCATGATACTAGTCCTTTTCCTACATTAACTGTGACATGAGAATGCATCTTTGTGCAACTACATTTTCATCCTTTGATTACATGTAGTGCAATTAAGATTTTAATCTCACCACCCTCTTTTTGATCTCTTTATATAATTATTACAAGACTTGTATTTATTTTATTTATTTATTGTACTATATTTCTATTTTTATTTCTTTTAATTCAGACATAAGAATATAGTATAATGTAAAAATAGTTAAATTGTAAAATTATATGTATAAATTTATAAAATATGATTGTATTTCTGTAATGTTTAAATTTGTAAATCTGACGAAGACTGCTGGGAACAGTCGAAACTGTTATCAAATTAAGAAATATATTTTGCTAAAAGTGTAAAAGAGTGAAGGTTTGATGTTATATACATACTTATTTATCAGTGACTGCTAATAATGATAATGAATTAAATTATTATCACAAATATAGTAATATAAAATATATCTTTTATAAAATAGCATCAACAATGATTATATATATATATAACTTGAAATAATCAAGTTATTATAAATTTTAGAAAACAATATTTTTAAAGATATTTTTTTAAAAATTAAAAATCTACTATGCAATCGAAATTAATTATTGTTTTCATTATAAATTAAGTCAATATATAAATTTAAGAAAAAAAAAATTAACAATAAATATAAAGTCAATGAATACTTATATCAATTAAACATTTTATTGATTTTAATTGACTAAAAAATGTTAATTTTCCTAGCTCTGAATTATAGAAAAATAGATTCTTGAATCTGATCTGCATTTTAAAAAGAATACAATAAAGATTATATTAAAAGATCAAACTTTATTTTCATTACTGTATGTGTTAATCATAACCATATCACTTTGTCACTGTGGCATTTTTAAGAATATAATAATTGGATAATAGTATCACAAATATCACAACAAAGTTATGACCCATAATAGTGAAAAGAGGAGAGATTTTTAAATATAATCATAAAAAAATTAAATCCATATATACAATATCTATGACTTTATAAGTTTCTGTGCATTTGAAATTAAAAAATCAATACCATATAACTAAAGGAAATTATTGCTTACATGTATATATGTCTTTTCAACACTTTTTGATTTAAACATATACCTTACATTTTGCACAAATATATTTCATATTTTAAACTGATGTCAGTTATGTTTTGATTTTTTTTTTTTAAATTTAATTTAGCATACCATTTTTGCATTGCATTATCTTATACACTTGCTTGTGATGGTCTTTTTTGACATATAGAAACCATTTTAAAGCCATTATAATTTCTTTTTTTTTTTGTCTTAATAGATCTCTAAAATTTAATAGTGACCAGTAATTAAATTGATATACCAAATCCAAGTTAATCATTTTTTAAATCAAAGAATTATTATTTTTAGTTATTTGCAAGGATCTTTTATTCATTTACTTAACTATATACAAATCTAACATATTAGATTCTTTTTTATACACGTACAAAAAAATTAGATATAACTATAATAAGCAGACATGTAAACAAACAAATAAATATATACAATGTATATATAAATTACATTTTGAAAGAAAAATAAATATTATGAAAACAATAACATATTAATTATGATCTAAAAAAAATTGTTAGAAAATACTACTATTACTCAAATAATAATAACTAATAATAAAAAAACTAATCTTTCATCAAAAAATTTATATATATATTTTTATTAATAATTTATGAATGTTCACATTACAAATACATTACATAAATTAAAGCTTAGATAATGAAACTTTTAACAATTTCAATAGCTATTTTTCTTGCTATAACTTAATTTGACTAAAATTTTAATTTTTTAAGTTTTTATACAGTTTCTTAACTTTTAAAATAATATTTTAACTATAGTAAAGGATAGTAATAAAGTTATACGTGATTGAACTTAAACAAAAGTAATCTCTCTAATTTCAGTTTTAAAAAAGATTAATTTCAAAAATTTGTAAATTACTATTGGTCACATTAATAAGCTGTTATCCAGAGAATTTAAAACAAATGACTAAACCAGAAGTCGCGAAACTTTTTTGATTACTGACCCTCTAAAAATCATTGAAAATGTTTACCAACGCCCACAAAAATTATTTTTAATGGTTTATTTATATGTTACAAAGAAAAAAAGTTTTTACTATTTTTAAGCATTTATTTTGCAACTTTACATTTATAAATATATGTAATAATAATATTATATTAATCTGGACCAACTGATGATTGCTGGTTTAGCATGAAATACGTATATTGGTGATTATTTATCTTTTCGACATATATGTGTTCAAGTGTGTCAGTGATATGAGGTAGAGTGGAAGGTTGTGTGAAAGTCTGTGTTCATATACCTTATATATTACATATATAGACATAGGTATATAATAAGCCTGTGTGTCAGTTATTAATAATCATTTTAATAATTTTTCTGACTGGCAATCAGCAAGACAGATGGGTTTGATATTTTTTAGCAAGATTAGCAATATTTGATTCAAAATTAGTAAGTTTTAGCCTGAAATCGACTTGGAACTCCACATTCAACTTATTTCACTATTTAGTTAAGACGGAATTAGCACGACTGAAACTAGCTTCAACCATATACAAACTTGAAAATGCTAACAAGAGAGAGTATGGCACATCACAAAGTTTTGTGTATTTTTGTGTTATATTTATATTAGTTAAAAAATTGCTCAAAGTCAAATCTTTAAAAAGCATCTTTGCTTCAAGATCAGCTAATAATTCAATAAATTCATCTTGCAAGTTGATGTTGAGATTTTCAATTTGAGCGGAAACTAGTGCGATAATCCATTCTGGGATATCAGTATTTTCTAAATCTGTAAAGTGCAGTTTAAAATCATAGCTCAATTTTTGAAGATGATTTGTATATAAAACAGGCAAAACTCTACATACAGTAATGCCAGTCCATGCAAGCCAGAGTAATCAATGGATGCAAGAAGGTTTGTGCATAAAATCCCTATCTATTGCCCACTCATTTAATATCTCCAGACCAGTTTCTAGCTAGTGGCTTTCATCATTGAGGAGCCTTGGATCTGAGAGCACTGCACCTAGATTTTTAGGATCTAATGCAATCCTTCAGCAGCCATCTTTTATCTCTATTTAACTATTAATCTGAAATTGAAAACATAATAATATTTTCAATCCAAGTTTTCAATTTCAGACTCATAGTTTTGTAGTTAAATAGAGATAAAATGTGGTTGCTGGAGGGTTGCATTAGTTCCTAAGATCTAGGTGCAGTCCTCTCAGATCCAAGGCTCCTCACTGATGAAAGCCACAAGCTAGAAACTGGTCTGGGGGATATTGGATGAGTAGGCACTAGATAGGGATTTTATGCACAAACCTTCTTGCATCCATTGATCACTCTGGCTTGCAATGAGTGGCACTACTGTGTGAAGAGTTTTGCCCACGAGCATAAAAAATGGTGATCATGTGATGATTTGTATATATTTCCAAGTCTTCACTTTTTATTTGCAATTGGCATAGATTTGAAAAATATTGAAAATCTTTGTGTAACAATGAAGATTTAAAAAAATTTAATTTAACTTGGAAATTTAAAAGAATTGTCCTAGCTTAAATACTTGTGATATCTTTACCTTGAAACCTTGTTAGAATGTAATTAAATTTTGCAAATAAGTCTGCAAGTAAAAAATATGGTTCTTATGCTTTTGCAGTTCATCACTCAGAACAGAATTTATTTCGGTAAGAAGTTCTATCGTAACTCAATGAGCCTTTGTAAACATTCATCCCTATACAACCATTTAATTTCGATGTATAAAAATAATTGGTTTGATAATTTATCATTTTTTTCACACAATTTGAAAATCAATTTTGATTTAAGAGGTTGGGCTCTAATTTGATTAATAGATTTACTATAAAACTGCAAAGTGTTATGCAAATCTGGACTGAGATATTTTGCTACTAGGTGGGTTCTATGCAAAACACAATGAGTAGTATGTATACCAGGAACTTTTTCTTTAAGAAAAGTTTTACATTCAAATATCAGCCTTTCAAGCTAATTGTGCATACACTTTGCGAGTGTTAATAATAAATGAATACTTTCTCTCCAATACAAGATATAGTATTCATTTATTATTAACACTCGCAAAGCGTATGCACAATTAGCTTGAAAGGCTGATATTTGAATGTAATACAATTGTAAATCATACACTATATAAAATAAATGCTTATTTAAGAACAGTTGTAAAACCTTGGTAATGGCCAATCATTGTTAAATGTAAGATCATATTTATTCAAATATTCTTCTAAATGCAGATATATTGTCACCCCTTTTCCATTACTTTCAAGGTATTTAGCAAGTAAAAATTCATCAATGATTTGACATTTAATTTTACTAAAATATTTGACATAAGCCATAAGAAGAGAAGTAACACTAAAAATAGACTCAAATAAAAAACTTGCAATTTTTGAGCTGTGAAACTACTATATTTTCCATGCCTTCAGCCATTTCGTCAATACACCATTTTATAGAATTCACACTTAATGGTAAACACTTAAAAACATTAACAGTCGTTTTTCATTACATTTTCAATGATATCTTTAATTGCAGGTATAACTACAGCTTCTGCAATTGTGTATGGGTTTCCCTTTTTTGCTAAATTGAGCAAAATCTTGTATAAAGGTATTAACTCTACTTCAGTTTCAACTATAACAGATGGCTTCATAAAACTTTTTATATTTGGTTGAGTTGAAAATTTTTCTTTAAGTTTTTAAAAAAAATCAAGATCTTTATTCTTTTTATCAGAATGAATTTTCTCAAGATATCTTCCATTTTAGCTGGGTTCATTGCATCATTTGTAAAAGTTTTCTCATGGAGAAGAGACCCAGATATTGTTGTATTTATTGGTGAAGCAATACATCCAAATTTCAAATAATCCAATGAATATTGTCGACATTTTTTTTTTAGAAATTTAAACTGCCATTGCAGAATTAGGGTCCTATAAATTAAAAAAAAAATGATGAAGTTGGTCAGCAGATAGTAATACATAGTAATTGTAATCTTATACTGATAATTACGTGAAATATTAAACGAACGGCAGCATAAAAACGGCTATATAGAGATATTAATAACATCAGTGTATTACAAATGCTTGACATATACTATGCAGTAAGCTATATTTTGGGTATCCAGAGCGTAGGTTCGGCAATCTGTAGCCATTTTCCATCTAGATGGGTAGCTAAACTGAGTGAGTATGCAGTGGTGAGTTATAATTTTTGCCAGTAAACAAACTGTATTAAATTCACTGAAGCAATATTTAAAAACATTATATATATACATATATTTGTGATTTTTAATCAATTTTTTCATCGACCCATAGTCCGGATCGACCCCCTGGAGTTGATATTGACCACTTTGGCGATCCCTGGACTAAACTATTATTTATTAAATCTTAAATAAATGATTAACATTTTTTTCTGATAATCCAGAGGCTTGCCTATTATCATTCCTTGTATTAAAGTATTTTGATTTTTTGAAAACTTTTAAATTACAGTTGCTTAAATATATTTCCAATAATTTCTAATAAGCTAAATTTAGGTATAAATTTTGAAAAATTGACATTAAATTTTAGAGATTTAAAATTTTGATGTGAATGCTTTCAGAATTTGTCTAGCTAAAAAAATTCCGATTATTCAATTTTTTTGGCTAGTTCCTAGTTGCCTGATTCAAAGCCGATGAGAACTTGAAATCTAATAAAGAGCGATAATAACTAAGACCTAACTTCAAATTTGGAAAAAGCTGTTGCTCTTATTCTAATTTTCAAAATTCATTATGATCCATCAACATTAAAAAAAAACATAATGATATTTTATTAAATTTAATAAAAAAAAAATCATATTCCTTTTGAATGAATTTTACAAAAAAATTATTGCAATTTCAAAACAATGCTTATTGATTCACTATAGAAATGAAAAGTGCATATTTAAAAAACATTTATTACAGTTTTTTCAGCAATATTATCCTCCAAAAATCTTTGAATGAATTTTTAATTTTATTTGTATATGAAATAAAAAATAAACTATATACTATATTAAAGAATTGATGTAACTAAGTTATTCATTCTGAGATGCTCTGCCTTAAATTTACAAAAATGTAATTCACATCATGTGCATGTAATAGTTATATTCATTTTTGTATACATAATAATTTGAAAAAAAAAAAATCAAATTAGTACTTTCAAATATTAAAGTTTATTTGGAATAATATTAAAAATAAAAATAAGATTTTCAAGTTAAATAAAGTGAAAATTTTAAAATTACCATCAATTGCCATTTTCTCTCTTAACAATTGCTGTAAGCGTCCATGCCTATCTTCTAATTCTAATTCTCTAGCGCTAGGAAATAAAAAAAAAAAAAATCAAGATTCAGCAACATAAAATTAAAATGTTCAATTTCAAAAAAATACCTAAACACAAATAATTTTATATGTATAAAAAATCTTTTTCCATCCCACTGTATTATCAATTTGACAAGCAGCATACTAGATTTTATAAAATTTTATTTTTTGAATTTGCATATAAAGCAAATATAATTAATTACACCACACATATATATATATATATCTCAATGAAAAGTCAGTTAGACAAGACAATGACTCATTTGTCACATGATGTACATAAAAAGATTTTAAAATAATCCCATTTTTACAAATGAAATATTTCAGAACCATGAGCAAAAATTGACCATTGCTTTTCCTAGTTAATATTAATTAAATATTATAATACTTACAATTTCCACATACAAAAAATTCCATTTTCTAATTATTATTCTTCATTATAGTTAAATATTATATTAATAGGATAATTTTTGACCAATTTCTACATACAAAAAATTCCATTTTCTAATTACAGTTCTTTATTATTAATCATTTTTTATATATAATTGCATATACACAATATAAGATATAGTTTTTTTTTTTTATAAAAAATTAGTTATAGATGTTTTTAACTGGCATAATTTATAATCAATCAAACATATATATTCAAATACATATCAAGATAAATGATTAGTGCTAAGTATACATGTAACAATAGAGAATGCTATTAATAGATGATCTACCCATCTAGCTACAACATTTGACAATTTCTCCAATAAGAGTAGAGCCATCTCTTATCTCTATTTGCTGTTATATAAATGATTATTGTGAACAATTTTATCCAGAAAAGCAAATTTTAATATCAATTAGTTAAACATATTGAAATTTCAGATTTAAAAAATAGAGCAATTTCTTCTCATAAAATCAAATGATATATATATAAAGATAAACAATCATAATGCTAAATATATGAATAATGTATACATCATTTATATACAATATTTATTAAATTCCAATTTATAGGATTACAACAAAGCATGAACAAAAAGAGAATAGTCATATAATAAGAATAGATAGCATTAAAGAATAATGAGAACTAATTTACAATTGCTCAGTGTTTTTGCAAGAGACAGATACAAATGAAAAGAATTGGTGAAAAAGCACTTATATGTCTACAGACACTGAATTCATAGTTTCTTCTATCTATCTATCAATCTATCTATCTGTTTGACTATATATATTGTAACGGTATACATATGCTGTTACATTATTTTAAAATTTAAAAATAATGGGGAAAATAATCTTAAATAAAATCATTTATTAAAAAACTAAAAGCCAAAATTAAAAAGAGTTATGTTTAACATATATATATCACACAGATGGAAAACTTTAAAAGTATTTTTTTTTTAAATACCAAAAAAAAGTATTTGAAAATATTTTTTTATATAAAAAAAGTAAAGATAAAATATTTTTGTTAAAAGGTAACATAAATGAAAATAGAAATAAATGTTAATTTCTATTTTAAGATTCCTATGTAATCTCAGTAAATGGAAATGATTGTTTTATTAATTAAATGAAAAACAAACTAGCCCTTGGGGTTCTTATATAAATAAAAAGTCAGATAGGAGATATAGATAAAAATTAAAGATTGTTTCCCGCTCTGAAGCAGAATGTCCAATAGAAGCAGCAACCAATGCTAGGACCTTAATGAAAATCATTGGAACAGGAAACCATGTTCAGTGAATCCGGAGGATTAGGATAAAAAGAAAAAAATTAGTTCCAGCTTGATTTTTGAGGAGGAGGGTGAAAAGACGCACTTTTCACCTTCTTACTTATTTCAAACGAAGTGACTGTTGAATTATGAATGGCACTATTGCAGACCCAAATCATATGAGTCCTACAATAAATAGTTCCAGGATTGAACCAGCTAAGACAACTTCCGGATTGATAACTATGGTATGAACAACAGACCGGTCTTCCATGAAAGTATGACTAATAAAGACCTCATGGGAATTGGCACAATGAACCGGGAGCTCCTCTACTGTAAAGTATGAACTATAAAATTTTAAAAATTAAGAACTTTCGTCAATATTTTAATATAATCAGCTAAACATAACTTTTAAAATGAACTTTTATCTGACATTAAGATTTCAAAATCAGTTATTAATATTTAATTTTATATATTTGAGTTTGCTAATTTAATTAAATCATTTCCATTTTCTTTATTAATATTTATTGAATAAATTATTTAAATGTATTAAATTTAAGTTGGGTGTAGATGGCTGCATAGATTTGTTAACATTTATATTAGTTTTTTTTTTAAGATTTTCATATGCGTGAAATAGATATGTCGGTAAATATGACACCTCATGCTGAGTGTCCAAACGTATTTATTCGTATATCTTTTAAGCTATTAATGTCAATGCGGCACCTTATGATGAGTGCCATTGGGTTTATTGTAAATTTCCCTCTGCAATTCCATCAATAACTTTATATTTTAATCGTTTATGTTTATTTTAAAAAGCTTTAATTTCAGGCTATTTGTCTCGTGGTTGAATCAATGCTAGTAGAATGGTATATGGGCGTTTATATTAATGCAATGTGAAGCAAGTTAGCATACAGGACAGTGTCCAACTGAATGCATGACCCAAAAGCGTAGTCATTGCGTCGCAATGTACGCAGATGTATTACCTGTGGCACTGACTTCCTTAGTTCTATGGATAGGGACTATAAGACAGCAGATAGACCACTCTCCCCCATACATAGCATTTTGCTCAAATATTATATACATGATTCCTTCGCCAGACAGACGCACATTCCTGTACTGGACGAGGATCATGTCCTTCAAATAATATCACACTGCAGATGCACATTCCTGACAGTGTGGTTTTATGTTAGCATCTTCATATTGCATTGGTTATGCTGTATATCTGGAAGCAGGCATTGGGTTGACTGCGAACTTTTAATCTGAGATTGAATGAATGTTTTGAAAAGTTTTAACTGAGAAATCTAAATAATAATTTAAATGCAAAAAAAAAAAAAAAAAAGTAGTCACGTTATATGTGACTTGCTTTATTAATTATAATAATTTAAATTTTAAAAAAATAATAATCTAAATTTAAAATTAATATTAAAATCAAGATAAATTTATTCCTCAATTTTAAATATTCATATATGTGCGTTAATAAATGTTTTTTTGTGTTATTACTGGGAGTGGCTTATTTTATTTTTTAATATTAAAAATTTATTTTTAATTTCAAATCTTTCTTAAATGAAATGTTAAATAAGTATTTATTATAAATCTCTGCATCTCCTTGAGCTAGTGGCATGGGCTAACGATCATATATAATTATAATAAAACAAAATTGGGATCTTAGCAATACGTGTCTGCCTACTATATAAATTTTCCAGGTTCCAATAGCCCGGTGGCGCCCTTGTACGGCAGATATGGTAAGACTCCAAATACACCCTGACCGTTATAATTAGCTGCCCAGCATGTGGCATGATATTTATTACCACAAATACCTTGAATTTTAAAAGAAAAATGTGCCAGTAATTTTTTTTTTGAAATGAAATATTTTACTTGTATTAACATAAAGTTATAGTTTGAATTTTTTGTAAAAAGTACTGCCAGTAAGAAAAATTGCGCATGTTTAAATAAATGCGAGGAATAAAAACATAATAGTTAATATAAATAATTTTTTTTTTTAAAAAAAAAAATCTTATTTAAAGTCCAATTGTTTAACTTGCCTAGGTAATAGTTAAAAGTTGGAGAAAAGAAACTTGGAAGGGAGGAGGCAGAAATTTATCTGGTAGTAAGGAAATAACAGTCAACAATTTTTTTTTATCATTATATTTGTGTGTAATAACTAACCAGAGATTTTTTTTAATTTTCATATATAATCAATTTGTGTAACATAATTACTAATATTAAGTAACTTTTTTTTTTTTTATTGCTTTTCATTTTGAGAAAGTTCAGTGACATCTAACGGTACACATATGCAATTATCTTATTTTAAAATTTAAAAATAATGGGGAAAATAATCTTAAATAAAATCATTTATTAAAAAACTAAAAGCCAAAATTAAAGAGTTATGTTTAACATATATATATCACACAGATGGAAAACTTTATAAGTATTTTTTTTTTTTAAATTAAAAAAAAAAAAGTATTTGAACGTACTTTTTTAAAAAGTAAAGATCTAAAGATAAAATATTTTTGCTAAAAGGTAACATAAATAAAAATAGAAATAAATGTTAAATTCTATTTTAAGATTCCTATGTAATCTCAGTAAATGGAAATGATTGTTTTATTAATTAAATGAAAAGAAAACTAGCCCTTGGGACTCTTATATAATTAAAAAGTCAGATAGGAGATATAGATAAAAAAAAATAAAGATTGTTTCCCGCTCTGAAGCAGAATGTCCAATAGAAGCAGCAACCAATGCTAGGACCCTAATGAAAATCATTGGAACAGAAAACCATATTCAGTGAATCCGGAGGATTAGGATAAAAAGAAAAAAATTTCCAGTCATTAGTTCTAGCTTGATTTTTGAGGAGGGTGGTGAAAAGACGCACTTTTCACCCTCTTACTTATTTCAAATGAAGTGACTGTTGAATTATGAATGGCATTATTGTAGACCCGAATCATATGGGTCCTACAATAAAATAGTTCCAGGATCAAATCAGCTAAGACAACTTCTGAATTGATAACTACGGTATGAACAACAGACTGGTTTTCCATGAAAGTATGACTAATAAAGACTTCACGGAAATTGGCGCAAGGAACCGGGAGCTCCTCTACTGTAAAGTATGAACTATAAAATTTTAAAAAGTAATTAAGAACTTTCGTCAATATTTTAATATAACCAGCTAAACATAACTTTTAAAATGAACTTTTATCTGACTTATTAAGATTTCAAAATCACTTATTAATGTTTAATTTTATATATTTGAGATTGCTAATTTAATTAAATCATTTACATTTTCTTTATTAATATTTATTGACTAAATTATTTAAATGTATTAAATTTAAGTTGAGTGTAGATGGCTGCATAGATTCGTTAACATTTATATTAGTTTTTTTTTAAAAGATTTTCATATGCGTGAAATAGATGTCGGTAAATATGACACTTCATGCTGAGTGTCCAAAGGTATTTATTCGTATATCTTTTAAGTTATTGGTGTCAAGGCGGCATCTTATGATGAGTGCCACTGGGTTTATTGTAAATTTCCCTCTGCAATTCCATCAATGACTTTATATTTTAATCGTTTTTGCTTATTTTAAAGGGCTTTAATTTCAGGTTATTTGTCTCGTGGTTGAGTCAAATGCAAACCAAATAATTTAGTGATGGGGTTTTGGGTTAACAGAAAAAAACCTATCTATAAGTAGGGGATGTATAGTGATGGGGGACAGAGTTGTTATACCTCCAGTAGGTAGAGATAAGGTATTAAGTTTACTTTATCAAGATCATCCGGGCATGGTGCGTGCAAAAGCTTTAGCGCGTAGTTATGTCTGGTGACCTCAAATAAATAATGATAATGAAAAATTCATTAAAAAATGTTCACCATGTCAGTCGGAAGGGGCATTACCAGCTAAACAGTATTTATCTTTGCCGAACACAGTTAAACTGTGGGAACATCTACATATAGACCACGCAGGACCGATTGATGGAAAAATAATGCTCGTTGTGACGGACACATACTCGAAGTGGATAGAGTGTCACCTGGTAAAGAATACAAGGGCACAGGAAACTATAAACTGCTTAAAGACAATATTTTATATACATGGATTTCCGGAAGTGATAATATCGGACAATGCCGCAGGATTTAAATTTTTTGATAGTTATGGAATCAAACATGTGTATGCACCACCGCATCATCCTGAGTCAAACGAATTAGCAGAGAATGTCGTAGGACAAATAAAAAAATTGTTAAAGAAGAATACAAATGTGAATATACAACAAACTTTACGGGAATTTATGCTAAATCAGCATTCAACACCATCAACAGTGACCGCGAAATCACTAGCAGAACTACTATGTGGGTGAAAGTTAAGAATTAAGCTAGATATTTTGCATCCCACTGCCCAAAAACTCATGTGCAAAGAAACAGCTCGAAAATTGTTTAAAATAGTTGATCCAGTATAGATAAGAGATGTTATTCGTAAAGTGTGGATAAAAGGAACAATTGAGAAAGTAATATCATAGCAAATATATGAAATTACAGGACATAATGGATTAAAATATAAACGACATGTGAATCACATACGTAAAAGGAAACCGGAAGAGATGCATATGGATATATTCAAGCAACTACAACTACAGGAAACGAGCGATAACACAGAGCAAAAATTACTAGAAGACACGCTAGGGGGAGATGAAAAAGAAAAGAGCGATGTTCAACATAAAGCGAGAAAGGAAATTCGCCTAGACCCATACGCAATAAAAGAGAGCCTCTCCATTTAAACAATTATGTTTGTGGGAAAAACAATTTACTTCTGGAGTGAGGGGAGGAAGTGTTGTGTCTAACGGTGAAATAAATATAACTTTTGTAAATATTACTCCAGAAGTAGAGATATATATGTTAAACTTAAATTTGTAGAAATAGAAATATTTAGAAATTCAAACGTTAATATGTAGAATGGAAATAATTATAACATTGTGAAAGACAATAATACGGTAATTGGAAAAGATAAGTGCAGAGATAAAGAGGCATGTTTAATTAAACGAGAAGCAGAGATTAAAAGGAACTGATAAGAAATCAAGCAGGACTATATAAACTGTGTAGGAGAGGAGCATGCATCTTTTGCTGTTTTTTTCTGATTGAGATCAGAGCTAAGAATTGTATTTTGCTGATTAGAACCTACGAGGGAGAAAAACCCAGATTATCGGATCTGAAGATTCAAAAGTCTGACTAGGGTAAATATAACAGATCCTCCTGATCTTTTATTATTTAGTACGCCTTCAGGGCTCTATGTAGGGTTAAGTTAAACTGATGTAAACATTTGATTGATTAAATAAATCATTAGTAATTTTCGTAATGGTTGTTATTTGCAAAACTCAGCTAATTCACTTTAGTAATTTATTGTATGCTCCTGTTGTTTCTCTCACGGGGCAGATACATTAGAGTCTTAATATTTTTTTGTGTATTATAAACTATAATTATATTATTTATTTCATTTTATGATATCCAATCAGAAATTAGTTTTTATATATTAAGTAATCTACTAAACATGAAATTCAGTGAAAATAATATCTCTAGAAAATGACAAACCATATATTAATTTTATTTTGATAATTACATTATTTGTATTTGAAATCTAAACATTTAGTCTGTACTTTACATATAATTACTTATTGAATTATCAAAAAAATTCCCATGTTTGTCTTTTTTGCTGGTGAACATGTCATCTAGAATCATTGATAAAATATTAAAAGATATAAAAATACATCATGATAATTCATTCGAGAAATTAATTAAATTTACTTTCATGATAGCTGTAAAAATCTTCATTCATATATTTCTTGGAAAAATTTACGTTTTGTACATCAAATCAAGAACACTTTCTTAAATTGCTTGCTCTTCTTTTCAAATTATCATAATTACTTTTCTTCTTTCTTCTGTTTTAGTCTTTATAGACCACTTCACTATACTTTTCCTAATTCCTTTAAGTACATATTCAATTCAACTTATTTTCCGTTTTATAACTTCTTTGATAAATAATCATTTTTATCTTATTGGTTTTAACATTTCTGCATTATTAATTTTATTATTCCAACTCATCTTTTCTGTTCATTTTCAAATTCATACTTAAAAAGTTTATTTTCAGCTGCAAGATACACTTTAATTCTATTCATTTTTGCTTCTAAAGTATCACAGAATCAATGATAAATTTTTAAAAATAAACAATTTACTATTATTTATAGAATTAAATTAATATAATATTAAACAACAAGAAGTATGTCAATTATTTCATAACTTTCAAGTATAAATAGAATTGCTATAAAATATTCACAGATTTACTGCTCCATTTGAGAATATTTTAAATTCATTGATACAAGTATCTCATTAAACCAATATCTATAATTCCTTTAAGAAAAACTTGCATAAATATTTAAAGATGAATGAGAAAAAAAAAACAACTAAACATGCAGATATAAAAATAAATGCTTAAATAGCTCATTCTTTATAAAGAAAATATGTACCCATCAAAGTCAGGGAGCAGGCTCATTTTACCAACAAAAAAATGAGTTTTTTTTAAAAAATTGTCTTAAAGTATTTTAAAAAAATATAAAATTACTATGAAAAGCTTTAAAAAACCCGCTATACATTTAAGTAATGAAAATTGATACTATCAAGCAAGATAATGACTGGAGAATGCATTTGCTTATAAAAGATAAAAATACAAACTTACCGAACCACTAATTCAGATTCATAGCGTAGCAATATATTTTTTTCGTGAACAAGATTAAACCATTCTTGCATAAGATCTGTTTCATCACGACTTGCTTCTAAACATATAAATAAATAACACACATATATACACACACAAATATTTAATAATAATATAAATTGATGTCTGTATTTCTTCAAAGCAATATATGTAATCTTATAATTAAATGTTAGTAAATATAGTAATCAAAAATTTTGAAAAAGACAAAAAATATAATCGTCATTTAGGAGCGCTTTCGACTATCCTCGTAGTCTTTGTCAACTAATACTTTGAAAGGTTAACCTTCCCATAATTCCGTGATGCCTATTGATTAAGTCTTGCTTGTATTTATATATTAGCATAGCTTCCTTTATTTTTCTTTTATTGTTATTTATTTCAGTTTGCAATATTTTTACATTATTATAATTGAAATTAAAACCATATACACATGATTTATTATGGTTGTAAAAAATAGAATTGAATCAACAAGCAAATTTCATAAGGAAAATTTATAAAGGTATATGTGACATTGCATTTTATGCACCTCCTACATTAAATAAATTAATAAATAACTCTAAAGATAAAACCTCATTTATAAATAAAAACTGCATCATTTATAAATGGATATGTAGATGTAGTAGTGGATGTATAGAAGAATCGAGATGTACATTGGAGAAAAAAACTAAAGAGCACTTGCTGTTATTAAAAAGAGTTCAAAAGACGAAAAAAAATTGCAAAGTTAATAATAACATATCAGTTTCTGTTTTTTATGGCCATAATAAATTATGTATATATGGTTTTAATTTCAATTATAATAATGTGAAAATATTGCAAACTGAAAAAAATAACAATAAAATAAAAATAAAAGAAGCTATGCCAATATATAAATACAAGCAAGACTTAATCAATAGGCAGGCAGGAAACATTAAGATCGCGGACTTATAGGAAGGTTAACCATTCAAAGTATTAGTTAATAAAGACTATGAGGATAGTCGAAAACGCTCCTAAGTGACGATTATATCTTTTGTCCGTTTCAAAATTTTTGATTACTGTATTTACTAACATTTAATTATAAGTTAATTAATCAGATTTTTATAAAAAAATTATTTTTTGTACAATGCTTACATAACACCCTTCAACATCAACAGTTTCGATTGCCCCTGCAATCTTCTTCAGAACTATACAATATATATACACAGATTCATAAAAATATACAAACATATACTTATATATCCTTTTAAATACATGAATACAAATAAAATAAATCCCTTAAACACTTTAATTTTAATCTTTAATTTTTTCTCTTCTCTTTCATTAAACTCTTTAAGATTTTCCTATACATTTTATATATATATATATATTTATTTTTTAATAATTATTTTTTATTTTTCCTTTATATATTTTTTTACTGTATTCTCATGCTATCATTTTATATCCATCAAATACTACATTTATTTCAATTATTTTTCTTTTGTTACCCTTATCCTTTATTTTATTTCATCTTTTTAATTCATCTTTATAACCTTATATCATATTCCCATAATTTATAATTAAATACTACATTTATAATATATTAACACTATCTTATTTATGTACCAATTCTTACTTATTTCATTTCTTTTTACTTCTATTTTTTATTTTATACCTACTTAAAACCTTTAATTTTTTACTTTATATATCTCCTATACCTAAAAACCCAACCTTTAAACTCTTCAAAATATTCTACACTTAAAATCTATTATATAAAACCACATCCTGTAAAACCATGTTTAATTCCTATTTATTTTTTTTATTTTATTAATATAATAATAATAATCTTAACTAACTCTAACACTTAATTTTTAATTTTACCATTTTAATCTTTATTTTCCACCTTCCATTTTCTTTTACAGTTAAACCGTTTTTCAATTTATTTTACATGTAAATCTATAGCTGCCATACTCTAGTCCCGTCTATTGCTTTTTTTACTAATTAATTTTTAACCTTAACTTTAATTTTATTCTTATACTTTTATTATCACATGACCACTTCCTCTTATGCTTGTGTATAACTGTTGTTAAAATAGGCAAAACTCACCATATATATTGCCACATGCTGTGTGTGGCAATATATATGGTGAGTTTTGCCTGTTTTATACTTTTATTATAATAACTTTTATATTAAAATTTTCCTCAATCCTGAATCTTTATTCATTCTGGACTTAATACTATTTATATAAATAGCTTCTTTAAGCTTTCTTTCCTTCCTCCTTTCTGTAAAATGTAACATTTTAATACACTCTTTATCAAACTCATGTCCGGTCTCCAATCTATGCATATATATTGGCAAGTTCCTATCATATTTATGTTATATCAATCTCCTATAAATTGAATTTTTAGTTTCTCTTACATAATTCATTACCACTTTATTTTTAACTTTACAATCCTTAAAATTAATTTCATAAACTCCATTAACTTTATATTGTTTTATTTAAACATTCATATTTATTCTCTAATATTCCTATCATATTCTTTCTTTTTTTATTAACTATTTTTACTTTCAATATTTCAGTAAACTTTTTATTAATTTTGTTTATAATCTTATTTAAACTTTTAACTATATAATTATTTCCTGCTTTTAAACCTACATAAGCTATTTCTTTTTTAGTTATTCCTTTCTTTCTTTCTATTTATCTTTCATCTTTTTTATTTTTTCTGGATATTCATAACTCATTAATTCTTCTTTAATTAACTTTTTTTGCTTAATATACTCATCTTCATCCGAGATTTATTGCCCTATAAATTCTAGAATATATTGTACTTCTCTTATATTTTATATCTATATTTGAAAACCAATTAGCAATATTATATATATTCTTCTTATATATTGATGTTTTTATCTTACATTTCCCTTCTTTATAATATTTCTTCAATTCTATATCTAAATATACCATCCTATCATTTTCCTCTTTTTCCACAGTAATTTTAATTCTTCCATTTGGAAGAATTAGAAAAAGTAATGTTAGGAAGTGGTAATGCACCAATATTTATTAGTAGATATGTGGATGGTTATTTATTAATATTTAACAGATCACAGAGGCAGATAGATTTATTTATTGAAGAAGTTAATAAAATAGATGAAGGGATTAAATTTACTGTGGAAAAGAAGGAAAATGATAGAATAGTATATTTAGATATAGAATTAAAAAAATATTACAAGGAATAGAAATGTAAGATAAAAACATCAATATATAAGAATAATAATATATATAATATTGCTAATTGGTTTTCAAATATAGATATAAAATATAAGAGAATTACGATATATTCTAGAATTTATAGGGCAATAAATTATTATTCGGATGAAGATGAGTATATTAAGCTAAAAAAGTTAATTAAAGAAGAATTAATGAGTTATGAATATCCAGAAAAAATAAAAAAGATAAAAGATAAATATAAAAAAAAAGATAGATAACTAAAAATGAAACAGCTTATGTAGGTTTAAAAACAGGAAATAATTATATAGTTAAAAATTTCAATAGGATTATAAACAAAATTATTAAAAAGTTTACTGAAGTATTGAAAGTAAAAATAGTTAATAATAAAATTAGAGAATAAATATAAATTTTTAAATAAAACAAAATATAATAAAGTTAACGGAGTTTATGAAATTAATTGTAAGGATTATACAATTAAAAATAAAGAGGTAATAAATTATGTGGGAGAAACTAAGAATTCAATTTATAGGAGATTGATACAGCATAAATATGATAGTAACTCGCCAATATATATGTATAGATTGGAGACAGGACATGAGTTTGATATAGAGTGTATTAAAATGTTATATTTTACAGAAAATAAGAGGGAAAGAAAGATTAAAGAAGCTATTTATATAAATAGTATTAAGCCTAGAATGAATAAAGATTTGGGATTGAGGAAAATTTTAATATAAAAGTTATTATAATAAAAGTATAAGAATAAAATTAAAGTTAAGGTAGAAAATTAATTAGTAAAAAAGCAATAGAGGGAGCTAAAGTATGGAAGCTATAGATTTAAATGTAAAATAAATTGAAAAACAGTTTAACTGTAAAAAAAAAAAGGAAGGTGGGAAATAAAGAAGATTAAAAAGATAAAATTAAAAATTAAGTGTTAGAGTTAGTTAAGATTATTATTATAATAATAAAATAAAGAAAATAAATAGGAATTAAACATGGTTTTACAGTAAGTGGTTTTATATATAATAGATTTTAAATGCAGAATATTTTGAAGAGTTTAAAGGTTGGGTTTTTATGTATATGAGATATATAAAGTAAAAAATTAATGGGTTTAAGTAGGTATAAAATAAAAGTAAAAAGGAATGAAATAAGTAAGAATTGGTACATAAATAAGATAATGTTAATATATTATAAATGTAGTATTTAATTATAAATTATGGGAATAAAATATAAGGTTATAAAGATGAATTAAAAAAAAGAAATAAAATAAAGGATAAGAGAAACAAAAGAAAAATAATTGAAATAAATGTAATATTTGAAGGATATAAAATGATAGCATGAGAATACAATAAAAGTCTGTGCTCATACCCTGTCTATTAATAATTAAAAAATAAATATATATATATAAGATGTATAGGAAAATTTTAAAGAGTTTAATGACAGAGAAGGGAAAAGATTAAAGTGTTTAAGGGATTTATTTTATTTGTATTCATGTATTTAAAAGAATATATAAGTATATGTTTGTCTATTTTTATGAATATATATATATATGTATGGGTTTTTTTATATAATTTGTATATTTTATATAATTTGTATATTTATTTTATAGTTCTGAAGAAGATTGCAGGGTCAATCAAAACTGTTGATGTTGAAGGGTGATATGTAAGCATTGTAAACAAAATAAATTTTTTATAAAAAACGGATTAATTAATTAATTAAGGCAATGCAAAAAAAAGAGATAAGTTTAAATTTAATTATAAGATCACACAAATATTTGTATACAAGTAAAAATGTACACATATCAATATGTATATGCATATCAATATGCTTGCATATAAAAAATACTTATAAATAACACACTCTATATTCTCTAAAAATAAAATTTGTAACACATATAATCTAAATTGTCAAATTATCTTTTTATCTAGTATTTACATTTAAATGTAGATCTACTTCAAACATCCTTTCATTCTTTATTCTTAAAATTCATCATACTTATAAAGTCTCCAGACATATACTTTTAGGTAAACTATCTTTTGACTTTTCTAAAAATTCTTTATTGGAAATAATATAAGAATTTCACCTACAGATATTTATAGCACCACAGATTTGATGAATAAATTCCATGAAATAAAATTGGTTAAGATTTAAAAAATATGCATTTATTCAAATTCAATCAGTTAATTTTTACAATGGTTTTCATGGAATATATGAAATAACCAAAAATACTTCTATGATTGTACATTGAGATCTACTAGTAAAGAGCAGTTATCCCTATAAAAATGAAAATGGTGACTTTAGATTTGAATGATGTAGAATGCATTTCTGTTATCAGTGCAGAACTTACTTGCAGTTTGATCTCCATAACATTGGGCATTTCATTTTTTGAAGATTAATTGAAGATGTACAACATATACACACACACAATTAATTGCACAATAGCGTTTCTTTTATAAACCCTATGTAATTTTTACATTTCAAGCTATTCCTTATTATAGAACAGTGCATGTTCAAGGTAAAATATTTACATTATAATAAAAACCTGTCATTAATTACAATATATTGTCCTGGATAAGTAGCTTAAATTCACTAAAAAATATCTATTTACTCTTTATCTATTTCATGTGTGTAGTGTTTGTAAAAATGGCAGACGTTGTGCACTCCAGAAAAACTAGAATTTGTTCGAGTGGTTGTTGTAGATCGCGCGCTGATAACGGAGGAAGTTAAGTAACATAATGGCGGACGATAATTCCAAGAGATATTTGCTTATTGCAAATATTTCTGGATAAAAGACGTTACCTGATTGGACAAGGATTAATTGCTACAGTTATCAGCAAGCAATAAAAGACGGTGTAACAACTACGCAGGGGAAGGCAGTTATTAGCAGCCATATTGGGAGAACATCGAGCAGTGTAATATAGAGAGTAGTAGAGAGCAGTCACGCAGTAGCAAGTTGCAGACCATTCGTTTGGAGAGCATCCGCTTGCAGACCATTCATTGGAGAGCAGTCGGTGCAGACCATTCGTTGGAGAGCATCCGTGGCTGAGCTTCGTTGCAGACCAATTCATTGGAGAGCTTCGTTGCAGACCAATTCGTTTGGAGAGCTTCGTGGCAGACCAATTCGTTGGAGAGCTTCGTTGGAAAAGAACAGCGTGGGAATTGTATAACGTTATTTGCTGACCGCACAGTATGACTTGCAGTTATAACCTTGGCACAGTCGTAAGTGCGGATATTACAATGGCGCAGTCGCATTTGGAACCTGGGAGTAGCAAATACGTTGAACTACAAGTTTAGCCGTAGACGGAGAAACCGGGTGAAAATGTCAATCCCAATTAGTAACGTTAACAACGGAAGTGAATAGTAAGTCTACGTGATATAACAACGCTGTAAGTTTGGAAATAACAGGAAATATGTTTCGGCCAAGTAGGAATAGAAAAAGAAAACATCAAGGAATTGCAACAAGGGTTTTTCTGGAGTGGAGGGAGGTGTTGTAGTGTTTGTAAAAATGGCAGACATTGTGCACTCCAGAAAAACTAGAATTTGTTCAAGTGGTTGTTGTAGATCGCGCGCTGATAATGGAGGAAGTTAAGTAACATAATGGCGGACAATAATTCCAAGAGATATTTGCTTATTGCAAATATTTCTGGATAAAAGACGTTACCTGATTGGACAAGGATTAATTGCTACAGTTATCAGCAAGCAATAAAAGACGGTGTAACAACTACGCAGGGGAAGGCAGTTATTAGCAGCCATATTGGGAGAACATCGAGCAGTGTAATATAGAGAGTAGTAGAGAGCAGTCACGCAGTAGCAAGTTGCAGACCATTCGTTTGGAGAGCATCCGCTTGCAGACCATTCATTGGAGAGCAGTCGGTGCAGACCATTCGTTGGAGAGCATCCGTGGCTGAGCTTCGTTGCAGACCAATTCATTGGAGAGCTTCGTTGCAGACCAATTCGTTTGGAGAGCTTTGTGGCAGACCAATTCGTTGGAAAAGAACAGCGTGGGAATTGTATAACGTTATTTGCTGACCGCACAGTATGACTTGCAGTTATAACCTTGGCACAGTCGTAAGTGCGGATATTACAATGTGAAAATTTAATGAAGTTATATCCATTTATAAATGTATATTTATTATCATTATATTAAATGAACTGAAATTATTATTATATTTTCAAAATAATGAATGAGGAGCATCCTTAAATGAATTTTTCTCACTAACTTTATGATACATTAAAAATAAAATTCATCTTTCACTTTCACATTTCAAATAACAAATTTGGCATAAATACAACTTATTTAAAATAATTTTATCACAATAATGACATTATATTCAGCAGCAGTTCATCAGAATCTGCTACATTTCAGCATTCAAATAAGCCTTTCTGTCTAAAAAATTATCAAAATAATTTATAATTCACATATTGGGTTAACAACCATACAAGTTGAAAGTTGCTGAAGATTTTTTCCCTATCACTAACTGAAAAAACAACTAAATCCTTCAAAATTAATTGCTAAACAAAGATGTGATTAAATAAAATTAACAAAATAACTATCAGTAAAAAGATTGTGTTGATAAGTTGGTTTTTAATATTAAAAAAGGTAGAAAAATGATGCTCTAGAATAATGTAAACAAGATTAAATGTATAAATTTTATCACAGTATCATACATTCTCTGACACTAGTGCTTTATAACTGTTTATCATCAGAAGATATGAAGAAGTAAAACCTAGGACCAGGGATCTGACCTAAATGATTCCAAAAATATCTATGCATCTTTTTATTCCATTGGGTTAAAATGATCACACAGTTTACAACTGAAAAAAAGAAAAGAAAAACTGGAACAATATTTTCTAAAGTAGTGTCGTATCAACTTATTTACAATGAAAGAAAACTTACTGATAGTGGAATGAAATTTATTTAACTGAAGAAAATTTATTTACACTGATAAAAAATGCTGAAATCTGGTTTAGCTGAAAGAAAAGTTATTTATAATTAAAATTTTTATTTCTCTTGAAGCAATTATTAGTATTATTTTTTCCACATATATACATATGTAAAAATACATAAAAATAACTAAAGATTCAAAATATTGACATATTTCATATACATAATGTAACAAATCTTTATGTCTATGTATAGAAAACATCCTAAAGATGACAAATAAGTCAGTGTAAATATTGTAATTATATATATAAAAAAACATTCAGTGTACCTAAATAAAAAATAAAAAATAAAAATGTGTAAATGATACAAAACTTTCATAATTATTTATGTAACAGGACTACATTATGGAATTTTTTAGTTAAGATTAGCCGTTAAAGATATTATATTGTAAAAAATATATATAATATCTTAGAATTATAAAATAATATTTATATGCAAATTATCTAATAGATAAATTTTAGTTTTAAGACAGAAGTTATATGTTACAATGTAAACTAGATGAAATTTAGTACTTATTTGATACAATTAATAATTAGTATAGTAAAATAAAGTTAATACCAACTTTGTAGCTTATATACATGAGTGTGAGAGACATCAATGTAAGAATCGATTTTAATTTTAAAATACAAATAAATTGAATTTGTTGTACATATGTAGGTTAATATAAAGAAAGCATTTTTCTATAAATAGAACTTAAAAATAAATAATTAAAGTGGTCTCTAATTCAGGATAAACATTTTTCGTTTTTTTAATCTCACTTATAAATTATTATAAAATAATTAATACAAATATAAAAAACTGTTACAAATTGGAAAATTACAATAAAAGGAAGTCATCAATATATACTGTGATATATCAATACGAGTTTAAAGTTAATAATATGTATAATCTAAAATTTTTTATTAGCTTATTGCAAATATGATATTATTAAGATTGAATACTTTATAAAGTGACCATAAAAATTTCTAGAATCAAATAATAGTATTCAAGATATTTTTTCATTCAAGCATGCAAACAATGTTAAAAAAAATTTATAATAGTATAAGTATATATTTGATATGTGGATGAATGATTTTTGTAATAAAGAAATAATAGGACAATATTTGTGCTAGCTTATATCTATTTCTAAAACTATATAAAATAATTAGTATAACCGTAATTTATTGCTTAAAATATATGTGGGTGCATGTGTATTTATTATTCCTAGTTCAAATTTATAGAAATATTATTTTAAAACTTTAATATAAAATTTCATTTAATATTTTTATTTTATTTTAAAAAAGAGATCTTTTATTAAGATGCTAAATAAAAATGATTTATTTTAAAATGTACTGTATATTTAATTTTAAAATATTTATTTAATATTACTTAATATTCTCTCTCTGGGGGATTCTCTCTTTTCTTCATAGCGTAAGCTTGTGTTTTAAGACCTATAGAGGTCCCTACCTTCGTATTTTTCAGACGCTTATTTCTAAGGTTACAGCCTTAGTAAATTATTACTTAATATTATTATGTAACTTGAAATATTTTTTTGTATGCAAAAAATGCTGTAACTTCTTAAAGGGATATTCTAGCATGCAAAACTGGTGATTGTGGGAGTCTTAAAACAAGAGGAATTTGTCTCAAGGTTGAATAAGTTAATGCTTTGAGTGAAAAATGGAATCTTAGTTCATCGCAAAAACAATGCAACTTAAAAATATAATGTTAAATAGGAGTTTATAAATACAACTAAATCATGTGGATTATTTACTTATCTTCATGTTTTAGATAGGTATTTCTTGATATATACTATATTTGTATTTGAAATATTATACTGAAGTTGCAATGCCAGGAACAATAGGTTAGAAAACCAAAAAACGTTTGCTTCTTAAAATCAATGGCCTTCTATATTACCCAAAGTTAAAAACATCATTTAGACAAGAATGTTACAAGTAATAAGAATGGAGAATATTTAAAATTAATTCATCAAAATGCCTAAAGAAAAGCAAAAAAAACATAAGTTACAACTGGTAAACAATTTATTATCAAAACCACTTGCACAATGGATTTCTTGAAAATTGCATCATCTTAAAATTCTTTGAAAGAAACATTGCAGGAATTATTTTAACAGAAAATATAGATTGTTTAAAGAATTTTTATTTACTAATTAATACTTTTATTATTGTTTTTATTAAATAAAATATAATTTTTATAATCCATTATATCCATTTAGTTGTATTTAAAAGAAATGATCTTGGACAATCAGTTATTTCATAATTTAAAGCTTGTATTTATATTTGATATCATTATATTATTTATTTACGTGAATGTCTGTTGTTTTTAAAGTAAGGTTATTTTAAAATTTTCTATATGATATATTTTATTTATCTTTTAAAATATTTTTTGATCTCCCATGACAATGGGGTAATATTATTATTAGATATTTTATGCTGTCATTTAGTAGAGCAAAGCTTTTATGACCTATATATTTGTTCTATGCTTGCATTGTTATAAAGCTAAGTATATTTTATAAAATTACATATTAAATGAATTTGAGGAATAGGAATACCCATGTTTATACTATATAATGAAGTAGATATAGTTATAGAATAAATTAATATGTTTATGTTAAAGAAATGCATATGAATAAAAACTGGTGCTGTTGTATTATAGAAAAATAATGATTAAATAAAACACATTAAATTATTATATTTATAATTTTTTATTAAAGCACATTTTATGCTTTTCTTAAACAGCTCTCCTTATTCCATTGAGATCAACAACACATAGTGAAATAGTTACATATTTAATTTAACAATACATAGTGAAACAGTTACATAAAAATATATGAGAATTTAAAATTTTACTTCATATTCCAAGAAAATACTCGAGAAAGCATCTAACTATTTATTCATCTATTTATTAGGCTGTAATTTATTATTATTAATATATAGGATATAAGTGAAAGTCTGTGCTCATATACCTTATATATTACATATATAGACATAGGTATATAATGAGGCTGTGTGTTTCAGTTATAATTATTATTTATAATTTTATGTAAATAAAGCATATTTTATATTTATTTAAATTAATTTGAGTTTCATCTTTTTGTTTTCATCACATGATTGGGAAAATTTATGGTTACATAATTTTCTACTTAATAAAATTTGAAAGTTATAGTTTAGTAAATTGAAGAACCAATGAAGAAGAGTTTTATTTAGTTATTATATTTTATTATCTACAATGTCATTAAGTAAATAAATGCATACATATTATAATGATAAATTTATTTACATAAGTTTAGTTACTAAATTTACATCTTAAGATTACATAAATATTTAGTTGTTAAATGATATAGTTGGCACAACAATATAATGCTCTTTGTTATCCAGCTATATATTATAAGATTTGTATTTATTTATCTGCATAATTTGACAATATTTAAACCTCTACGAGTGTCTTATATTTCTTTTCCACTATAATATGTATATGAGAATGAGTTATTATATTCACCAAAATAGTTCAAATTAAACATTACTTACCTTCTCCATCTCCTCTTAGTGCTTTTTCTACAACAATGCCCCTTTCTCCTAATTCTTGCTGTCGTACTGCCACTTCTTCTAATTTCCGTTGAATTTCTTGAGCCATTCGTAAACGTTTCATTTCTGCTTGCCGTTGTAATCGCTGAGCTGCTTTTTGAACTTTTCGAGTTAATCTCTCCTGGAAATCTTCCTCTGAAGGCTTCTTTTAAAAAAAAAATCATATATTCGAAGTTGTTAGTAAACTAAAGAATTGGAATAAATCTTTTCCTTAACCAGCATTAGAAATGTTTAAGGCAACTAATTACAAAAAAAAATCATGTATAAATTTAACTGTTAATTTTTGCTATAACTACATATAATATTCAAATTTCACTCATAAATATGTAATTCAAAAATTTTGTAATCCTAGGTAAGCTGTCAGTTCTGGTTTTTCATACCAAAATATATCAATTTTTTATTATATATTATTATTTACAATTTTGCAATATGTAAATGCATACAAACAGGATAATAGATAAAACAAAAGACCATTATTCAAGAAAGTTTAACACTGGAATTATAAATAACACATATCGACCTGTTTTATTTATTTACAAACAATAATAATCATCCATTTTAAAATAATACAATTATCTCAATCACTCCCATTAATTTTGCTATTAATATTAATAGTTATGGTAATTTGTATTTATTTCTTTTTTTTTTTTCACCCAATTTTTTAAACATATTTACCACTTTTTTTTTTTCTTTTAAGGAAATAACTTCTCTTAACATTAATTCTTTATTTTTTTTAAAAAAAAAAAAAATTTAGTCTTCAATCAAAATATCAATAAATATAATATATAGGGTATATGAGCACAGATTTTCACATGACCTACCACTCTCCACTCTATCTCATAACATTGATACACTTGAACACATATATGTTGAATAGATAAATAATCACCAATACACATATTTCATGCTAAACCAGCAATCATCAGTTGGCCAGATTACCATCTCTACACATATATGCTATAAATGCTCAGATATATATTAAGATAGTGAATCATTACACTTTAATGGACAGGCTTCAATCTACTCCACACTCCAACTCTTCAACCGTCCATCCCATTGAAAATCTGATGATGGAATGCTCAAAAGCCACCCTGAGGCCAAGATTCTTGTCACACCCATGTTGACCTAAGGTTAACCTGACCCCTCATGTACAGGACATAATCCATTTAATACATATACAAGGGATGGGCAGACATCTCTACTATGTAAATAACTGAAACACAGGCTTATTATATATTACATATATAGACACAGGTATTTTCTTGTTATTGTAGTAAGTGTGTGTTGGGATCTTAGTTTTAAGATCACGGGAATATCTTGCGAATTTCTATTTTTATAAGCTTAGTGTTTTTTTATTATTTATATTACTAACTTGTGATAAATGCTTTCGCATTTGTAATTTTCCTTTAACTTACCTGTTCTTTTTGTTATAATTAGTTTAGTTAGCCTTGGTTTGTATTTTCCTGCAGACCACAGATCTTTTGACAGGAGGTTTATCGAGTATAGTGTTCTGTTTTTCCTAAATCAGAGGTTTTGTTGTCCTCTGATTGAGATTATGAAAAATTGTAATCTTTTTTTGTTGTTTTCTAGTCGTGAATTGGAGTCAACCAAGATAATTTTGAATGTGGTTATCATGGGCTGTTCTGCACACTTGACATTTTTAGTCCCGATGTTTCTTTTCCGGACCAAGGAAAGCTTGCCTGCGTTGTTTCGTTATACCCCCTACAAGACCCCCTTTTGTTTTGTTATCTCTAAATAGAAAGGCTAGAATTGGATTTTATAAATCACTGGCAAGAAGATAATATAAATCCCCCTTTTAAACCTTAGGTGAGAAATGTACATATCTGCCAGGGTGTTTAATGTTTTAATACTCGCGTACACTCTCTGATAAATACGCTAGAAGAATCTACATCAAACTTTTATGCTTTGTTTGCTTGAGATTTAATATTTTCTTTTGGGTTTAATAAACTAGGAAATTATTTAAAATTATTTTGGGCTGACGTTTGTCTCTGTAGTCTTATCTCAATTGTCTGAACAATCTTAAAGATCTCTTTCTCTCTCTGGGTCTAGCTGGTGGCATTCATTGTCATTAATTTTTGATAACTGTAAATTAAATTTTCTATGTGATGCACAGTAACTTCTCCTTATACAGAGTCAGGAATCTCTCAGCAACAATGCCCAGAAAAACCTGTTAGCCACTATATCTTACCTTTCCACCCCCCCCCCCCCAAGATTTCCCTTATCCTGCTCCATTCCATATCCACAACATAATCTTTGTCAACTCCATGGCCTTTATATCTAACTCTCCCTTATCTTTTCCCAAACCAAGCATAAAAGTCAATAAGCCACTTTCTGTATAATCACTTTCCTTATTTTTATTTTTCCACAACTTTATTATTTGTATCCTTTCTGCTTTCAAGCACTTACATTCAATTAACAAATGCCTAATATTTTCTGTTCCTTCCTTATAAACTTGCAGACTAAATCACCAACGTTTTTCCATTTACAAGTATAATTCCCTGTTGCTACAGATCCTGTTCGAGGCTTAAACAGTAAACTACTTTCCTTGCTATTGATCATAAATTAACTCGCACATAATATTCCGTTTTCTTCTATATATATTTAAACTCTTTTTATTCTCCAAACTAGTTCTGCATCTCTCCAACTCCATATTCTTTATTAATGCATCTATTCTTCTATCCTATTCCTTACCACTATAACACTCAACAATTCTCCTAACACAATCATCCCACCTTTTGTACAAGTAAACTGACATAAATTCTTTATCCAAATCTACTGCATATCGCATTACCTTCCTCACCCATCTTGTTACCTGCCCTTTATTCATAACCCAATTAAAGACAAATTCTAATCTTTTATTATCCATAAACTGCAATCTACCGAACATTTTCATTTTGCTTTTCACATCTCTCATATAAAAACTTGACCATCCTATTTCTCCTTGAAATGCATCCTTTGCCATCCACACATCTGCATCTAATGCATGTCTTCCTACTTAACTTTATATTTTTTCTAAGTTAATCTAATACCCCTTTACTAATACATCGTTACCATATGTTAACCCTGCTACTGCCACTCCCTTCCATACAATTCTAGTTACATCATATTTATTATATGAAAATACTGTTAATTTCTTTATCAATCCCTTTCTTTTCTTTGTTTCATTTATCAATTTTTTTCCCATTCATCCAAGCAATTTCTGTGATTATTGAGGACAATTCCCAAATAGTTATATCTATTCAACACACTTAACTTTATATTCTCCAATAAAAATTCTTTGTCTTCTCTCTCCCTAGTATTAATCATCATTACTTTTGATTTTTCTTCACTAAATTTAATCCCCATCTCTTTACCCACCAGTGTAACTTTCACATCTTCCCTTTTTCTGCACACAAAAAAAACATCATCCACAAATAAAAGACCCGACAATGTATATATGTGATGTGATGTATTTTGGCTTCTCCTTAAACGAAGTCAAGAATATCTCAGCAATTATGCATAGATAAACCTGTTAGCCACTTTATTTTCCATTCCCCACTCTAAGTCTTCCCATATTCTGCCCCATCCCATTTCCACAACATAATCTTTGTCATTTCTATGGCCTTTATATCTAAATCCCCCTTATCTTTTCGCAACCCCAGCATAAAAACCAATAACTCACTTTCTGTATAATCACTTTGTTCATATCTATTCTCCCATAACTTCACATTATCTGTACCCTTTCTGCTTTCAAGCATTTACATTCAATCAATAGATGCCTAATATTTTCTATACCTTCCTTACACAATTTGCACACTAAATCATCCAGTTTTCCATTTACATGTATATTCTTTTGTTGCTAAAGATCCCATTCGAGCCTTAAACAATAAACTACTTTCCTTACTATTATCATAAATTAACTCGCATCCAATGTTCCATTTAAGTCTATATATATATTTAAACTCTTCTTACCCTTCATACTAGTTCTCCATCTCTCCAACTCCCTGTTTTTTATTAATGCTTCTATTCTTTTATCCCATTCCTTACCACTATAACACTCAACAATAATCCTAACACAATCATCCCACCTTTTATACAAGTATACTGATATAAATTCTTTACCCAAATCTTTTGCATACCGCATTACTTTTCTCACCCATCTTGTTACCTGCCCTTTACTCATAACCCAATTAAACAGTATTTTGGCTATTCTTTTATTATCCATAAACTGCAACCTACCAAACATTTTTATTTTACTTTTTGCATCTCTCATATAAAAACTTGACAATCCCATTTCTCATTGAATTGCCTCCTTTGCTGTCCACACCTCTGCAAAAAATGCATGTCTTCCTACTTCCCTTTGTACTTTCTCTAAATAATCTACAACCCTTTTACTAACACATAATGTATCATTACCATATGTTAACCCTGCTACTGCAATTCCCTTCCATACAATTCTAACTACATCATATTTATTATATGAAAATACTGTTAATTTCTTTACCAAACCCTTTCTTTTCTTTGCTTCATTTACCAATTTTTTCTCCCATCCAAGCAATTTTCCTGATTACATTAGATGATTCCCAAATACCTATATCCATCCACCACACTTAACTTTATATCTCCCAATGAAAATTCTACATCTTCTCTTTCCCCAGTATTAACCGTCATTATATTTGATTTTTCTTCACTAAATTTAATCCTCATCTCTTTACCCACCCTTGCACATATCCTCAACATAATTTCCATATCTTCTCTTCTTTCTGCACACAAAAAGATATCCGCAAAAAAAAGACCCGATAAAGTATATACTCCCTTGCCACCTATTAAAATGCTATCACTATCCCTCTTCCTAGTCTTTCTATTGCTTTCTCCATTTCACTCAAATACAACAAAAACAAAACAGGTGACATAGGGCATCCTTGCCTTAATCACCCCATTTTTAATTTTAACCGATTCTATATCCCCTAATTGGTAAGTATAATAATTATTTTCATATAATTTCTTAATAATATTTTCTAAAGCTTCACCCATTCCCAAATTTGCTAACCTTACCCATAATCTATTTCTATTTACTCTATCATATGCTTTCTCTATACGCCTATCTGATCTAAAAGCTCCTTGCATTTCCCCCACTACATTATTCTCTTCCATCCATTTTACAACTCCTCCAGCTACCATATATGAGAAAACTTTATATAAATCTGATGTTACCGCTATCGGTCTATAATTATTTAACTTTCTAGGTTTCTTACCCTTTCCTTTAAATAATAATCTTATTCTTGTATTACTCCAACTACCCAAAAAAACTCTTTTGTGCCATCTTATTAAAACATGATAATAACTTTGCTTTTGCTCTATGCCCTAAATTCATTACCATCTCTGCTGCCCACCCACCTAAACCTCTCACCTTTCCACTTTTCAATCTCTTCCCTGCCTCATTCACTCTCTTTGTTCTTAATAGCACACTTATATTCTCTGCATGCTTCTTTCCTCTCTTTTACACTTTTACTAACTCATTTTTTTATTACTTTTATTCTTCTGCATATTCTCAACTAAAACCCTATTTGCCACTTTTTCTATTTCACCTCACCAGTCCTTATACTCATCCCCAACCAACTGTTCCATGGTTTCTTCAACTTTTATCTTATAGTCTTAACTTATTCTTATCATTCCCTCTCCATCCACATCTTTCACTACTGTTTCTACCTTTATATCTATCCTCCATCACATTACTAACCATTTCTATTACAATAAAGTTATGATCACTAGACATACTCTCTCTTCATTATCAAACACCTTAATTTTCCGTATTTTATTTATTCCCTCTTTCTCTACCAATAAATAATCTATTGTGTGAAATATATTATTCCTAGACCATATGTATTGTCCCTCATAAATATTTGATAAATTCCCAATGCTCAAATTTACTCTTTGACAAAATTCCTTCAAAAACTGACCATTCTTATTATCGACATCATCAATTTCTTCAATATGCCCATTCATATCCCCTATAACCATTATTCTCTTCCCCTTTTCTTTAAAACTCTGTATACCCTTAACTAGGCATTCATATATACTACTGTTCCACTCCATTACAGTTTGACTATCTCCAGTGGCTATATACACTACAGCCAGCATCTATTCTTGTCTACCCAACCTTATTTCAAACCACAAATGCTCTTGACATTGAATAATATTTAAATATTTTTTCGATATAACACCAATACCACCATCCCTTTTTTCTTTTCTATTTATACCATGCCATATCACCTCTTCCAAAATAGGTTCTTCTTCTCTTAGATGAGTTTCCACTACTGCTAATACCTCAAGCTCTTCATTTTCAATTGCTTTATTTAATTCCAGCCACTTTTCTGGTCTCCTACCAGCTTGCATGTTCAAAAACCCAATTTTAACCCCCCCCCCCCCCCCCCTCCCCCCCCCTCCAAACCCCCCCTTTTCCCCCCTTTTAAAACCCCCCCTCCCAAAAACCCAACCCCCCCCCCCCCCCACCCCCCCATTTTTTCCCCCCCCCCATTTTTCCACCCCCTCATTTAACCCTCTCAAATGACCCCCCCCCCCCCACTCCTCCTAATATCCCCCAAATTCCTAATCAATTCTACATACTCATCCATTACTCTCTCTGATGGCTCTAACAAATTGTTAGTCCCTATCATAACATATACATCTCTACTACCTTGCTTTCTTACTTTATCTGTCACATCCCTAATTTTAGCTCCTGGCAAACATACTCTTACATACCTGCTTCTATTTTCCCTTGCAATTATATCCCCACATTCTCTTATTAGTGAAGCTCCTATCAATACTGTCTCATATCTGTAACCTTTTCTACCATCTTCTGGACCTCCTTATCCATTTCTTCCTTGTCATTCCTACTCAATAATTCCTTAATCTCCTCACACTTCGTCTCTAACAATTTTAATTTTACTTCTACATCCTTCACTTCTTCCTCTATCTTACTTATTCTCTGGCTAACCATCTTCATTGCCTTACTATTTTCTCCACCCATATTTCCTGACACTCCACTAAACCCATACTCTGTCCTATCTTCCTTAACTACATTTTGCTCCCCCTCCTCTGACTTTCTCTCTAGACTACCTACACTTAGAAACCACTTTCTCACCTCTTTAATCACATTAACACACTGACTACATAACCAGCAACCTATTACATCATTCCTATTCTTATTCAAACATTTCAAGTGATACACCTCAGCACACACTGTACACTCTACCAGTGCTCACCTAATTCCTTTCTGCTGATTGTATATACATTGTGCAATACAAATGCAATCCATATTCTTATTTTTCAAGTCACTTATTCTATATTTGACTTTATAGTATCTCTCCTATTCTTCAAATACCCTTACACGGAAAAATCAAGATAAAAATTTTTTTACTTTTTCCCAAACCTGATCAAATTATAACGTGTTTTCTAATGTTAGGCCTCCCAACGTTGTCTTTTTTCTCAAAATAAATGTCTATTTTACAAATTAAAAAACCTTCAGTAACAAACTTAACTAAAACGAATTAATTTTACATACAACTTTTTTTTATAAATATCCTTATGCTAACACACATTCAACAAGAACAACTTTTTTTTTAAAAAAAACTTCTATATCTAAAATGGCGAACGAAAACCTTTCAAACAATTAAACATAAAAATTTTCAATCTTTCAAATAACTCACTCTCTCGATCACAATTTATACTTTCATACACAATAATGAGTCTTTATAATGATGCTCTCAAAAGATCAATCGCCCACGTAATCGACAACTAGCATATATGTGATGTGATGTGATGTATTATGGCTTCTCCTTAAACGAAGTCAAGAATATCTCAGCAATTAAGCCCAGATAAACCTGTTAGCCACTTTCTTTTACATTCCCCACTCTAAATTTACCCATAATCTGCTCTATCCCATTTCCACAACATAATTTTTGTCAACTCTATAACCTTTATATCTAAATCTCCCTTATCTTTTCCCAAACCTAGCATAAAAACCAATAATTCACTTTCTGTATAATCACTCTTTTCATATTTATTTTTCCACAACTTCATTATATGTACCCTTTCTGTTTTCAAACATTTACATTCAATTAACAAATGCCTAATATTTTCAATTCCTTCCTTACATAATTTACAAAATAAATCACCCATATTTTTCCATTTACATGTATATTCTTTTGTAGCTAAAGATCCCGTTCGAGCCTTAAACAATAAACTACTTTCCTTACTATTATCATATATTAACTCACACCTAATATTCTGTTTATTTCTATATATATATTTAAACTCTTTTTACTCTCCATACTATTTCTCCATCTCTCTAACTCCCTAGTAAGTGAACTAGTGGCGCCCTCGGTGATCAGAAGAAGTGACCGATACAATACATTTGATATAAAAAGGATTAAGCTAGTCTTCGAATAGAAATCAAGCAACAGAATAGAATATAAATAGATTATATATATACATATTTACCAAGGAATAATTCTGCTCATATAAAAAAATGTTTGCCTGCTAATTTAATAATGTCGTAGGGCTAATTGTTTTAGCAGCCCCTACCAGAAAATGTGCAATGTTTATTTTTCAATTATGTGATTCCTATCCAAGAATTTTAGATGTCATGTCTAAATGTACTCATGGATATCGAAACAATAATAATAGGAAATACTTCATTGAGGATTCTTCGCGTGGATTACCTATACTACCATAACATTTTGGCTGATACATTGACAAAGTGTAGTTGCTTAACTCACTGCTTCATGACAATCATCATAAAGAAACATCAAAATGTTGTGTGATAAAAAAAAAAAAAAAATTTTTTTTTATTCTTTATGTATATGTTGATAGATTTTGTTATATATATATATTTTACTAACTTTATTCATCATCATATTTGGAAATCAAAATTTTAGAATATGGGAAAGTCCATTGTATCTAAATTTTAGATAACGCAGGGAAGAAGGTTATTAGTTAAAAAATTTTTTTTTTAATAAAATGTAGATAATCCTCTCTACATAGTGACATGACATTAGGTATGATTATCATCACAAACCCTTACCACAATATGGATAGATTTTATTTACTACTATTCCATATAAAAATATATATATATATATTTGACACATGACAGAACTCACATTGTTTTTACTAACATTTGTCAATAAGTGTTTATTCAGTTGGATGAGTAACACTCTTGATTGGTCATTTTCTATTTTATTAATACATAGAAAAGGGTGTCTCCCAAGGATAGGAAATTGCTAATACTGGAAATAAACTAGGAATCTACTTAATACATTTTCTTTATTTATATATATTAAATAGTTAGTTGGTTCATAATAGATGCAACATTGGATTAATGATTTTTTTTTGTGTGTGTGTGTTAGTATTTATTACATTTTTATTTTGCACATAATAATTATCAATTCATGTATGCCTATCAGGGGGAAAGGTTTATACATGCATATATTTATGTGATAGGGATACATAATTGATACTTTCATTTATATATTAATTTTCTTTTTTTTATTGTTAAAGTCTTTCTAATTCCAAATATTTTTTTTATTATTATTGAAGTTTTATCTTATTAGTAAATAAATTTTGTTGATTTAATCATCAAATGGTCAATGATTTACTAGAATCATTTCTTTTCCACTCATCAATTGATTATTGTATATACACATCCACATTTTTTTTTTTTAGTATATAATATAACATAGTGAGATAATAAAATGAACCTTCTAATTGATTTACAACTCATGTAAATATATGATTATACATACTAATATAAATTCATTGCTGAAGAGAGTTTATTGCAATATTCTACCCAAGTTCAAATTCTGAGGCATATGTGGAATCCGAAAGAGGGG